>CM053785.1:993981532-995181532 GCA_028749045.1 Cupressus sempervirens | reverse complement strand
CTTAATCCTTAAAAATGCAAATTTTGAGTCACTGAGGAAAGATTATTGTGAAATATTGTTTCCAATGAAGAAAAAAGAATATACACTAAAATATTTACAATTTTTGAAAATATAACAATCCCCAAGAGTATTAATGTCATTCAATCATTCTTTTGATAGATTAATTTTGTAAGAAGAATTGTGTCCAATTTTGCAGAAATTATAATCCTATATCTAAAATGTTGAAGAAATGAGCTAAAGTGGTTTAATATAATGAAGACTTACAAGAATTTGTACATATAAAAAGGGAAATAAAAGAAGCCCTTGTTCTTAAAACTCCTAATTTTGAAAATCCCTTTCAAATATTTTCCTTTGCATCATATCAAACAATTTCTATAGTCAGGCTTCAAAAAAATAAAGAGAGATATGAATAATCTATTGCCTTCTTTAGTAGAAGCCTACAAAGTTTAGAGTTGACTTATGGTATTAATGAAAAATAAAACATGCTTTGGTGAAAGTGGTCAAGGCTTTCAGGCCATATCTAGTCAGTGTAGATGTGGTGGCATATATTTCTAATGTTGCACTAAAAGATATTTTTAGGTAGATTGAGACTATAAGGAGAAGATATAGATGGATCAATCAAAGAAAAAAATTTAATATAAATATTTCAATAACCAAATTGGTCAAAGGTCAAAGGTTATCAAAACTTATGGCAGATTCAAATTTGGAAGCTACACAAATAAATCAAGCGGATGAAGAATATGTTCGAGAAATTATTGAGATGTGTCCTTGGTATTCTAATGTTTTCTATCATTTGAGATGCATGAAATATCATGAAAGCTTGAGTGAGAATTAGAAGAGAACTATAAAATGGAAAGAAGTAAAATGCATCCTTATTCAAGGTGATCTTTACTCAAAACATAGGGATGATATTTTAAATTTTTGATTGGATATGGGCCAAGCACCTATGATTCTTAAATAAATACATGAAGGGGTTTGTGGAGGATATTTCTCTACTTAAACCACTTCTCTTAAACCACTTCTCTTAAAATCTTGAGCGCAGTGCTGTGACATAGAGCCTAATCAAACTCAGAGGTTTATTTGGCATGATTTCCCCTTATATTATTTCTATGGAGGTTTGGGGGTAGTCCCTAAGATAGATTCAAGGGACAACACCCCACATGCACTTCATATCACAATACAACATGGGGTTGAGGGGAAATGCCCCTATGGGGGTTTTCGGAGGCAACACCTCTAAAGCCAAAAATAGTTGTACTAGCGTAAAAACTCATTGGGTATTATTTTTCTATAAGATGACTAATTCTATCCCTAATTTTGTAAGAAAAAAAAGCTTGTATAAAAAGTATCAAGGTTAGGGATTTCATAATGTATGATGAGATTGTATCTCCTTGCAGCGGTATTGAGGTATAAGGGATTGTGGATTTTAATCATTGGGTAATAATAATACTAGACTTGTTGTTGCCAAACATAGCCTAGGGTTTGGTGTAGTGCCTCTCGTGTTTGTAGTCTATTTTTTATTCGAGAGATACTTGATACTCTTTCGATATTTATACCTTGAGACGACCTGAGGGTCGAATGTTATATTTTGATTTTCGTACCATAGATGTTTTGTTGCTATGTTGTTCAGTTTATCATATTTGCATGTTGATGTTATTTTGAGATGACAGTAGATCTATGATAACTGATTATCTGGTGATATGATGTATTGGACCTATTTGTTGACTATGTTATGAGATGGATTCTATACTATGGTTATTTACTTCATTCTCGTCTTTTATGATTAATGCGAACGTGAGTGGTGTAAATGGATTAATGAGTTATTTAATGCTTTAATTGCTTCGGCTATTATATTATATGCAATTGCACTTGATCGTGTGTTCTAGTGTGCAGGAATTACATCCCTGGCAGTGGCCTATGGAGTTAGTGATCCAACTGTTCATATTTTGCCAATGTCACTCCTATATGGTCGACGTATCCTTATTTAGTTGTTTTATATTAAAACCTTTCGGTGATTAGCAAATCCGAACTCAGTTACATTATTTTATTAGACCAGTGAACATGTCTGTGCATTTAGAAGTTCGCATTCATCTCGACAGTGTTAAGTGTTTTTCTGTAATTTTGGGTTTTCGGTTTTTTAATCTTTTGGATTTAATTTCTGGCAGCTTTGCCTTAGGTGAATTTCCATTACGGATAATAACCTATTTTCGTTTGGGTTGTTTCAGAGTTTAACTACTCCAGCTAGCTATTTTCCATTATCAGCTATTCACTCAAAATGAATAAATATTGGAAAAGTGAATTCATTATTCACTTCTTACATTTTGGAAAATTGAGTTTGGAGAGCAAATTTGGAAATCCTCTTCTGAAGGATTATTGTTTTGCTCATTGCAGGAGCTGTGAGTGTGGGATCTTTGCGAGGTTTGTCTTGTTGGATTCGACTTGAGGAGTTCTCGCTTTGTCGACAATTTCAGTAGTTTCAGCGGAGTATTTATTTTATTCTACGGGTTTCAATTTCGGCCCTTTTTGTTGTCAGGTAGGGCCTTCCCGTTTTAATGTTTTTTCTCTATTTCTGCTTCCGTTTCTTGTAGCAATATGTTAGGAGGTTGTGAACTAGTGTTCCCCTCTATTTCTGTTTGCTAATTCTGCCCGGTTGGTTGGGTATGAACGTTTTACCTATTTTTGAAATGGGGGTTTGGGTTTTTGGGCTGTTATGCTGGCCGTTTTTGCATACAGTGTCCATTTTCAATTATTTTTGGATTTTTGGGGTTTTTGAACCCAAAGGCCAAATGGGTTTTAATTTTGGAATTTTTCCAAAATTTGGGGTTTTTACCTCATTTTGTGTGCCACCCTGTTTTCTCAGGTTTTCTTGGCACATTGTGATTCGTGGACTTGGATGATCTGTTTGGACACCATTCAGAATACTTTTGCATCTTTTTTTGCATTGGGATGCGTGTAGCATCCATCATCCCGATTATGTTTTCGGTCGATTGACTTTTGTTTGAATTCTCATCCTGTCCTTGTGTATGATCTCTATGATGGTGGTGCACCACACACATGTATATTGTCGGGTGACCTACGGGGCTTGATCTTCCATGGTACTTCCGGAAGTTTTGATCATTGGGGTTGGGTTGGGAGTTTGCATGCCTTCAGGCACTCATCGTTGGATGAGCATGGGTAGGGTAGGGTAGCATATGGAGGGGACTTCTATCCTATAACCTAGTGACTACTTCTCGGTTGGCAGAGGAAGTTTTATATAAGTGATAATTAAATTAAAACTTTGGGTGGTAATAAATACAAGATAATTCAAAAGTGTGGGTTGTGTGCCTTCCGTCGTGAAGAGTAGCTGCCCTAAGTTGTGTGCCTTCTGTTGAGAAGAGTAGCTTCCTATACTAGCTTGGACTTGTCGATGCCAAGCGACTCTCCATGATGTCAGTCCCTATGTAGTAGCCCATTGAGGTGTCTGACCAGGACCTGTAGTTTATGCATTGTCTATGTCTTGGATTCAGTCATCATACTGCTTGGCGTGTGTGTTAGCCATGGTTGTTGTTTTGTGTGTGTGTGGTTGGATCATTATCTCCATCAGCACGGCAGGTGTGGACCTACGGGTGCCACGTGGTTGGGAGGCATAGCTACCTTCACCACTGCTAGGGACTGCTATATAGAGATGGTCTATTGTTCTAGCGTGATCGTTGCTGGATGTGTCACTTGGTACTTTGATTTGCGAAGTATGCTTTCTAGTGATTTATGCTTTCATTTGGATATTGTGTTCCATGTTTACATGATTTTGGTTTTACGCATTCCTTGTTATGATGTTTAGCATATAGTAGATGATGTTATCTAATTATAAGGTTATCTTATGTTACTACTAGCATGTTAGATTTCATTTACTTATATTGCAGCATGTTTAGTAGTGATGTCCCTATCACGACAACACCGATGATCTAATCGGTGGCTTGGGATTTTATGTGCGGGGGATGGCTAGGGCCCATGATGGCCCTATGATGCCATTGACGGTTGGGAGGAACTGCATACTTAGTTGGTTATTTTGCTCATTGCAGTGTTATCTATGTTATTGCGATGTTATTTCTATGTTCGTGATGTTTCCTTTCTGTACTTTCCCTTCTTTGTTTGATAGATGGTTAGATTTTGTTTTCTGTATTTCTGTTTCTCAATTTTGGTTCGAGTGTTTTGACCTCGAAATGTGGATCCGATACTCCCCAGTGTGGAGGTTCTTTTGTCAATTTTTCCCCATTTTTGAGTTCTGGAAGTGTTTTTACTTTCTATGGGTGACATTTGTTTAGCATTGTGCGACACTGATAAAGTATCACACGCCCATAGAAGGAATGTCGTATGATACTATAAAGTGTCACACGCATTACTGAAGAAGTGTTGTATGACAGTGGAAGAGTCTCGCATGGCTTTATGAGAAATGTTGCGCAATACTTTTCTAGTATCGCACGCCTTCTTGAGAAGTGTCGCACGCAGTAAGGGAGAAGTGTCGCCCTCCCTTAGTGAAAAGTGTTGCACGCCTTTTGGAAAAAAACCTACGCGTGCCAATAGCAGGCACTTTTTGTAGTGTTCTAATCTTTCTGAGAGTTGATTTGGATACCCTTTTGGGCATTCTTCAAGCCTATGTTGTTGCATTTTGAATTCAGGAGGTTTCTTTTGAAATTCAGTTTTTGGGTTTCTGTTGTAGTCCTTCGGGGTTTAAAATATATCGTTTAAGTATAATTTAATATATTTTAATATACATGACGATTCATTTTAATATATGCGACGATTAATATATTTCCTTGTCATTTCTCTTGCATATTTACCTCTAATGATTTGTGCAATAGGTGATGTCTCTTGACATACTTAGACAATCTTGCATTTGCTCTATTTTCTTCACTTGGTCTATCAACTTATGAATCACTATGTACATCTCTATTAGGTAGTTCAACATCTCTTTAATGTACACTAATCCCAATATCAGAATGTGCCTCAAATTAATTTTGTATGGTGCAAGAGCACCTAGGAGGGCAAGTGAATCAATGAAGACACTAGGGACTAAGGAGGGGATCTTGATAACAAAGCCAATAAATTCAAGTATCTTGAAGCCTATTATGGCCTTTTGTAATGAAAAATTCAATGTAACGAATAGATATCCTAAAGGTCCTAATAGAGGCCTTAGGTCTAAGTTGCAATGTAAATGGGCTAATAATGCCTTAGGAGTCTAGAGAGGCTTGTCAATAAGTTCAATTAAGTAATAGGGTCAATAAAAAGGTGTTAGTATTAGTTAGGGGTTGGTTGGAGTCTTTTCATTACAAGTTTCAAATTTGAAAATAAGCTTAACAACTAGTTAGGAGTTTTGGGGTTTTAGGATCGTTTTAATGTTTTATTAGTTGTAATAGTCCCAATCGAATGGAATAAGTTATAATCAGAGTCTATATAGCCTGGTAAGGCTATGATCTTGACAAGAAGAAGAATAAGAAAAGGCACTATATGAAAAAACACAGATTTGAAGAATAAAATACAGGTTGTTCCTGTTATTGGCACTATTTAATTGAATGTTTTCATTATCTTTACATTGATTCGAGTACATAACACTTGTGAGATGAATTATTACATTTATACAACCATTTTATGTTTGTTTAAATTGATCTCGGGGTACTAAAATCTATCTATTTTGTCGTTCATTCCAAACAGTGCTGTAATAGTTTAAGGGATTAACTGTTTTGAGAGGACTTAATGATGGTTTGATCCATTCTTAGGGTATTTTACTATTTTTTCCTATGGAATGGATCTTTTCTAACACATTTCAAATGTTACTAACCAATCTAAGTGCAGGAAGAAGCATTTAAGGGGCGATCATCGTGACTAATAGTGAAAAAAAGAGAGGAAAATGCTACTACAAGTACAATATTAAGGTATCTACCTTAATAAGGGTATGTTTTTATGTTTGGATGAGTTAGGGTGTGTCCTAAATATGGTTTTTGTACTTTGAATGGGTCTTGGAAGTGATTGGAAGTGGGAGAACTAGAAAACCCTTATTTTGCACCATTTAATGAGAGGGTTTGTTGAAAAGCATACTTAGAAGAGTCAACTTGGAAAAATGACTAAGAAATCCTTAGTTTGGCATCAAAATAGCATACTAATTAGGCCTAATTTTGAGACAAACTGCCATGTTCTGTACAATCTTTCCAAAGGAGTGATATCTTGTTTTTGGATATGTTATACAACTCTAAAAAGGGTATCTAAAACAAGTGTTTATTTTCCTATTGTTTTGTAAGTTTTGTGAGATAAGGCAAGAAAATAGTGTTTGCTAACCTAATGGAGAGAGCAGCCTAATCAAGGGGGTAACTTGGGTTTATGTATGAAATTGAGTTTTGTGATCATAAAACCTATTGAAACATGTCATTTTAAGTTTGTTAAAGCACTTTGTGGTGGTGGGATAGATAGTTGAAAGGTATATTCAAATTTTTTGCATTTGAGGGCTATTTGAGTGCATTTGAGAATCTAGTAAACCTTGTGTAATAATTCAATTTTGTAAAGTTATTACTAAATTTTTTTGATACCTCCTTGGCTCTGCATCACTATAACTTGGTACCTAAATGTAGCTTTTTTCTTGAATGCAACTTGGTATTTGTAGTACGTGACTCAACAGTTATTGGAACTTGTTTTTGATTTGCAACTTGATTTAAATCATCTTCATCCATAGGCATACCTTCATAAAAGTATACAAATGATTTGTATTCTTCTAGTTCCTTTATAGGTTCAGCCTCATGTACTTTTGTATATTCATCAAATTTCACATTTGCACTTTCCAAAACTTTTTTATTGTTAGTATTTAACCACTTATAAGCTATACTTCTTGTGGAATACCCAAGGAATATACCTTCTTCACTTTTTACATCCAATTTACCATTCCTAAAATCTTTGAGAATATAACACTTGCTTCCAAATACCTTAAAATATTTTACATCGGGTGAGTATCCATACCATTCAGAAGGTATTAAATGAGTACCTTTCTTGACTTGTAAATAGTTCAAGGTATAGACAACTACACTTACAACTTCTCTCCAATATTTCAAAGCAACATTTTTCTCCATCATGAATGTCCTAGCATAGTCCATTACAAACCTATTCCTCTATTCAGCTATTCTATTTTGTGGAGGGGTCCTAGGAGAAAATGTTCATCTTTTTGTTTCTCTGTCATTACAAAACATCTGAAACTCAATTGACATAAATTTGCCTCCTCTATGAGATCTCAAACATTTTAGACTTTTGCGTATCTCCTTCACAACTCTTGCTAGTACCACTTAAACATTTGGAAAGCATTAGATTTCTTTTTTAAAAACATAACTATCATTATTTTAGAATAATCATCAATAAATAGCATAATGTAGTTATTTCCTTTGTAGCTTTGCACATCAATTGATCCACACACATTAGTATGAACAATCTCTAATATTCCTTTAGAGGTATGAGTCTTACTCTTAAAACTTAACTTTGTCATTTTGCCTAACTGGCATTGTTTGTAAATTATATTGTCAGGTTTCTTCAACTTAGGCAAACCTCTGACTCTTCTCATGATACTGATATAACCAAGTTATCAAAATTAACATGACATAACCTCTTGTGCCATAGCCACACAAAATTAAATTCTACAACTAAACAAGTAGCATCCTCTATATCAAGGTAGAATAGATTACCTCTAGTTTGATCATCTTTTCCAATTAGTTTTCCATTAGTATCATATATTTTAGCAATCTTGTTCTCAAACTCAACCTTACAACCTAAATTATTCAATTGTGGCTCACTCAATAACTTATAGTTAAGTCCTTCAACATAATAAGTATTGTCACATAAAATCTTTTATGTGAGTTTTATAGAACCTTTTCCTTTTATTAGATAGGGTACATCATTAACAAACCTTACACTAATTCCATCATAATAATTCAAGGTAATGAACTTACTTTTATCTCCATTTATGTGATGTGAACACCCACTATCAATGATCCATCTATCATTCTTGTTGACACAAGACACTTTTTCAGTTGCCTCATCCTCATCAGATTCATCGTTCATTGCAACATACACCACTTCATCATCATGATTGTGAGATCCATCTTTTGTTTCCTCTTTAGTAATTTACCAAGACTTATTTCCTTTATCTTTATAAAGAGATTGAATGCTTGAAGGGTGAACAAGTTGTCAAATATGAAGAGTATGAATTCTAAGCAGAATGGAGGATTAAACCAGGGATCTTTAATTTGCAAGTGAGTTGTATTTTATTATCAGATCAAGTCATGTTGTTACTTTGTAACAACTATATCAGTCTAGATAAATCCTTTGGATTAAGGTTGAACTAATAGTCATTTGTAAATCCTTTAACTAGGTAACATTTTAATGGAATGTTCTAAAGTCCTCTAATAAGGCTCACTCCTAATAGGGTGATTGAAATCCTTTAACCAGGTCACATTTAACAATGTGTATTGTAACCTTTAACAGGGGTGGCCTTTAATAGGACATCACTTAAGAAGAGTGAAATTAGGTAGCACATTACTGGTGGTTTTTCTCAAATTGGGTTTCCATGTAAAATCCTTGCCTCAAATTGTGTGAATGATTTTGTGGTATTTCATGTTTATATTTTTGCAAAGTTATTTTGACCTAAGATAGTGACCTACCAAGTTAAGGTATTGGATGATCTAATGGATGCATGCACTAAAAAAATGTATTTGTACATTTGGACCTTGTATAAATGATTCACCCCTCACCACCCCAGCTCACACACCCCGTCGCCAGCCATCGCGCCCTCCCCCCCCCCCCAACCAAGTTATTTTAAAGAATTCCAACAAAAGGATTTGAAAGACTTAATACAAGTCCATGTTAAAAGATTACAATAGTTGCAGTGATAAGAAAGAAAAATAAATATTTAGATCTAAGAATATGGAACAACTTTCCTTGTAGATCATCTATGATTACCTACAAAGTTTCTATGATCTCCATCTTCTATTTTGGCTTAATCTTATGAAAACTCTTTGGTCACTTCTCTCTTTTCATTCTAGTACACCAATCTATTGTTCTTCTCTTTGTTCTTCCTTTATGAACTATTTTTCTCTCTTAACAATCTCTAAGAAACAAAAACTTTAGCAATAAAGACAACAAACACTTTACAAATAAAGTTCAACTATCCTTATATACACTCATATTATTTGGTTTTGGTAACCCTAAAATTATCCTACTAAAAACACATATTCAAAATTTGAAATCCATAAGTGAGCTAGCCAAAAACTACCCGTAACTACCTATACATGGGTGTTTATTTTGTAGGCACATATGTCCCCCTATAAGTCTACATCAAGACTTGTGTCCTTACTTTTATTTTCCACTTAAGTCACATATCATTTTATGCATTTTACATCTTTTTTAGACTATCCTCTAGCCTTGTCACATCATTCATGACTCATCTTAGATGACACATGATCAACTAGCTTCTACTCCATGTCTACCATTCATAGGCTTGACTACACCATTCCTCTTGTCATGAATAGTATACTAGTCCACCAATGATTGCACTTCCTTACAATACTACTTACTTTTGTCAATTGGTTTCCAATCAATTTACAACACTCAAATACTTACAGAATGCTTAAGTTTAGTGATGCTAATCTTTAGCCATTGCCATTTTTCTAGTCTAACACATCATTATGACTACTTAATTCCAACAATCTACCCCTTCGGTAGTGATGGAAAAAAACTCTTCAAAAATAAATTATTCAATTAACAAGACTTACTTTTCATACGTAGCACTCTCCCTCTCTCTTCACTTGAGTCTCATCTTTACCTGCCAATGGCCTTAAGACTTTATTCTCCCCCTATATGGGTTAACAATTTTCTTTCTACATATATATTCTTTTTCTTTCTAGGATTCTTCCCCTTCTACTATATATCTATATCTCCCTTTTATTTCCATGTTCTCCCCCTCACACATATTTTTGATGTTCTCCCTCATATTGTATTTGTGTCTTGTCTTTTGTATTTCCCCCTTTCTTTTCTTTATTCTCTCCCTTTTTTTATTTGATCCATACTAAATACTATCCCCTTTTGTTTTTATTTATTATCTACCTTTTTTGTCCAATATAAAAGGGTATGGTGTCCTAATGGCTTACAAATTTTCAAATATTTCTTTGTACTTGTCTCTAGCTATGTTGATTTGATTCTCCCACGACTCATTTAGATGAGTGAAAGAAAGTATTTCACTCCTTATCTTTATCATTTTTTTGTTGATACCTTAATCTATATCTAGTGGTGGTAGTGACATATCAATATGGGCTTCTTCTTCTTTGACTTGTGTTGGGACTCAAAATAGAAGCCCTAATTTTGAGTACCATTCAAAAAATTGAGCCCTATAAGAACTTTTTAATGCATGTATACCCAAATGTCCATTCGAGGCCTAAGAGGTGTTTCATGTTTCTAACACCTTGCATTCAGTATTTTCACTCATCCCATGAAGATAAATTTCCATTCCAAGTCATTTTGTGAAGTTCTGTTTTGAGCAATGTCCAAATTTGCATTTTTACCTAAGTGCCAAATAGCAAGAGGAGGCTTTTTTTGCATTTGAATATCTCATACCCAGTAATGTTTCATGGCTTGCTACTTTGGAAGTCTTTAGTATCCATACCAAAGAAACTATGTTTTAGATTCAAGTCATTTTGATATTTTTTGTCTAGGTTTTAAATCCCTCAAAATCAGTCATTTTTTGTTGTCATGCTGATGCAAATTATTCAAAATTTTGGAAGGCCCTATTTGACTTGTTATCACTTTGAACCAGTTGACCAAAATGATAAATTCCCTTTCAAATTTCATTCTAGAGGTCAGAGGCTTTCTATGTTTCAATTTTGAGCTCATGATGAATCTATTTGATAAATTTACAAATGTGATTCCAAATGCAATTTATGAAGTTTTATTGGTGTCATAAAGTGCAGATTAGTTGGTACCCTTGTTTGTGATGTCATAACTCTAAATCCATGATAGGTGAGATCAAAAAGATTAAACCATTACATTTTACCCTAAAATAATTTATGTGTGCCAGTTTTAAAATCTTGATGAATCCATCTACACACTTTTCTAGGTCCATTTTATTTGTAGAAACCACTTTTCTGGTAGTGTTTCCAATCTACAAATATTAATAGCCCACTTTGACCACTTGCTAAATTTTCCTCATTATTCATCATGAGCCCTAATCACAAATTTATATTATCCTCATGACAGTGAAGTAATGCCCCAATTTTTATGCCCCTAAGTATCTATTTGTCCAATTTTGGAAGCCAAATCCAAGCACGATTTATTATTTTGTAATGCATTTGCTTGTAGGTAGTTTTGAGAAGGAAACTTTGATAGTCAATATATTTTGACTGAGAATTCGTCATGAGATGATATTCAACAATGTAAAAGTATACAAAACAAAGGAGTAGTAGGTTTGATTTTAGAGCCCAACCAGATGTTTTGGTTAGTTTATAAGGCCAATCAAAGGACCCCTTGACCTAAAAATTACAATTTGTAGAAAGTGGTAGATTGAGTTTTAATTGTTATTTTAGTGGTTGAATTCAATCTTGATTGATACCAGGTGTTTATCAGACTAATCTAACATTTCAATCATTTGAAAATGAATTTTTTTTAGCCGAACCCACTTGAAGGGCCTGACTAATCTACATCAGAATGATTAGAATTTCATGTTTTGAATGTTTTCAAAGTATTATAATAGGTTATAATCATATATTTACTTTGAAGTGCATATGAATTTTAGAGTTCAACCTTTTATCAGCATGAAGGAGAAAAAGTTGTGAAAGAAGAGGAAATTTTAATAACACCTGCAAATTCTTAAATTGAAGAATTTAGATAGAAATGGTGGGTGCAAAACTTGGCATGCTCCCAGGGATGGATTCGAAGGCCCTATATGGGCAAGCCAGAATGGGATCATCTTTGCACATCCCATTCAAATGCAAACTAGAAGAACAAAGATGTGAACCACTTGACTAACTACCACATTGAAATGTGATCATAGTGATTATAGAGAAATATGCACTCTTTGCATGATGTAGCCATGAACCCATGTCTTAGTTATTTTGTAATAGATGGAGACCTTTTTATATGCAATAAAGACATACATGAAGGCTCAATTTTGAGGAAGCTCTTGCCCAATTTCCCCACACACAAGAAAACTAGGTTGGGGAGTAAGTGCTAGGAAGGGTTATGTAGAATGAAGTGACAACACAAGTTAAATTTTAGTTCCATGGATAGCCTTGTTCAAACATTTATGCCATCCCCTATTTTCTTCAATGGCATTGTGGGTGACATTTCAAAAGGAATGTAAATGCCTAATATTGTTAAAAAAGGCACTATGGTTCTCTTAAGTAGGATCAATGAAAAGTGAGCATAGGATGTTAATACACACATCCATTAATGATTGTGACAAAGCATTATGCAGAACTTAAAGAGCATCAACTTCATTTCCCTCCACATCAAGTACAACAATTCAAGTTTTGGAGGCAGTATGTGAGCTATTTTTTCATCTCAATGGGCATAATGATATAAGAAAGAGAAGTGTGTAAGATCCATGCATGGGCCATGGAGATAGCTATTTGTAGCCTAGTTGTGGCTAGTGGGTTGTGGGACATGCCTTTATGTTTTAAAATTTGATCCCATGAATAGAAAGTTACAAAGATGAAGGATGTTAGGCTACACCATAGGTATAGTTGATGGATGCTAATTCCCAACCCAACATTCTTTAGTAGAGAAGAGTGTAAAGAAAAATCCAAAGGGTGAGGAGGATATAAATGTGAGAAATAATGGAGGAAAGGAGAAGATTTTGAATTTTGAACTCATTCATTTAATCCCACATTGCTTGCTCAAGGATTTTTCTCTTTGTTTAAATACACCTTCACACTATAACATATTGTCTTAAAGACATAAAGGTTTTGGAGCCTCAAACTCATTTGGGTCCCACTTGGCCAGCTGAAGGATATAAAAGGTATAATTTTGAACTAATATGCTGACAAAGTAATGACATGGATTTCTGATGAATTAAAAATTGACAAGTGGCAACAATGTGAAATCTATGGACCAACTAGTAGATAACATGTGGTGACAAAATGACAAATCGAGCAGTGATATGGCAATCCAAGATCTAAGGCATAAGATGGTGACACGTGGTATATTAGACAATTTTTTCCATGTTTCCAAGGAAATATGCAAGGAGGATAAGTATAGCAACATGGTGACCAGCTGATGTAGTAGCCACATAGTAGAATAGACACCAACCAAAGGATGACACATGGTAATGATTTGACACCAGATTGACTAAGACGGACCAATCAAAAATTAACAAGTGGCAGAGGTTTCTAGACTATCTTACTTCTTGAGATGCTGAGGTGGAAAATAATGCCACATGTTGCAATGTCATTATGTCATGATGATGTAGCAAAAGGTTGACTGGGATAGCAACATGGTGACCAATGATATGGTGATGACATGGCTCGATGATGTGGTAGAATAGGTGACCAATGAGATAGTGACATGTGGCACCCAGGTGGTAGGTATTAGGTGAATAAGTAGGAAACAAACCAATCCAGTGATGACATGTGTCAAAGGGCCAATCAAACTAGTTTGACTTGGATGGAAATTTGGAGGGAAAAATTAAATTTCATAAAATGATAATATTTTATTATTTTCCCATGCAAAAAAGTTTTAAATAATTTTTGAATTTAAAGTTATAGTTTTAACTTTAGAAATGGTCAAATATTTGTAATAATGTTGTCTAAAGTCATAGAAGGAGCCTATTTTTCATTTTTAAATTATGGGAATTTTCAATAAGTAGATATGGCACTATTATATATTGACATAATCAAGAGAAAATAAAATTTCTATTTATAGATTTTGTTTTTACATAAGAGGGCACTTGTTTAAGTTATGTGCGCATTTGTCTCAAGTACCCAATTTTCAATTTAATTCAGTTAAGGCAATTTAGATCTAATTCCCAGTGAAATAGTGAACTAAGTGAATGAAAAATACAATAAAATATAGTTATGGGCTAGTTTTGTCACCTCCAAGTCAGTTAAATCAATGTATCATGAGCAATTTATGATGCGCTTTAGATATTTTGGTAATACAAAGGCTTTCATCATTGAGGAAGAGATATTGCAGGTTGTTACAAAATAATGATGAAAACCAAATCAAATTTCATGGGTAGAAAGATGAGAGAGGTTTTACAAAAATAGGGAATGAGGATTCAAGTGTATACATCTCACTTCAAGATCAGATTTGGGATTCCATTCTTCTTCTATATCTTTCTCTTTCTAAGCCATTGTAAAAGTTCTAGTTTTACATAAATTTATCATTGTTGTGATATGATGTGTGTTCCAATCTTGAGTTTTATTAGATTTGTGAGACCAGGGCTCTAGTCTTGATGTGTTTTCATCACTATGATACCACATTCTTTGATATATTTCTCTTGTATGAACAATATTAGTGAAGATATATTAGGTAGTTTTGATCTATTTAGTGGTTTTGTGAGTTGTTTTACATGCATCTAAATGTATAGTTTCAAATAAATGAATACAAATGAGCAAGAATCTCTTTAGTTTCATTCTGATTCTCATCTCCTATCTCTATAATCTAAAATCTTATGTGTTTTAGGGACAAAGAACTGAGACCCATTTACATCCCCTTAAGGTTGTATGTCTGATATATTTTGTTGTTGGAACAAAGGGCCAAGTAAATTCTTGATGTGTTTGACAGGGTTGCAAGTTATTTGAGAAGGATACTTCATAAGAATGAGGTCTTTATGAACATTGATGTTTGATTCATCAAGTGATAAGATAGATTTGATATCTGGGTGTATGAAATATGTTACTAATATCATAGATGTATGTGTTTGATTTATGGAATTTCCCAATAGATAAGGCATTGATCAGCTAAAGGATCAACTTGTTCTTACTACTGCATAGTTGGAGTTTTTTTGAAATCAACATTGTTAATCAAAATTTTTCCCCTTTAATGTTGAAGACCTAAAAAGGATGCCCTCACTTAGATTAGCAATTTATTTGGCGATGTTATTAGCTATTCCATGTCTGAGATATTTGCATAAGTGTTAAAAGATTAAGGGTTTTATCCACTTTGTTAGATTCAAGTGTATGTTTTAGCATTGGTACCATAGAAGTGAATCTGGGGTATACTTACCTAGGTTTTGCAGAGCCTAAAGTAGAAGAAGGGTCTACCCTTATAGTTGGCCCGATGTCTAAAAGGATATGTTAAGGATGGGAAGTAGTTGTTCCTAGATGTATCTTGTTCTCATTAGGGTAATTTGAAACTATGTTATTTCAAAATACCAACAACATGTTTATATATGATGCCATCTAGTGGGGATAAGAAGTAGTTTAGTTCCATCAATCAAACTACCCTCCTCTCTTCCTCTTCCCATGGTTAACTTACCAAATACATGGTATTCTAAATATTTGTAGCATGCTCTAGGGATGATTTAGTCAATGGATGATAAGAATGGATGGCTTCATCGATCTCCTATTGGGATTTATCTCTTCTTTGTTCTAGATCATCAGTTAAGGTTTGTGTTATACATGGGTTCTAGAATATAGGGGTTATATAACTTAGTGTCTCTGACATTTCATCTTTAAGGATTGTCAAATCCCCTTTCTTCTTGTGAAGAAGACTTATTTGATTCTCTAGATTTGTCATTGGAATGTTTTGTTTAGTGACCTTGGTTATCTTTTGTGTATTCTTATAGAGAGATTATCTATGAGAGCTTTGATCTAATTGATCAAATCATTGTCCATACTGTATAAGACTCTAGGGACAAGTTCCTTCATCATATCTTTGGCCTTTATTAGTGTGCTTTCCCTCTCATATCTCTTCCTTGATAAATTGAACTTTGTATACTTATCCATGAGTTTTATATATTGTGTAATTATTTGTCATAAAGGTCATTGAGTTTCTTTTCTATTTTAGTTATTTTATAAAAGATTTTCTTCATTCTAATACTTCTTTAGTACCATCATCATATAATTCTCCTTTATCCTTGGATGTGGATATGAAGAAGGTTCTAGAGACTCCTATCTCCCTATGTACTTCTTCTTACCATCACTTTCCTCTTTTGAATCATGCTTTCTCATTCCTTTGTTGGGCTTCTTCACTCTCCTTTATCATTTGGATAGGCTACCAAATGGTCATGTCCTAGTTGTAGTCATTTCTTTCTCTATTGAAGGATATATAGTTTACTTATTCTCTTACTCCATTTTGTTTACCTATTCTCCATCTAGGTTGGCTTGTTTCATTAGAAATGTCCATTACAAGTACCTATTGATCCTTAGGTGTGACACTTGTAACCTGATCTTTATCCCTTATCTTTTCTACTTCCTTTTCACCTTCTTTTCTCTCTTTTATGTCACTAGTCAAGGCTTGACCTTGTGCATTTCCTTACTTTTTCTTTATGTCCTTCTTTAGACTTGATTCCATCATTATGACATTAATTAGATCAGGATGATTGTCACTTGTCTTAGATTCATCTTAATGTTGTTCTTTTACCTTTGATGTTTCTTTTATCTTCTCTTATTAAACTTCTATGTTATCCTTAGGTTCTTTATTTAGATCTTGACTCATTTGCATCCTTTTATTAGCCATTTGAGCATCTTCTGATGTTGTCTTCTTTTGTGAGCTCTATTTATTTATTAGCTGATTTGGTGCTTTATCGCTTGTCTTTTATTTTGAAACCTGTGGAACTTGTTTTGGATCATGTTTCTTCTCTTTTATTAATTTTTTTTGAGTTATAAGTGTTTTCCAAAACTTTCTAGTAATTTGGAATGCTTTCATTCTCATGCTTCTAGTCACTAGATCTACATTTATTGGCATATCAAAATCTTTCTTGCATGATTCTACTAGTTCTTTTCTTTCATCATCATCATAATTGGGCCTTATTTTAGCTAAAGCTTCATCTAACATGATCTTACACTAAATTATTTCTTTCATCCATCTATCATAAAATATTTTGTTAAATTCACTACGCACCAATGGCTTTATGGCTAGTCATGTTCTATCAAACATTCTCACACTTAACAATACTACATTTACAACTTTATCTTTGTTTTCTTTGTTAAAATTTGTAAATATATTTTTTAGTGCATTTTAATTTCCATTGTGCTTAATATCATGTAAAATATTTTTGAAAGTAATATTCTTACCTTCTTTTTTCAATCTGAGACTTTTAGTCTCTATTTATTCATCTGACTCTTCTTCCTCTGGTGGGTTGGAGGCTTCTTCTTCTCCTTTTTTGTGGCCTTCCTCTTGTATTCCTCAACCATAGGAGGTTTATTATTATTGGTATCCTTTTACTAGTGGCTTCCCTTGCCAACAAAGGCTTGGGTCAAGACTCTTCTCTTTGTTCTTCCTTTTATTCTCCTATTTCTTCTTTTTCAACATGTCTTGAAGATTGACTTTGACTCTTCTTATTCTTTTTCTTTCCTTCTACAACTATCTCCTATTGCTCTCTTGGATCTTTCATTTTCTCCTCTATTTTCTTGAACCTTTTCCCTTATGGGTCAATGGTCATTTCCAAAAACCACTCAATATGTTTTTTTGTTGACACTTTGTCAACCTCATCAGCTAGCTTTGTTAGCAAGTGGGTTTGAGGTTGTACTACTTGTAAAATGCACCTATATGTGCTCACCAAGGAACAAATTTCTTGTCTATAGTCCATAACAAGATTCAAGGGTATCCTCTTCCTTTGCTACATTTCCAATTGAAACCTTTTAAATTAAACATCAAATAGTCTAGGGCCTTAATCTTCCAAATTGTTGAACAAATTGGTGATTTGGAATTTCATAAATTTAGGGAACTCATTTTTGAAGAAAAATAATATACTTACTGATATAGCACCATACTTAAATAAGTGTGCTTTGTTATCCATCTTTATCTTCTATAGATTCTCCAATAGATGCATATGTATCCATTCAATTAGATCAAGTGGAGTGTCTTCCTTTGTGATTTGGTGTGTACTATATACTACTCTTTTTGGCACACTATTAGTCCTACTAGAGTGATCATATCAGTGAGCAATCACCATTTCTACAAAATTCAGCTTCTCATCATTAATACCCTTTATTAAATGCATGCATCCATCATGGTGGCACCCAATTAGTTTGACCACTTCCTTTGGTGAATACTTCTTATTTTTTAGATCACTTCTACTTTCATTGAACCATGTGACTCTCTCTCAATCACCTTATTTGTGATCTTGTAGGGTTTTTCAAGCCACATGCACTTACCATTCACCATGTTGAGCACAATACTAACCCAATAATCTCTAAACAAATTGGGGGTATCAATAGAATGAGGTAGGGTTGTTGCTTCTAGATCTTCATATCTAGGATCACATGCCTCACTGTGATGGAATGATTGATCCATCACTTTTATTTCCTTGTCACCCAACTCACATATCCTTTCCTTCAAGCATGCACTACCATTCTCAACAAGGAGAACATTGCTTGGGATTGAGGATAGGGTTCACATCATGTCCTCTTCATCAATTCTCATCAAAATGGGTGTGTAAAGTGGTGGTTCACTTTTCTTTCTATCTACTATCTCAACTTCATACAATTTTGAATATTATTCTTCTATCATTCTTAGATTAAAAAAATTGGTTCATATATTTTCACGCTTGGATTCTTTGATCTAGATCTTGGATTTTAATTTTATTCTTGTTTATATTTGCACAAAAACCTTAGTATAATATCACACTTGGTAGCTAGGAATTTGTGATTATGAAAATGCAAGAGGCTTTCGGTTTGAAAAGTGATATTTACATTTTGATGTGCCTATTTATAAATCTATAAAAAAATTAATATTGAGGTTCTAATGGTAGAACACATCTCTTACCTACCTCTAACTTTGTACAATAAATTCTTTCTAACACATCATCATGGTCAAGCTTTTGGAGACAACATGTCTAACCTTCATAGGTAAAAATGTTAAACTAGTGACCCTTACAAATTTTGAGGGTGTCATGCTTCATGAATTGTTTGAATATGGGGACCAGTACAAGATTTTCCTTGCTTATATAACCCTTGAACCTTTGTTATATTAGTTTGATTTGGAAGTCTCTCCATTTACCATTGAGTTTATAGCCTCTATAGGTTTGAATTTATCTTCTTCTTATTTCTTCTTGATCCATACTTTTGTGAAGTCCTTAATAACTTTCTCAATGTCAATGAGCTTCTCTTTTCCTTTCTTTTCATGGTGATGCTACTTAGGCTTGCATTTTGACCAAAAAGTTTTGGAAGTATGACCAATCTTATGGAATCTATAGCATGTCATACCTGTATCACTCTATGGTATACTAATTTCTTGTAACTAGCCCTTAGTTTGCATTATAATGTAAGATGACAATCATTCCCCTAGCTATCTGAGAAAACCTATGTGACACACTTGTTATTTCCAATGAATCTCCTTATTTTTGGGGATGACTAAATTGAACAAGCCTTTGGTCTATATTCCTTGGCTTTGTGACCATACATGTTACAATAGTAATATTATCCTTCTTCTCTTTCCTCATTTACATGATCTATGTTTTAGTAAACTATTAATGATGGTTAACCTATTTGTGGGATTTTACTACTCCTTACTACTCTTACCCTAACCGATGTTCAAACTATAACCCAAAAACTCTAGTAAACTAATCTATGTGACCTCAAGACTTATTCACATTGTCACTTTGTCATCATCTTCTTGTAACTAATACAATGTTATAAACATCTTTGTTATCTTTAAAAAAAAATTGTCGGTGTTTTTTTGCTTTTATTTTTGGCATGACATTTACACTCAAGTGTACTACATCCATACTAGTGGTAAATATTACAATAGCCTTTGTAAGTTTTCTGAGTATTGTATATTACTTACCTCTACCAACAAACATTATATATGTTTCCTACTTTACCACAATAATAACAAGTAGATTTTTTGGATATCTTACCTCCTTTTGGTGTTCCTTGATCCTCCTGAGGTTCAAATCTTTCACTCCAAAAGAGTCCCCTTTCTCTATTTTGTTGATTCTTTTGAATCCTAGAGTGGTTGGATTCTTAGCCTTCTTTTGAGCTTGATTTTCTCTTATAACTATCTAGTACTTTCATTAGAATTCATTAGTCTTATATTATTTTCTCTTATGTCCTGTAGTTCATCCATCAATAGATGAACTTTATCTGCCATCTGCTTACCTTCTTCAATCACAACATCTATTTGTTCCATTTTTCATGAAAATGTTCTTGCAAATCATTGTTCTCTTGTTTGATGTACAAGTGTTCTTGTTCTATCATAGAAATTTATTCTTCCTTCACTCTCAATAGTACTTCAACTTGATGTTTTTCTTCTTGGGATATTCTAAGATCTTCACTTTCTTGATATCTTTCTAGAATGGAATTTCCTCTTTCATCTTGAGCTTCATTCATTCTTATTGTAGATATCTCTTGTTCCTTCTTCATTATCCAAATCCTTCTAGTTAACTTCTCATTATCATTCATGAGTTATGATATTGGTTCTTTAGATTTTTTAGTTCCACTTTTCTCTTCAACCTTTTCTATTAACACTTGATGCAAGGAAGGAGGGACCAAAACACACTCCCAAGCTACCCTTACTAGAGCTACACGTGGAATCCAACAATATTGAATAAACCACAAGAAATCATATTGAATTCAATATAGATAGGATGAGACAATATCTTTAATACATGTCAAGCATAAGGTCTACCTAGTTGAAGCCATATACATCCAAATTAAAATCTCTAAGCTTAAAACTTAGGCTAACAGAGATAAATTCATATTACCTTCCTTCTATCTAACTTTATGTTATATATCCTAATCCTAGATCTCAAATTGCATAATGTGAAAGACTACAAGTCATCTTGTCACATAATATATTACAAAATATAGGTCCTATCTCAAAGGAGAAATTAGTGACCTTTTAATTAAGAAAACTAACATCTGCAAGGACAAAGATAGGTCCACGTGTTATCTAAGAAGAGATCCCCAAGGACACAAAAACCCTTAATGTCACAAAAAACCTTAACAAATCCAAAACCCACACATTACCCATTATGCCAAAAAATGTGCATGCCTCAAGTAAAGAGAAGGATAACTCCTGCATATGATAGAATCAATTTTTGTGAACATAGAATAAGGATCCACAATAGTTTTTCATTAAAACCCACCTACATAGAAAGAAAGAACATGAAAAATAAGGGCCATTCCATGAACAATAGAAAAGAACAAAATATAGGAAATATTTTTGGCTAATGTGAGATTGCCAAAGTACCCAAGATGTTCATGCATTAACACTTGACTTTTGTCTAACTTATTCATCAATTTCATTCTCTTTTTCATTAACTCTAAACTTTTCCTTTAAGTCCTCAATAGTGTCAAGAGTATTGTCAAGTTGTCTTTGAGGTCTCTTCCCTCAAGCTGATAGACTTTTTTACCAGCTAGGGTTTTCACTATAATACTAGTTGTTGGTCCCAACCAATACTAAGAGGGTGGTTAATTAGTATAAACTTTTCTATCATCTATAACAAAGATCTTACTCACATAGCTAGTTATTGATCTCTTATCTAGTAAGACAACAAGAAATGTAATACAAAAAAACACATGAGACCACACAAGAAAACATACATCAATGAAAGTCATATTTATATGTGGAAACCTTGAATGAGAGGATGAAAACCATGGTGGAGTAATATACCCACTAGCCTTTCCTTTCAAGTAAAAGGGTGTCCTATTAAAGGCTTAAATTTTTTCCTACTTATAAATCATCCTATTAGGAATGAAATTAATTTGTTTGGATTGCAAAAGAATTCTAAGGCTACCTTGTCATAGGATTTAGATCTCTTTCTGAGAGATACCTATTGGGCATTCATTTTGCATGAAGTCAACAGTAGGAATCCATAGTGTAATTCCTCTCTTGAATAGCAAATCTTTTTACGGATCCACTCCAAGGTTCAATATTTTGTCTTGTGACATACCAAAATCTGCTTAGTAGAAGATAAATGTGAGTGTTCACAAGGAGGCCTTTGCTGGTTCTAAAACTCGTTTATCTCAGAATCAAAGTAAATATGTCCACTGTCTCAAAATATCAAACCAAAAGAACAATATTTTTTGTATTTTCTATTTTTCAATGAATGCAACTCTAATAATGTAGCTACTATGAGGTCCTATTCTAACAAGGGGTTAGCAAAGAAAATAATGAAATTGAAAGAAAAATAATGTTAAATCAAATAACTTGAAATTGAAATTCCTAAATGGACATAAGCTATAGAACACAACACGCTATGAGTTAAACCTTTGAAGAAATCCATAGGAAACCAATGAAAATAGGAGCAGCGCTTCCTAGAATCCACTGATGCAATCGTCAGCGAGAATCTTTAACAAATCAAATGATGTTTCACTCCTCATCAAATCGTAAGGCCACAGAAAGTGCACTCATGTGAGACAAAAAGCTATGTAGATACAAATTGGGTGATCTCTTCTCAAGCTCGTTACGTTAGTGGAATTCATATATCTATAGCAAAAACCAAAACTAAAAGATCACACAACCAAAAACAACACAATAAACCTTTGGCTCAATCACAATCTCATGAATAAAATCCACAAAACAATGACACATTCAGGCAAGAATAACTACACTCTGAATGCTAGCACCAAAAGCATAATTTTATTACATAATAATAGTGGCCCATCTTACATTTTACAATGGGGTATTTATAAGAAATCATCTCCTCAATTTTTGTTGAGAGTGAGAGATATCTTGATGCAATAAAATGCTTTTAAAATATTTAAACAAACTAAATATATACAAACTAACAATCTAATTGGTGCTTAGAGGGACTCCATCCATATTTTATTTATTAATTGGTTGCATGATCCCTTTATATGTAAAAAATAGAGAAAACATGAGAGAGAAAGTAGGAGGAAGCCATCAGTCAAGGTGGAAGTGCATGGAGACACCAAAAATAGAAGTTACCCCTTCACTAGGTGTGTGTCGGAGTTAACTTGCCATCAAAATGCACTCCTGATGCATGGAAAGTGCTATTTTTAGAACTGGCCATCAACTATCGGTGTACCTCTAAATTATGGAGCTATGGAGCTGTAGAGCTACGGACTTGTGGAGCTGTAGACCTCGACTTGGTCAAAATCTCAAAATTTTACTAAGCGTCAAAATTGAAATTCTAGCATCTGGGTTTTGTTCATCTTTATCCTAAAGCTATGTTTGGATGTTTGCCCTTGAATTTCTCTATAATCCCAATAATATTAGAAGCATCTAGAATATCCAAAGCCTCATACTTGTCCTTAACCTTCTATCTGTAGTTTTCCACCTCAATTCGAGTCTCTGCAAAATCTCCGAGTTTGGTGTCCAACTCTAATAGTGCTTCCTCTATCCTAAAGGATTGTCTAATGTCTTCATCACTAGATTCTTCCTCCAAATTCTTCCTAAAATTTTCCATGACTACCTCAATTGGCAATAGCTTCTCTCATTCTTCATCTTAAAAAATGTCCAAGCATGCATCATTGTACAACTTTTTTGCTTCCAAAATTTGCTCTCAAGCTTGGTCCTTGAGCCTATGTATCTCATCATGCAATGTTTCCATCACTTTATTTCCATCCACAATCTTTTCTATCCAATCATCTATCATGTCTAACTCCTCTCTAGTATATACATCAATCAGAATGCAGTACCTTTTCCCTTTTATGGATTGTAGAGTTTGTAAATCCTTGCTCCATGTCCATACCTCATCCATGATACTGAAGTCTCGCCTCA
This sequence comes from Cupressus sempervirens, assembly GCA_028749045.1. Classification (NCBI taxonomy): domain Eukaryota; kingdom Viridiplantae; phylum Streptophyta; class Pinopsida; order Cupressales; family Cupressaceae; genus Cupressus; species Cupressus sempervirens. The sequence continues at coordinate 995,157,685 of CM053785.1, read as the reverse complement.
AAATTGCCATGATCTTATCAACATTCTCTTGTGTAGCATGCAATAACTTCAAACTTCCTATGACTATATTGACAACTTTATCCTCAAGGCTGTCTCTCTAATCATGACAAGCTCTCAAAAATGGACTGAGCCATACACCTTTACCTTCTCTAAGAATGGTATTCAAAGTCTCCTTAGGGTGTTTGGAATCAAGAGGACCAATAACTTCAGCTAGATATCCCTTTAGGATCTCAACTTGCCTTCAAAGTGTTTTGATTTCAATCTCATCCTATTCCATATGGCTGAGAACCTCCTTGACTCCCATAGTCATTATCTGTCAGGATGTATCCCATTTAGGCTTTCCTAAACATAATATCTTTCACTTCATAGTCCTCAAGACTAACAGCTTCTACATCTGTACCTTCGAGAGGGTGATCCACTTGTGCAAATAAGTCTTGGTTCCATGTAGTAGTGACAAATGCAAATAGTTTTGCATCATGTAATGGAGACTCAGGCTTGTACAAAGTCTCCACAATGTCACAAATATCATCCTCTGAAGCACAAAATTGATGTTTGGCACTTCTCATTATTTCCTTCTAAAACCATCTTGGTATATGTCTTTCTATAGCCTTGGCTCTAGATGATGAAGGGATGTGTTCAACTACCTCCTTCCCTCTATCACTCATTCTTGGAGTCTCCTATTGTGAGGACTCTTCTTCTATAGTCTTAGTTTCTATAGATCTTGTAGTTTGATCCTCAACTTCCTGAGAAGGTTGTTGTACACATTCTACTATATGTGCCTCTTTTTATGGCTCATTAGTAACCCTTGGTTCTGGTTTCCTTTGTAATGACAATTCCTTTTGAGCATGTTCTTCTTCTAAACTTAGAGGTGGACGTGTTACTGAACCCTTATCTACCATAATGACCTGAGGTGGAGATGGAGGAATGAGATGAGGACCTTGTGTCTTGGGTGGTATCTGCATCCAATCTTGTCATTGAAGTTCACCTATAGGGGTATATCTAATCTTATCTCCAACTAACTCTATGCCCATAGGCATGAAATCAAAATTTGGGATGAAGATAACATCATCACCTTGCTCCCTTTTCTCATTCACCCATCGTTTTACTTCATCTTCCAAAGAAGGGAGTTCTACCGTTTCTACTTGGGTGGGTGGTGGGGTATTTGTGGTACTCTTCCTTCTTTCCAATTTTGTGGCTTTTGCTAGCCGAGTTCTCCTTTGTAGAGGCACTTGCTCCAGCTCCTCATCTAATTCCATCTCCCCCTCATCTCGTTCTTCCTTTGGAATGGTCTCAGGAATAGATGGGTTAGGCACTAATCTTTTATGAACTCTTTGCCTCTTGTTCAATCTAACCTTGATCCTCTTTTGTTTTTGTAGAACCATAGGAGAAGCAGGCTCTTCATGTATTAGAGGAATGGATGTCCCTAGAATTTCTCCCTCTTCTTGTTGACTTGAAAAAATAGGAGGCAATGGAAATTCAACCTAGATATGAGAAGCTCCACCATCCTGGGGCTCTTGGGGACTTGATTCCTATTCCTAGGAAGGGGTCTATTCTTCAACATGCTCTCCCTGAAACCTTTGAGGAGAGGCTCTCTTCCTCTTTCCCTTCCTCTTTGAAGGGTGGTAGTATCCCATTGGATGATCAAGCCGGTAGACTATTTTAGGCCTAATAGGAGACTGGAGCACAAAGATAGGAACAATGACTTTCCTTCCCTTACCCCTTTCTGGGCGAGCATGTGCATGGAAGATCACTGTATCCAGAATTGGATCAAGTGGAAAGGGTTTCTTGATCCAACTCTTTGTCATTCTAATGACATGTATCGCTCAATGATTAATATCATCTCCTTCCTCTCTATCAACTTCTACATTGAGAATGGGTCTCTTGCCAACTTTATATATATTGAATAGGGGATCCAGTAGCTCCTGTGAGTCCTGTAGCCTTATCTCATCTAAGATGGTCAAATGGAGAGCCTTATCTACTAGATACAAAGTCATTCTACAATAGTCTCTGATACGGACATCATAGTCATTTATGGTGTTCATCCAATGATCTTCAATGGTGTCCAAGTGATAGAACTCCTTTCCTACTAGGTTTTGGACTTTACCAACATTGTTGAGGAATGGCCAAGGAGAGTTATACTCTTCAAGGAGATAATTCTCCCATTCCCACTTGAAAGTCAAGATATCTTATTTTCTCTTTACCTGGTATGCTCCTATTACCAAAGGCCAATCCCAACAAAGCCTCCATTGTCTTTTGATCCTCTCATAAGCTAACTCAAACTGCTAGGATATTTCCACCAAGGACAACTTGTCACTTGGGTACCTCGGAAGTTTCTTCGAATTGATGGATGCACCACCTACCCGAATGTATGTGAATGTCTACAATTGGATGAAATATGCACCAAGAGTGATGATCTGCACCTTGGCTTCATCAGATGATCTCTTCCCATAATCCCCTTTGATGAATTGAATGAGGGAAAAGATGAAGGCATCATTCACAATTTTGTACTCCTTTCTCTATAGTGAGAGCCTCTTCTTCACCAGCTGAGGATAAACTATATACATACATGCATTAGGGTCCTGCATACTACCCTTCTTATACAACTTGGGATAGTTAGTTTCCTTTGATGTGAGTAGATACACCACATAAGAAGTCATGTAGAACTTCTTCTTGTCTTTTACCATTTGCAACTAGTCACACAAGTTCTCGCTAAGTGTGGTGGCCCAATCTAGTGGCATCCCTACATGTTTGATGGTCTCAATGAAGTTGACCATGAATGGAGTGAGATGACCCACTGCAGGAAAACCCATAACTCTGCTTAGGAGAATGATTGAATATCCAATGTCATCCTTCATGTATCCTCGAGTCATATCTACTTTGTTGATTGTCTTTCCTCGAGGTGGCTTCTCAATGAAGTATAAGGAATATATGATGTCAATGGCCTCCTACTAATGATCTTTATGCCACCTCTCAGCTATTTCATATGAAATTCTGATGAACTAATCAGCTTTGGCTAGATGGAAAACCCTCTCAATGTTATCAGGTCGCAAATCCAAGACCACTTCCCCAATGACACTCTTTACCACCCTTTCATCAAGAACAAAATGCCGAGATAGGGTCATAATCAATTCACTAACTATACAGACCCAGGATGTGATGCTGCATTTACTAATTTAGAATGGATTAGGGTGGACCTCAAGGATGACCTTTTGGTCAGACTATTACAAACTCCCAAGAACTCTCCTAAGTCTATGTTCAAGGTCTGTGTCTTTGATCTCAGTGTACTCATTGTGTAACTATGATTTTGGGGTTACACCTTGGAACTTGTAAACAACTAGTTTTGTTGTTGATCCAGATGTGGACACCATCAGATTATACTACTTATGCATTAGGAGAAAAAGAAAACATAATCAATCATCGGATAGCAAAAAAAAACATAAGAGAAAAAGAAAAAAAAGTCCCCCTTAGGGACTTATTTGTTTTTTTATCTTTTTTATTTTATATTTTATATTTTTTTAATCTTTTTTATTTAAAAAAAATGAATGAATGACGGATTTGGGCATGGGCACAAGCACCAATGCAGGGGCATGGGCGCTTGTGTATATGTGCCGTGTTGGCACCCTGAAGGGATCCGTGTGGGTGCTATGTGCAACACCACAAGGGCGCTAGTGCAGGAATCATGAGCAGCAGTGTGAAGGTGGTGTTGTGCATGGGTGTTGCACACACTGCACTACACACCACAAAGGTGCATCGCACAAGCACTGTGCACACACCCAAAAAGGGGGCACTGCTTGTAGCATCGCATGCTCAGTGCGACATGTTGTAGTAGCACATTGTGTAGGTGCCCAAAAGGGCACTACACATGCCCTCATGGGTGCGCGGAAAACCAAAAAATGTGGGGGGTTTTCTCTTATCTCTCCCTCCTTGCAAAAAAAATGATAACAAAGAAAAAAGGGGGAAGGGAGGGTTTTAAAGCTTCCTCCCCCCACCCCCCCTCATGTGCAAACATAAACACAATGCCTCCATGTGCATGTACACAGGGATAAGGTTTTTTTTTTTTTAATTATCTCTATTTTATTACAACTTTAAAGAAATTTCTTTCTCCTAACTCTCAAACTGAACGTCTAGGAGTCGAAAAAAGATTAGGGGGTCCCCATTCCTAGCAAGGAATGGGGCGTGTGTTGTGAATACCACAACAATACCTTGTTAGTGGATTTCAAAGAATTAATAAAAGTATTTCCTATTAAAGGTTTACAATAATTGTAATGATAAGAAAGAAAGTTAAAGGTTTAGATCTAAGAATATGACATACCTTTCCTTGTATATCCTTTGTCATTACCTACAAAGAGTATCCAGTCTCCTTCTATTCTAGCATAATCATGTAAATTCTCTTTATTCACTTCTCTCTTTTTGTGTTAGTGCACCAGTCTACTATTTTTTTCTCTATTCTTCCTTTCTAAACTTTCCTTCTCTCTAATAGATCTATAAGAAATGAGTTCTTTAACAATAATGACAATGAATATTGTAGAAATGAAATTCAAGTATCCTTATATACACTCATTAGATCTTGGTCTTGTAACCCTAAAATTGTCTTTCTCAAAACATGTATTCAAAATTTAAAATCCATAAGAGAGCTAGTCATCAAATACCTATGACTACCTATACATAGGTATCTATTTCATTAGCATATCTATCCTCCTATAAGTCTAAATCTAGATTTGTATCTTTTATTTATTGTATCTCTTCAGTCGCATCTCATTATATGCATGTCAAATCCTTGTTAAACTAACCTCTAATAATGTCACATCATCTATGACTCATCTTAGTTTACCCATGGTCAACAAGCCTCTATATATGCCTCTCTATCATATCCTTAACTATACAATTTCTCTTCTCATGATTAGTATGTCACTTTACTGGTGGTTGTGTTTCCTTACAATGCTTCTTACTCTTGTTAACTAGTTTTTTATCAATGACAATACTCTAATACTTTTCATAATGCTTAAGTGTCTATGATGCTAATCCTGAGTCATCTCAATCTTGTCAGTCCTACATGTCATTATTACTACTTAAGTCCAACAAAAAGGAACCCTAGGCACCTTATTTTTATAATATTGATCATATTAATACACAAATACTAGCAAAATAGAAGTCAAGCAATCATATTTCCTAAGGCATTTAAAGCATTCATCAATCATTTAAGATTCAAGGATCTTTTATGAGCACTTTCCTCTTCAAGATCTAGTATTTTATTGGCCATCAAGGGAGGAGATCTATATTATAGCATTCATCTTCTTCTTCATTGAAGCACACTTAAATCCATGGAATCATTATTTCATTTTGGTAGATATATTGCATTTGTGACTATTTCCTACATACTTCATTACAAATTCAACATTGACAACACATAAGCATTGTAAAATCATTATTGATAAGAATTTCATTAAGAAAGGTGTGTTAGCATGAATGTTGGTGGTATTCCTTTAGGGGAGTTCCTGAGTATTACAAGAGCATGTAGAGGTTGTTAGCATGATTGACATGTTGCATTCATGACTATGTTTTTCATTGATGACAACATAGTATGATTTATATGAAGAGTGGAAGAGGAGAAGATAGAGATCAAGGTCATACAAAAAAAGGTTTGATGTTTAAGTCAATCATGGTTAAGGACATGTTCTACATTGTATCTTGATGATGAGGTTAAGTGAGCATGAAATAAGTCAACGACATACAAAAGATATGCTTGATTTACAAAAAATAGTATACAGACAAAGTTCTTTAGAAGCAATTTTTGATGGTTGGATTACATCTCCTCATAGAAATAGATTCCTGATATGCAAAGTTATATAGTGATAGTAGATAGTCTGATGGTAACATTAGCAAGTACACAAGATTTGGAGTCACACATGTAATAATTTGTATTGAATGTGAGCTAACAGTTTTGTGTAATTGAAAAATAATGAATTATCTAAATGTAGCCCTATTATAATTAATTGGGAAAGCTTCAAGGCCAAATCAAAGAATTATTCTAAGGACTTGATATAAAGGAAGGTAATTTCCTTGATTGTAAGCATGCAATGTATTAAGAAAGTATGAGAAAAGAGGAGAGTGTTTGGTAAATGGGAGTAAGTGATCCAAGGCATTATTGAATGTAAAGTTAGTGATCTAGTATCAAGATCAAAAGAAGAGCAGTTTGGTTGACAGGAAAGAGGAAGAGGAAGTACAAGTATAGCTCATTTCTATTATTCTACAAGGAATAATACAAAGATCATTTGGATAATGGGTTCATTGGTATTTCCTCTAAATTTTTTTGGACAGTGGGTCCATCTACCTTCTACAACTCCTAACAAGGTTGGACAAGGTTGGCACAACTCCTAATGGAATCTCCTAATAGGTATTGAAAGTCTCCTAACAAGGACTGATATGTACTAAATGTATTTCATTGACTCCTAACAAAGGTCATCCTCTAACAAGGAATATTTATATTAGTACATAATTTTGTGGGCACCATCCCCACTAGGGTTTTCCCTCTAATAAAAGGTTTCCCTAGTTAACATATCTAGTATTATTGTGTATGGGTATCTTGTTAGAATACATAGTCCACCAATATAACTAGGGGCGGGTGGGGGGGAGGTGTTGAATCAATTATCCAACTCATATCACAATTATCAACATTATTAAACTTTAACTATATGAGTAATATAAAAAAAAACCACAACAAGATACTCATACATAATAAAACTAGATATGTTAACTAGGAAAACCCTTGATTAGAGGGAAACCCCCAATGGGGATGGTGCCCACAAGATGATTTACTAATATAAATATCCTTATTAGAGGATGGACCTTGTTAGGAGTCTATAAAAACATTTAGTACATATCAGTCTCTGTTAGGAGACTTTGAATCTTTGTTAGGAGATTCCAACCCTATTAGGAGTTTTGGAAGATAGTTGAACCCACTTCCCAAATAGATTTAAGGATAATACCAATAAATCCACTATCCAAATGATCTATGTATCATTCCTTGTAAAATAATAGAAATGAATTGTACTTCCTTCCTCTATCCTATCAACTGGACCTCTTCTCCTTCTAATCTTGTAACCAGATCACACATCTCACATCCAATAATCCTTTGGATTGCTTACTCAGATTCAGTAAACACTCTACTCCTTTTTGCACTTTATACTTTATGCAACTCTTGATACATCTTTACAAACAAGGAAACATCTTTCCTTTATTCTATATCTTCAAAATAATTCCTTGAGTCAGCCTTGAGGCTTTCCTAATTAATTATAATAATATAATTAATTAATTACAATAATAATAGCATTGTCATCTCACAGTCTATACAAAACTTCACACATGTGATACTAGGGCTTGGGCATCCACTGATTTCATCATCCAACTATCCTTTGTCACTGGCTGACTATGCATCTATTTATTACATCTCAGGTAAAAGATATAATACAAACATCAAAACCTTCTTTCTAAGCACTTTGTCTCTAAACTACTTTATAAATTAGGTACAACTTTCATACATCTTCGACTTGTGTGTTGTGCATTGAATCATGTCATCAAGACACTTTACTAGACATGTCCATGGATGTGCATCACTAGAAAAGAAAAACCTTCTTTGTACAACTATGATCTATCTCTATTACTCTACCAATCTTCATAGACTTAATTCTATGTTAACATCAATGACAAACACAGTCATGAATGCAATATGTCAATACTCTCCAATTCTTAGAACACTCCCCCATTGTAGTATCATCATCATTCATGCTAACAATATCCCCCTTTGGTATTGATGGAAACATAGATGAAAAACATCTAAGTTCCAAGAATACCAAAATAGTACTTTGCTACTATTGTTTTTGTTCCCATCTTCTCAAATCCTCTTCATTAATCAAATTTGAAATCCTTTGGAACGTTACTTTTTTCTTCTTCTTCTTTAGCATAAGCAACAATTGTTCACAGTAAACAACTCACAATACATATCTCCCCCATATAGATATTCCTCATTCTTTTTTGCATGAATCTTTCTAAATCTCCCTAATAGCTATCTTTCCCATTCATGTATATATCTCCCTTATTCATACATAGGAGATGTGTTTCATGCCTATTCTCTCCCCCATTGAAATCAATGACAAAGTCCTCATTATATCAATTTACTACTCCAAGTCTTCAACTAGCTCAAGTGTCCAAAAATTTGTTAGGATAAACCAAAGACAGAAATAAAAACTACATGCAAATATAACCAATAACAGAAAATAATAGAACACACAAAAATGAACACAAGGCACCAAGATTTAACGTGGTTCACCCAATCCCTGGGCTACATCCACCAAACAACAAGTTTGATCTTATTACAATCCAGTGATTACAACCTGATTACAATTCGTAATCCTTTACAGCTCAATACCTCCATAAGAACCAATTTCGCATCACAACACATTATGAAAAATACCCAACCCTAAGCCCTTTTATACAAGTATTAAACCACTTTAGGGTTATAACATGTCGGCCATATGTTGGCCATAATATGTTGGCTACCATGTCAGCCATAGAAGAACGTTGCAACACCTTCTCAACATAATTAACTTGAGATAGCATCAATGTTCTATTCTTCCTATCTCTACAAATCTTCATACCAAGAATTTTTTTTGCTGCCCCCAAATCCTTCATAGCAAATGCATGTGCTAACTGGCATTTTGGCCCCTTAATATGATCCATGTTAGACCCAGCTACAAGCATATCATCAACATATAGACATAAAATAATGTAGCTATCATCATCCAACCTCTTAAAATAAACACAATAATCTGAATGACACCTGTTATATCCATGCTCATGCATAAAACTATCAAATTTTAGATACCATTGCCGAGGTGCTTTCTTCAAGCCATATAAACTTTTCTTCAATTTGCACACTAAGTTCTCCTTACCTTTGACCTCAAAACCCTGTGGCTGAGCCATATATATTTCTTCATCCAAATCACAATGAAGAAAGGTTTTTTTAACATCCATCTACTCTAAATGCAAATCTTCAGTAGCCACAAGACTTAAAACAGTACCAATAGAAGTCATTTTAACAACAGGAGAAAATATCTGATCAAAATCAATTCCCTTTTTCTGTGCAAATCCTTTTACAACTAACCTGGCCTTAAATCTTTTCTTACCTCCTTCCTCTTCTTTCAACCTGTAAACCCACTTATTCTGTAAAGCCTTTTTACCCACAGGAAACTTGCACAAATCCCATGTCTTATTTTTCAGCAAAGAGTCCATTTCATCTTTCATTGTAGACTCCCACTAAATCTTAGTATCCACCTGCATAGCTTCATCATAAATTTCAGGTTCACCAGCATCAGTAAGTAAAATAGAATACAAAGAGGGAGAAAACCTTTGTGGAGGTCTAATTTGCCTTGTTGACCATCTAACATTTACTGGTGTGTGTGGTATTTTTTGTTGTAGTTGTTGCACATCATGAGGAATGGTTGGAACATCAGCTTTTGGAGTATCATCCAACACTACATAATCATCTTCTTTATTCTCATGTTGCTGCAACAAATCTTTTTACAACACTTTCTCATTGAATATGACATCCCGACTTCTAAAAATTTTAAGATTTTCAAAATCCTAAAGCCTATAACCAAATTTATTAATGCCATATCCAACAAAGACACATTTCTTTGATTTAGCTTCTAGCTTGGTTCTATTTTCAGAGTCTATATGAGAAAAAGCTTCACAACCGAATGTCTTGAGAAAAGAATAACTCACCTTCTTACCAGTCCATGGTTCCTCTAGAATACCACAGCCCAAAGGAGTAGAGGGACCTCTATTAATCAAATATACTACAGTATTGACAACCTCTACCCACATGTGTAAGGGCAACCCAACATGCAACCTCATGCTCCTTGCGCGCTCCATTATAGTCTTGTTCATGCGTTCAACCACTCCATTTTCCTATGGAGTCCTTGGAATAGTTTTCTGTCTACGAATACCATTAGTGGAGCAATAATCTTCAAATTTGTGACTGCAATACTCACCACCATTATCAGATCTAAGACATTTTAATTTCTTACCAGTCTCATTTTCAACCAAGCATTTCCATTTCTTAAAAGTTTGAAATACATCAAATTTTTGTCTAAGGAAATAAACCCATACTTTTCTAGTTGCATCATCAATAAATGTAACATAATAATGAGAGCCACCAAGGGAAGATACTTGAGCCGGTCCCCATACATCTGTATGCACAAGCTCTAATTTCTCCTTTTTGTTTTCCTTTCCTGTCTTTACAAAACTCACTCTCTTTTGTTTTCCATACACACAACTTTTACAAAAATCCATATTCACACATTTCAGACCTGGTAAAACTTTCTTTGAATGAGTTACTTTCATACCTTTCTCACTCATGTGCCCAAGTCTATTGTGCCACAACGTTGTATCAAAATCTACAGCAGCTATTTGTTCTCCCTGCTCAACTGCAGCAATTGTTCCTGAACATTCATTTTTCTCTGAAATAATCAAAGTAGAAGGAACAATATGACTTGTACAAAGATATAAGGTGCCTACTTTCACACCTTTTGCTACTACAAGGGAACCTTTTGAAACCTTCCAATTTTTATCATTAAAAGTAACTACACAACCCTCATCACTGAGTTGCCCTGCTGAAATTAAATTCCTACTTGGTTTTGGAACATGTCTTACCTCATATAGGAGCCAATGATTCCCATTCTGCAACTTAATCTTAATTTTTCCCTTTCCAACAATCTGACAGGGTTCATTATCCCCCAAATAAACAAGCTCAAAATCCCCTTGGACATAATCAATGAAATAACCTCTATGAGGTGTAGCATGAAATGAAGCACTAGAATCTAAAACCCATGAATCATCAACACTCTCTAAAGATAGAAGCAAAGCATCCTCTTCGGATTTGTTACTTACCACATTTGCCTCCTTGTCTCCATCTGATTTATATCCTTCATTTTTCTTTCGATTCCAGTAATCTTTCTTTTTGTGCCCTGGTTTCCCATAGTACCAGCAATCATTTGGTCCTCTCGATTGAGACCTCTTCTCATTTGACTTTCCTCTTGATTTCCCACAATTTCCAGAGTTACTTCCTCTTTCAGTCATTCTGCCCCTGCTTTGTGCATTTAAAGCACTTCTTGATGTAGATCCACATGAGGATTTCCTACGAGTTTCCTCACTTAAAATAACACCGATCACATCATCATATTTTAGGGTACTAGATCCAGGAATAGAATTACTCACAGCCATTACCAAGCCATTCCAGCTTTCAGGTAAAGAACACAAAATCAAGAGAGCCCTAATTTCTTCATCAAAATTGATACCCACAGAAGATAATTGACTAGTAATAGTATTAAACTCATTTAAATGATCTGCAATAGATCCACCTTCTGCCATTTTCATATTAAATAAACGCTTCATGAGAAATACCTTGTCTGAAGCGGAGGGCTTTTCATACAGTGTCGCTAGGGTTTTCATCAAATCTTCTGTCATCTTTGCTTTTGTAATATTAAATTCCACCGATGGTGCCAAGCATAACTGAATGCTTCTAAGTGCCTTGTTGTCCAAGAGATCCCATTCAGCCTCTAACATAGTTCCCTGATTCTTGGCTTTTCCTTCCAACGGCTTCCATAAATCCTTTTGATATAGATAGTCTTCCATTTACATCTTCCATAATTGGAAGTTCTTCCCATTAAACTTGTCAACCCTCAGCTTACCCTCATCTGCCATCGCTCCCACTCAACCGTGAGACTCCCACTTAACCGTGAGACTTTCTTACAGAGGATAACTGAAATACAACCTCGCTCTGATACCACTTGTTAGGATAAACCATGGATAGAAATAAAAACTACATGCAAATATAACCAATAATAAAAAATAATAGAACACACAGAAATGAACACAAGGCACCAAGATTTAATGTGGTTCACCCAATCCCTGGGCTACGTCCACCAAACAACAAGTCTGATCTTATTACAATCCAATGATTACAACCTGATTATAATCCGTAATCCCTTACAGCTCAATACCGCCGCAAGAACCAATTTCGCATCACAACACATAATAAAAAATACCCAACCCTAAGCCCTTTTATACAAGTATTAAACCACTTTAGGGTTATAACATGTCAGCCATATGTCGGCTACCATGTCGGCCATGGCGTCGAACCCCACTATTTATGAAGTATGTACAGTACTTTCCTGATCAGTCACCACAATCTAACAAGATTCTATTCAAGACCAAATACCAAGAGTCCTTAATGACTTAGCTCATCATAGATACTCCCCCATACAGGAAGCATCAACATTTAGTCTAGTCTAACAATAGTGCCTTGTACCATTGGATAGATGTGCTTACTGCATCATCTACTTAGAAGTAGGCAGGGGCATCACGCCTAGTATACCTCTCAAATACTCAAAAGTATCTTTAGGTAAAGGCTTTGTAAAGATATATGCAATCTAATCTTTAGTACTCATATACTCTAATCTAGTCTCTTTTCCTATTTCCTTCTCTCTCAACACATGATACTTAATAATTAGAATGCAATTAATGATTCTTAGAAAAACTCACTTTACTTATGTTATCACAATAAATGATAATAGGTTTTGTAAACTCAATTTTGATATCTTTTAGCATTTGTTTCATCCACATCACTTTATTACAGTTTTTTGTTGCTACAACATACTCTACCTTAGTAGTACTCTAAGAAATACAATCTTGTTTCTTGCTCAACCAAGAAACCAATTTTCCTCCAAGAAAGAATGCTCCACCACTAGTGCTCTTTCTGCCATCCATATTATCTACCCAATCTGCATCAGTATATGCACATAGAGTGAAATAACTCAATATATAATGCCAAATTCCATAGTCAAAAGTTCCTTTCAAGTATCTAAACATCTTCTTTATTGTTGCATAATGATATTCCTTAGGATCAGCTTGAAATCTAGCTACAATCCTAACTACATTTTCTATATCTAGTCTAGTGTGAGTCAGATATTGCAAACCTCCAATCATGGATATGTACTTCTTCTTCTCAATTGTAGGTGTCTCATCCTTGCTAGATAACTTGCAATCAATTATCATAGGTGTACCAATAGGCTTACAACTTTCCAATCCAAACCTTTTTAAAAAATCCTTCAAGTACTCAACTCTTGAGATGAAAATACCATCACTATTCTATAGAATTTACAATCCTAGGAAAAACCTCATTTCCTCTATCATGCTCATTTCAAACTCATTCTTAATTTCTTTAGAAAACTTATCACTTGCTTCATCATTACCTCCAAATATGATGTCATCAACAAATATTACTATTATTAAAAATCCATTCTCAATTTCTTTCAAATACAAGTTACTATCTGTTGTACCTTTAGAAAAGCCAAGTTTTTCCAAATAGTTGTCCAACCTTGCATACTAGGTATATGATTTAACATCAATCTGATATATCTTGAACTTATTACTCACTACATAAGCCAAGAACATTCTTACGACTTCCATTCTGGCTCTCTGTTGATCTCAGATTGGTTTTGACTAATGAGTGTTTTCACACTTATGTCATTTACTTAGATCATGTTGAAAAAGTAGTACATGCCAAGTCCATAGTGAGTGTTGAGTCACTCATGTACCAAGTTACTCAAGTGTTGAGAAGATAGTGTATGTCAAGTGATTTAGGAGCCAAGCAAGAAGTATATACTAAGTGATACAGATGTCAAGTCATAGTATAGAAGACAATATATGCCGAGCACTAGAGACTTCATATGCTGAGTGAGACAGTTTTGTCATAATTTTTTGTAATCAAACAAACAACTATGCAAACCATTTTTGAGCTAACTTAAAGATGAATTATGGTATTTTGGAGATAAGGATGAATCTTAAGTTAGATTCCCAATGCAATTACATACAGCCAATTAGAAAAAGGAAAGTTTTATTGGTCAAAGTATAAATTACTGATTCAAACCCCCCCCCCCTCCCCCCAAAGAAGTTTACGTGTCCTATTGTAATTCCAAGAAATTGTATCAGAAGCTTTGTAGATTTGAGGAAAGATCTTGAAATGGAAGTCTACAAGTTGAGAAAGATTATTGAAAATCAATGAATTGAAATACAACTCATTCTACATCATCTAAATGAAGGAAGTGAAGAACTAAATAAATCTTTGAAGAGAAGGAAGGAAATTTCTATTGAGGAGAATAATACACAATACAGAGAGATGGACACTACTAAGCTATTTGTTGATGGAGACTCCAATGAATTTGATGCAGTAGTTGTAGATCTAATGGAAAAGAATAGAGCCCAAGCTATGGAAATCAAAAATCTTAAGTTACAGCAAGAATCGCAAGCCATAGTACTACGTGAGGTGACTGAATAGAAGAAGAAAGCTATGGAAGATAAAGCCATGATTGAAGAAGACAAAATAATTTTGAGCAACAAATTGGAGGAAAAATCATCAGAGCTAACCAAGATTTCCAAAATTCAATTGGATACACTAAGTTAAATAATGAATGCCAACTATGAGCTAAATGTCAAGGACATTAAGATAACAACATTAAAGTTGTAGAATGAGAAATTGCAAAGTGACCTAAAAAGGGAAAATGAATTTATTGAAAGTCTCAATAAGCCTAATGAATCCATCAAATACTTTGAGCAATTATTGAGATCCCTTAGATCCAATAATGACACATTTGGATTGGGATACACAAGTACTGAAGAAGGAGAGTTATCCAAAAGTGCTAAAGAAAGGAGCAACAAAGGTAAGAACTCCAAACCTACTTGTCATAATTGTGGTAAGTAAGGACATACTGCTAATGTGTGTAGGAGCAGAACTATAAATTATAATGTCAATCATAAGAGCATGGTTTATTATCATAAGTATAGTAAACAAGGTCATTAGGTACATGAATGTAGAACCAGGACCATGCACACACAAGGATTTCAAGGATATTTCTATAATTGTCAGAAGTATACACATAGAGCTTTTGAGTGCAGATCCAAACCCATGTGATCATCAAATAGGTAAACAAAGGTAAGTAACAATGGAAACTCTTATAACTAGGATTATAATACAAGATATAGGTATCATTAGTGTTAAGAATATGGACATGTTCTTGAGAATTATATTAGGACACACTTTAGAGGTGACTACAAGAGGTGGTTGAGTCAAACCACATGTTTTAGTTGTTTGAAGACTAGTCACATCAGTCAATATTGTCCAACAAAGTCAAAGGCACCAAGTTTTGAGTCTGATAAAGGAAAAGGCAAGGTAGATGTTGAAAATGTCAAAAATGAAATGAACAAGACATGGAAGAAAAATGATGATTACAACACATCAAATGGAGAATGGATCACTTCACCTAATGGGTTAGGTGATCACATGTCATCAAACTGAGAAATCAAGAGGTATGTGGGACTAATATTTAAAAGTTATATCATACATCATTTCCAAAGGATTTAGTACTAAAAAGATTACATTAGCATGAATAAAGATGCAAGATGTTATTAGGAATCCAAGAAAAATCTTTTAAGTTTTTCATGTTACTGTTGAGCATGAAAAGTTTCCTATATGTGCTAAGTGAAATACTAGAGGATGTCGAGCTAATAGACTAGCTAGTTGATGCTGAGCTTGTAATGGTTTTCGAGTGAGTGAACTACTAATGGATACCAAGTGAGCCTGAATTTCTTTGTTGCCAAGCTTATAGTTGTGTAGGCACTCAACATTAATTATAGGGTTTCAAAAGGGTATTTCATCGATTTCAACTCATTTTTCATCATTTCAAAATTGAGAAAGAGAAAGGAGAGCAAGAGGTGATTTGAAAATTCATCCAAAGTGATTAAGGAAGATTTGTGTAGTGATTCAACACCATTTTGTCAGATCTTGCAAGGCATTTACCAAGTGCTAAGTTATACTATTTATATTTTCGTAAACCCTAGTTTCACATAATGGCATCTAGTTCAAAGAATGTAGAGGGTAAGGAGGTTTTGAATGTTCAACTCGTTAGTAATGAGGTTAAGCAACCAATATTCAAATCCATTCCAGACATTGCCTACAAGCAAGACCCCTCTGGTGCATTATCCATGATACCACTAAATATTTTAATGGTTCAAGATGTTGTGAACTGTTATAACTATAAAATTGGTAGCATTGGTGATATGGGGATTAAGAAAGCATACAAAAGACTATGTGAGAATGGTGTACTAAGGGAAGAATTAAAAATCATAGAGAAGAAAGGGTTAACATGAGCCCTAGATTTCCCAAATGTGTTTTAAAAAAAATGGATTAGGATAGTATTGAGCAGGATGCATGATGGTTCACTATGGTTGGATAATGGACCTATCAAAATAACCAAGAGAATAATCCATAGGGTAATAAGGTATCCAACCCTAGATTGGCCTACAACATTGAGGAGTGACTCAAAAGAGGCTATTGAGGAAAACACAAGGGTTGAGTGGAACAAGAGAGGAATGACTATTGACACCATTACAGATCCATTAATAGACTTTTTTGTAAGGGTTATTTCACACAAGTTTTACCAATCTAGTAGATTAAATAGTTTACCCTATATTGAAATGGATTTGAAATATAATTTTTTTTTAAAAGATCACACATATGATCTTGTGAAGCTACAATTATAGCAATTGATGGAGAACCTAGGAGCTATAAGAAAGACAAAGAGTACACAATGAAATTTTCATTTTATTTTGATATGCATTTTATTTTATGTTCAAAGCACATTCCCTATATTTGGTACTATGGGATGGAAAACAAATAGGTTAGTGGCAATATAGAATAGTGAGTTCATTGAACAATTGGGTGAGAACTTTGAGTCAATTATGACTAGCTATTTTGAGGACGTTAAGTAGTCAATGAAGGAAAGATTGAGAATTCTAGTATCACCAATGGAAAAGCATTATGATGACATTTATTTCCTAGTGAATACTAACTAAACATTTGTTCAAGTTGCTACACTAAGGGTAAGATGGTTGAGACCCTTAGGATATGAAATAAATGTAGATGAAGCCTCTATAGCTATCACAACTTTACTTGCAAAAGAAATTGATAAATATTCTATTGCATTTGGTAATTACAAAATGGCTAAATCCAAGATTACCATGGAATTGAAGAAAACATCTATTATAAAGAAGAAGGATAGGTTGGTGAAGAAATTGAAAGCCAAATTTGGTGAAGATGCCAAGTAGGAAGAGGAAGAGGCTGAAGAGGATGAAGAGGAAGAAGACATCTAGGCACAAGCACCACTTGCACTTACTCAAGGAATGGGAGATGATCAACTAGAGGTAGAGACAGAAGTTGTTGAAGGTGCTGAGGGAGAAGAAGTTGAGGAAGCACCTACACCTATTTATCAAAAGAAGAGGAGTTATAAGGCCCAACCAGTGACAAGGGCTAAGAAAACTTCTAAACCAAGCGAACCCAAACCTATAGCACCTACTACAAGGGCTAGTGCATGTGTCACTATACAAAAGGCCAAGGAAAAAGCCAAACCAATAGAGCAAGAAGGGGTTGTACAGAAAAAGCCAAAGAGGAAACACATTTCACAAGCCAAATATGATGAAGAGAAAATAGAATCAGATGACATTACCCAATTCAAAGTGGTGAGTCACAATCCACTATCACATCTTGAAAATTTATGCAAAAATATTAAGAATAATGTAGACTTTTCAAGATTTACACATGTTGATTTTGATAACCTTGGTAAAGTAGAAAAGAACCAAGTGGAGGAAGCTATATATGTCATGATGGAAAACTTTAAGAAAGCTCCACTAGAGATTGCTAACTCTATGCGAAAAAGGTTATATGAGAGAGTTGAGCAGAAGTGGTACTATTGTTTAAACTTGGAAAGACAAATAAGGGAGACTTTACTTGCACAAGTCATGCCTAAACTTAGCAAGGCACAAATTTCTAAGGTAATGAGGAAGTATGCAATCAGATTTGTTCCAAAATATAGAGCATTCAACATTTTACAAAATAATATTGAAGATGTTGTAAAGAAGTCCACACAAATGTGGAAGATAACTTATGGGCTTGCTATAGTAAAGGAAGGTGAGCAAGAGCCTATTTAGGTGAAAAATGATGAGGAAGATGATAAGAATGAAGAAACTATTGAGGGAGAGATAGAAATGCAACTAGATGATAAGGCAATAGCTAAGGTAGAGCAGAAAGAAGACCAAAGTGTACCAAATACACAATTTCCTAATGTCAGCCCTCAATATGTAACAAGTGAAAATATTGAAAAAATGATAGTTAAGGATGTTTTTGATCTCATAGCTCAGAACATCAATCCCCTTATAGAGGAAGATCTCAATAAGATATTAGATTAGTCTACACTACAGGAAAAACTATGTGATAATCTTGTATTGGTGAGTGTAGATGACATCCAAAAATTAGTGACTAAAACAACAAGGGAAGAATACACAAGAACCACCTGCTATCACCTCAAGTAACTAATGTATGACCTTTGGATAAAATACCTAAAGCTACATCAGAGCAGGTTGATACAAATGAAAAGGATGATACAATGGGGGAGAATATAGTGGAAACCCAAGCCACTACTAATACACAAAGTGAAGCAGGTTAGATAATCTTATTTGCACCTCCAACACAAGTACAAGGTGCAAGTCAAGGCATTGTGGAACACAAGAACAAGCCTAAAGAGGCTGAGTTGACACCATAGGTGAAGGAGAAAGTAGCAATTCAAGCCTTGGTAACCTTATCAGTATTTGGCACACCTTCAAGTCATACTCTTCAAAAGTTGAGCATAGATGCAACACCATTGTAGATCTTAGTGCCGAGTCCAAGTTCATCAAAGGCTGAAGAAGTGATATAATATGGAGATGTGAGCCTTGATAAAGATATTGTGTTACCAAAGTATGATTATGACACAATGACCATAGAGTAGATGGGCATATTGCAACAAATCTTAGTAAGAAAGAAGCATTAAGAACTACTCAAAAAGGAGCATAGGCAAAAGCAAGCATTGCTTGATTTAAAGACATTTTTTTAGATGCATTTAGTCTATGTAATCTAGATGAGACCAAGACACTCATTGAACAACTGACAACTATAGTTGAAAAGGTTAGTGATGTAGACCTTGATACAAATGCTAAACTCTTAGAATGGTCTAAAAAGAAATTTCAAATCAAAATAAATGAGAAAATATCATGTGACATAGTACTTACACAAGTTGCATTGATATCTAAGGTTGAGGGTGTAAAAATATTTTCTCACTGTACACTAAATTGTGCAATCCAACACTCTTCACACAAGAGACTAGAAGTCACATTTTGAGTTTAGAAAGTCAAATAAATGCATCAGGTGCAAAACTACCTATGACACCAACTCAAAGTGAAGCACTTTAGAACTTTGCTACAAATACATAGTCAGTTAGCTACATTGTCAATAGATGAAGCTAATATGAGGGCAAAAATAATTAGCATCCAAACAACATTGACCCCACTCATGGAAATTTTGCACAAGGAATTAGGCTATGCTAAAACACTTATGAAGACAGACCCCAATCTTTCAATATTAGATGGCCTAGTCCACCTTGTTGTTGAAATGGCCATCCAAATCAAGTCTTTGGATATAGCATGTGAAAATAAGGATGCAACTCTCAAGATTATACTAGAGTTCCATAAATCCTTTCTAGACAAACACACTATAAGTGTATATCCCATTGACATAAGTGTCTAAAGGGGGGAGAGTAAGAAAAAGGATATATAGAATTTGGAGGAGATAGAGAAGAACAAGGGAGAATAAGAAAAGGGATAGAGAAAAAGGATAGAATAAGATAAGGGGGAGCAAGCAAAGAAACAACATGAAGTCAAAGAGTATTAGTTGAGACATATTTACTTAGCAAGAGTAAAGAATTTTGAGTATAGAACAATCAATCAACTAAGGGGGGTTATCAAATTTTGAGGTATCTAAGTTGTTAAGAAATTTTGATATTTTGAATTTTTGTACATATGTCAAATAAGAGATATGTTATGCTCGTAAGATTAAGGACATTAATGCATGACCAAGTGTTTTTGGCACTCATGTCAAAGGGGGAGATTGTTGATCTCAGATTGGTTTTGAATAATGAGTGTCTACACATTTATGTTATTTACTTCTTTCATGCCAAACAAGTAGTACATGTTGAGCACAACATGTATATAATAGAGCATGTCGACTCCATAGTGAGTATCAAGCCACTCATGTGCCTAGGCACTCAAGTGCTAAGAAGATAGTGTATGCCGAGTGATTTAGGAGACAAGCAAGCAGTACATGTCGAGTGATATTGATGCCATAGTATAGAAGATAGTATATGCCAAGCATTAGAGACTTCAAATGCCAAGTGAGACAATTTTTTCATAGTTATTTTTAATGGCACAAACAACTATGTAAACCATTTTTGAGCCGACTTAAAGATGAATTACAATATTTTTGAGATAAGGTTGAATCCTAAGTTGGATTTTCAATACAATTAAATGTAGCCAATCAAAAAAAGGAACATTTTATTGGTCAAAGTTTAAACTACTAATTAACCCCCCCCCCCCCCCCCCCCCCCCCTTCAAAATTTTACCTTTCTTATTGTAATTCCAACATTCTCATAGTCTATGTCTTCTTTCTATTAATATCCCTTGCATACAAGTCTAGCCTTGTTCCTCATAACTTTTCCTTGCTCATTCATCTTGTTTCTAAATACCCAGTTGGTTCCTATGAAATTCTTATCTTTAGGTCTAGGAACTAATTCCCATGTTTCATTTTTCACAGTATGATCTAATTCTTCCTTCATTGCTTAAATCCAATGATCATCTTTACATGCTTCATCTGCATTCTTAGGTTCAAATTGAGAAATCAAACATATCTCTTCATTAACTCTATTTCATGTCATCACACCTTTGTCTTTGCTTCGAATTATATTATATAGAGAGTGATTCTTTGTTAGATTCTTGTTAGGGGTATGGGTTGACATTTCAAATCATATCTCATCTCTAGGTTTAGATCTATGCTTTCCTCTTTACTCAACAATTAACACATCGTTCTACAAATCATTTTTTAGTCTCAAAGAAAATTTTTGCATTTTATCTAGTAATTCCATAATTATCTTCTTCATCTAAATTGTAATCTAGCATATTTTCCTTAGTTCCAAACGTTTCATCAATCTTAACATTTGTGCACTCAACGGTTGTCTCAATTCTATTATTAAAACATATGTATGCCTTTATTTTCAATGAATAGCCAAGAAAAATACGTTCATCACTTCTTGGATCAAACTTTCCAACATCCTCATCTCTCTTAATATAACACTTACTTCTAAATATTCTAAAATATTCAACTAATGGTGAATGACCAAACCATAGTTCATAAGGTGTCTTGATCACACCTTTTATGATATGTACTCTATTCATAATGTATACTATTGTATTGACTACTTCTCTCCAAAATGTCTTTGATGCAACATTCTCAAACAAAATCACTCTTGCTACCTCTGCTACTAATCTATTTCTTGTTTCTTCAATCCCATTCTACTCAAGTGTCCTAGTGAAGATAGTTGTCTTTTGATTCCATTATCTTCACAAAATATGTTAAACTCTCTAGAGGTGAATTCTCTTCCTCTATTTAATCTCAAACATTATATGTTAACACCAAATTCATTCTCAACTCTATTCCTAAATATCTTAAACGTCTCAAAATCTTCAGACTTCTCTTTAAGAAATGATACCCACGTCATTCTAGTGAAATCATGAACAAAAATCATGAAATACCTTTCACCATAGAATCCTCTTGTTCTTAGGGGACCACTTAGATCTTTGTGAAAAATTTCCAATTTCTTTGTGGTAGTGAACTTCTTGCTAGGAAAATACACCTTCTTCTACTTAGCCAAAATACATTCTTTGCAAACCACATTAGTAGGCTTAGTTATCTTAGGCAAATCTCTAACTACAAACATGTTGCTAACCTTTACAATATTATCAAATTTTATATGAAAAATATCCTATGCCATAACCAATTGTTATCCACTTTAACAATCAAGCAATTCATTTCAATGGGATTCAATTGAAATACATTACCTCTAGACCTAGTTCAAGTTCCAATCATCTTATCATCCTTATCCTTGATAGTGCAAGTCTTTTCTATGAATTGCATATGATACCCTTTGTCCACAAACTATCCAACACTCAACAAATTATGCTTCAATCCATCAAGGACATAAACATCATTACTATTAGTTCTTCCATCTAAAGTAATGGATCCAATCCCTATAATATGATAAGCTACATTGTTACCAACTCTAACAATACCTTCATCATAGTTCCTAAATTTAAAAAACTTATTCATATCACCAGTCATGTGATGTGAACAAACATTGTCTATTATCCAATCAAATTTCTTTTCAACTTGGAAAACTAGAGTCATTTCTTCTCTAATTTCTCTATCAAGATCATCTTCCTTAATAGCTAAAAATCCTACCTCATCATCACTTTCACTCTAACCTTTTTCATTAGATTCCTCATCTTCATTAGCATTCAAGCAATTTCTATCTCTTATAGGTTTAAAATTTCCTTTATACCTTCTCTCTTTTAGGATATTTAGATGCATAATGACCAAACTCATTACATGTCCAACATTTAAAGATATTCTTACCATATTTTTCTCTTCTCACAAGAAGTGTTATACCTTCCTCAATCTTCTTGTCTTCATCAGATCTAGTTCTTCTACTACTAGCAAAATCTCCATGTATGCTTGCACTTCTAGATAGGCTTGGTTGAACATTCAAGGCACTAAAAGCTATCTCAACTCTTGTCAATTCTCCTGATTGTCTCAAATCTACTTATTTTTCCTTCCAGTCTTCCAAGCAACATTTCCCTAATAAACTCCTTAGTGTAGGGTATTAGTAACTAAATCATCTAAGCAAATTGCTTGAATGGTGGTGTCAAAGTTCTCAAGATCTTCCACACAACCTCATCTTCTTGCTTGGTTGAACTATGTGACTTGATTCATGTAGCAATTTATGATATCCTATGAACATAATTTCTTACATATTCATCTTCCATCACTTTAGCATCTTGAAATGCACATATCCAATTCTGCAATATTACTCTTTTTATATGTGTATCACCTTCAAAAATAGATTCTAATGTTTTCCAAATGAGATGTTTGAAGTGTCTTTACCTTATTGTATTCATTCTCTAGAAGATTTGATCATAGATCTTCTCTATATCTTATGTTGCACATGAAAAGATCTCTCATTGCTTCACTAAATTCTTCAATCTTCTCTTCTTTTACAATCATCTTCTAGCTCTTTGTCAAGATCTAGTAAGCCGAACCCATGCACAACAAATGAGTCTTCATCTTCTCCTTCTAACTGTTGTAGTTGGCCCCATCAAATCTAGGACTATCCTTCCTTAAAAAAAATTCCATCAATCTCTCAAAGCTATTAAGCTAATCCTTTAAGGACCTGTTGATTTGATACCAATTTTTAGAATATATATTACACCAATATAACTAAGAGGGTGGTGAATCACGTATCCAAATAATATCATAATCATCAACCTTATTAAACTTTAACCATATGAGTAATATAAATACAAACCAGAACAAGATACTTATACACAATAACACCTGATATGTTTAGGGAAACCCTTGATTAGAGGAAAAACCCTGGTGGGGATGGTACCCACAAGACGATCTACTAATACAAATATTCCTTGTTAGAGAATAGACCCTATTATGAGTCTGTAATAACATTCAGTACATATCACTCCTTGTTAAGATAATTTAAATCCTTATTAGGAGATTCCAACCCTATTAGGAGTTGTGGAAGATAGCTAGAACCACTGCCCAAACAACTTCAAGGTTAAGACCAATGAACCCACTGTCCAAATGATCTTTGTATCATTCCTTGCAAAATAATAAAAATGAAGAGTACTTCCTTCCTCTGTCCTATCAACTAGACCTCTACTCCTTCCAATCCTATAACCAAATCACAAATCTCAAATCCAATAATCCCTTGAGTCACTTACTCACATTTAGTAAACATTTAGCTCCTTTTCACACTTCACACTATTTGAAACTCAAGATACATCTTTACAAACAAGGAAAAAATCTTTCCTATATACCATATCTTCAAAATAATTCCTTGAGTCAGCCTTGAGGTTTTCCCAATTAATTATAATAAGATAATTAAAAAATTACAATTACAATAGCACTATTGGCTCACAATCTATACAAAACTTACAATAGTAAGGCTTGCGCATCTGCTGACATCATCATTTGACTATCCTCTATCACTAGTTGACTATGCATCTCTTTCTTATATCTCAGATAAAAGATATAATAAAAACATTAGAAATTTATTTCCAAGTACTTTGTGTATGAACTACTCTCTATAAATCAAGTACAACTTCCTTACATCTTTGAATTACATGTTGCACATTAAACCACATCATCAAGATACTACACTAAACATGTCCATGGTTGTGTATCACTAGACAAGAAAATCCTTGTTCATACAACTATGATCTCTATGTTTCTCTGCCAGTCTTCACATACTTGTTGCTATGTTTAATGACAAACATAGTCATGAATGAAACATTTCAAGACTCTCTAATGCTTAAAATACTCTGCAAATGTCATATCATCAAAATTCATACTAACATATCTTGTTATGGTTACTGATTATATTGCTCATATGGTTAAGGATTAATAACATTGATAATTGTTGTAATAGTTGGATAACTAATTCACCCTCTCCCCCCCCCCCCCCTCTCTCTCAGTTATATTGGTGCACTTTACATTCTAAAAATTGATATGAAAGAACCAAGTCCTCAATGGAAAATTTTAATAGCTTTAAGAGATCATTGGTGAGTCACTTCAGAAAATAAAGTCCCAAATTGGATAGACAAAATTTTGACACTTGGAAGATGGAGTTTCTTGTTGAGATTTCAAAATTGTGTATAGAATAGAACATTGAGTTTCTAGATGTAGAATTTTTTTATTGAATACAAAAGAATAAATCCATGAGAAAAGACAAATCTAGATCTAAAGAAGATAAGAAGATCAAAGAAGGTATTGATCTTCTCATGAAAGGAGAGCTAGAAAGTATGAAAATTTTTGGTTGTTGGACATGTAAATATTTTGGTCATTTTTTGTCCAAATGTCCTAAGAGAATAAGAAAAACTAGAAATAATTTATTTTCTAATGATGATGATGAATTTAAAAAAAGTATGGAAATATTCTTGAATGATTGTGATGATAAGGATAATGAGCTTGAATTGGTTAAAGAGGAGGTAATAGAAGAGATAACTTTGGTAATTATTGTTGATCCAAAGGCTAGCCATGAGAATATAGAAGTTTTCTTTGAGACTAAAAATGACTTGTAGAATGATGTACAAATTGTTGAGAAAAGAGGAGAATAGACAACAGAACCAAGAGAAGAGATAAGAGTTGAGATAGCAACTCCTACACCTAAGAGGAACCTAACAAGAATCACCTTGAAGAATAGATAATTGTAAGTAAAGACAAAGGAGTAATGACAAGAAATAGAGTACATGAGGAATTATGTTTGGTTTCTCATGTTGAACCTAAGAGTGCACATGAGGCATGCAAGGATGATCACTGGATTCAAGCAATGAAGGAAGGACTAGATCACATTGAGAAGAATGAAACATGGGAACTGAGAAGAATGAAACATGGGAACTAGTTCCTAGGCCTAAAGAAAAGAATGTTATGGGAACTAAATGGGTATTCAGAAACAAGATGAATGAACAAGGTGAAGTTGTGAGAAATAAAGCTAGACTAGTATGCAAAGGTTATTCATAGTAGGAAGGAATATATTATGAGGAAACATATGCCCCTATAACCAAAATGGATGTATTGAGAATATTTTTAGCCTATGTAGCAAGTAAGAAGTTCAAAATGTATTAGGATGGATGTTAAATCAGATTTTCTAAATGGAGAACTTGAAGAAGAAGTCTACATTGAGAAGCCTAAAGGATATCCTTTGATAGAAGAAAAAGGCATGGTATTTAGATTGAAGAAAGTGCTATATGGTCTAAAGAAAGCACCTAGAACCTGGTATGCAAAGTTGGATAAGTATTTGGAAAAACTTGGATTTGCTAAAGATATGATAGATAGTAACTTATATTTGAAATAAATTGAGAATGGTTTGCTAATAATAGTGATATTTTTTTATGACATAATATTTGGAGGAAATGATGAAGCAAGTGATAAGTTTGCTAAAGAGATGAAGAATGAGTTTGAGATGAGTATGATTGGTGAAATGAAGTTTTTCTTGGGTTTACAGATTGTACAAAATAGAGATGGTATTTTCATATCACAAGCTTATATGAAAGTTTTTTTGAAAAGATTTGGCTTGGAAAATTGAAAGCCTATTGGTACACCAATGGTGACTAGTCACAAGTTATCTAGCAAAGATTAGATTCCTATTGTTGAGTAGAAGAAGTATAAATCAATGATTGGAGGTTTGCAATATCTAACTCACTTGAGACTAGATATAGGAAATGCAGTCGGGATAGTAGCAAGATTTCAAGCTGATCCTAAAGAGTATCATTATGCAATAGTTAAAGGATATTCAAATATGTGAAGGTTACACCTAATTATGGATTATGGTATGATAGATCAAGTGATTTCATTTTATGTTCTTATATTGATGCAGATTGAGCATGCAGTATGGATAACAAAAAAAGCACTAGTGGTGGAGCATTTTTTCTTGGAGGAAGATTAGTTTCTTGTTTGAGCAAGAAACAAGATTGTATTTCATAGGGTATAGTTGAAGCTGAGTATGTAGCAGCAAAAAATAATTGTAATCAAATCATGTGGATGAAGCAGATGCTAAAGGATATTGGGATAGAATTTTTAGATCATGATATCATAAATTATGAATCATGCTAATACATGTATAGTGAGTATGTCTAAAAAATCTTGTATTGCATTCTAAGACTAAGGATATATCTATTAAGTATCATCTTTTGAGAGAAAAATTTGTAGAGAAAGAAATCAAATTGGAGTATATTAGTACAAAATATTAGATTGTAGCTATCTTTACAAATTATTTTCCTAAAGATATATTTGAGTACTCGAGAGGTATGCTTGGGGTTATGTCCCTGCCTACTTCTAAGTAGATTATGTGGAGATTGCATCAATCTAGTGGTATAGAGCACTATTTTTTTATTAGACTGAATGCTTATGCTTCCTATATGGGGGAGTATCTAAGATTAGTAGATTCATCAAGGACTCTTGGTAGTTGGTCTAATAATAGTGTCCTTGGACACTCAGGTTGATTGAGGACATGGAGCAAATGACTGACATAATGAAGCCTTTATCATTGATGTCAATGGGGGAGAGAATGCATGAAAAACATCTCCTAACTATGTATGGAGGAGAGATTGAGATCTCCTATTTATAAGGTTTCAATTTGAAGATACATTGAATAGGGGAGAAGTTGAGATTGTTTTAGTGTTTACATCTCCTAAATATGTATGGGGGAGAGATTGAAATCTCCAATGTATTCAATGGGGAGATACATTGAATGGGGGAGAAGTTGAGAGTTGTTTAGTGTGTGAACAACTGATGTGAGTAGATCAATGTGTGAACAAATGATGTTGATCCTAAAGAAAGAGTTGTAGACTAGAGTAGTGTTCTAGATGATTTCAGATTTGATTGATGAAGAGGATTTGAAACAAAGAGAATAGCAACAGCAATAGAGTGTTTTTTTTGTATTCTTGGAATTTAGATGTTCTTTTATCTATGTTGCCATCAATGCCAAAAGGGGAGATTGTTAGCATGAAATATGATGGTATTGCTTTGGGGGAGTATCCTAAGCATTGCTAGAGCATGTGGAGGTTGTTAGAATAATTGATATGTTGCATTCATGATTGTGTTTGTCATTGATGACAACATAGTATGGTTTCTATGAAGATTGGAAGAGTAGAAGACAAAGATCGAGGTTGTATGGACAAAGGCTTAATGTCTAAGTCAAGCACAGTTAAGGATTTTTTCTACAATGTATCTTGATGATGAGGGTAAGTGCATGAACTAAGTTGAAGACATACATAAGATATGCTTGATTTATAGAGAGTAGTATACAAACAAAGTTCATTAGAAGCAATTTCTAATGGTTGGATTATATCTCCAAGCAAAGATAGAATCCTAATATGAGAAGTTATATAGTGACAATAGATAGTCTAATGGTAACATCAGCTAGTGTTTAAGGTCTAGAGTCATACGTGTGATAATTTATATAGAATTTGAGCCAATGGTGTTATGTAATTGTGAAATAATTAATTATCTAAATGTTTCCTATTATAATTAATTGGGAAAACCTCAAGGCCAACTCAAAGAATTGTTTTGAGGACTTGGTATAGAGGAAGATATTTTCCTTTATTATAATCATGCAATATGCTTGAGAAAGTATGAACAAAAGAAGAATGCTTGGTAAATGTTAATAAGTGATCCAAGGGATTATTGGATGTGAAGTAAGTAATTTGGTATTGAGATCAAAAGAAGAAGAGAAGTCTAATCAATAGGATAGAGGAAGAGGAAGTACAAATATAGTTCATTTCTATTATTCTACAAGGAATAATATATAGATCATTTGGACAACGGGTTGATTGGTCTTTCCCCTGAAGTTGTTGGATAGTGGGTCAATATGCCTTCTACAACTCCTAATAGGAACTCAAAGTCTCCTAATAGGGACTAATATGTATTTAATGTATTTAATTGACTCCTAATAGGGTCCATCCTCTAACAATGAATATTTATATTAGTACATCATTTTGTGGGTACCATCCCCATCAAGGTTTTCCCTCTAATCCAGGATTTCCATAGTTAACATATTTGGTGGTATTGTGTATCAATATATTGTTATGGTTACTAATTATATTTCTCATATAGTTAAGGATTAATAAGGTTAATAATCATTGTAATAGTTGGATAACTAATTCAGACAACCCCCACTCCCCCCCCCCTTCCCCACCCTCTTAGTTATATTGGTGGACTTTACATTCTAACAAGGTGAATATTTGCATTTTTATTTTTTTCTTTCATGCTTTTAGTTACATTTAATTTCAAGTTATATTCCTAAATCTAGAGAATTAAATTAACCTAGAGAGCATTCCTTTTATGTAATTATAAAATGGCATATGGCCAAATATCAAAGTGGCTAGAAGAAGTGGTCTAGCTTTTAAAATAAAATGCAATAACTTATCACAATTATTGAGAGAAATATAGCCATGTTTAAGTGAGAAAAAAACATCCACCACAAAAGTCGAGTAGACAAAGAACCAAGGGTGGCATTGAATCAACCACAAAACTGATGAAGGGCACTCCCCTTAATACTACAAACACATAACAAAAATAGAGAAACAACAACAATTTGTGGGAAAGAAACATGGGCTTCTTAATATCTCCACAACTACAAAATTACACAATTTGGAATAAAAATATGCAAACCAACATGGGAACCTTCCTTAGAATAATATATAAGATAGAGTTGTGCACCTAGAACTTCCCTAGAAAACCTATGAGCTTTTCTTACATAGTAATTTTCCACCACCATGGAAGGTTATAGACACTAATCCCTAACTCTTGAGGCTAAGAAACCTCATATTATGTTATTTTATTACACTTTATTACATAGAATTAGCTCAAGAAAATATTATAAATTACATTCTTGGATGGCCCACTTTGGGAGACCATAACTAATAAACCATTGACCCAATTGTCTATTATAACCCTTTTTTGCAAATGGAAGTTTTTTCTCTAAAATTTTTGTTTGTGCAAGCATTCATTAGCCAATTTTTGACCTTGTTTTGGAGTGATTTAGGCCTTCATTGCTAAGCCTAAAGTTTGGATAGCCAAAATTTGTATAAAAAATCAAAAATAACTGCACTAATACATATGATATGGTAACGAAAGTCATCTATCATTATGATATATCTAAGATGTGTTGGAAATTTGGCTAGGTTAGCAAGATATGATGTTGTCATTAATGGCAACATATAGCTTAGTTCAAGTTAGTAGATCTTGGAGATGATGTTTTGGGATGTAAATTTAAAAAATTGTCTAAGTGTCACAGAGTATATATATATCAATACATGAACCTTTTTGGTCAACATGTAATGCCCTACTAGGGAACCCAAAAGAAATTAACCTAAAGTTTCACTAAGTTTGCCAAACATTATTTTTTTGAAACATAATAAACAATTAGAGATAACATAGTGGAAGCAATAACTTACATACATACAACCATCATAAACAACTTAGATCTTTAAGGGTTCCATGACATTGAATCACATGTATAAGTTTATTAATATCAAATCTAACACATAACCAAAATTGACATCATGGAATAATCACAAGTACAAATCCAATTAAATAATATACAATTACATAGGATGTCACCCAGCATATCTAGAATGCATAATCATCTGTTCTGCAAGTCACAAGGTATGAAAAGCTCAAAGAATATACATCATCAATTAAATACATCATCTCATCAGATCTCCAAAAAATCAAGTATGGTATAACAGAATACAACTATCTAATAGAAATTTAAGATCAGAAAGAAAAGAACAACTGCATGGGTACATCTAGCAATGGCATCCAAATATCATGTCTCAATGGTATAAGAAAAATGCACTACCACCCAACCTCATGGAACCTAAATGGCCCACTCCCATCGTGTTGAGGAGCTAATCTCAAGTCCCATACAAATATCAATCCCAAAAGTCAAATCTAACATCTAGGCCAAGGAAAACCTCAAAACAATCTATCTCAAAGGTACCAAGACACAAGTATTATCTAATCCCAGAGGCAAGAAAGACATGTAAGAAAATTACTATGCAAGTGGGAAAATGTCATCACATAAGGCAACTCTAAGGTTACCCTAGTAGCCTCTCTAGACTCTAGCCTCCCTAGTGTCTCTATGCGGCATCAATATCCTTTTGTACAAACAAGGCATACTAATGAAGCAAGGTCACAACCAATCATCCTCTCTACTGCCATCCTAGCCTATACTAGAACTCGAGGCATGGGTGAGGAAAACCAATGACTCTTATTAATTTATTTTACTCTCATTTAATGAAATGTTATCACTTATTAAAATAACTTATAATGGATTACCTAGGTAGCCACTAAGGGCTTCAAACTCCATTGCAAGCCACTTCCCAATATACACATAGATTATCTACCCTAGGCTCATAAAAGTACAAATCATAGAATCACAATTTTCAACTCAATCCTTTACAAGTAACTGAAAAGAACCTATAGATAAAAAATAGTATTCACCTCAGTCTAATACAAGAAAATGGAAAGCATCAAAAGACTACTGATCAAAAACTCAAAGGTTACAACATGAAAGTCACAATAATCACCTTAGTTCTATACAAGCAAATGGAAAGCACTATCAAGTATTGATCAAAACACATCATAGAAAACATGTGACACATCACCATGGTCGAGTATAAAAGATCATGACTAAAAAAAAACCATAACATCATCATAGAATAAAACCCCCATGCCTCTAGTAAACATCCTAATTGGTTAATGAACTAATTTGAATCCTAAATCCAAAATCATATAATACAACATACATGTCATCAAGTATTTAAACAAGCATTTTCATAGTTCATTTTGTTTTCAAAACACAAAGGTTCAATATAAAATCAAGGTTTCAATTTTCATTTTCATAGTGTCATGTCTGATGAAATTTTCAATTCCACTGGAACCTCTAAAGACTCAATAATCCATTAAAAGTTGTTTAAATATAAAACCCTATTTTATATAAAAATGAACTATTAATTTAATAACACCAATATCTGTTAAAATTCTCAAATTAAAAATATTATTATATTTTCAAATTTTAAGGATAACCTTGTAACCAATCTTTTAATAAGTATTATTAAAATAATAATTATTAAATTAATTTGTTAATAATAATTATCATTAATTGTAATAATATAATGCAAATTATTAATAATTAATAATAACATTAAATATTAATTAAAATAAATTAATAATAATTATAAACTATATTAATAATTATTAATAATAATAACCTTTTTTTTTTAAAACATATTTAAAAAAATCGATTGAAAAGGGTTTATAACCCCTCAGCTTCACACAACAACATGAGTGCTACAAGACAGCGCTCAACGCTACTACAACAGTGTGAACCACTGCTTACAACACTCATAACTATTGTTTGCAGCCCAAGCTACCATAGTTGAGAGAAAGGAAGGAGAAGGGGGTGGGGGAGTGTTGGTCCCCACCCACCCAAAAACTATTTTTGTAAAAAAAAAAAAAAAATCTTTTTAAACATAAACCCCATTACGAAAACCAAGACCATCGTACAACATAGAACCACATTTTAAAAAAAATATTATTATTATCATAGTAATATATTATTGTTGTGGTATTAATATATTTATATAATTTTTTTAAAAAATTAATTTAATAACAGATCTAGAAGGAAAATAATTGTAAGACCATCAAAATTGATTAATTAGATTTGAGTCTTCCTTTCCAAACCCTATTCCAAATTCAGCATTTTCTAAATAATCCAATTATGAACACTATATTATCAAGCAAGGTTTTCATATTAAATCACAAACAATTCAATAATGGAAATCTTTTTTTCTCAAACAAGGGTTTCAACCTGAATATAATAGAAACAATTCAAATTAGACATGGAGAAGAAAAATATTCCAAAGAAAGAAACTACTGTGCAAAACCCACAAGATCCTACCTAGATCTAATGCTAAAACAACCAAATGCATAGAACTCACAAGCAATTTCCCTTTCTTTCGAAACCCTCTTCTCAGAAATTGGCTCCTCCAAACCTGTGTATGGAGAAATGAGTTCTAATTTCTTAATAAAGAGCTTTCTCCAATTAGGGCTTCGATTTTACAATCACGCGAAACCTTTTTCTTAATTATTTTATTTATATTTTAGTTTTCATGTGCAACCTTTTTTACAATTTAATTAAAATAAATTTATTAATCAATTCCTTTCTCTCTTTTATTAAATTACGATACGTTTTTAGTAAAAATATTATTAATTTAACTAATAATAATATTTAGAGTTTATTATAAAAATGAAACTCCTAAATATATTATTATTAAATTAAATTAATATGATTACACCAAAATTAGAACTTTAATTAAATCTTTAAATTTAATTCTTTTATTTAATTAATTTCTCAATTAATTAAAAATGATTAAATATCAATTTTTCTTGAATATTTTTTTATAAATTAACTCATTAAATTATCTTTGAATTTGATTTAGTTATAACTAAAAATCACAACAGATCCACAAGACTAAATACAAAGACCCATTATAAAATACAAAATACTAAATCAAACTCAAGGGTCAAAATCATGAATTCATGTCACTTGACAAATTCAGAAAGCTAAGACTCAAATACTTGTCTTACTTTCTAGGACAATTGGCTTAAGATTAGGATTTGGACTCAAGAATTATCTCCCCTCTTTTACCATTGAGATATTGTGATAGGGCATGTTTATCCTAGCAATTTAGGGAAGTTGATGCCTAGTACCTATAATCTGCATAAAATCTAAGCATGTACATACACATATAATCTAAACTAAATAGACAATGGTAGGGAGTGATGCATCATGTAGATCCTGACTAGTAGATGACTACGACTCCTTCCCTCAACCACATCAAAAATATCAATCATAAAGTAAAACATACAAGTACACCATACACATGCAAGTATGGGGTAAGTATCCATAGAAACTGCATATAAATCATCCATCTATCTATCATCATGAGATAATTGAAATCAATGTATGAACATACATATATCATCATAGAAAGAATCTTAAACACATGAAATAACTAAGTAACTCATCACATATATAAACTGAGTCTAAAATAACATCAAATCAAATTTGGTAACCAAGTACCACTAATCATAAAACCTAAACATAAAAATGGCCTAAAGGAATTTGGCAATACAATCTAAAAAGTAAATTAGGGGTACACATTACATAGCATAGTTCATAGAAGCAACAATATTGACATGTGTGCAATTAGGTACAACTAGCAGATACTATGATGATGACATATACAAGTGCACAAGATAGTACAAGCAATACAAACTGAGATAATTCAATTTTATAGTAACAATACTGAGCAGACATAACAAAGTAAATATAAAGAGTTAAGTATTTTGGGTTAAGGATTTATTTATCAAAATAATTAGTTAACTAATTAGGGATGACATCCTAGATGTTAACCCTAAGTTAGTAAGATTCAATTTTGTAATTTTCCAAGTGTGTGAAGACATTAAAGCTGATAGCTAAAGAAACAAGATATAAAGGAAAGTTGTGAATGCAAAGTTTAGTGTGCACTTTTGATGATATGATTAAATATGTTATGTGATACAAATTCTAATTGAAGAATAAAGTAGTATGAACAACAAGTTTTTTGAAGAGAAGTAAAGGCAAATAATAGATATTGAAGATATCAAACAAAGTTTTTTGTACCTATCTTTTGTATATTGAATATTCATTGTATATTTCATGTTTGAGTAGTGGACTCATCTTGAATATATTTGTAAATTGTTATCACAACTCCTAATAGGGTTGAGGCTTCTAACATGGCCTAAGTCCTCTAGCAAGGAATGAGACACTATACGGATGTAACAAACCCCTAACAAGGTCAATATTTTTATCTAGATACTTTTGATTAGTGGATCATTTTGTGGGTACCATCCCCATTAGGGTTGTAACTTGGCTAGGTTTTCCCTAGTTAACAAATTCTCTACTCCCCCCCTGCCCCCCCCCCTCTTCATATTTCCTATTTGTAACAAGATAAACCTCCACATATGAAATTAAAAGAATATGATCTCATGAGACCAACTTACTAAAATTAGTAAGCTTCAACAATTGAGAACTCTTCATAGGAATAAACCTTATTGAAAACAAAAAACTAGAAATATAATTTTTTGTGGGTGATGCATGATTTCCCTTACACCCAAGATGCTCTTGCATCAAAAATAGTGCATGTATCATAGAAAGTGGGAACAAGAGCCTTTAATATTTAGTTGCAATGAAAGACAAATGCAAGAAAATTCTTTTTTAGGCATGTACCATAAGTATCAAATTCAAAGAAAAATAGCTTGAGTAAAGATGAGAAATAAACATTCATTTATAGATATTTATATTGGACGAGACAAGTATAGTTAAAGAGAGAAATTGCACATGTATGGGACAACATTAATCCAATTATTAGATTTACCTCGGGAAGGTCCAAGCACAAAATTATAATATTTCATGCAAAACATCAATGGTTAGTTCCAAGTAACAATACTAAGGCCAATAAGAAGGGTGCAATCAAGAATTATGCACCATACTAAGAGAAGAATAGGAGCATGGGAATATTCATAGAAACACAAGGATTATTTTTTATTACTGATTGTCTTATCACAAAAATAAGGTATTTAAGCCCATGACTTTCTTTTGATGAAATTTATACAAATGAGTGGGGTAATAAGTGCATTATTTATCATTTCACCATGATGGATCAAATCAATCATTTGGGAAATAAACATCACAAAAGTAAACCATTTGACCTTATATAAGCATATTTGAGAATCCAACTAAGTCAACATGAGAGGTCATGAATTAAAAGAAAGTGCTAGTCATGAATTTATCATACCTTAAAATTTGCAAACTAGATTTTTTGTGGAATTTTTAGTTACAAAATAAAAACCAAATATTTTTCACAAGAACCCAATTCATATTTGAAGAGAAAGAATCAAAAGTGTGATACAAAATTTTCTTTATGTCATTCAAAAAGATGTATATATAGTGTAATCAATATGTATATGGAAAAAAGTGTCATGAGAGGCATGAAGGTACAAATAAAGAGATAATGCATCATTTTCACATAAAAACACATCATTGGTGAAGTTTATAGCATGTATTTATATCAAATATTAATGATATGTTTCTTAAACATTTGTTATGATCATGATCTACATAGAACAAGTGATCAAGCCAACTGATAAAAAATAAAGAACCATGTTAATAGTCTTCTAAGACTAAAATAAGCTCCATGATATTCATATATTGAAGTATAGACACAAATTTTCATAATGTTCCTTATCAAGAAAATGGAATCTCAAAGAAGAATAAATTATTCATAGAGATAATGTTTCTCATGTCAATGAAAATGACATCATCATATAGATTTTTGACAAAATGAACAATGACAAGTATCAAACAAGGAATCCCATTAGATATTTTTTTGAGAATCAAGCTTTTTGGCATAACTTATTACTAATGATTATTGACATAGTTATTTAAAGGAGATTTGTGGCTAATGGTGACGATGAGTTACTAAAGACTATAACATGATTTGATGATAGGATAATCATAATATTATTTTTACTAATGTCAAGTGATTTGACTAAGTGTTTTAATATGTTATTGCAGACATGACATAGTGCAAGGAAGGAGAACCCCCAAAGGAGATGTCCTAGCCCCTAGCAAAAAACCACATAGTGGAATATAAACAATAACACAAATATTTAGATCCGCACAATGTCAATTCTCAAAATAACATTTTCATCCAACATGCCTGGCTGTCAAGCCTTTTGGGTTATGACCAAATGCATCAACAATTACAATAAAAGTTCAGCAAGATCTCGCAAGATCCAAACCACTAGCTAGCCTAGATCTACAACCTAGTAAAGAATGCCAAGAGGAATCTCAAATCATGCTCACAAGCCACCAAGAAACCTTATTGTTTCCCAAGCCACACTTAGCTACTAGCTCTACTGAAACTTCACTATCTAAACTACACCTCTTCTCCATGTTGAATGACAATGACTCTAGACTCCACAAAACCATTTGCTTATACTAAACCAAGCCACAAGTTGTCATACTCAAATTAAATTAATTAAATGCACCCACATTCATTATACCCATCAAGCCACTAGTCATCTTGCAATAGACATTAAATACTTAGGATAGGCTCCAAGTTTACAATGCATAACTAACTCATAAGACCATATAAGAATACATGCACTTAGACATAGGTCCATGTGCCAGCCAACTATCCAAATCCAAGAATGTACACACCAACTCCCTCAAATTGAAGCTCACAAATACAATCTCCAAAGATATGTTAGTAAATAGGAACACATTACTAATAACCACTAAAAATAGATCTAACTCCAAGACGATGACTCCAAACATCATGCACACTTAAGGAAAGTTTCCTCAATATGACTCAAACAAATCCACAATAACACAAATCATAACTCCACAAACTCAAGCACAAAGCCCCTGCATACATGATTTTTGACTTCCCTAGGATGCTCATGCATCAGACACCCCAGGTGAGAAGAAAAGATGGTCTTAATAGTTGGAAAAACATCATTTAGGGTTCCACACATAAACCCTGAACTAGTTTTTCACATACATGTTCTCTACCACATCAACTTGCACACTCTTGCCTTTGTTCTTCTTTTGAAACTTCTTTTTTGCAACTATCATCTTCACATTTATCTTTGGTGCATAATAGGTTTTCTTTCCACACTAATCTCTGACCCTTTCAAAATCTCCCAACTCAACTCAACTACCAATACTCAAGTTCCTATTGAGCTCTCCATTCTGCAAAGGAATTAGGGAATGCTTCTTGCCACCCTTCTCGACAAGAAACACATTCTTGACATAATCATGCAGTCATACTACCAAGATCTACCAAGTAATATGTGACAACTACTCATGTCCACAATATCACACAATGCTTGATCCTTATACTACCCAATCTAGAAATCAACAAGACATTGCTCCCTTACTTCCAAAGCATGTTCATTTTGTAACCATCCAATCCTATAAGGACAAGGATGTCTTACCCTCTTTAGTAACTAGGTTATTAGTACTACCAGCATCCACAATCATATTGTAGATCTTTTTCCAAACTTACAATGAGTCCTGAACAAATTCCTCCTTTGACAAGGTTCTAATATCCTCTTACCAAGAAACACTCTTCAAATCAACAAGTTATTCCCATCCTTTTAAAGTTCATTTGCTAAGTCTTTGACCTCTTGCACCACAACACTTCTTATGTCACCAGCCTTGGGACATTCAAAATGTACGTGACCTTCTTCACCACATTTGTAGTAGGTACCCTTAAATGAACCTCTTTCTTTTATCTTCCTCTATTCAACATGTTTTAGTTCATTTTTAACAATTTGTTTTTTCTTCACAAGTGATCCCACTTCTCCTTCCCTCAAAGATTACCTTGATGTCTCCTCTTTAGCTTCTCTTTTTCTCTCAAAGCATACTAATAAGAATCCTTAACCAAATAAATATGCATCAAACAAACCTCATCCTAAATATTGAATCTCAAACCATTAATATATCTAGTCATTTTCTTCTTAGATAGTTCTCTATGTCCAAACCAAATAGTCTACTTGTAAAACTCCTCTATATAATCTTTCACAATCATATCTTTCTGCTTTAGATTCTACAACTTCTTAAACAACTCAAGTTCATAATCAGAAGGAATGAACTTAGCCTTCAGTTTAGTCACCATCAATCTCCATCTAGTGATCTTCATTACACCTTCCTCTTCTCTATCTTGTTGTAATTCCTTCCACCATAAAGCACCATGTCCTTTCAACTTAGTTTGTGTCAAACTCACTATGAGTGGATCTTAAATATCCTCTAACTCAAAGTAGTCTTCCAATTCACCAATCCAATCAATCAATTCTTCGATCATCTTCAAATGAGATCCAAGTCTATCAAATTGATCATTGCTATTTCCCATAGGTTTCTCAACTTGATTAGTTCTACCTTCATCACTTGATCCAATAACCTCAAAGTTTTCAAAGGCTTCCTCATAATCATCTTTGGTACCCATATGTCAATGTACACCACCTATAGCACTTACGATCTTAGTGATAGTATCACTCTTCATCAATATCATCTCAAATCTAAATTCTTCTTTAATCTTCTCTAAGATCCTCACTTCTAGAGCATCACAGAGATCTTCAATCACCCTAGGGTTCAATTGTCTTGGAGGCATCTTCCATGATCTTTGTAAACCCAAAGAAATGAATCAACGAGATCCAACCTTGACTTTAATACCACCTAATATAGTGCAAGGTAGGAGAATCCCCAAAGGAGATTTCCTAGCCCCCAAAAAATAGCTACATAGATAAATATAAACAATAACATAGAGATGTTTATCCACAAAATGTCAATTCTCAAAGTAATATTTTCATCCAACATGCCTAGTTGTAAGCCTTCTGAGTTATGACAAAATACATCAATAGTTACAATTAAAGTTCAACAAGATCTTGCAAGATCTAAACCACTAGCTAGCCCAAATCTGTAATCTAGTAAAGAACTCCAAGAAGAATCTAACCTCATGCTCACAAGCCACCAAGAAACCTTCTTGTTTCCCAAGGCATACTTAGCTACTAGGTATGCTCAAATTTTTTTATCTAAGCTACTCCTCTTCTCCATGTTGAATGAAAATGACTCTAGACTCCACAAGACCCTCTACTTATGCTAAAACAAGCTAGAAGTACAACCTATTCAAATTAAATTAATTAAATGCACCCACATTAATTATAGCCATCAAGACACAAGTCAGCTTGCAATAGATGTTGAAAACTTAGGATAGAGCCCAATTTTACAATGCATAACTAACTCATAAGACCACACAAGAATAAATGCACTTAGACATAGGTCCACATGGCAACCAACCATCCAAATTCAAGAGTGCACACACCAACTCCCTCAAATCGAAGCTCACAAATACAATCTCCAAAGCTCCGCTAGCAAATAGGAATACATTACCAACAACCACTAAAATGGTTCTAACTCCAAGATGATGACT
This sequence comes from Cupressus sempervirens, assembly GCA_028749045.1. NCBI lineage: Eukaryota > Viridiplantae > Streptophyta > Pinopsida > Cupressales > Cupressaceae > Cupressus > Cupressus sempervirens. The sequence goes on along the minus strand of CM053785.1, from coordinate 995,117,755 downwards.
CCAAACATCGTACCACTTAAGGAAAGGTTCCCCAATATTCCTAAAATAAATCCCCAACTGCACAAATCATAACTCCACAAACTCAAGCACAAAGCCCCTGCATACATGATTATTGGCTTCCATAGGAGGCTCCTGCATTAGTATGCATTAGAGAATAGAGTGAGTTGTATTAAGAATTAATTGTTTCTATTGTATAGGAAAGTCAAGTGATGTTTTGTGATACTAATCTTATGATAACACCCATTTATGTGAAGAATTGAGTAATTTATAGAAACATGAATCAAATAGGGTAACTATTGAATAGTTGAATGATTTGAATGCCTCTTAAAATCTATAATGTAAATAGTTGAATCTATTGTTGAATATGATTCCTAGTGATGCTAAGATGATATGGTTAGGATAGAACCATACAATAATTATAGGTAAAGGTAATTTTATAAGCTGGAAGTGATACTGACAAGAAAAGATAAATAGTTGAACTAGATAGATGAAAAGGTAAAGAAGGTCTTATCAATAAACTAAGTTATATCTCTAAATAGGAAAGTGAATAAGTGAACTAGACAAATGGGTACAAAGGAATAATAGGTAAATAGGTAAATAGAGAAGTCTTGTCAATGGATGAAGAATAGTTAGTAAAGATTCAAGGAGTTATCATAAGATTCAAATTTCTATTGAGATTATTGATTTGAATTGGACAAATGGAAGGTTGATGCATGCTTTAAGAAAAATATTAATGACACAAAGATTGAGGTAATATGTTTGAGGAATATTCTTCAAGAAGTTTCTAAAGGTAAAAATAATTTATAGAGTTGGAACAATTTCCAAAGTGAAGATCAAATGTAACCCAATGTGTTCAAGAGAAAATAAAGAATAAATGGTTAGATTCATTTGGATAGATCTAGATTATTGGATTTAGGTTTAGGATTTATGAGTGAAGTGATTCTACATAAGGGTAAAGAAAGGAAAAAAATGATTGTTTGTTAAATTTGGCAAAGGTTGTGATCACACGGGAAGTTACCTTGTTGAGTGTTATCAAGCTAGAGAATTGAGTATGGTAATTTTTGAGGTACAAAGCTTCATTGGATTTGATCTAGTAGAGGTAGTGCAAATTACAAATCTGTTATTATTTGTTACTCTTTAATCATTGTAGTAGAAAAATCCTTTAATTGGGTCATCCTAATAGATATTTGTGAAATCCTCTAACTAGGTGACATTCTCAAAAGAGCAATCAAAATACTCTAACAAGTTTACTCCTAAAAGGGTATAAGACTTTAAAAAGTCTCAAGGAAAATCACTTACCCAACTAGCACAATATAGTGTTTTCTTAACCCTTAACAAGAAAGGTTCCTAATAGAGTGTATTACATAATATTACATAATTTGTGAGTACCATTCTCACAATGTGGTTTTCACCCTAATTGGGTTTCCATGAGATATATTTGGTGTTATGATTGTGTGGATATTTTTCATGTGTTGCATGTTACTTTAAATTTTACAACCTCCTCCCCCCCCCAACCCTACACACGCCCACTCCTCGACTAATCAACCATATGCATTCAATTGGTATCATATCTTTTCTTCTCTTCTTCAAGAGGATTTATAGATAAGGAAAAAGAGATCAATATTTAGCTACACCCAAGTTCATAAAGGACAAGAAAAATTTTGATACATAGGTGTGTAGGATGAAGTTACACTTATCAAGACTTTTAGACACCATTGTTGGCTATCTTACTACAAAATACCACCTACTCGAACCCCTTATGTTAAGGACATGTGGGACAAACTATTGAAAGTATATGGAGGTGATGACTTGTCCTAGCCCCCAACAAAAAAGCACAAAGTAGAAGATAAATAATAATACAAAGATTTTGATCCAAAATAATGCAAATTTCACAATAGAATCATAAGATTTACATCCAACATGCATAGTTATAAGGCCTAATGGTAGCCAAATACATAAGCAATTACAATGACAATTCTACAAGACCTCACGAGATCCAACCACAAGCTAGCCCAAACCAACAATCTGGTGTAAACCCCTAGAAGAATCTAAACTTGTTCTCATGAGCCACAAAGAAATATTCTTATTTCCCATGCCCGCACTCAACTACTAGCTCTTCCAAATTTCATTCATCTCATCTACTCCATGGTCTCCATGCTAAATTAATGACACAATACACCACAAGACCCTCTACTTATACTAAGCTAGGCCACAACATAGAGTAGAAAATTATATTAAATAAACCCTTACATTGAATAAACCCTTAAACCACAAGTCAACTTTGAAACAACATTAAATACATGAAATAACTAAATACTTAGAACATGCCCCAAGTTTACAATGCATAACTAATGCATATGACAACATAAAAGCATGTGCCCTTAGGCATAGGTCCATGTTGCATCCAATGATCCTAATCCAAGAGCACATAAACCAATCCAAATGAGTAGAGACTAGACTAACTAAATGGGCCGCAGTAGACTAATCTAAGAACCCACTGTTACTTCTGTATATAGATATGTGATAAATGGAACCTAAGTTGATCTTGACTATCTTACAGGAAATATGCTCATCATCACCAACCTTTTTTTAGATATAGGAAGCCTGACGTCAGGTATAGGGCTAGTCGAGATTGATCTTGACTTGACATGAGATCCTAGGCACTACTATTAAGAAATACTTTGAAAGGTAGATTTTCCTATAGAGTTCTCTCCCAACTATAGTTTCGTCACCCCCACCCCCTCTATAAAGATATGGATAGGCAGATAGAAGCTCATGGAAATCATATCCAAGGTCTTCCAGTAATTTAGGGTAAGGTCCACTAGTATGTCTCAAACCTACCCCTAACCACAAAAAAAATAGTTCCATAAATATGAGCTCAATGCCCCTATAAATATGATTACTGACTACCCTAGGATGCTCCTGAATCAAACTTGGTATGCACAATCTTCACCTTTTTATCAATTGGTGTGTTCTCATACTCAAAATACTTTTCCATTTTAGGGATCCAATCCAACAATTCACTAGTTTCAAGCTTACCATCATAATCAAAAGGATTGAAATGTGGCATTCACTCTTATCAAGGCTCTTAATAATCTTTCATCACCTTTCTCAAGATTAGGACATCCCTCTTCCACTTCCTCAAGTTCATCTTCACTAACATTCTCAACAAGTCTTCCTCTTCTTTTGGTTGTTTCAACATATTCAAACCTTGCTACATTTTTTCTCAATATATCCATGATACTAATATCTACATTTTCTCTTCTGCAAACCATCTTTACAACCCTCTATAAGCTATATGTCAAACATAGGTTTGCAACCCTATAAAAAATCCAATCAAGGCTCTACAAGATTTCTACCCCATGCAAGTTATAGGTCAAATCTGAGATCTATTTCCCTACAAGAAAATTACCACATTTTTACATCATAATCTAAACTAAGTTACTTTCACAAAGAAAAAAACCTTTCTCTGATACCATTTGATGTAGAAAAGGATTGAGAAATATCCAATGGAGATGCCTGACCATTGAGTAAGAATAAAAACAATGAAGCAAAATCACAAGGAATGAGAGATGTTTGAAACGCTAGAGTTGTCATTGCACCTAAAGATAAACATATCAATTCCTAATACAACCAATAGTCTTATAGAACCATAGGTGGTAGTTAAGCCATGTCATGAACCTTATGAGGGATGCTATCCCATTGCTAAAAATCCCCCTCCTTGTATCATTCTTTGTAGCCTGTGAGATTCAAACTTGTGACCGAGCTCTGATAGCAATTGTTAGAAAGGCTAGAGTTGTCGTTGCACCAAAAGATCAACCTTTCAATGCCCAATACAACCAATAGTCTTATAGAACCACAAGAGGTAGTTAATCCATGTCACAAATCCTATGAGGGATGTTGGCCCATTCCCAACAAGAGAAGTAATAGGATTAATTAATTATATGCAAATCTAATGGTAATTTGTCTATGAACATGTCAAGCAACATTCCTATCTAGTTGTAGCCTTTAATTAAAAACTTGATCCAATGTAAAATCACAAATATACATGAGCTTAGCCTCAATATAAACATTTTATATCATATTGCCTTGATACATTGTGAGAATTACATATGTAGCCATTGTGACATGTAGGTCAGATTAGAAGAATCAAAATGTTCAATAATTAGGAAACCTATTACATGTATAGGTTTGGCCCTCAAAGATAAAATGAAATATTGAATAACTTATAAAAGGATGTGTGAGAAAAGATTGAATGACAAATAAAATTATGCACATTGCTCAAGGTGCCAATAATGAACATGTCACTTAAGGATAAATGAATTGGAACTTGAAGGATATGAAACCATAAGATGTGTGATCATAGAACAATGATCCAAGATAGGTCCTCTTTAAGAATCCAAGATCATACACACTATAAAGAATGATCAAATAATCTGACATATAGACAGTTTGATAGGAAAATGAGAAAAGAAACAAAACAAAATGGTGCAAAATTATAAAGGAACCAAGATGCTCATACATCATCATAAATGCAAGAACCATAGTAGAGTAAGACAAGTGGTTTTTATGGTAGGGGCCTATTCTATTAATATATACAGATATACTAGTGCTAAGAGGGGCACTGTGATGACTAAGATTAGAAGATGGGGAGGATGATGATGACAGTGAGGAGTGAGAGGACATTAGTATGGAGGTGGATAATACGAGAGACAAGGAGAATGAATATGATCATGGTGAACATGATGTCATGCCTATGGAGGTGGGGGAGGACAAAGAGGCTCTAGCATCTGATGAGGATATATAGGCTCTCAAGGACATTGTAATGCAGGATATAATTGTTAGTGATGAGGTGGAGGACATTCCACATAATAACACTTTAAGGGGGACAATCAAACAAAAAAGGAACACAACAAATATGATGAGGCAAATAGAGGGACACTAGGAATAGAGGATAACTTGGGATGCAAAGAGGGCATCTTGGGTCATAAAGTGGGAAATACTCATCTCATAGGTAGATAGATTCAAATAGTGAGTTGTACTTGTAGCACAAATGGATGGTTTGACAATGAATAGGGATGCAATAATAGCCTCTTGAGATATAGCTTTGTCTGGAGAATAGAGGATAGTAAAGGAGTCATAAGCTTTTACTAATAATATTACACATGCCAATATGCATAGGATAATGAAGATGATAAGGGATTCTCAAGAGTAGAAGAGGTACTAGTGAGACATGCCATGAGATTGGTGGTGATTAAGCTACAAGACTTCTTCTAGTAGATCACACTCCTAGAGGACACAAAGTAGTAGGGGAGTGGTCGGACTTAGGTGGGAACCCAGAACAGAGAAGATAGTGCATCAAACATGAGGAGATTCATCCTTAGGAAAGAGGCCAGGAGGACAAAGAGAGCATTTTGATATACATTCTATAGATCATATTTAGCCTGCATGTCTTAGTGTATACAAAAACCTTGATTTTTGTACTCTGATACTTTTTGTGACATATATATATAAGATGCATCTAATTTATTAGTCTTTTTACATGAGATGGACATTTACATATATTTGCATATATAAGTGTCTACACTATGTTCAATCTCTTATCCAACATCACTATTTCTTGATATCTTTTAAACCAAGTTGTTTCTTAAGAGCCTTATTTTCCTCTTTCCATGCGCTTACCCAAAGAAAAATGATGTAATAAATTGTATATTATGATTGAATCCTATATCTCTTTCTTAAATGCAATTATGATGCATTCAATTATGAATCTAAAAAAATGGGATTTGTAAGTAAACTTTTTTAATGCTAAAATAGACAAACTGAAGTTTCACCACAAAATGTTAAATTATAAAAGGTAAAGCAATTTCACCTTACCACATAGAATATTAGTGTGATTACACATTTTAAATATTGATTATAAAAACATGATATATTTTAATAAAATTTTGAGTAAACATGAAATGTGGTATTGCTCATTTATAACAATTGAGCAAAAATTGTAATATAATAATCCATTGATTTAGATAAATATCACACGCCTTGTGTACATATGTATTTACTTATCATAATGAAATGGATAACATGTTTTGGCTTTTGTAAAATCTTATCTTTAGGTATTGATTATGTAAATGATAATTTTTTTAAATATAGTTTATTTTTTGTAGAATTCAACATTCAAGAAGCATGATGTTGATTAGTAATTTTTACTAATGTATTGTCAAGAAATTGTAGCAAGGTTCATGGCTAGATTTTGCGTAATTATATAAAAATGTTAGGACAACATCATGTTCACCTTAGTGGGGGAAATTTTCTGAAAGAATAGTCTTGACATCTTATTGCCAAGTGTACACCAAGGTGATCTAGGAAGTATTGAGCCTTACATATGTGGTGATGGATAAAACTTGGGCCTAAGGTATAATTATTTAGCATGCAAAGTTGTTTGGCATGATTGTTGTGCTTCCTAGAGAGAGGAGACATTTTAATACCAATGAATTATGGAAAAGGGTGTATGCATCACACTCTTTGTTAGATAGTTATGGTCTTATAGCTTAATTATAATAAAATTGGTGTTTAGTCATGTTAAAGTGCCCTCCATGTATCCAATTATCTTGGGAAAGGTAAGCACTTATGCAATCTCATAAATTCAATCTCTCAATCAGCATTGGGTGTACAAGTAGAGTAGACCACAATGTTGTTATTCTTAATTAATAATGAGGATGACTCGTAAATTTTGGTGAAATATGTCTTCAACTTTCTCAATTATAAAACATTTGTGCTCCGGAGCTAGAGTTAAGGAACACACTTCAATTTCCTTTAATTTATGATGAGGAAGGTAAAATGAGTTCTTTTGAGATGGAGCATAGAGAAGTATAATTCCATCACTTAAAATTTGTACCCTTTAGAGTAAATAGATTAGGATTTTTGAAAAATAGTTAATTGTTTCGACTTTGTATGTTCTTATTTAAATGCATAAGTTTTCCACAATCCATTAATTGATTGGAGATAGTTTCTAGCTTTGTTTGTGTGTTCAAATTTGCATCATTAATTCATTTAGGCTTTCTTTTCGGACCCTTGATGTTCCATTTGACAATGGTAATAATTCATTGAGACAAAAAAATAGATTCAAGGGTCTCTTTCACTATAACAAGAATATAGTTGCAAACTATAGTTATTGTAATTTGGTGACTTTGAGAGATATAGATAAGTTAGCAAAAAGTCGAGAGAAGTTATTGGTCAAGGGTTAAAAGAATTAGAATGAGTAAGAAAGAAGACCTTATCAACATCCTTAGAATTAAGGGATTAATAATCTCTTAGATAGTAAGTGGAATGATAAAGAAAAGTCAAATTGGTCCGTGTCTTTATGAATGCTCCATCAATATTCATTCATAATGTAAGATATTTTGAATCTAAATCTTTGTAAAAGAAATTAATAAAAATTCATAAAGAAATATAAATTTGACTTGTTAAAAAGAAACTAACTAATTACTAAACCTCAAGCCTATAGCTAATTTTTTAACCATGTCTTTTTGTTCTGTGTTGTTGAAGAAGACATATCTAACCATTTATGGACCAAGCTGAACATTTACAGCAGGGAGAGGTGTCAATGTAAGATTGAAGGAAAGGAGGGAAGTAAAAGAATCCATACACGAAAAAGTTAGTACTAGTGAGTGACCAAATGTGGGTACAGATCTAAGAAACAACCATAGATAAATTTAGCAATCTCCATCCGGATTTAAGAATATTTGTTAATGGTAGAGCCTCCCAACAGTAAATGGAAGGTTGTATGTTTTAATCTTTAATTGATCGATGAAAAGTGTTACATGATATGAATCAGTCTAAACTAAGGAATCCTTCGCAGTTCAGTATCAATGGAATAAACACGACAAGCAAAGACAAAATGATATTTTTTCTAATAAAAATTCTTGGAACACTTGAAGCAGTACATGTCCAGAAAATAAAGTTAAAATTAAAAATTTCACATGCAAAGATATGATTAAAATAGTTATTTAAGACTAGTTTGAACGATAGATGTTGTTAGCAATTGAATCCAGAAACAGCAATGATCAATTGGATTTAAAGAACAAAATGGGCAGTTTCGCTTTGTAGAACTTCTTTACTGAATTTAAAGAATTTCATTACGTGCACATAGGGTAGGGTCCACTAGTATGTCTCAAACATACCCCTAACCATGAAAAAAATAGTTCCATAAATATGAGCTCAATGCCCCTATAAACATGATTACTAACTACCTTAGGATGCTCTTGAATCAAACTTGGTATGCACAATCTTCACCTTTTTATCAATTGGTGTATTCTCATACTCAAAATACTTTTCCATTTTAGAGATCCAATCTAACAATTCATTAGCTTCATGATTACCATCATAATCAAGAGGATTGAAATGTGACATACACTCTTATCAAGTCTCTCAATAATCTTCCATCACCTTTCTCAAGATTAGGAAATCCCTCTTCCGCTTCCTCAAGTTCATCTTCACTAACATTCTCAATAGGTTCTCCTCTTCTTTTAGTTGTTTCAACATATTCAAACCTCGCTACATTTTTTCTCAATATATCCATGATACTAATATCTGCATTTTCTTTTCTGCAAACATCTTTACAACCCTCTATAAGCTATATGTCAAGCATAGGTTTGCAACCCTATAACAAATCCAATCAGGGCTCTACAAGATTGCTAACCCATGCAAGTTATAGGTCAAATCTAAGATCTATTGCCCTACAACCAAACTACCATAGTTTTACAACATGATCTAAACTAAGTTACTTCCACAAAGAAAAAAAACCTTTCTCTGATACCACTTGATGCAGACAAGGATGGAGAAATACCCAATGGAGATGTCTGACAATTGAGTAAGAGTAACAACAATGAAGCAACAACACAAGGAGTGAGAGATGTTTGAAAGGCTAGAGTTTTCATTGCACCCAAAGATCAACCTATCAAATCCTGATACAACCAATAGTCTTATAGAACCATAGGAGGCAGTTAAGCCATGTCATGAATCTTGTGAGGGATGATATCCTAATGCTAGAAATCCCCCTCCTTGCATCACTCATCCTAGCCTATGAGATTCAATCCTGTAACTCAGCTCTAATAGCAATTGTTAGAAAGGCTAGAGCTGTTGTTGCACCAAAAGATCAACCTTTCAATGCCCAATACAACCAATAGTCTTATAGAAACACAAGAGGCAATTAATCCATGTCACAAATCCTATAAGGGATTTTGGCCCATTCCCAACAAGAGAAGCAATAGGCTTAATTAATTATATGCAGATCTCTAATGGTAATTTGTTTATAAACATGTCAAGCAACATTCCTACCTAGTTGTAGCCTTTAATTACAAACTTGATCGAATGTAAAATAATAAATGTACATGAGCTTAGCCTCAAGATAAACATTTTATGTTATATTGCCTTGATACATTGTGAGTATTACATATGTAGCCATTGTGACGTGTAGGTCAAATTAGAAGAATCAAAATATCCAATAATTAGGAAACATGTTACACATATAAGTTTAGCCCTCAAAGATAAAATGAAAGATTGAATAACTTAGGATAAAAGGATGTGTGAGCCAAGATATAGGTCCATGCATGATCTCATAATTGTCATGAATCATCATACACACACACAATGTTTGCACAAATAAAATTATGCACATTGCTCAAGGTGCCAATAACGAACATGTCACCCAAGGATAAATGAATTGGAACTTGAAGGAATCGAAACCATAAGCTGTGTGATCATAGAACAATGATCCAAGATAGGTCCTCTCTAAGAATCCAAGGTTGTACACACTAAAAAGAATGATCAAATGATCTGACATATAGAAAGTTGGATGGGAAAATGAGAAAATAAAAAAAAACAAAATGTTGCAAAATTGTAAAGGAACCAAGATGCTCATGCATCATCATAAATGCAAGAACCATAGTAGAGTAAGACAAGTTGTTTTTATGGTAGGGGCCTATTCTATTAATATACCCAGATATACTAGTGTTAACAGGGGCACTATGATGACTGAGATTAGAGGATGGGGAGGATGATTATGACGATGAGGAGGAAGAGGACATCAGTATGGAGGTGGATAATACAAGAGACAAGGAGAATGAAGATGAGCATGATGAGCAATATGTCATGCCTATGGACATGGGGGAGGACAAAGAGGCTCCACTATATGATGAGGATACATAGGCTCTCAAGGATATTGTAATGTAGGATATAGTTTTCAGTGATGAGGTGGAGGACATTCCTCATAATAACACTCCAAGGGGGACAATCAAAGAGAAAAGGAAACACAACAAATCTGACAAGGTAGATAGAGGTACATTAGGAATAGAGGATAACTTGGGATGCAAAGAGGGCATCTTGGGTCATAAAGCGGGAAATACTCATCTCATAGGTAGATAGATTCAAATAGAGAGGGGAGATCACGATTCATAGTGAGTTGTACTTGTAGCACAAATGGATGGTTTGATAGTGAATAGGGATGCAATAGTAACCTCTTGAGATATAGCTTTGTCTAGAGAATAAAGGATAGTAAAGGAGTCATAAGCTTTTACTAATAATATTACACATGCCAATATGCATAGGACAGTGAAGATGATAAGGGATGCTCAAGAGGAGAAGTGGTATTGGTGAGACATGTGCAAGTGAGACATGCCATGAGATCAGTGGGGATTAAGCTACAAGACTTCTTCTAGTAGATCGCACTCCTAGAGGACACAAAGTAGTAGGAGAGTGGTCGGACTTAGGGAGGAACCTAGACTAGAGAAGATAGTGCATCAAACATGAGGAGATTCATCCTCAAGAAAGAGACTAGGAGGACAAAGAGAGCATTTTGATATACATTCTATAGATCATATTGAGCCTACATATCTTAGTGTATACAAAAACCTTTATTTTTGTACTCTAATACTTTTTGTGACATATAAATAAGATGCATCTAATTTATGACTCTTTTTACATGAGATGGACATTTACATATATTTGCATATATGAGTGTCTGCACTATATTCAGTCTCTTATCCAACATCACTATTTCTTGATATTTTTTAAACCAAGTTGTTTCTTAAGAACACTTACCCAAAGAAAAATGATGTAATAAATTGTATATTATGATTGAATCCTATATCTCTTTCTTAAAAGCAATTATGATGCATTCAATTATGAATCTAAACAATGGGATTTGTAAGTAAACTTTTTTAATGCTAAAATAGACAAACTGAAGTTTCACCGCAAAATGTTAAATTATAAAAGGTAAAGCAATTCCACCTTACCACATAGAATATTAGTGTGATTATGAATTTTAAATATTGATTATAAAAAAATGATATATTTTAATAAAATTTTGAGTAAACATGAAATGTGGTATTGCTCATTTATAATAATTGAGCAAACATATAAGATTATAATTTAATAATCCGCTGATTTAGATAAATATCATGCACCTTGTGTACATATTTATTTACTTATCATAATGAATGGATAGCATGTTTTGGATTTTGTAAAATCTTATCTTTATGTATTGATTGAGCATGTAAATGATGATTTTTAAAAATATATTTAGTTTTTTTGTAGAATTCAACATTGAAGAAGCATGATGTTGATTACTAATTTTTACTAATGTATTGTCAAGAAACTATAGCAAGGTTCATGACTAGATTTTGGGTAATTATATAAAAATATTAGGACAACATCATGTTCACCTTAGTGGGGGAAATTTTCTGCAAGAATAGATTTGACATCTTATTGCCAAGTGTACACAAAGGTGATTTAGGAAGTATTGAGCTGTACATATGTGTTGATGGATAAAACTTGGGCCTAAGGTATAATTATTTAGCATGCAAAGTTGTTTGGCATGATTATTGTGCTTCCTAGAGAGAGGAGACATTTTAATACCAACCAACTATGGAAAAGGGTGCATGCATCACACTCTTTGATAGATAGTTATGGTCTTCTAGGCTAATTATAATAAAATTGGTGTTTAGTCATGTTAAAGTGCCCTCCATGTATCCAATCATCTTTGGAAAGGTAAGCACTTATGCAATCTCATAGATTCAATCTCTCAATCAACATTGGGTGTACAAATAGAGTATACCACAATGTTGTTATTCTTAATTAACAATGAGGGTGACTCGTACATTTTGGTGAAATAGGTCTTCAACTTTCTCAATTATAAAACTTTTGCGCTTTGGAGCTAGAGGTAAGGAACACACCTCAATTTCCTTTAATTTATGATGAGGAAGGTAAAATAATTTCTTTTGAGATGGAGCATAGAGAAAGTATAATTCTATCACTTAAAATTTTTACCCTTTAGAGTAAATAGATTAGGCTTTTTGAAAATAGTTAATTGTTTTGACTTTGTACATTCTTATTTAACTGCATAAGTTTTCCACAATCCTTTAATTGATTGGAGATAGTTTCTAGCTTTGGTTGTGTTCAAATTTGCATCATTAATTCATTTAGTCTTTCTTTTCGGACCCTTGATGTTCCATTTGACAATGGTAATAATTCTTTGAGACAAACATATAGATTCAAGGGTCTCTTTCACTATAACAAGAATATAGTTGCAAACTATAGTTATTGTTTGGTGACTTTGAGAGATATAGATAAGTTGCACAAAATCGAGAGAGGTTATTGGTCAAGGGTTAAAAGAATTGGAATGAGTAAGAAAGAGAACCTTATCAACATCCTTAGAATTAAAGGACTAATAATCTGTTAGATAGTAAGTGGAATGATAAAGTAAAGTCAAATTGGTCCATGCCTTTATGAATGCTCCATCAATATTTATTCATAATGTAAGATATTTTGAATCTAAATTTTTGTAAAAGAAATTAATAAAAGTTCATAGAGAAATATAAATTTGACTTGTTAAAAAGAAACTAACTAATTACTAAACCTCAAACCTATAGCTAATTTTTTAACCATGTCTTTTTGTTTTGTATTGTTGAAGAAGACATATCTAACCTTTTATGGAGCAAGCTGAACATTTACAGCAGGGAGAGGTGTCAATGTAAAATTGAAGGAAAGAAGGGAAGTAAAAGAATCCATACAGGAAAAAGCTAGTTTGAACTCCAGCAGGTTTAGTACTAATAGAGTGACTAAATGTGGGTACAGATCTAAGAAACAACCATAGATAAATTTAGCAATCTCCATCCGGATTTAAGAATATTTGTTAATGGTAGAGCCTCCCAACAGTAAATAGAAGGTTGTAATGTTTTAATCTTTAATTGATCGATGAAAAGCGTTACATGATATGAAAGCTCAGATCATCAGAATCAGTCTAAACTAAGCAATCCTTCGCAGTTCAGTATCAATGGAATAAACACGACAAGCAGTACATGTCCGAGAAATAAAGTTCAAATAAAAAATTTCACATGTAAAGATATGATTAAAATAGTAATTTAAGACCATTCTTAGTGTGTAGAAGACTAGTTTGAATGATTGATGTTGTTAGCAATTGAATCCAGAAACAACGATGATCAATTAGATTTAAAGAACAAAATGGGCAATTCAGCTTTGTAGAACTTCTTTACTGAAGCACCAAACCCAATTCTTCAATTGCGCGATAATGAAATTAAAACTTAAAACAACAGAAACTGATTTCACCTGAGTATTATGCCTCCATCTATATTCAAAAACAATTAGATGTCCTTCATTACAAAACGATGCTCAGTTATATATCATTCATACTAACAACAAAAACCTATGAAGATCTGTTTGCCAAGGGCATTTGGGAAAAAACCTAAAAGGGGTTTGTAAGGAATTTAAGCTAAAAAACTCCATAGACAACAACATTTAGGTTTTGGTGGGTTGCGTTGAGGAACTCAGGGGAAAAAGAGTAAGCAACTTTGGTTCACTTTTCTGATGTGGCAGTGGCCTAAAACAAAACTCCTCCACTTCCTCCTCAAAAAATGAGGATTGATTGCATGATGTTGGGGTGGAAGAATATGATGGGCTGTAGCTGCTAAATAGATCAGCCCCAAGAGGAGAGATTGGGCTTGGCATCAACACCGACTTATGACCTCCTAACTTCATTGCATTTCCCAACTTAATCTCCAAATTTCTCTCAACTTTCCTTCTTTTCTGAGGACCCAATTCAATCATATTCTTCATGACTCCAGAACAATTTCCAGTTGTTTTCTGAGGACCCAATTCAATCATGTTCTTCATCACACCACAACCATGTCCATTTGATTTTTGAGGACCCAATTCAAGCATATTCTTCAATCCAGCCAAAAAAACCCCATCTGATTTTATCTCTGGTATTCCACTGCCTCTGCTTGAATTTCTGGAAGGAAGGGTGAGAGGGAGCTTTTCTCCCTCTGCAAGACCAGTGAGTCTCTGTACAGTTTCCTTGAAGTTATGCCTTTCTGTTGTAACAAAGGTTGATGACATTGCACTCTGCTTTGATGATGTTGCACATTCAGAGCCTCCAAACATGGCTTGGGATGGGGACTCTGCCATTATCAATTTAGTCCAAGAATCTATTGGCAAAAATGTTCAGCACTCCTTTCAGGAGTTGTGACAAGGGCTTAACTGTCTCCTATGTACTATAAGTTGAGTGGTAGATCTTTTGGTGCAGCGGCAACCCCACTCTAACAGAATCAATTCAGCAGAGAAGAAAACTCAGTTCAGAGATTTGGCCATAACCAATCCAGCCCAAGAAACAACACAGCTGAAGATTCAATTACAGCAAACAAGAAAACTCTTACAGTGGAAGGCAATCACACTATTTCAATTCAACACAAGAACAAATCAGCAGACAATAAAAACTTAATTCGGGGACTTCGCCATAATCAACTCAGCCCAGAATAAAATCGACAAACAAGGAAACTCAATTTGTTTGCTCTCTTGTATCCTAATGATGGATCATGTAGTGCAATCCAAACAACGATGATAAAGAAATTACCACACAATAAAATCCAGAAATGATCTAAGAAAGAAAACTCAATTCAGGCACTTGGCCATAATCAATTCAGCCCAAGAACCAATTGCTTCAAACAAGAAGACTCTTACAGTGAAAAGCAATCAGACACACCATATCAAAACCCTCGAAAGAAGAAAACTGCTGAATTGCAATTTGGAATACCAGCTCTGCCATTTGTAGCAATGCAAATGATTGATGGAGACAAAGGAGAGGATTTTCCACAATGGTGCAAAAGATTTCAAGCTTAGTCAAAAACGTGTAATCAATATTCAAACAAGTAAGTCAAGGTTCTTCATGAGTTTATCAATTGTGTAAGTAATGTGGACTTGAGAATGCTTCTATGGGCAAGTTACCCCACACGTCACAGACACAGACAATTGCTGTGTGTGGACACGTTCAAGGAAGTCTAATGAATGCGATAAGCAATCTATCTAATACTCGGGAAACAGTCAATGAATATTCACTGGTTTTCAACGACTTTTAATCAAGCACGAAATGTATGCATATTTTAAAATACACCCATTAACTAGTTGCTGTTTTAGTCTTGGATTTCACGCAAGTCATTGTGTACACACAAACATATAAAAAACTTGTGGGGTACAAAATAATTGGTATTTTATCCCTTCCAACTTACTACCTACAATTGCATTCAAACGAGCATGGCTTCATCAACTCTTCCTGAGTATGACCGTATGACTTTATTAACTGATTAATTATATATAAAATGAAGGGTTTTAAACTAGTCTCTTTTTTATGATGTCATGGCCTTACATTTTTCAAGACTTGCTTCTTGATGGGATCATTTAAAACCATCTAAGTGCATTGATAGACCAAGCACTCATTAACAAAGTTATCCTATTTTGCATCATATTACATAATTTGTAGTCAAGTTTTTCTATTTCTCAATTCTAGCATCATCTCTTATGACATTGAAGCCTTACACTCGGTAAGACTTGATCCTTTGTGAGATTAATGAGAATCATTTGACTTCACCCATAGACCAAGTGTCCAACGACAAGGCTATCATATTTGGAATTATGTTGCATAATTTACAATCATTTTTTCCTTATAAGTGATTGATTAAAGTGTGATTTGAAATGTAGATATAAAAATTCATCCCATAATTTAAATCATAAAAAAATGTTGACTACAAAAAAAGCTATAAATTGTACAATTTAAATGTAAAATTGAATTAAACTATTACTTAAATCTTTATACAAGTTAATGAATTTAAATTTGTTAATGCATGTGTATTACACCTCTAGTTTATTGCTCACCTCTCTACATCTTTAGAATTTACAACATTCTTAATGCCATTATGTAATTTGTATAATGAAAACTGGTAAAAATAATCCTTAGTTGATATGGTTTACAATTGTGTGGGAAGATATCTCTCCTTATAGCAATACATTCAAAATTCCAGTAATTGATCACTTAAGTGTATTGTCCCCAAGTTCATTGATTATATATAGACCATGCAAATAAGGATGAGCATCAAGTTCAATTTGGATGCATGAAATGTAGAGATTGACATTTGTTAGCTTCTATTGTTACCTAGCCAAAATTTGAACTTTGTGTTAAATAACATCACTTGGCTAGTCAAATACAGTTGTTTCTTAAGAGTTTTCAAGATTGGTTGTCATATTGTTTCAATTAATAGCCAAAATTTGTAAAGTTTATTGTGATTCACTATATCTCGTTTTCGCAAAAGGATCAAATTCTCTCTAAATGCTCAACACAAATGACAACTTTTTGAATTGATAACTAACTTTAGTTTCCAAAGTATTGCACAATGCCAAAAGTTGAAAATAAATTCAAACATTGTCCTTAACAAAGGTGATTGTCAAGTTTCAAGGTGTTAAAAGTTATTGTACAATTTTAAAAAAGTCAAACAATGCAAGGAGAATAGATCGTGTCTCTTATTCAAAGTTGCAAATTTAGAAGGAAGATGTCCCAATAAGCTAGGATGGTCCCAAGCATTGAAAAAGAGATCATTCATTGAATGTGTAAAACTAAAATGGAAAATGATGATGAAATAAGAAATATAGATTGGGAAAGATTTCTATGCCCTTAGAATCAAAATAGAAGATGTGCTACTTTAAATAAAAATACTTGTAAGTGTTGATCTAGATCCTATGAACTGTAACCTATCTTTAGAATAAATTTGGCCCTATTTTGGGGGTTATAGGGTGGATGAGTCATTTTGTACCTAGGTACAAGGTGCGTGAGCTAGTCTATACCTTGGGCTTTTCACAAAAATTTGTAGGGATGCTTTGTTTGGTCTCAATCTTCTTGGAAAGGTTTTAGCAATTGCATATCTTGTTATTACACATAGAAAATTGGGGAAGAAGGTTGCAGAAAGGGTTTTCCCTTGATCCAAGTCATGAATTACCTCATGCCTTGGGGATGTAATGCCTCTTTGGATGTAATCACAAGTGTTATTATAATCGCTTGAACTCTACAAAAACCTAAAAGGAAATCATGAAAGATAAGCTTTGTATGGTGAATTTTTTATTTTTCTCCAATGCTTGCTAAAGAAGGAAAATGTTTTGAATACTTTAAGAGTTGAACGCTTGAAATTTTAACAATGCTTAGATGCCAAAAAGCTCTTGAAATTTAGTTTCTTGATCTTGAAGATTGAGAATGGTAATAGACTACAAAGTGAGGAGAGATATGGTGTTTATATATCTCATTTATCATTGTTGAATTCAAAACTAAGATATACCAACTAGATGATCTATTTTCCCACCAAAACCTCAATTTGGGCCCTTGGGCCAATTTTGCACCAAAAAAATTGAGGCTGAGTCATTCTATCCCTAGGTAAATATGTATGAGCCATTCTATACCTAGGTACAAAATGACTGAGCTATTTTATGCTCACCAACCAAGGCCCGAATCAAGACCATGATTCCCTAGAAATGAGTGGATGCAATAAAATAAGGTATATCTAGTTCAAAGTTTGGGAGAGAAAATAAATTCCATAGATGGTGATGTAGGGATTAGGTGATAAAATGAATTATGGGATTGGAGGAAAAATAGAGAAGCACACTTAGAAATGAGGGTTTACGTTGACATTTTTATAAGAAATTGAATCAACACAAGGCTCATAATATTAATTTAAAGGTCCAATGAACATTAATAGAGCATAAAATCAACATGGGAACTTGTTGAATTTTTGTCACCATTTCCCTCTAGTTAGGGTTTCCATCACAATGATCCAATTTAATAATTTAATAGTTCCTAGGGAGCTAACATTTGTTATAAAATTCAAAGGAAGAATTTTGATGAGACTCTACTAGATTTCTTCAATCATGGACGTTAGCAATAAATTTTAATGACATAAGTATCTCATTCTCTCAATGGGTAGTTATTAATATAGATACAATAGTCTATGTAATTAGAAGCATTCCATCAAAGTTCTTCTTTCATTAAAAAATATGTATTGATGATATGTTCCTCTTGTCTTATCAATGGATGTTTTTGGTGTAGGCAAGTGGTCTAAAAAATGTTTAAGAACTTCATCAATGATCTCACTTTCATTGACATATTATTTTTGGTGGGATTTGGAGATCATCACGTGGCTTTGTGTTTTATCAATGTGTGACTTCCATTGATGTGTTGACCGCCATCGATAAGGTCAATTTTTTATGGAGTGTTTGCCTTGTTTGGTCATTGTGGCAATTTTATAATTTTGTATTTATGATTATCCCCATTTTTTATGTATTTTCTATGCTATTTTATTGAAAATGAAATTTTTAGCATAGCTTGAACATCTATGGCATCCCAAAAATACTTGTTGAAATGATAACTTCTATCGATAATAAATTTTGATAAAGCATGATGTGGGTTTATTAACTGATGTGGTAGACATGAATGCAAAATGTGAATGAAGGTACAACATTTCTTTTGTAGAGGTAGGGTTCATTAAAGGGACTCTTAGTGATAAAGGATGATAGGAATTGATTAGATTGATTGTTCACAATTACATCCACAACCTTTTCTTTTTGTTGATTCTACATTTGTTGATTCACTCAAATAGCTCCATTACTATGGTATATTATTAGTTAAATTCCTCCTATTTTTTATTGATCATTTCTGGTTGTAGATGGCCCTTGAGCCATGTTTATATGTTATAAAGGAGATATATAGGGGAAACAAGAAAGAAATAGGAAAGAAACTGAAATGTTTAAGATTGGACAAAGGAGAATAATTCATTTCAATGAATTCTATAATGAAAGAGGAATCAAAAGAGAAGTGTCTGCACCTAGAACACCTCAATAGAATGACATTGTTGAAACACAAAATTGTTCAATCATGGATTGTGCAAGGACCTTGATCATAGAAAAAAATGTTTCTATTAAATATTGGAAGGAAGCAATCAACACTATAGTTCATACCTTAAACTAAGTTCAATTGATGAAGGATTCAAATCAAACACCTTTTGAATTATGGTATTCTATAAACCTAATGTGTGTTACTTCAAAGTATTTGGTAGTAAATGTTATATTCTGAAAGAGTCTCGAAAAGGAAAATTTGATGTAAAAAGTGATGAAGGCCTATTTTTGGGATATTCAAATAAGAGAAAAGCATATAAATGTTTGAATCTATCTACTCATAAAGTTATAGAAAGTGCACATGTGAAGATTGATGAGTTTGCAGAAAAGAATGAAGAACAAATTAGTACGAAACCTGAAGACTACAAAAACTTTGTTTATAATGAGCCTGATACTATACCTAATGTTCAAGCAAGTGGCAATCAACAACCTTCACCACATGAGTCCCCAAAATCTCTAGTTCAACTTGAGTTGTAGCAAGTGCAACCCGAGTCATTGGAAGGACCCGAGTCATAGTCAAAAGGACCCAAGTTTCAACAAGAGGAAACCAAGTCACAAATAGTGGGACCTGAGTATGATTCCAAAGATCATTGTGAACCCATTGATTTTAGAAAGAAGGAGCCCAAACTTGCTGGATATGTTAGAAGGCATCACCCACCTAAGAAAATCATTAGAGATCAATCAGTTGGTACAATGACAAGGAAAAAATTAAAAGGTACATGTTTTTTTTACTGAATTTGAACCTAGATCTGTAAAAGATGCATTAGAGAATGAAATTTGGATTGAAGCAATGAATGAAGAAATTGATCAGATTGAGAGGAATAAGACCTGGACTCTTGTTCTTAGACCCAAGGATAAAAAATTAATTGGCAAAAAATGGGTATTCAAAAATAATTTGAATGATAATGGAGATTTTTTAAGAAACAAGGTAAGGCTAGTTTGCAAGGGTTGTGCTCAAGAGGAAGGTATTGACTCTGGAGAAACATTTTCTCTTATTGCTAGATTTGAAGGTGTTAGAACACTCCTTGTATATGCAGCACACAAAGGATTCAAAGTGTATCAGATGGATGTGAAATCAGCATTCCTGAATGGAATCTTAGCAGAGGAAATCTACATTGAGTAAATAGAAGATTTTGTTGATCCTAGCAAAAGGGACATGGTTTACAAACTACACAAAGCTTTGTATGGTCTCAAACAAGCCCCCAAAGCCTGGTATGAGAGATTGCACAAGTATCTCATAAAGATTGGTTTTCAAAGAACTAATGACAACAGTGGCCTACACATCAAAGAAGGACCAGATAAGAAGATTGTGTTGGCAAAAATCTTTGTGGATGACACATTGTTTACTGGAAATGATGATTTGTGCAAATCTTTGTCAGAGAAAACGATTAAGAAATTTGAGATCTCAATGTTTGGAGAAATCAAATTCTTTGTTGGCTTGTAGATTTAATAGAAGAAGGATGGTATCTATATTACTCAATCAAAATACATCAAGTAGCTACTGAAGAAGTTTGGAATGGTGGCAAGATTTGCTACTAATCCAAAAGAAAATCATATGATGGAAATCAAAAGAATCATGAGGTATTTAAAAAGTACTAAAGATTATGGTTTTTGATATAAGAAAGGAGGCAACTTTGAATGGAAAGCATTCACTAATGTTGATTGGGCATGAAGCATTGGTCATACAAATAATACTAGTGGTGGAGCATCCTTTCTTGGAAAGAGGCTAGTATCTTGGACAAGAAAGAAGCAAAATTGTATCTCTCAATCAACAAAAGAAACATAACATGTTGTTATAATAGTCAATTGTTCAAATATTGTTTGGTTCAAACAATTGTTGATAGGTATGAAGGAAGAGACCAAGGATCTAATTGTTGTTTTTTGTGATAACACCAGTGCAATTAACATGCTTCCAAGAATCCTACGATGCATACCAAAACCAAGCATATTGCAATCAAGTATCATTTCTTAAGAGAATTGATGCAAGATAAAGAGGTAAGATTGAAATATGTGAATACAAAAGAATAGATTGTAGACATATTCACCAAACTATTACCTAAGGATTCATTTTAGTATCTAAGAGGTAAGCTAGGGGTCATTCCCCTATCTGAAGCTCACTAATCAGATTTTGATGATGCATTAACTAAACATGTTGAAGATCAGTCAAGTTGATGTAGCATTGTAAGGGAAGATTGCATATGAATCAGTACATCAAGTACATCAGAAGTCCATTGAATGTTATATTTGGCATGAGATGTCAAAGAGGGAGAGTTTGTTGTCAATATCAAGAAATTTTGTGATTGTTTATACTTTTGGCATAAAGGGAGAGTTTTTTGTCAAGTCAGATGAAGAGTAAAGAAGGAAAGTTTGTTGACAAAGGAAGAAACTAAAATAAGAATAATCAAAGAATCATTCCAAAGGGAGAGATTGATTTTAGAGGGAGTTCTCATGGATGAGAATTAGAATGAAACTAAGGATATTATCCTTACTTTTGTTTTTCTCTAAAATTTCATTGTATTATGACATGTTGTGTTGTCATCAATGCCAAAGAGGGAGATTGTTGATAACAATTGTTCAATAACTATTGTTCAATGGTGTATTGTCTTTGATTTTACACAAAATGTCAAATATTTACCAATCAATATCTTTTGAGGTCACTCGGGTGATGAAGACAATTTCCAAATGTTCCAAAGATAATCAAGTTCAAAGATAGTGCCTATTGAGTTCACTCGGGCATCAAAGGAAGTTTGCAGGAAGATAATGTCTACATAGTTCACTTGGTTGCCAAAGGAATTCAGTTTAGCATGAAGTGTTAATCAAGTTCACATGGTTAACAAGGGAAGTCTAAAGAAAGTCTTTTCTTTGTTAGTGTTGACCGATCTAGGTCGGCTAACGAAGGATTTTTTTGAATCAAAATATTTAGTTTGATGAATTTATTTGTTAATTTTACTTGACTTAAGTGATGAATATTGAATTTTTGTAAGTGTAGTCAAGCTGACTTGACTAAGCAAAAGATATAAGTATAATGCCAAGTTGTGGGATTGAAAGAGAGAAGTATGGGATTGAAAAGATAAACTGAGGAAGTGAATTGGAAGGATAGTAGAGTATCCTAAGTTGACTGAGATGCAAAGTTTTATCTAATCAAGGAGGATAAAGTATTCAAGCCAAAACAAAGATATGAAATTAACAATATAGATGCATCAACAGTTAGATCATATTATTGTTACTCTCTAATAATTGTAGTAGTGTACCAAATCTCGTAACAGAGTTAGTTTAACAGTTATTTGCCAAATCTGCTAACAAGGTGGTATTTCTAGATTGAAGTGTCTAAAGACCTCTAACAAGGGCACTCCTAACAGGGTGATTAAATCCTTTAATAGGGTCACACCTAAAAGTGTGTTTTGTAACCTTTAGCAAGGTTGGCTCCTAAAAGGGCTCACTTCAAAAGAGTGAAAAATATTAACTAGTTGCAATTGGTGGTTTTTCCCAAATTGGATTTCCATGTTAAATCCTTGTATCATATTTGTTCATGTTAGTTTCTTTCTATTTCTACAACTAAGTTAATTGTGGTTAATAACATTAAACATCTTAAGAAGCATTTAATTAATTAATTGCCAAGTAATAGAGATTCTTAGTGTTTGTCGAGTGATTCAGTGCTAACCGAGTTACTATAGTATTTTCAGTTTCAATAGAGTTTGGTTTTGATTTGTATTGACATCTAATGGATCTAGGATTTATTTTTTGGTAATCGATTCACCACTCCTCTCTTAGTTACTTCTCTTATATTTCCAACAAAGTAAAGTATAATTATTGAATATTTAATTACACCAACAATAATCTTTGTAGGGTTATATTGGTTGTTAACCTTCTTAAAAATATAAGGTTAATAAATTTATGAAGTAGTTTGTTTACATGATCTTTGTTGAATTCAAAGAGAAAAAAAGAGTCAAATATTTGGTCTTGGTGCATCACCCCTTTCCCTTTATGTATATTTTCCTTCCACCTTTCCTCAAAATTCTTAGAATCAGGTGCACCCTAATTGTAAACGAATCCAATCTTCTCTGGAGACTTAACTTTACATTTCAAGTCCTAGACTTGGAGGTTGTTTTCATGTTTCACAAGGTTTCTTGAGTCAATAAAACTCACCCAAGAAAATGTATGAATGTTTGGATCAAAAAACTCATAAATACTAAAATGAGGCTAAAATGAGAATCTAAGTATAGATGATAACTTTTTAGGGTGACACATTTAGCCCCCACTTTAGTAGGAATATGAGGCCACCTTGTGTTCATGATAAAGTAGAAGAAAAATATAAAAAAGTAATCATGGGAAGATTGCAAAGTGATGAGATATCTCTAAATTTAAGGATATAAGCCCCCAAACCAAGGATCTTAACCTATACATCCATTTGAAAGGACACAAAAAATAAAAACCAAAGCTTAAACCTTATTAAGGTTCCAAGTAAACTAGTTGAAGATATCTTAGCAAATAAAATGTTTCCACCACTCGAATCATAATTGGAAAGCTATTGCAAAAGAAAAAGTGGTCATATAAAAGGAGAAAGAACTCACATTAAATATAAGGAAACAATCCACAATGCAATCAAATAGAAAATTTTGTTATGTTATGGAATGAAGGAGGATATAATAATATAGTCATGGATGAGACATGCTACCTAGTTTTCTTCTGCTAGGTGATCCATGAGAGAGAGAGAGAGAGAGAGAGAGAGAGAGAGAGAGAGAGAGAGAGAGAGAGAGAGAGAGAGAGAGAGAGAGAGAGAGAGAGAGAGAGAGAGAGAGATGCGGGGGGGGGATATGGTCTAGAAAATTATCTTATTTTGGTTTCACTATCAAGTGGAATGTAAAAAGGGTATAGAAAATTATGTCATTCTAATTCAACCAATCCTAAAAATGTATGCAAAGGAGAGGTTAACTAGACTAGAAAGTTGTGTTATAATAGTTCATCCATTCTTGGGGATGACTATGGAAATAATTGTATCCACATAAATTCACCAAAAATGTATAAAGTAGTGTGGTTTGGCTCTAGCAAGTTGTATTATTCTAGTGCGTTGTATTATGTTAGTGTACTTTACCTAAAATTCTTGAGGTAATGAAAATATATTTAATAAGGAGGCCACAAATTCCTCCTTAAGATGGAAAAATAGGATTATTTTATCCTCTTAATGAAAATAAAATAATAGTAAATCACCTTTAGCACCAAAGAGGTATCACACAGGAAACACCCAATCTATGATGAAGAGTTTGCAACTCCTATGAGGTCAAGGAAGGGTGGAAGGAAAAGCGTTAACATGCAACAAGTGTAAAGGGGTCATTTAAAAAGATGTTTAAAATAAATTTTGAACAAGAAGTTAAAATTTCACACCTTCCATATTTCTAGGTAAAGGAATTATTAAGGATAACCCACTTCTATCCTTTGGAGAGGTTTTGTTTTACCATATAAATCCAATTTTAAAAAAATAAGAGTTATGATCAAGGATACAAATCTTTTGTATGAGAGAGAATCTCTAATGTAAACTAGCATTTCTACGTAAGATTGGATATTGAAAGATAAAGAAATTTGACTTGACCTAAGGGAAAGTGGATCCTTAAGAGAATGATAAGATATTGACATACTACCCTTTCTCCACAAGTGTAGAGACAAGAATAGATTTAAGGAGGACTATTATGTTACTCATAAAGTATAATTGCACCTATAATTGTACCACCATGAATGATATAATGATCCTCTAATGGAGAGACAAAAAATGTCACATAGCTTAGAGAAACATTGGAGGAACCTAATGATGCAGTAAGAGGTTGATACTCCATCTATGAAAAAGGATAAGGGGGAGATTTAGAAGTGCATTACATTCCTAAAGGTTATTGACCTAGAAGAGTTAATTTTTTGGCTCTTGGAGGAGGATTTATAGGATAAAGAAGAACCTTCTTTGGGTGTCTTTCAGGATGCCAAGGCTATGTCTCTATATTCTTTCTAACTTGATAAATGGATTCTTAATGCTACTAAGAACCAAAATTTTAATTATAGACCTCTCAATGTAAGGTTTGACGACATTCAAGCTTAATTTCAAGAAGATACTGCTGATTTAGATGTGAGATGTATTAATGGGATGAATAAGAAGATGGAGGGGTTTTTAAGGAGAATCGATAAAGTGGAAAATACCCTAAAGAATATTATTGTGGGGTAAGAAAATGGAAGCAAGCCAATCCACATATTTTGAAAAGGGGAAGACCAAGATCCACCCCTTTGATTGGGTTTTATCGATACACAAGGAAGTATCCATAGAAAACCATAATACAAAAGAAATTTATAACTCAAATTTACTTGCTTCTCACTTTCACCTTAAGAGGATTTGAGTAAAGGGGTAGATAAAGTAATGTTGAAATGAAAAGAATGGAAATAGAAAGGAGAAGATAATACCTTATAGAACACAAACCTGGAAATCATGATGTAAAAAACTACTATAACCTGAGATCTAGGTTAAAATTTGCAAGGCATACAAAACCCAAAAATAATTCAGAGATCTATCAAGCACAAACTAGATTTTTAGGGGAGAAATAGAATCTTCAAAAGTATAGTATGCCACTAATGACAATGTGCAATGTTGATCTTGATTTCATAGTTCCAAAGAGAGCTGAAAAGGGTATCTGGATCTACAATTGATCGTCAATTTAGTATCTGAAACTTGCAAAATAAAATGATTTTTTTTTTTGGGGAGGTATCCTTGGTCAAACCTCAGTTTAGGAATTAACCTTGAATTTAAAGAATTGAAGTAGAATGCTAGGAAGTAGTAGTGATAGATCTCACATGAAGAAATGTGAATCTATGAATATTCTCTTGAATTTGAAATGTAGTAAAGTATTTAGATGTAATAGCCTTGACTCAACCTTAAAAACCCTAGGAACAAAATCAAAGTGAAACCAAAACCTTCATGAAGGTATGTAGTTGAAATCCATCTTGTAGATGAATGTAAATCTTGAAAGGATGGATGTAGAATATGCAACAAAGGACCTTGCAATGTATGAAGGGAGATATTGAATGTTAAAAATGAAATAGAAGATCTAGCATAAAATATTTCAATAGATTTAATGCATAAATCCTTGATCTTCAATAGAGAGAAAGCTTGAATGTCTTGAATGCTTGAGAATAACTTGAGATCTTGAGAACTTGGATGCTTGCACGCTTGATGATGATATCTTAGAATTATTGTGAATGGATTGATTGTGAATGATAAATAAATAAAATGGAAGTGTTTAAATACAGCTCAAAATTAACTAATTCATGCATGCTGACCAACCTAGAAGTTAATACCCGAACATCCTAGAACACGAGACCCAAATAGGAGGCCCAAAATAGGGCCTCATAAGGTGCACACTACACCCCTGATTGACCCATTAGGGGAGGATTATTCCCCTTATTAGTCAATGTCATGTTGTACCCCTAATAATTAGGTGCACAAACCCTTGGGGTTGTCTTTGGGCTCCAAAATTGGTATCGAGATCTAGAAATTAGGTCTAGATTCTGAGGAGATCATGTTTTGTCGCAAGGAGTAGATTCCAAGTGGGTAGATGGACAAAAGGGAGGGCCTAGGGTAAATAGATCCTACCTTGAGCTTAACACCATAAAATTAGGATCTTTAAAGAGGATCTATTAGATTTTAACCCAATTTCACCTAGGAGAATGAACAAAATAGGGAAGAGGAAATAGAAAAGAGAAGGAGAATATTTATGATCTCACAATAAATAGGTGTTAAACCTTCATTGAATTGGACTATGCCTAATTTAAGACAACAAAATTCTCAATAGTAGTCAAAAATAATTTATTCCTCAGTTGATTGCCTCAATGAGCTCATTGGTAAGATGGAATAGTACATAAGATTATTAGTTGTGTTGGACATGGTTGTTGGGGACTCCTATAGTTAAGTTTTTGGTCATCAAAAATGTACATGTGCTAGTAGCAAGAAGAAGATGGTAGTTTAGCCCCCTCAAAATTCCTTAATATCAAGCCTTTTCTATAGAGAATGATAGACTTGAAGAAGAGATGGTCACCTCTACAAAAGAGTTGGCTTGTTCTTCTCTTCTTCGACTCCTTGTTGGTTTTTGGGTTTAGGTGTTGGTTGTGTTTGTTGTTGGTTGTCTTAGTCTAGTTCTTTTTCATTGGATTTTTTTTGTAGTAGTTTTGGTGTTTCTAGTTTCTCTAACACAATTCTTTCTTGGGGATTTTACTGAAAATCATAATGTAAATTTTGTAAGGGATTTAAAAAACCCTATTTTTCATTTAATTGAAAACATAGTATGACCTGAAACATTATTCAAATAAATCATAATTGAAAAGAAATTTGTTACAACTTGTTATATGAATTATATGAAAATAAATGAGCTTTTAATTTTATAATGCAAATTTGTCCATTCATTAGTAGAGTGGTCATGATATTTATGATGCATGCAAAAGGGAACATTCAAAAGGTTTTGAGTATGTTTCTTCTTTCATTTAGGTCAGGTAATCAACTTATCATGAAGAAGGTTAGGCAAATTAATTTCTTGATTAAAGCTAGGTTTGGAAGAAATGTTAGATAATTAATGAGGGGATGTTAATAAAGGAGGAGGTTTGAGACTAAACACTTCCATAGGTTTTTCACGAGTCTCAAATCTTTGTTGCACACCTCCTAAATCATGTTGGAGATAATGAGTTGAATTTTTATAAAAATTAAGCAAGAAAGGTGACACACTAGGCCCTTTGAAGGCTCCCATGTTAAAATTAGGAACTTTTTATTTACCCACAAAAGATTTTGTAAACTTCAATATCACCCAACCATCTTCTAAAAGGGAACAACTTTGAGAAGAAGTAACTGTAGGAGGAGAATATATGTTTTTTTGAAATTCCTTGGAAATGGACAAAGAATTATATTCAATTCATAATTAGCTTTATTAATTATCATCAGTTACAAGGGTATACATGATATTTTTATAGGTTAAATTCACTATGTGATGAAGCATTTAAGAAATAGCACACATCTCACGTAACTCTGATCTTCCTATGAAAAAAATATAATTAAGAGCATCAATCATGACATGTATAGGACTAGATAAAATTGCAAGACTACTTTAATATGTTAAGTAATAATACCCAAGGCTTTCTTTACCTATTAAAGTAGTCTTGCAATTAAAATTGCAAGATTACTTTAATAGGTAAAGTGATAAAATGTATTCTCATAGGAGAGAATCATATTATGAGTAAAGCCTACATCAATCCTCAATGTTTCTCCCTAGAGTAGAAGATAAATGAGATAAAGGATTAAAAAAATTCTTCAACTAATATGTCCTTATGATGACGAGAATAAGTTGGAGATGGTGAGATTTGAGAAGCCAAAGAAACACCATGTCTAATAAATTTATCCCTTTTAGTTATAACAAAGTGTAAATGTAAAATTATGGGAGGATGTTATTTTATCTCAATATTGACAAAATGGTTTCACAAAAATGTCTCAAACAGTTTTGTGACATGAAAAGAAAGAAAGTAATACATAAAAATGAATGAAGGCAAGAATAATACACAAAATAAAATTTGTACTTTCAAAATTCAAAAGATAATAGTGCATTTTTTTATGCCTTTTTAAGAAATGAATGATATGAATATAGAAAATATATGATGCACCTATTGACTAATCTAATACATAAATACGAAATCTAAACACCAAATTAGAATGAAAATGTCATGCATTGGATTCAACAAAAATGTAAAATATGAGAGGGGAAGAAATACAAGGAGGATAGATTGCATCTTCTTTTCATTGCATATTCAGAGGGATTTTGTTGGAAGTATATTGCAAGCTAGGTGACTAAGAGCAGAGGGGGTTGAATCAAGAACCATTTACACTTCTACAATTAAACCACTTTTTTAAGTTGTCTAATCTACTTGCATGCAAGAACCATAAAGCAATAAAGTAACAACACCATACCACAATATTTGGTAACCCAGAAACCCTCCAAGTAGAAGGTAAAACTAGGGTGGGGATGACACCCACAATGCTTCACTACTGTAGTAATAAAATTGGCCTGTTAAGGCTTGCAAATGATCACTTTAGGTGATATACTCAGTTAAGAGTAATAAGGAATGTTAGGTCCACCTTGTGAAAGGATTTATATAGTACAATTAAGTATATACTCTATTAGGAGCATTTGCAAAGGACTATTAGGTCCACCTAGTTAAAGGATTTGGAACTGATGCACTTGTTAGGATGAATTGGTCGATTAATCTCTAAAATGCAACTTTGATTGCTAATAAAGATCCTTTGAAGTAAATTTATCTCCTAACTATGATAGATGAGTCTCTTCCTCTCCTTGGAGTTCTTGTAGCCTTCAAACAATCTTATCTTCCATATTCACTAATGTTCTTCAATTACAATTACTTACATCTTATATTTGGATAAAAAAAATACCTTATACTTATATCCATCCAAATAATTCCTTCATAGGTTGGCTACAACATAATTGATTCCAAAAACAATTATCAAGTGGGTTGAGTGTTGTAACTTAGTTCCAATGGCTTACTCAAGTGATGATGAAGATACTTGGGAAACATTGTCACCTTGGCTAACTTTGGCCCTTGGCTAACATGAAATGTCCCTTTTCTGATTTTACATGATATTTCACACCTCCAATCATATTTTCAAGATCAAACAACTAATATCACAAAGATCCACCAAGTTTCTCAAGAAACCCCAAATCGGGTATGCTGAAAATAGTGCCAAAAGCTTCACAACTTCACAAATTATTAATAAATCTGAAAATGGAATTTTTTATAGAAATTTCAGCAGCATAATAGCCTACAAAATGACATTTCTAGATCCGTATAGCCTTTACACAACAGTTCAAAAATGTAGAACAAAAACTATGCTCATCGGGCTCCCGAAATTAACACAAAAATGCCCGAAAACACCACAAAAACACTAATAATCTATGCCAGAAGTTTAATCACGTCCCAATACATATATTCAGCTCTATTTTAAAACCTTAAAGTCTTAAATACAGCAGCAACCCAAACTGATATGAAATACTCAACTGAAAACACCAAACTCATACAAAAAACACACCCGAAAACCCACAAATCTGCACTGTTCAACACAAAGGAAAACTCTGTATGAGCATGCACATGGAATGGCTTCAAACTCCCATCCTTATCCTTCCTAGAAACCTAAAAACTCCCATTCTTGGGTCTCCTTGGAAACCTGCAAACTCCCATTCTTGGGTCTCCTTCTCCACAGGTTTGGCAGCCTCTGAAGAATAACAAAGAATGAGAAAAAATCCAGTTTTGGAATCAGCCCAAAATGCCTCCAAACCCCTTAAAAGAGGGCATAACTATAACTCACGTCCAAGAGAGGTTAATGAAACATATTTTAATAATAATTTTCATTTATTAGTCCAACGGTTTCCAAAGATTAACCCCCTTTTTCCGAAACTTCACTTTCTTGGGCCTGCCTGCCTTAGCAAAGATTATTATTTTTTAATTATTTGAAAAGGGGAAATGACAATTCGTCCCCTCCCAAAAATTGCTTTTCCTCAAGCAATGGCTGAACAATAAACCAATCAATCCACCTGGATCCCAAATGTAGTCATGAACTATACTACTACCAATTAACACATGCTCCTGCAATATCCTGTGCAATATGACCAAGAGGAATCCATAATCAAACTGACAATTATAGCTCAACCAAACTCCAAAATCACCACTACCATAGTAAAAAATGAATAAGACACAAACTCTTAGAACATCAGACCCCAAGTAAAGTGGACAAATCAAACTACCAACACAGTAAATACCATCAACGCATCCCACTGGCCTATACGGAATGTACAATCCAACTTTGCAACAATGGTGAACGCTCTCGAATGAAACTATACCAAGTATGGAGAATCCACACACTGTACAACTCTTTTAGTCAACACAACTCTGCAAATCACCGGCTACTATCTCATAACCATAACTTCCATGCACTGTTGATGGTGAAAAGACATTACAAGATAAAGAGTAAGAAATGGAATCCAAACCAAATTTGCCTGCCATCAACTCCTCAAAACAAGGATAAAATGCTAACTGATGTACATACCCTGCAATATAATGTTGATTAAAAAAACCAACCTCAGTCAACAGGTCACCATGAACAAGTGATACAACCCACTGTGACTGATCACTAGCTAAGTCAGGAGATGTCATAGCCAAAGGAGTAGAATCAATAACAACACCCACTAAAGTATCACTCCCAAACTCCTTCTCTAAGTCACATATTATCAAGCTGTCAACTGCAAAACCTATCACCATGTCATGCCCATCACAACTCTCATCTTGAGGCATCAAACTATCCCATAACTGATGATAAGCACTAGGAACCAAAGTACATCTCTGTATCATCATCTCATCAACATGCTCATCAAAGGTAAATTGATGAGCGTACCTCACAGTGTAATATCGATAAAATTCACCAATCTCAGTCAGTGGCTCAGACTATAATCTAGATGAAACTAGCTGCAATTGATCATTAACCATGTTGGAACTGACTACTACCTCCGAAGATATCACCAAGGGAGTAGTATTACTAGTAGGAACCATGCCAACTGCCGACTCACCAACATCACACATGATCTTTGATACATCTCTAGTCTTTGTGCCATCAGTACTAGAGGCCACCACCATGTCAAGCATACAACAATCTGCTACAACACCCAACTCAACTGAACCTGACTCTAGTGGGAATGAACCTGATATGCCAATGTTAGTATCAAGGATGGATGCATCCCCATCTCCACTGTCTCTGACAATCTCATCCATGGACATCCTTGGATCACCAAACACCACAGCTTGTGACTGTATAGAATCAGGTAAAGATTGTAGTCGCTCTAACTCCATGGTCACCTTAGCCAAATGAAACTGTGACTCCTTGAAAGCCAATTGTGTACTCTCAAGAATCTCAGAAGTCACCTCAAGCTGCTCAGTAAGCTCACTCACCTCATCTTCCTTGGCCAACAATGCATCATATGTTGTACTGCCCCACTCCATAAGATAATCTCTGTCGGCTACCAACTACATATAATTATGTCTCAAAATCTGAATAGCCTCCCATAAAGAGTGGATCTCTGTCAAGGAAACATAACTACCTTCCTTCTCATCACTAGTAGGAGAAACCCATCCATAAATTGCTAACAACTGACGAGCAGCATCGAAATGTGGGCAAGTGATAGCAATGTCTTGGTTACTAACTCTCAATTGATTAGACACATGATGGCACTGGCTTGACTGTCTCCTACAAACCTCCTCTGATGGACTGTCTAAAAGAGTATCCTCAAAGTTATTAGTCTCTAGAGTATTACCATCCATATCCCGTGAATCAAATCTAAAGCTCATATCAACATACAAAGTATCAAAAATATTAGCATTGCTGTCCAACTCCTCTATACCCAAGGAAACTAAGTCTTCAAAACTGCCCATTGCATCCTCCTGGATGTCATCAATGCCAATATGATCCTGGGACTCATCTATACACACTGCCAAATATGAAATATCATCAACACATTCCACCAAGTATGGTCGACTGGATATATGAACAAAGCCCAACATCAGTCTATAAAAACTAATACCAACATTGGACAAGATACTGGCACAAGAAAAGACAACACCGTGTAATCTGCTAATCAAATCCATGATAGCACCCAAACAATCACTGCTACCAAAAAGTGTTAAAGATTTCTAGTCAACTGAATCACAAATGCCAATACAACAATCTCGAGTCCATATTCGTAAACTATAATCAGTTGGTAACTCAAGAAAAATCCTCACCTGAGTAATATGACCAATACCAACTAATTCCACATACCTGTCTGACATTATCCCTATATCTTGGATGTGAATGCAAGATGAACTCGCAACATTATCAATGTCCACATATGATCTACCATTCACAGAAAGCTAAGTATTAGGAGTTCAAGATGAAACTAAACTCAGTTCCATGCCATGCTTATCCCCATGTCTCTCCCAGTCTTGTAATGCCAATGGAGTATTCACCAAAGAAGCTCGAGTGTCCTCAAGCTCATGAGAAAGCCTGTCAACTTCCTCCTCCTTCCTCCTCAAGGCATCTGAATAGTCTCTGACAAGGCTAAGAAGATGGTCATGATCTGATAAAAGATGTAAATAACTCAACTTCATCATTCCCATTGCTTCCCTAATAGCTTGTAAGTCAACACAAATAGACTTTGCCTGAATTCCCTTATGTCTACCCTGTAATTGAATCATCTGAATGTGATCCTCTATCATATCCTGCATCCTGTCATGATGAGATAATGAAGTCACAATACTATCTTTGTTCACCTTCAGCTGGCTGGACAAATCATGTGAAGTACTACCTACGTCAACCTCATGTGATGAAGCATCTAACTGTGCCTGGTACTCTTTCTCAGCAAAGTCATGAATGCTCAATGTCTGCTCATCTCTACCAGGTATCTCACCATCATGCACAACAACATCCTCATAATCATCATCTAAACCCACTACCTCTTGTGGCAGAGTAGAATCTGAGACCTTTGTTTGGCTATAAGCTAGTTTCTCAAACTCCTCATGCAAGTTCTTGGTAATTGTGTCATCTGCCCTGTGAGAAAATCTGCCAAATAGAAATCTAGTCAACTTATCCACCTTAGCTGGGTCGGACAACATGTCATTCATTATACGGTGGTTCTCAATCAACTGTTCAGACATGTCATGGCTTATTTTCATAAGTTTATCTCGAATGTCTAAATAACCATCCTTTCTACTGTTTTGACTCTGGATATCAATTGTCCAAGATCGTGTCCTCTGAGACTCTGTACTATACCTGTTCATTCTAGATAAAGTAGAGTGTAACCCCAATAGGATATAACTTCTTCAAACACCAAGAACTAACATGCAAATGATTAGAAGTAGCATGCAACCATAGATTTTGACATGCAACTGATTAGAAGCAACATGCAACCACCAAATTCACCAAGAACTAACATGCAAATGATTAGAAGTAGCATGCAACCATAAATTTTGACATGCAGCTAATTAGAAGCAACATGCAATCATAAATTATGACATGCAAGATCTGGGTAGTTGTGAAAACTGACATGCAAGATCTGGGTAGTTGGCAAAACTGACATGCAAGACCTGGGTAGTTGTCAAAACTGACATGCAAACTTCTACAACCACCAAATTCACTAAGAAATAACATGAAAATGATTAGAATTAGCATGAAACCATAAATTTTGACATGCAGCTGATTAGAAGCAACATGCAATCATAAATTATGACATGCAAGATCTGGGTAGTTGTCAAAACTGACATGCAAACTTCTACAAACCCTCAGGCTGGAAAGATCATGGCTCTGATACCACTGAAATGTCCCTTTTCTGATTTTACATGATATTTCACACCTCCAATCAGATTTTCAAGATCAAACAACTAATATCACAAATATCCACCAAGTTTCTCAAGAAACCCCAAATCGGGTATGTTGAAAATAGTGCCAAAAGCTTCACAACTTCACAAATTATTAATAAATCTGAAAATGGTATTTTTTACAGAAATTTCAGCAGCATAATAGCCTACAAAATGACATTTCCAGATCTGTATAGCCTTTACACAATAGTTCACAAATGTAGGACAAAAACTATGCTCATCGGGCTCCCAAAATTAACACAAAAATGCCCGGAAACACCACAAAAACACTAATAATCTATCCCAGAAGTTTAATCACGTCCCAATACATATATTCAGCTCTATTTTAACACCTTAAAGTCTTAAATACAGCAGCAACCCAAACTGATATGAAATACTCAACTGAAAACACCAAACTCATATAAAAAACACACCCAAAAACCCACAAATCTGCACTGTTCAGCACAAAGGCAAACTCTGTATGAGCATGCACATGGAATGGCTTCAAACTCCCATCCTTAGCCTTCCTAGAAACTTAAAAACTCCCATTCTTGGGTCTCCCTGGAAACCTGCAAACTCCCATTCTTAGGTCTCCTTCTCCACAGGTTTGGTAGCCTCTGAAGAATAACAAAGAATGAGCAAAAATCCAGTTCTGGAATCAGCACAAAATGCCTCCAAACCCCTTAAAAGAGGGCATAACCATAACTCACATCCAAGAGAGGTTAGTGAAATATATTTTAATAATAATTTTCATTTATTAGTCCAATGGTTTCCAAAGATTAACCCCCTTTTTCCGAAACTTCACTTTCTTAGGCTTGCCTGCCTTAGCAAAGATTATTATTTTTTAATTATTTGAAAAGGGGACATGACATAACACTAGATACTCAATTCATGCTGATGACTCGGTAGAAATTGCTGACTTGGTTTGCACTCTTTTGCTAGCTTGATTATCACCTTGAAACAAATTTTTTTTGCTACATCGGTGCACACTAGAGCTTAGTAGACATTGTCAACTTAGTTGACACTACAACTTTCTGCAAGGTTAACTTTTATTTGCATGGTTCCTTTGTGAGCTCAGTTAACACTACATGCAAGTAACTTGGTTACTACTATCTTTCATTATGACTAAGTGTTTTGATTCTACTTGACAATATATCTTGCCATGCGATTAAGAATATCCCCCTTTGGCATTAGTGACAAAAACACTTATCATACACAAGATTTGAAAAAAATTCTTCAGTCAAACTCCCCCTTTGAGTATGCTCTGTTGTGTAGCTTGGTTTTTACTGAAGACTCTGCAACTCAATTTGAACTAAAAACTCTATTTTTTGTTTTTCAAAATTATTTTTATTTTTTTTCTTTTTACATATCTTTCCTACTGTACATATTTTCCTTTACATGTATATAAGTATGTACATTTACTTTCTCTATATACTTTCCCCCTTTGTACACCTTATTTCCCCTTTATTTGTGTTACAAATGCCAAAACATTTACAAGGTTATACCAAAATGAGATAGAAAATCATGGTGTACCTTCAAAATTATAGACAAATTTGTGTCCCAATTGTCTTGTAGCACCTTCAAGATGTGTAGATCAATCTAAAGCTTAGCTAATAACTTAAGCATGTGATATGCAATTGACATATTTGTGTCTTTGACCAATTTTCTTGCATGATCCATCCTCTTCTGCATGGTGTCCATGAGGGAAATATCATACCTTTTATATCAATCAACGTTGCTCTTATTTTGGCCTCTTTCCTTAGCAGTTTTGCTTGAAGATTTGTCAAAAATATGTTTTTTTGCAAAATGAATGGAATTGGAGCTTTGATTGAGTGCCAAATGATTTGCACTATCCTTCAAGTCCATGTCAATTTTGGCTAGTTTCTCTTTTATTTTCATGGTAAAATTACTACATTTTCTAGCACTTTGTTCTCAAACTTCCTTTCAGCTTTCACAAGAAGTTTGTGCTATCATCAATGTTCTCATTGAATTTATGTACAATATCAATTAATTGATCAATGATAGGTGCTTTATCATTTAGCTCTATAGATAGAGCATCTCCAAATATATCTTTGATGTCTTCCAAGACTTTCCTTCTATCTCTTTCAGCCCTTAGCATCTGATGCTTGTCTCTTTTCTTCCACAATTATCCCAAAATATCCATTTGTTCAGAAGATAGATTGGATTGGTTTAAGTTTGTGATCATAATCTCCTCATCTAGATCTATGTCATCAATAGTCTTCTCTTTTCCTTTTCTCTTGACTGCTAAGGAAGGAATGATTTCTTTTCCCTTGTCAATCGAGTCCTTTTTTTGTTGTATATCGATTAAGACTGTGAGATCCTATTACTTGGTTACCTTTGGGATAGAGTTTGGTGAAGGTATGACAGTCTTCACTTTACTACTTATTAGAATTGTGTTCAACTCAATAGATTGTTTCTCAAATGCTGCCTTAGGTGGAGTGGAGGGAAGTGATGCCATGACCTCTACATCAATATTCTCAGCATCAAAATCCTCAAGTGTTTGAATCTTTGGAAGTTCTCCTTCTTCTTTGATACCAAAAATTATTTTCCACATATTTTTTGTGGACTGCACAACATCTTCTATCTTATTGGAAAAAAATTGGAAAGCTTTAAATCTAGGAGTGTGTCTACCTTCATGATTATATGTTGCCTCCTTGATTTCTTTATTAGGGAGAACATGCATCAATTTTCTTTAGGTTTTTTCTCTAATGTCTTTTTTTCACTGCATTAGCCCAAGGGTGAGAGACATCCTTCAGTAGGCCTTTAGGGTATTTCCTTCTAAGTTTAGAAGGTTCATATTTCCATTTTTCCATCTTCTCAACCATTGCATCTTCAATCTATTTCTTCTCATCCTTGCTCCTTGTTTCATATTTTAGATATCTCAAATTTTCCATTCCATTGCCTTCCTTTAATATCTTCAGTATTTGTTCAAAGGTAGGTGGTGGCTTCTTGAGCAATATGATAGGAGTATTGTCTTCATCATCATCATCATCTTCATCATCAAGCTTCAGTTTATTTCTTTGCCTCTTTTGCTTGGTGGCAATAATCACAAGAGTATACCTTGTAGTTCTCCTTGGTGGAGGCTTGGATGGGGTCTTCACCTTCTTTTTGAGAGGTTCCTCTTCCTCTTCTACACCATCACCCTTTCCTTCATTAAGTTTGAGAGGAGAATATGATTTGGCAAGTTTCTTTCCAATGCTTTCTATCTTCTTCTTTCATGTCTTCAAATTTTGAGGAGCTTGAATCTCAAGTGAGATTCTTGTCTTGGCTTCCTCATATGTTCCAAAATAAGTAGCCTTGGGATCCATGAGCTCATTGATGAGTGCCTCAAATGTCTCTTGTATCATCAATATTTACCTCATTTTCTAGAGGTTTTACCCATACAATCCTAGGTCTGGCTGCTTGTATGTGAACTTTGTCACTGTCAACTAGAAAGAATATATCCTTCTCATAATCCTCTACAAGTTGCTTAGGGATCCTAAGCCTACTTTGCATCCTTTCTTTGAAATTTTCAAAGTATAAATCCATGATGCTTTCAAAGTTCTCACCCATCTCATTTATGAATTTATTAATCTAATACATAATTGGTGTGTCTTTCATCCAAACAACATTTCCTATTGAAGGAAAGAACTTATGTACATAAAAGAAAAAATAGACTAAGAGTGAAATGAACTTACATGTGTTCTTCTTTGAGGCCTGAATGCTCTGCATATTCTTTCTTAGCTGGGTGCATTGAAGCTCGGCAAGCTCAAAGGATAGTGTAGTGCCTGCCCCTAGTTCGCATTTTGTTATCATTGCTGAACTCTTTTGGGGTTAGTTTTATGTTGATGGTTAGCAACATTGTTTTGAGATTATCAGATATTGTGCTATGGATTCAGTTTATTATGTGATGAGATTACTTAGACTTTATATTTCATGTATGCATGATGATTATTACATTTCTTTCAGTTATTAATGATGATTAGTAAGATGGTTTATTATCATATGTGTTTTATTACGGATACTTACCCCATACTTGCATGTGTATGGTGTGTGTGTTTGCTTTGCGTGTTTGCTTTTGTATGGCGTGTCTGATGTGGTTAAGGAAGGGAGTCGTAGTCACCTGCTAGTCAGGATCTACATGATGGACCACTTCCTGCCATTGCTTGTTTAGTTTAGTATATATTGTGCTTGTACATGCATGGTTTTTATGCAGGTTGCAGGTACCGGGTATCGACTTCCCTGAATTGCCAGGATGAGCGTACCCTATCACACTATCTCAATGATAAGAGAGGGGAGATAAATTCTCAAGTCCAAATCCCAACCCTTTTTAAGCCATTTGTTCTAATTGAAAAATTAGGACAAGTATCTGAGTTGAGTACCCTCCGAATACGTTGGATGACGTAATTCGTGATTTAAACCCTTGATTTGATTTTGTATGTATTTTGGCTATGATGGGTTTTTCGTATTTTTACCTTGTGAGTCTTTGATGTATTTTCTATTAATTAAGCCTAATTAAACGATTTAATTAATGGTTTAATTAAATGGAAATTAATATGATATTTTAATATTTATTTTATTTAATTAATTGGGAAATTAATTAAATAAAATAATTAAATTTGAAAAGAAAAGTTAAAAGTTTAAATTTGGAATGTGACAATATTTATTTTAATAATAATATATTTGGAGTTCATTTTTAAATAAATGACTAAATAATATTATTATTAAAGCTAATAAATATTTTAGCAAATTAAGTTTTGGAAAATGAAATTTAAAAGTGGAAAATATATTTAAAATTATTAAAAGATTCTAGATTTCATGTGATTAAAATATAAATATATTAAGATTGAAAAGTGGAATTATTAAAGTTTGTGCATGAGATTTAATAAATAAATAAATTAAATTGGGAAGAGTAAATTAAATATTATATTAATTATTGTGAATTATTTTAATATTTGATCACATAGGAGTTAGCAAATTCTCGAGAGTTGTCATGTAGACAACACTGGAGTTTGCACTCTAAGAATGCACTAGTTGTCTACACTTAGAAGTTAGCATTTTTATTTGAGCACATGGTGTCTACAACCTTAAGACTTATCTAGAAGGTTGGAGAAGGCTCATGCTTGGTTGTCATGCTTATCTTCTAGTTGTCTCTAGAGACACTCTAGATGCATCCTAGAGGCCTTTAAATAGAGGCTCTCCTAGTGTATTTGGACAAGCCACAAGCTTAATGAAAGCTTAATGGAAGCTAAAATAATAGCAGAATAGAAGCTACAAGCTTTCTTACATGCATTGGAGAAGTTCATATGCTCATATATTTCCTACATGCTTCTATGCTTCTTCTAGCATTTTTAGTCACTTGGGGAATTCTCGGTTAGCTTGGATCTTGGAAGGATTGCGAAT
Organism: Cupressus sempervirens; assembly: GCA_028749045.1. Classification (NCBI taxonomy): domain Eukaryota; kingdom Viridiplantae; phylum Streptophyta; class Pinopsida; order Cupressales; family Cupressaceae; genus Cupressus; species Cupressus sempervirens. The sequence continues at coordinate 995,077,612 of CM053785.1, read as the reverse complement.
GATGGAGAAGGAAAGGATTTTCTATGGACTTCTGAGGCATGGCAAAATTAGCATCAGTGTCTAGGTGCACTCATGATAATCACATACTCTCTTTGCACTCTTTCTTTTCCTGTCTTCACCATGTTGTTACATGTGTCTGATTATATTTCATGAATGAATTTGCAATTTGAATCGGAATCTAGATATGTACTTATTTGGTAGAAAAGGAAACATTAGAAAACCCTAGATCCAATTAAAGAGACAATAGATCTAAACGGGTTTGGGTTCAAATTAGAATTAATTTGAGAAAAGAAAAGTCCTTTAAAAGTAAGTATGCATTTCTCTTTTGTAAATCTGCATATATATATATATATAATTATATATGTGTATTTTAAATGCAATAATGGTTGATAACAAATTTTGTATAGATATGAATATATATATATATATATATATATATATATGAAAATACATATATATACATATATTCATATATGTATATATTTGAGATACTTTATTTACAATTCGAATTTGTATATGGTGATAATGTTAATAAAAAGAAAAACGTTTATTTAAAAAAAAATGTAATAAAAATTTGCAAATTGGGAGGGACGAATTTCGTACCCCCCCTCGGCCTGCAATTGTAAGTCGCAGGTACGATGTACCGTGATCGGCGCAGCCTTAAAGGCAGCGACAACAGTCGCGCGACGTATGAAGGTCGCAGTCCCCCCATACCTATCATATCACCGGCAGGTCTGCAGTGCACCCGTGCAACCACAGGGCACCTACGACCCACAAGCCGTGAGGTTTTCTTCAATATAGCGTGTGGGGTAAACACACAATATTATATGCGTAGGTACAATGTACCACGCTTCCCCACTGGGCAATGCCTGCTGTGGTCGTACCCGTGACAGGTGACAGTCGCGTCAGCGACAGTATTTAATATGTTCTTCAACATTTGTATATATATGAATGCAGATTAATATGTATGAACGCAGGTTAATATATATGTTGCGATTCAGATTTTGATTCGATTTTATTGATTATATATATAATATATAATTCATTTTCTTTAAGTATGATTGAAGTTATTACACATACTATATATATATATGTATAAATATGTGTGTGTGTGTGTGTGTGTGTGTGTGTGTGTTTGTAATATTATATTGTAATTGGATTTTGTAGATATAATAAAGAATTTAATATTAATCATTATATATATATATAATATTAATAGAATTTTATTTAAGTAATTAATCAAGTTAATTAAATAGTGATAATAGATGAGTTTAAGTTATCCATTATTTTCGGGGTTCTTAATTGACTTATTGAAATGATAAATGATTAATAATAATTTGTAATTTACTATTAAGAGATTGTAATATAGTTTATATAAGTGGACTTTTATATTTATTTAATATTTTACCATGAAGATGATTTAAATTGAGAGACGCAAATTTTAAATTGGATTTAGAAGTAAGTAAGAAATATTATAAAGGAGTCATTGTTATAATATAGCTACGATTTGAATTATTGTTATGCTTAATACATTATGTATTGTTGATATACCTTAATGGTATTAAGAGTTAGCTAATGAAGTTTTATGTAAAGGATTTCTCTGGATCGACTATTTATAGTTGTGATAGGTTTATTATTTATTGATGTTTGTTGGGTCTAACAAATTATTAATAAATAATAGAGTAGAGATCTACATGATTATGGATAATATGGATTAATTAAATAAATATTAGTATTCATATTAGTATGACGAATGTGGTCATTACAGATTTATTATTAAGATTTTCAATATAGCTTGTTATTAAATATTAACAAGTTATTATTATTGAATTCGTAATATGATCATTTGAGTATTGAATTATAGTTGACTTTTATCTTACAAAATTATACTTAGTTATTAGTCAACTTATATTAATTAGAATGTTGCCATGGATATGTAATTATTAATTAAATTAATTAGAGTTAATTAGATTTAATTAATAAATAAGTTATGTAATAAAGTCTTAATTGATATGCTAGTATCAATTCCTCTAGCGAAGTTGTTAAGTATATACATCAGAATTGACAAGTCGTACTCTCATGATTTGAATAATGACCTTGGATATTTTAAATGGTGAGACTTAGTAATATTTAATTGAGAACTATTAGAATGCTAATAGGTCATGGATTGTGTACCTAAGTTAATTGATGGATTTAATTGATTATTCTAATAAAGTTATAATCTTCCTATTCGAAGATTGATAATTGGTCCTCTTATAATTTAACGATTAATGATCCTTGATTTATGTGAAAAGTTGAAGTAACATTAAAGAAGAGTTAATTAATTAAAATATGGATCATGGTTAAATATAAAGGACAATTTAATTAAAGGTCAATGATGATCAGTTTAATGAGTAAATAATTATCCTTAAGTTATTCTTAGGATAATGTTATCGGGGAACAAATGGGTTGACTTGTAGGACAAATAATGAAACTTAAACACTTGAGTACACTTGAAAATGGAAATTGAAACTCCTACACTTGAAAATAGAAAATGAAACTCTACACATTATTCAACTATGAGATTATAGCAAAACCAAAACATGTGTTTGCATCGTGTATTCAATATGCTTCTTGTTTTGGGTTTTGGGTTGACTAGTGTTGACCAGTCCTAGGTTGTTACCAGAGGCTTCGGGGATTATGAGATGTGATGACATGTTGATCTTATTTGGTCTCGATCTTTATAAGCCCAACCATGGTTATGTGATCGTATGCTCTATGAAATGTTTGTATTTGTTCATCAGTCTTCATGTGTGAAGCTGAGATGTATGTGTATGAGACACCTGAGCTAATCATTTTTGAGTCATCGATCAGTTATCCTTGGATTATTTTCTAGTCGCCATGATGAGACTATGATGTGGATTTATTCTTGATGATGTCATGTTGTGACATGTTTGACTCAACCATTTTGGAGTCTTCGATCAGTATGATTTTGAGATATTATTGGTTGGTTGTTGAGAACCAATGGATGTGATGATATATTTTGGTTATTGAGAACCAATGAATACTTATGATTATCAGTGATGCCTTCAGTTGCCAATAGAGAACTGTTGTGGTCATGATTTTCTATGGATGCTTTTCGAATGCTCATGGAGATTTTGATGATTCTTATCTTGGAGATTTGATGATTCTTCTTATGGATATTTGATGCTTATATTGTGGATATTTGATGATTCTTTTGATGGATTATCTATTGGATTTCTTTATAGTCACTTGTACAGGACTGTGGTGATTTATGATTCCATGAGCTTTAGGGTAGGTAATCTACTTGTAGTGTCGGGAAGTGGCTTGCAATGGGGGTCGGGGCCCTAAGTGGCTGCCAGGATAACTCATTGTAAGTTTGGTTAATAAGTGATAACATTTACACACTAAATGGGGATTAAATGAACCTAAAAAGATAATTGTTTTGGATGTTCTCGCCCATGCCTTGAGCGCTTGTACAGGCTAGGATGGGAGTAGTGAGACACATGGTTGCGACCTTGCATTCCATAGTATGCCTCATCAGTATGAGAGGATACTAGTGGCCGCATGAGATCTGTATGGACCTGTGGAGTTTAGCTAACTGCCAGGGTAACTTGTACGAGATAAATGCAATGAAACTTTCCCGATTGCAGAGTAGGTTTCCTACATGTCATTGTTGTGCCTCTGGGAATTAGATGTCGGTTTTGTGATTGGAACCTTTGAGTTAGTATACTTTTAGGATTCCTGGACTCATAGAGATTTGTACTTTGTGGTTTTGATATCTTGTTTGGGTTTGAGACTATCTCCTCAGCATGGTGGGAGTGGACCATTTAGGTTCCACGCAGTCGGGTGGTAGTGTTTTATCACTCTTATCATTTGAGATCCGTCCAAGACACCGTGACTGGAGCATTCTTGGTTGGTATTTATCTTCATTATGTTCTTGGATCATTATGATAGATGATATACCTTATGATTGATGTATTTATTGGTATGTTTCTTATATTGGTGTTTTGCATACGTTAGATGATGGTATCTTATGCTTTACTTTGCATGTTAGTAGGATGTTTTTAGGAGTGACATTCCTACTATGTTTATAGCCGATGATCTCTTCGGTGCTTTGGAATGTTGCACACAGAGGGATGGCTAGGATCCATGATGGTCTAATGATGCTATTTATGGTTGGGAGGAACCGTGCACTTAGTTAGTTATGTTTGTGATGTAAGGTTATCTTTTAAGATGGATGTTTATATCTTTATGATGATGATGTATCATGTATTGTTATGGTTTCATGGATTAATATTGGATGATGATGTACTTTAAGCTTTTCATATCTTGTAACATGTATAGTGGATGATTGAGAAATCTAAAATGTACACTTGTATATGGTTTAAGAACATTGGATGTATCTTTGTTATTTAATTATTAAGGATGTAATGTTAGATGAATAAGTTATGATTAGACGTAATTCAATGTTAAGGGATCTTTAAAGAATGTAATTTGTTATTTTATGTTATTTTTAGTTGGATGTTACTATTGCTTCCGCAAGTGTTGTGTATGGTTTTACTTAAATGTTTAAAAAAAAAAAATTGTTTGGAAAACTTAGTGAAATTCTTTGGATCCCTTGGCGGGGCATTACAGATAGATTCTTCTTGAAAACCTTGTATGTTAGGTCTACTGCCTCACATGGCACACTGCTTGCATGGCTTGAATTGTAGATTTTTTGTGCAATGACATGGATGCCAAACTTGATTTCTATGTGAAACATATTATTCATCTTCATGCCTCTTCCATCCTATTTTTCTAGGGTTAGCTTTATTAGTTCTACCTGACATAGGGTTTTAGTAGTCTTAGATTTCTCTGTCATTAGATATCCTATTATCTTGTGAATCATCTTCTTCATGATCTTATAGGTTTATTCTAGCCAAAATGACATATCATGGACTCGGCTTAGTATAATCATGATCCATTTGACTCAAAAAAAATTTGGCATGTGGATGATTATGGGTCAAACCGTTGACCTCCACATGTTTGTGCTCTAGCTTCAACACATCATTTTCACATAGTGCACCATATGCCTAATCTAGCTCAAGATCCCATAGTTCTTGACTAAAGAATTTATAAAATGGCTTGATGTCATGAATGAGAAGTACCTTTGGAGGGAATGATGAGTGACCTCCTTGATGATCCTTCTCCTTGGCAATTTCTAAATAAAGCTAGAACTTTGGAGGAATGTAATCAGAATGTTTTGCCAATATTTATGAACCCTTCTTGACCTTTGAATTGGAAGATGCTTCCATACTGCTTGGTTAATGAACGACTTGAAGATGGTGTCTTCACCTGAAAATTCCCTTCAAAAAATTTGTGTCTAATTGCTTTGGGGGCTTGAGGAATGTTGTGTTCTTTTAGAAAACTCTAAATTTGTGGTGACAATGAAACTATGATTTCTCCTTTTTATCATTTTTTTGATTTTAGGTCTTCATTAAATTCTCCTTACCTAGATAGGTAGAATAAGCTCAGTTTGGTTTTCAACCCTTGAATCCTTGGCTATCACTAACTAACCAAGCTTGGTTGAGTTAGTGACTTAGTCGAGTCTATCTATGCTTGGTTAGCTCTAAGAGGTAACTCAATTAGGTCTTAGAGCTCGGTTATGTAAGGAAACTCAGCTGTGGAAACAACTTCCTACACTAATCCCTTAAGGAAAGTATTGTGCAAATTCTTTCAAATCCTTATAGTTTAAGATTCAATATTATGTAAACAATAATATTTCAGTCAACCAAGAATACAAAAAATAGATAGAGAAATAATAACACATAAACACAAAGATATGCCGGTGGGGAAAAACCTTTTAGTAAAACAACCCCACCCCTCCAAAACCTACACAATGTATTATCTTCAACTCAAAGGTTACAACACACTTGCAGTGCAAGCTCTTTTAGGACATAGAAGACTTATCTAGTAGCTACCAAGAATAAATTATTCACACTTTTTTATCTACAGCCCTAAAAGTGCTTATATAATGTATTTTTCATTTTTTAGGGCAACATCCAAAAATATCTCTTACACATCATAGGAATCCATCATAACTATTTCAGTCATGATTTCCTTACACATAATTAAATCTTCCAAAGATAGCTCTTATGCATCATAGGAATCCATCATAACTGTTTCAGTCATGATTTCCTTACACACAATTCAAGATACTGACACATGCAAGTGGAGTGACATGTTAACATGCCAACTAGACATGTACACTCATATGATTACATTATTTGCAAAAAATGCATTTACAAAAACAAAAAAAAAAAAGAATATGAATTATCCAAGGTTGAGACACCTTATTCCTAACATTCTCCCACTTGTCAAACACATTGTAAGAGCAACAAGAACATAACAGGAACTAATTGTGATAGGCCGAAAGGCCCATAGACTCCAAACACCATCTAAACTTCTTTGTGCCCACTAGTTTTGTTAATGCATCTACAACATTATTTATAGTATCTATCTTCTCCAAATTTACCTTTCCATATTCTACCATATCTCTCACAAAGTGAAACTGCACATCAATGTTCTTTGTTTTGGCATGGAAAGTTGGATTCTTTGCAAGGCAAATAACACTCTGACTATTGCAACAAATAGTAATCTGTCTTGCATTAACACCAATATCAAAAAAAAATCTCCTAAGCCAAATGGCTTCCTTACAAGCATGAGTAGCAACCATGTACTTAGCTTTTTTAGTGGACAAAGAAGCCACAAGTTGTCACCTACTCATCCAACTGATGGCACCACCAAATATAGTGAACACATAAGCACTGATGGATCTCCTACTATCAATATCACCTACCCAATCTAAATCCACAAACCCATGAATACAAACTGAATACAAAGCTCTAGAAAAGTTACCATAATAACAAATGGAGTAATTTGATGTACCCCTCAAATATAATAATACTCGCTTAACTACATCCTAGTGTACCCATCTAGGATTAGCCATAAACTAGCTTAGAACTCCCACTACTTGGGCAATCTCTGGTCTAGTACAAACTATAACATACATAAGACTACCAAATGCACTAGTATAAGGTCTACTCATGTCCTCCACCTCACTAGGATATTTTGGACAATCATCTATAGATAAATTTTTTCCCATAGAAACAGGAACACACAATGGTCTACAATCTACCATGCTGAACCTTTCCAACACAGACTTCACATACTTACTCTAACTCAATCAAAGTTTTTTGTTCGATCTATCTCTACTAATTTCCATACCCAAGATGTACCTTGCTGCCCCAAGATATTTCATCTCAAACTATGCTAAAAACTAAGATTTAAAATAAGAAAGCATACCATTACCCTTCCCAAACAGTAACATATCATCAACATATAATGCAACAATAAGAAGGTGATCATTTTCAACTCTAAAGTAAACACAATGATCTGATTTCGATCTTACAAATCCAATTGACAACACAAAGGAATCAAATTTAAGGTACCACATCCTAGGAGATTGTTTCAAACCATACAGAGACTTCCTTAATCTGCAAACCAAAGAGTATTTACCTTTAACAATATAGTGCTCAGGCTGTGACATATAAATCTCTTCCTCCAAATCACCATGAAGGAAAGTTGTCTTCACATCCATCTGTTCTATCTCTAAATCATATAATGCATTAAGAGATATAATAGAAATCTAATGGATGTCAACTTTACAATAGGAGAGAATATTTCACCATAAACTATTCCCTCTACCTGTGAAGACCCCTTCGCAACCAATTTAGCTTTGTATCTTTCAACACTACCATTTCCATAAAATTTCTTCTTGAACACCCATTTGCTACCAAAAGATTTTCATCCTTTAGGCAAAGATGCAAGGTCCAAAGTTTTTTTTTATGCAATGAATCCATCTCATCATTCATGGCCTCAATCTAGGAACCTGCATCTTCCATATTGAAAGCATCTTTCATAGATCTAGGCTCATCAGTGTTAGTAATCAAAGCAAAAGCACAACTAGAATCTAACATAGAATAACCAAACCTTTTTGGATACTTTCTTACTCTCGTGGATCTCCTCAAGGGATGAGGTTGAAGTTGTTATTCCTCTTCTTCTAAACTATCAAAGCTACTAGAGTTCTCCTCATCATTAGACCCAACATGATCTTTCTGTTCAGTCTTCTCAGGGGTAGGAGGCAATTGGACAATATCTTCTTTCTTCTCTTTTTCATCTAGTTGTAGCACAATAGGAGAAGATGTTAGCTCTCTAAAAATAAATTTTTTTCTATACAACACCTTACTAGTCATAGGGTCCCAAAGCTTGTATCCTTTCATACCAACACCATATCCAATGAAAATACATTTGATAGCTTGGTTTTCTAACTTAGATCTTTTCTCCTCTAGAACATGTTCATAAGCTTCACAACCAAAAACATGAAGATGTCTAATTGAAGGCTTCTTACTAGACCACACCTACATGGGTGTCTTACCAACAAGAGATGATGTAGGAGACCTATTAACTAGATAGCAAGTAGTGGCCGTAGCTTTAGCCCAAAAATTTTGTTCAAGACTAGCTCCACTGAGCATACTCCTAGCCTTCTCCATCAGATTCCTATTCATTCTTTCTGCAGCTCCATTTTGTTGTGGGGTATAAGGAGTTGTCTTATGCCTCTTGATACCTCATCCTTTATAGAACTTTTTGAACTCTACTGAGAAAAACTCACCACCATTGTTAGTTCTCACATGCTTAACCTTCTTACTAGTTTGACTCTCTATAAGGGCTTTAAATTCCTTAAACTAACTAAAGACTTGTGTCTTACTTTTTATGAAATAAATCCATGTCCTTCTATTATAATCATTTGTGAAAGATACATAAAATATAGACTTGGAGATTGAAGGAACTTTTATAGGATCAAATACATCGGAATGAATAAGATCTAAAACATTAGAAGATTTGTGAGAACTAGAGTAAAATTGAACACAATTTTGTTTACCATAGACACAATGTTCACAGAAGTCAAACTCGAGATTACAATCATTTAACCCCTCAACAAGGTTCTTGTTTTTCAGGGTTCTGAGACCCTTCTCACCAATGTGGCCAAATCTCATATGCCACAACATTGTCTTTTCTATAGGAAGCTTTCCTTCCAATGTGTTTGCACCCTTAGGTACACCTGTTGCACTTCCATTGGAACCAATAACCAAAGTCTTCATTATTGCTCATTAGATGGTGGAGATGAAGTGATAGTTGCTCTCTTCTTTGAAATAAAAAAACTATTGCATTGATAAATGCATGCATCAAGCTAAAATAGATCACCTCTCCTAGTACCCTTAGCAAGCGCCATAGCTCCTCTCATCATCTTACATCCATCTTTAGAAAAAAAACTTACACACCTACATCACTCAGCACACTTATAGATAATAAGTTTCATGCCAAACTAGGGATGTGCATTAACCCATTGATCCCTTTTACTTGTCCATCAAGGAATCTGATAGTGGCTTGTCCTCATCCAACTATCTTTAGGTGAGAATCATCACCCAACTACACCTATCCACCATCAAAAACTCCATACTTTGAGAACCAGCTTCAATGAGAGGTCATGTGGAAAGAAGCCCATGAGTCTATCAACCACACATCATCAGATGCATATGCTACTAAGGCTGCAATGAAAGCATCACCATCTTCTTGAGATTTTTCTAAACCTAAATCTAAGGCCTTGTTCTTCTTCTTCGGCTCTTTATAGTCTTTATAGAAGTTCCTAGTCTCACCACAATTCTAGCATTTTTCCTTGGACTTTCTAAGAGTCTTGGTTTTTCCATGGGATTTGGATCTACCCTTTCCAAACTTCTTGTCATTTTTCTTCCCTCTGTCATTGCATCTACCATGAAAAACAAGAGCTTCCTTAGCTGAATCTAAAAACTTTCTTCATGTCTCCCTAGATAACAGTGAAGACACCACATCATCCATTCTGAAAGTGACTAAAGTACTTCCAAGAGCCATCACAAGATGGTCCCATGAATCTAGCAAGGAACATAATAGGGTCATACATCGATCCTCCTCCTCTATCTTGACATTAGATGGTGTCAACTGTACAATCAACAAATTAAAAGCATTTTGATGATCTATAATAGATCCTCCTTCATTCTTAGAGAATATAACTTCTTCCTTAGGAACAAGTTGTTCACTAAAGATTTGGCTTGATACACAGATCCATGCTGTGTCCACAAACTGTTCATAGTCTTCTCATCAAGAACATTCAGAAGTAAATTAGCTAGATAGAGTCTAATGAGATCCTTAGCTTTTCGATCCTTGAGATCCCAATCTGCTTGAGATATTGTTGCGGGTCTCACATTAAGTGAAGTCACCTCTTGTAGATCACAATCTTCAAGGAACTCTTCCATCTTGAGCTTCTCCAACTCAACATTATTGCCATTAAATTTCTCCACCTCCATTTTTCCATATGATGAACTAGCTATCTCAATCTGTAAATAAGATTCAGAATGCTCTGCACAAAACTCCCACTCAAACTTGATATTAGCTCAAAAAACCCTACCCATCAACTTGGATCAAAAGTTGATCAAGCTCTAATACCACTTGTAAAGAAACTTAGGTGCGAAAATAACTTCCTAAACTAATCCCTTAAGGAAAGTATTGTGCAAATTCTTTCAAATCCTTACAATTTTAGATTCAATGTTATGTAAACAATAATATTGTAGTCAACCATGAATACAAAAAAGAGATAGAGAAATAATAACACATAAACATAAAGATATGTCGATGGAGAAAAACCTTCCAGTAAAACAACCCCAACCCTCCAAAACTTGCACAATGTATTATCTTCAACTCAAAGGTTACAACACACTTGCAGTGCAAGCTCTTTTAGGACATAGCAGACTTATCCAGTAGCTACCAAGAATACATTATTCACACTTTTTATCTCTAGCCCTAAAAGTGCTTATATAATGTGCTTTCCATTTTTTAGGGCAACTTCTAAAAAGATCTCTTACGTATCATAGGAATCCATCATAACCGTTTCAGTCATGATTTCCTTACACACAATTCAATCTTCCAAAGATATCTCTTACACATCATAGGAATCCATCATAACTATTTCAATCATGATTTCCTTACACATAATTCAAAATGCCAACACATGCAAGTGCAGTGACACATCGACATGCCAACTAGACATGTACACTCACACTTAATTACATTATTTTCAAAAAATATATTTACAAAACAAATAATAAGAATAGGAATTATCGAAGGTTTAGATACCTTATTCCTAAAAGGTTAGACCTAAGGAGTGACACAATTCTAGAACTAATGACTTTCTTCTGTTCAAGTGCATCTGATATACTGAACAAACTTTCTGCTTAGATGATTGGAATTGATGTGGAATATGAATTTCATCACAGCTATAGTGATCTCCTTGCATATTCATATTAATCTTAGATTGGTTTTGACAAGTTAGTGTCTATAAATTTAATTCATTTACTTAGTTCATGCCAAACAAGTAACATATGTTGAGCACAATGTGTAAATTAGAGCATGCCAAATAAAGAGTGAGTGCCAACTCACTCATATGCTGAGTCACTCAAGTGTTGATTTGATAGTTTGTGTCAAGTGATTTAGGAGCTGAGCAAGTAGTGCATACCAAGTCATTCAGATGTCCAGTGATAGCATTGAAATCATAGTATGTGTCGAGCACTAGGGATTTCAAATGCTAAGTAACACAGTTTTGTCATAGTTGTTTGTATTGGTACAAACTACTATGTAAACAATTTTTGGGCCAACTTAAGGATTGAATTACAATATTTTTTTGATAAGGAAAAATTTTAATTGGGAATCCCTATGTGTTACATGCACCCAATTAGGTAAAGGGAAGATTTAAGTAGCAATATGGATGAATCACAACCGTTGATTCATACCTTACCCTAAGTCACCTAGGTATTCTTAAGGAGGACAAACCCTAAACTTCTTATGAATAGAGAGGGAATGAATGAATGATCTAAGAGAATTTTTCATGCAAAAACAAGGACATTCATGGTGACCAAGGCATTATGATCTTAATTGAATTTTAGAATTAGTTAAAGGAGAACAGAGGAAGGAAGAAGTGAACAACATAGAGACATCTAATTAAAAAGGATCAAGTACATAGTAGAATAGAGGTGATCTATCATCAAGCATCAGAGTGCTAATCGTAGGATCATTGCTAAGAAATTATAATAGGTGAATCAATTAAATCTCTTAACAAAGTAGTCATAATAGGTTGTATTGAAATCCTCTAACAAGGTGCTTACTTAATTATGAGTTGAAGTCCTTTAATCAGGCACACTTCTAACAAGGTGTTGAAATCTTTTAACAGGGTGAGACCTAACAATCTTTGTAAGCCTTTAACAAGGCAAACCTTTTATAGGGTAGATCATGTTTCATAATCAAACATTTTAACCTTCATTAGATGCACTTTATTACTATAGTAGTGAAGATTTGTGGGTGTCATCCCCACTCTAGTTTTACCTTCTCATTGGAGGGTTTCTAGGTAATCATATCTTGTGTCATATATGTGTGAATGCTTACTTTTTTACATACTTTAGATGTATATTCTTTACATGGTATTATAGTTTACTTATTGAATATGTGATGTGGATGTGTGGTGAGTATTTTTATGGGTTAAAGTTTAAACAAGTGATTCACAACCTGCCCCGCGCCCCCCCCCCCCCCCCCCCCCCCACCTTGCCCCTCTTCGAGTTTACCTTTCCTATTGTAAGTCCAACAATTGGTATGAGAGTCTTGTTCTCTAAAAGTGAAGCCTAACAAATTTGAGGAAAGATCTTGGAAATGGAAGTCTGTAGGTTGGGAAAAATTATTGAGAACCAAGAGATTGAAATACAACTCATTCTACATCAGTTGAATGAAGCAAGAGATGATCTAAAGAAATCATTGAGAAGAAGGAAGAAAATTTCTATTGAGGAGAATGACACACAATACCAAGAGATGGACACTCCTAAGGTATTTACAAATGGAAACTCCAATGAATTTGATGTAGTAGTTACAAATCTAATGGAAAAGAACAGAACCCTAGCTGAAGAGATCATAATTCTTAAAATAGAGAAAAAGTCACAAGCCATATTACTATGTGAGGTGACTGAATAGAAAAACAAATCTATGGAAGACAAAGTCATGGTTGAAGATGACAAAGAGTTTTGACCAACAGACTGGAGGAGAAATCATTAGAAGTAAATAGGATTTCTCACATGCAATTGGAAATAATGAATCAAGTCATGATTGCTAATTATGAAATAAATAGTAAATACATCAAGATAACAATACTAAAGTTGCAGAATGAATAGTTGAGCAGTGATCTGAGAAGGGAAAAGGAGTTTGTTGAAAGTTTCAATAAACCAAATGAAACTATCAAGTACTTTGAACAATTGATGAGATCTCCTAGATCTAACAATGCTACATTTGGACTAGGATACACAAGTACTAAAGAAGGATAATCATTCAAAAGTGTTGAAGAAAGAAGTAACAAAGATAAGAACTTGAACCTACTCATCAAAATTGTGGTAAGAAAGGACATACTACTAATGTGTGTAGGAGTAAGACTGCAAATCAAAATGTTAAACATAAGAGCATGGGTCACTTCCATAAGTGCAACAAACAAGGTCATCAAGAACATGAATGTAAAAAAAGACCATGCACACTCAAAGATTTGAAGGATATTCTTATAAATATCATAAGTATGAACATAGAGCTTTTGAGTGTAGATCCAAACCCAAGTGATCACCAAACAAGCAAACAAAGGTAAAGAACAATGGAAACTCTTATAATTGGGGTTATAATACAAGGTATAGTTGTCACTATTGTTAAGAGTATGGACATGTTCATGAGAACTATATTAGAACACACTTTAGAAGTGATTACGAAAGGTGGTTGAGTCAAACCACAAGTTTTAGCTGTTTGAAGACTGGTCACATTAGTTGATATTGTCCAACATGGTCAAAGGCACCAAGTTGTGAGTTCAAAAATGGAAAAGGCAAATCAAATATTGAAAATATCAAAGATAAGATGAACAAGACATGGAGGAGAAAGGAGGATTGCAACACATCAAGTGCAAATGGGATCACTTCACCCAATGGGTCAGGTGATCACACCTCATCAAACTAAGTAATCAAGAGATATGTGGGACTGATATTTAAAAGTTATACCATACATCAATTCCAATGATTTAGTTATGAAAATATTACATATGCATGAATAAAGATGCAAAGTGTTATTAGAAATCAAAGAAAAATCTTTAAATTTTTGTTAGATTTTTCATGTTACTGCCAAGCATGAAAAGCTTCTTATGATTACCAAGTAAAAAGTTAGAGGATGCTGAGCTAATGAAATTTGTTAGTTTAGGATGAGCTTGTAATGGTTATCGAGAGAATGGAAAGACATGTGGATGCTAAGTGAGCCAAAAATCAATTGATGTTTAGCTTACAATTGTGTAAGAACATAGCATTAATTGCAATGTTTTAAGGGCTATTTGATTGATTTCTACCTATTTAACATCATATGAATTCAAGAAAGAAGACAGAGAGCTAAAGGTGATTTGGATATTTCATCTTAACATTTGTATGAGATTTGAATGGTTTTTCAACACTATTTCATTGGGATTTGTAAGGCATTTACTGTGTTCTGAGCTACATAGTTTCAAATTTTGCAAACCCTAGATATATGTAATTGCATCTAGTTCTTCTAAAGAAAAAGGTGTAGAGGGAAAAGAGGTTTTAAATATTTAGTTAATTAGCAATGAAATCAAACAACCTATTTTCAGGGCTAATCCAAATATAGAATATAAGAAAGATCCCTCTGGTGCGTTGTCTATGATACCACCATGAGTGAGTCTTGATGATTTAAGATGTTAGGAATTGTTACACTTGCAAGGTTGGAAGCATAGGTGAGATGGAAATTAGAGAAGAATATGGAAGACTATGTGAAAATGGAGCATTGAAGGAAGAATACAATATTGTCAAGAAGAAAGGGTTAACTCGTGCCCTAGATTTTCCAAATGTCTTCAAAATTGAGTAGATTAAGATTGTCTTAAGAAAAATTCATGATAGCTTAGTATGGTTAGGGAATGGGCTAGTTAAAATTACAAAGAAAATTTTTCGTAGGGTAACAAGGTATCTAATCCTAGATTGGCCAAAGACTATGATAAGTGAATCAAAGGAAGTCATTGAAAAGAACACAAGGGTTGTATGGAACAAAATGGGAATGACCATTAACACAATCATAGATCCCCTAATAGCTTTTGTAGTGAGAGTAATAGCACACAAGTTTTATCAGTCAAGTAGATTAAATAGTGTACCTTGCATTATAGCGGATATGGGCTACAAAATTGTGAAGAACATTCATACTTATTATCTTGCTAAGTTGCAGTTGCAGTAATTGATTGAAAATTTGGGAGCTATAAGGAAAAAAAAGAGTTCTCAGTGTAAAATTGGATCTATTCTAGTCTTTATTTTCTTTTATGTACAAAATACATTTCCTACATTTGGTAAGGTTGCATGGAAGACAAATAGATCAATTGTAGTATAGATAGGAGAATTCATTAAACAATTAGGTGATAACTTTGAGTCAGCAATGACAAGTTATTTTGAAGATTTTAAAGAATCTATGAAGAAGAGATTAAGGATTCTAGTCTCACTAGTGGAAAAAAATTATGATGATTTTTGCTTCCTAGTTGATTCTAATCACACATATGTTCAAGAAAAAATTCTTAGAGTGAAATGGATAAGGCCATTAGGTTATTAGATAAATGTTGATGAGGCCTCTACATCAATCACAAAATTACTTGTAGAATAAGTGGGAAAAGAAGCCAAAGCATTTGGTAATTATGAATTGGCCAAATCAAATATCACTATGGAGTTGAAGACTACTTCTATGATCAAGAAGAAGAAAAAATTGGTGAAGAAACTGAAAGAAAAATTTGGTGAAGGAGCCAAGGAAGAATAAGAGGAAGATGATGAAGTAGAAAAGGACACACAGGTTCAAGTACCATTGGCACTAACACAAATTTAGGGAGAAGATTAGCAAGAGGAGGAAATAGAAATTGTAGAAGGTGCCGAGGAAGAAGAAGCCAAGGAAGCACCTATTTCTACTAACAAGAAGACTAGAAAGGACAAGACACAAGCAGTGACAAAACTAAAGAAGGTTGCAAAACCTAGTCAGCCCAAACCAACAACACCTACCATAAGGGCTAGTACAAGAGTCACTACATAGAAGGCTAAAGAGGTAGCCAAACCTAATGAGTAGGAAGGTGGAGCACGAAAAAAACCAAAATTAAAGTATGTTGTTCAAGCTGAATCTGATGAGGAGAAGGATGAATTTGATGACAACAACCAATTCCAAGTAGTGAGTCACAATTCCTTCTCAGAGCTAGATAATTTATGTGAGAACATTAGAAACAATATTGATTTTTCAGGTTTCTCTCACATTGAATTTGATAATCTTCAAAAGATTGAGAAGAATCAAGTAGAGGAGGAAATATATGCCACGATGGCTACTTTTAAGAAAGCTCCTCTAGAAATTTCCAACTCCATACCTAGGAGTTTATATGAAAGAGTTGAGAAAAAATGGCATTATTGTTTGAACACAAAAAAAAAAAATTAGGGAGACATCCCTTTCTCAAGTAATACCATAACTCAACAAGGCTAAAATGTCAAAAGCTATTAAGAAATATATTGTGAGATTTGTACCCAAGTATAGGGCATTTAGCATATTATAGAACAACATAGAGGATGTTGTCCATAAGTCCAAAAAAATGTGGAATATTACAAATGGACTAGCCACAACCAAAGATATTGACCAAGAACCTATTGAGGTAGGAGATGATGAAGAAGATGATAAAGATCAAGGCATAGTTGAGGGAGGCACTGATTTGAATATTGATGACCAGGAAATAGTTGAAGAAGAGCAACAACTAGAATAGAGAGTACAAGATAAACAAATGCCAAGTATCAGCCCTCCATAGGTGTCAAGTGTAATCATTGAAACTATCAAAGTAAAGGATGTTTTTGATCCTACTGATCAGAAAATCAATCCCCAAATAGAGGAGGATTTGAAAAGGATACTTATCCAATCTACACTACAAGCCAAATTATGTGACAACCCTATATTGGTATGTGTAGATGAAATTCAAAAGTCAAAGCCTATGACTGTAGGGGAGGAAGTGAAAACATGAGAACTACCTACAATCACTCCTCAAGTCACAAGTGTACAACCTTCACAACCCTTAGTTGTATATCAAAGGAAGGAGACAATAGGTTGCACAGTCAAGTACACTCATGGAAGGCACTCTAGTCTCAAAAAATGTACAAGAACATGAAAAGAAAAAGGTTGAGATAGTTGGAGTAGACAAGGTGGAAACACCATTAAATGATGGGACATAGAGCCAAATAGGTCAAGTAGATGCACTTGCACCTCCAACACAAGATCAAGGTGCAACTAAAATTAAAGAGGTAGACAAGGACAAGTTTGAAGAGACAAATTTCACATCCAAGTCGAAGGAGCTAGTAGCAATTCAAGCACTGGTGACATTACCAAAATCTGTAACTCCTATTAAAACTCTTCAAAGGCCGAGCATAAATGCAACACCATTGCAATTCTCAATGTTGAGTCCTAGCTCATCTAAGGTAGAAGAGGTAATTACTTGTGGAGATGTTAGCCTAAATGAAGAAATTGTGTTGCCCAAGTTTGATTATGCAACAATAAAAATTGAGTAGATGGGTATACTACAAGAGGCCCTAGCAAGGAAGAAACATCAAGAACCACTCAAAAGCGAGCCTAGGAAGAAGCAATCTTTGATTGAGATTCAAAGACATTTTCTTAGATGCATTTAGTATACCTAGTCTAGATGAAATAAAGCCAATCATTCAACAATTGACCAATGTAGTGGAAAGAGTAAGTGATACAAACCTAGATACTAATGTCAAAATATTAGAATGGTCTAAGAAGAAGTTTCAAAATAAAGTGAATGAGAAGATATCTAGTGATATTGCACTAACATAGGTTGCATTGGCAACTAAGATAGATAGTGTGAAGAAGGTACTAGAGAACATTTTCTCTTTGTACACAAACTTGTGTAATCCCACACTCTTTAGATAGGAGATAAGGAATCACATCCTAAGTTTGGAGAGTCAAATGCAATCATCTAGTGCAAAATTACCCATGTCTCCAACTCAAAGTGAGAAATAGTTTAGGACCCTTTTGTAATCCCAAGGTTAGTTAGCAACATTACAAGTAGATGAAGCTAACATAAGGGCTAAACTGATCAACATCCAATCTATATTGACTCCTCACATGGATATTTTACACAAGGAGCTAGGCTATGTAGAAACACTTATGAAGAAAGACCCCAATCATTCTACATTAGATGGCTTAGTACACCTTGCTACTGAGTTGGCCATCTAAATTAAGTCTTTGGAGGTAGCTTGTGATAATTGGAATGCAACTCTCCAAATTATACTTGATGTTCATAAATCATTTTTGGACAAATAAATTATTAGTGTATAACCCATTGACATCAGTGTCAAAAAGGGGGAGTAAGGGAAAAGGGGGAGAAAGAATGGGGGAGTAAGAGCAAGTAGAATAAGGATAAAATAGTTAAATAGTATCAGTTGAAGCAAATCTACTTAGCAAGAGAAGAAAGGGAAAGATTTTGATACAAAGTATAGTACAAAATAGATCAAAAAACTCAGGGGGAGTTATGAGATTTTGAGGTATAAGTCATGTTACAAAATTTTGATATTTTGGAATTTTGTATAGAAGCCAAATGATCATTTATGTTATGCTTGTAACAATAAGAGTATTAATGTATGACCAAGTATTTTTGACACTCATGTCAAAGGGGGAGATTATTAATCTCAGTTTGGTTTTGACAAGTGAGTGCCTATACACTTAAATTTACTTAGTTCATGCCAAACAAGTACTATATGTCAAACACAACATGTAAATTAGAGCATGTCAAGTAAATAGTGAGTGTCGAGTCACTCATATGTCAAGTCACTCAAGTGCCAAGTAGACAATATGTGTCAAGTGATTCATGAGCTGAGAAAGTAGTACATGTCGAGTCATTTACATGTCAAGTGATAACATTGAAGTCAGAGTATGTGCTAAGCACCAAGAACGTTAGATACCAAGTAACATAGTTTTGTCATAGTTGTTTGTATTGGCACAAACTACTACGTAAACCATTTTTGGGCTGACTTAAGGATTGAATTATGATATTTTTTTGATAAGGATGAATCTTCATTGGGAATTTCTATGTATTACATGCACCCAATCAGATAAAGGGAAGGTTTAAGTGGAAATATGGATGAATCACAACCGTTGATTCATACCTAACCCTAAGTCACCTAGGTCTTCTTAAGGAGGACAAACCCTAAACTTCTTATGAGTAGAGAGGGAATGAATGAATGATCAAGGAGATTTTTGCATGTGTAAACTAGGACATTCATAGTAACCAAGGCATTATGATCTAAATTGAATTGCATAATTAGTTAAAGGAGAATAGAGGAAGGAAGAAGTGAACAACAAAGAGACATCTAATCAAGAAGGATCATGTACATAGTAGAATAGAGATGATCATTCATCAAGAATCAGAGTGCTAATTGCAAGATCATTGATGAGAAATCCTAATAGGTGAATTAGTTAAATCTTTTAACAGAGTAGTCCTAACGAGCTGATTGAAATCCTCTAACAAAGTGCTTACTTAATTGTGAGTTGAAGTCCTTTAATTAGGCACACTTCTAATAGGGTGTTGAGATCCTTTAATAGGGTGAGATGTAATAGCCTTTGTAAGCCTTTAACAAGGTAAACCTTTCATAGGGTAGATCATGTTTCATGATCAAACATTGTAACCTTCATTAGATGCACTTTATTATTGTAGTAGTGAAGATTTGTGGGTGTCATCCCCACCCCAGTTTTACCTTCTCATTGGAGGGTTTTTGGGTAATCATATCTTGTGTCATACATGTGTGAATGCTTACTGATTTACATACTTTAGATCTAAATGCTTACATGGTATTTTAGTTTACTTATTGAATATGTGAGATGGATGTGTGGTGAATATTTTTATGGCTTAAAGTTAAAGCACTAATTCACCCCCCACCCCACCCTCTCAGAGTTTACTTATTGAATATGTGAGATGGATGTGTGGTGAATATTTTATGGGTTAAAGTTTAAAGCACTAATTCATAGCGCCCCCCCCCCCCCCCTCTCAGAGTGTACCTTTCCTATTGTAATTCTAACAATTCAAGAAGAGATAATTGAATTACCCAATCCATTATTTGGGTGTCAATAACCTCATTATTTTCACTTGAATTATCTAGATATTTTCTCACCCATTGTTGCTTCATTTGGGTCCTTATCTTGTCAGCTTTTGATTTCTTTTCATCTTCAAATTTACATCTATTCATGTAGTTCTTTGCTAGATGACCAAGTTCTTTGCATACATAACATATTTTGGCAATATTTATTTTATGAGGTGAGTCTTCATGCAATTAGCTCCAATGTGTCCAACCTCTCCACATAGATAACATCTATACCAAATGTTATAGTCCCAACCAAAGATTGTTTTAGCAAGTTGTTCAGTAGGATTCCAATTCTTGGTTCTACACTCTAAAGATTTATGACCTTGTTTGTTGCATGTAAAACATTTTCTTTCAAACTTTGTTTTCTCTGTACATTCACTTTCCCTATGTCCATGTTTGTTACAACAGTAACATTTTCCATTAAATTTTGACTTTTCATTCCTCCAACATTTATGTGAAGTATGCCCTATTTTTCCACAATGATTGCATGTAGGTCTTTTATTGTTTTGAGCTCCTTGATTGTATGACTCTCCTTGTTTAGTGTAGCCCAATAATGATTTCCCTTTATGTATATTCTAAGATATTTCAGCTAATTAATCTATGCTTGCTTGTGATCTCATCATTCTTTCGCTAGTTTCTCTTTCTTCTCTAAGATCATTCCCGGGTCTTTCATTTTCTATCCTTAGATTGATGACTCCTTGATTTGCATTATTCAACTAATTTTCCATATCCTCCTAATGTAGTGAAATCTATTATATTTCATTGTCGTTTTATTCTATCCTAGTGTTGAGTAGTCTTATGTCTTCTTCTACCATATTTTTTTCATTTTTAGCCTAGTTCTTTTATTCCATGACTTCACATATCCTAACTAGACAAATCTCCTAATCTCTTTTCAATTTTTTGACTTCTTCTTGAAGAATAACATTCCTTCCAAGTAGATCTTCTATCATTGCATCTACTTCATCTTAACTTATTTATTTGCAAATATCTTCAATTCTTTTTCTATGTAGAGATTGTCATCCATCTTTTCTACTAATAATTTTCTTCTTTTCAAAGATTGAGAGTTCTCCTTCATTTTCTTGATTTATTCCATGGCCACATATAGATCAAAATTTTCATTCTGAATGGCTTTTTCTAGCTTTTATGCTTCCATTGTCTCTAATCTTTGTTCTCAAGCTACTAAACTTTTTGATATGAGAACTGTAAGAATTTTCCTTAGGAAAAAATCACACCAAGATCAAGAAGCTCAAGAACTAGCACAATATGGACTAATAAAGTATGATTATAATAACAATATGAAAATAAAATGATGTACATACACACTAGGAGTGCCTGAGTATAAAGGCCTCTAGAATGACTAGGAGTCAGCAAAGTGATAAGCCTCACAACTAAGCACATGTCCACTAAGAGTGGATTATCCTCCATTGAGCACAAAAGTTAGTGTGATGATGAGAGGATAAGCTTACATAGGTGTGTCACATAAAAAGATGTTCTAGACACCATGTGCTAAAATGAGTTGCTAACTCTTGTGTCGTCAACAAGACAACTCATATGAATACACATACTCCTAGATGTCTAATCTAATAAATAATAAAATAATGCATTAACCTAAGTAAACTTAAGTAAAGTGTAATAATAATTAATTATTTACACTAACACCCCCCTTAAGTGCAACTTAGGGAAATGCATTTAAGCTCACAAAAGCTAAGATGAAATGTATGATGGGTCTCAGCTACTAGGCTATGTTAGGTACCCATGTACAAATGCAATGCAATCTCTCAAAAAAATAGAGAAAGAGGGAAAACCTCATGGAAAAAACCCTCCCCAAAAAAGAGAGATGAAAAAAAAGATGCATGGATGGATGGAGTAATTAAGACCACCCCATTACAATATACATCATGTATATACAATAGAGAAGTATGAGATGAAAAAAACCCCATAAGAGGAAAAAGTCCCCCCCATAAGAGAGAAGAAGAAGAAGAAGAAAGGAGATAAGGTAGTCTCCCCCCCCCCCCCCACCCCCAAAATGTAGAATTTCGATTAGTGATAGCTACTCCAAGATGAGTGTAGAAGTTGATCCATGACTACTAAAGAATGTTCCTCCCTTTAGGAAGAAACAATGTCATAGGTACATATGAGATGCTTCCCCAATGTGTAGAAATAATCCCAAAGATGAATGGTATCTCTAAAAATTTCTCAACTGTCCTTGTGTCATTACTAATGGTCACCCCTTCCAATAGTTCTGAAAAGAACAAGTTTGAATCTAGCAAGGATGGATGTAGAACATATCCTAAAGAACCAACTGTCTCCTTGAATGAAAAAGAGACCTCCTACAACTGCTGTACAAAAGGATCCACAATCATATACCTTGTAAGACTGATCATGTAGAGAATGGACAAGAGGGTCAGAGTGTTCCCTCACAACAACTGAAGAAGGATCTTCTTCATCAAATCGAATATGTATATCATCAATAATATCTCCCAAATTTGCTATGCAGGACTCCACAAACAAATCTGAAATATTTGTCATGCAGTCATCCCATGATTCTAGAACTGGAAGACAAGGTGTACCTAACTGTACTGAATTACATGGACCTATCACTACAACAATATATGCATGTGGAATTTTTTGATGTTGTGACCTCATTCTGCATCTATCAAAAGGATTCCCCACAAGTGAACCTGTTGAATCACTATCACTGTTGTCACTTTCATTTTTCACAATGTATGAAGTATGGAGAAGATTAGAGGATAAGCTAGGTGAACATTCCTCTTTATAAATATCTCATGAGTCTCAGGATCCATAAGTCTATATGCCTTAACACTTTCATCATATCCAATGAAAGTACAAGGCCTTGGTGGTGGTGCCTTGCATTCCCTTGAAGATATGTGTGCCCATGTTGGATAACCAAAAACTCTGAAGTGTTTCACAACTGGTTTTCTTCCACACTATGCCTCAAAAGGAGTCATTCCATCTAAGACATTATGAGGAGACCTATTAAGGATGTGATTGGTAGTACTTATAGCTTTGACTTCAAGTGATGGATCAAGAGACTTAGCTTGAATCATGTAACTTTCCATTGACTTAAGAGTTCTAATCCTCATTGTTGCAACACTTGTCTTTTTTGGACTAAATGCTATAGGATTTTGAAGATCAATACCCTCAATTTTACAAAAGTCTCTAAGTTTTAAGTTCAAATATCTACTTTCATTGTCCATACAAAGAACCTTGATGGCTTTAATTGATTGCTTCTCAACATGACTCTTCAAGGGTAGAAACTTATCAAACACTTCATTCTTGTGATTAAGAAAGTAGACCCATGTGTAGTGTGAAAAGTCATCAATGAAAGTGAGGACATAACAACCCTTGCTAACTGATGTTACTAAAAAAGAGCCTACTAGAACCATGTGAACTAACTCAAGAACAACTAATGCTCTCCAAGACTTCCCTTTATCATACTTTTCTTCTAGATCCATATGCATTAAACAAGTTGAACATTCACATATAGAAAATTTGATTATAGGTAGACCTTTGACCATATTTTTTGAGCTAAGTTGATGAAGATAGTGGAAAGAAAGATGTCCATACTACTCATGCCATAATTTACTTTGTGATTGTGAATGTGTCAACAAGGCATGTGAAGTAGACTTAGGTAGAAAGTGGGAGAAAGAATAAAGCCTTGTGTCATGATTGACTTTACCCACTATAACCAATGAATCATCTTTAAGATTGTGCACCATTACTGAATTACGAAGGAATTCAACTTTACTGCCACCTCAATAGTGAGTGATTTGGTAAATTAAAAGGAGACTAGTGCTAAGGTTAGGAAAATAGAGAATGTCTTTGAACTCTCCATTTTACATCTCAACTTGTCCTTTCCCTTCAACTTCCATTTGTGTATCATTCCCTACAAATATTTGAGGTACATTAAACTACTTCAATGAAGAAAAGTGTCCTTTTGAGGAACCCACATAATGTGAGGCACCTAAGTCAAGAATCCATTCCCCTCAAGAACTTGAACTTGCCATAAATGCTTACCCTTTTCCTTATGAAGTGGATAGATTTGAATCCTTGGAAGCATTTGGCACACTAATTTTGTTCTTCCTAAGTAAATTTTCCAACTCATCTATTCTCTTAGTTTTGCAATGATGCTCATCATGATTTGGTTTCTTGCAATATGCACAAAATATTTTATCCTTCTTGTTGGAAGAAAAATTGCCTAGTTGTGAGGAGGAAGATTGTTGTGTCTCTGATTGTGATTTGGACTCCACTACTTTTTCTTGCTGTTGGTAAAACTTTTTCTGCTGTGATTTTTTTGGTTCTAATTACTAGCCACCAATGTTGTAGACTTGGATGACTTGAGAATTCCCATATCTATCAACTTGGATTGTTCCAACATCAACATTTTCACAAATGCATCTAATGTAGGCTTAGTGAAGGCACTTCCCATGGTCAACTTGTGAGTGTTGTAACTCAAAACAAAAGATACATACTCTGAAGGTAGCCTCTTCAAGATGTGATGAATCAATCTATCATCCTTCATGGGATTACCACAATCCTTAAGTAGTGCTCTCAATTCATTGGCTTTGTTGACATAGTCTTGAATTGTGTCAAAATTCTTAGGATCCAATAGAAGTAGATCATCCTCGATTTGGAATCCCTTTTCCTCATCCACCTTACCATACAAACCTTCAAGTTTCTCCCAAGCACCCTTGACATTCTTAAAGCTAGAAATGTGGAAGAAGATACCTCTATGAACACAACTCCTAATGATTCCTAAAGCTCAATTATCTTTAACTTTTCAATCAACTTGTGCATCAACATCGATGGGTTTTACAATTGTACCATCAACATATAGATTTAAACCTTTTTCCATTAGTCTATTCTATACAATATCTTTCTATGTAGTATAATTATGTGTAGTTAAAAGTGGAGTTTTAGGTCAACCCATGATGTGAAGAATTAAAAACACACAAGAGAGAAAGAGAGACACAAGAACACAAGACACACCCCCCCCCATTCACTCAACCAAATAACCCCCCCAAAAGTGATATTTTTGGCACTTTGTATGTAGTGCATTAACAATATTCCACTTGTCAAAATAGAAAAAAGTGGGCTTTTGACTTTGCTATTTACAACCTCCTTTTGGAGTTTAAATCTGGTACTTAGCAATGTAGCTTAGATGTACAACAATTTTTAAGTTTTATCAAAGCAATGCAATGTAAAAAAGGACCTATTTCTAAAAGTGGTATTTATATCCACACAAGACTATAATATGATTGTAGATCTAGAAAGTAGACAAAAAATTATTCACTTTCAAAAAAAGAGAACTTGAAAATGTGTCTAGATGAGCTTGTACGGAGTGTTTGAAGTTGTAAAATGCAGGATTGGATAGGTACAGTTGCCAAAAACTAAATTTCTTGGCAAATCCATGCACCAAAACTAGAAAATAATAGCACCACTAAAAAGTTCAAGAAATTATAGCAATTTTTGTTTTTAAATGCACCTAATTTGGAGTCTAGATGTCTGAGATATCGCCTCCAAAAGTTGGACTATCAAATCAAAATTGCATATGGAGAGGGGTCTGCTCAATAAAATGTGAGGTTAAATTTGATGTCCAAATGGTTGTCGTGGTAGTGCAAATTGGCCTACTAGTGATGGTCAAATAGTCATCAAATTTAGGATCATCAAAAGGTGATGTTAGCAAAAAAAGCCTACCTAGATGATGTGGCAGGTTGTACGGGTGACATGTTTGGTGATCAGGCATACAGTTGATGATGTAGGTGTGATTGTGTATTGGCTGATGTATCACTAGGTGCTATGATATATTATTGCTTGTCCATTTGGATGGTCATTGTGGTGCCAGGTGTTAGGTATTTTGGTTGGTGATGTGGCTCCTGAACGACTTATGTGGCACAGGCATGGCCACTAGCGGTCGTTATTTAATGGCAGTAGTAACATAATTTGGCTAGTGGTTATGGTAAGGCTGGCAGTGGGGTTGATTGGCCATGGTCACTAGCAATGACTGGAAATGCAAAAGCCGATGGTGTTTGTAAAAGGTTGGCGAAGGTGGATGTGGGATTTTTAATCCCACATTCACCAAAATGGTGAATGCCAAGTTATTGAAATAGAAGAAGCCGCTATGATTGTATTGGCTTTGAGGCTACTAGGTTTTGTGAATGCTACTCATTAGGTGTTGCTACTAGTTCTTGTGTGGTTGCCAACCAGTTTGAGATGCCACCTTGGAATATTTCTTATAACCGCTAGTTTAAAATGGAATATGCTAGATTATGATGGAATATTTTGCGGGCACTGGGATTTGATCACCTGATTAGCCTACAAAAAAATTCTCCTCTACAGGCCTAATGGCCCAAAAAAAATTTGAATTTTTTTTTGAAAATTGTAGAGAAATTCCAAAAATTGCATAGTCAAAAATTTGCAAATTGGGGCTTTGGGTGCCGGTTTGAAAAAAAAATTGCCTCAAATTTGACTATAGTCTAGGGTAGGCAAATTTATAATCAGATTTCATCGAATTGATGCTCCAGATGCAATGGTAAGGTTTTCTTTGGCTCTAGCCACTCCCAATAGCTGCGATACTCCAAATCCGAATCAAGGTCCTTCGAGAGGTGAAGCAAGAATGGTCTCCAATGGCTATGTGAAGAGAATCTCCCTCAACTCTGATACCATGTAAGAATTTTCTTTAGGGAAAAATCACACCAAGATCAAGAAGCTCAAGCACTAGCACAATATGGACTAATAAAGTATGATCAAAATAACGATATGAAAATAAAATGATGTACATACACACTAGGAGTGCCTAAATATAAAGGCCTCTAGAATGACTAGAGTCAGCAAAGTGATAAGCCTCACAACTAAGCACAATTATCCACTAAGAGTGGATTATCCTCCATTAAGCACAGCAGTTAGTGCGATGATGAGAGGATAAGCTTACAGAGGTGTGTCATGTAAAAAGATGTTGTAGACACCATGTGATTAATTAGAGTGCGAACAATTGTGTTGTGCACATGACAACTCAGTTGATTATGCAAATTCATGTGTTGTAGACACCATGTGCTAAAATGAGTTTCTAACTCTTGCGTTGTCAAAAAGACAACTCATATGGGTACACATACTCCTAGGTGTCTAATCTAATAAATAATAAAATAATGCATTAACCTAAGTAAACCTAAGTAAAGTGTAATAATAATTAATCATTTACACTAACAAGAACCTTTCTCTAATACCAATTATTGGAAATTTATTGCAAGCTAGGTTACTAACAGGGGGGGTGAATAGGGAACCATTTAAACTTATTCAATTAAACCACTTTGTTAAGTTTTCTAATCTACTTTCATGTAAGAACCATAAAGAAAGACAGTAACAACACCATAACACAATATTTGGTAACCTAGAAACCCTCTGAGTAGAAGGTAAAACTAGGGTGCAGATGACACCCACAATGCTTAACCACTGCAGTAATAAAGTTGTCATGTTAAGGCTTACAAATGATCACTTCTGGTAATCTACTCGATTAAGAGTAATAAGGATTATTAGGTCCACCTCGTGAAAGGATTTATACAATACAATTAAGTATGTACCCTGTTAGGAGTTTTTGCAAAGGACTATTAGTTCCATTCGATTAAAGGATTTGGGATGGATGGACCTTTTAAGATGAATCAGTGGATTAATCTCTAAAATGAAACTCTAATTATTGATGAAAATTGTTTGAAGTAAAATGATCACCTGACTATGATAGATGAGTCTCTTCCTTTCCTTGGAATGCTTGTAGCCTTCAAATAGTCTGCTCTTCCATATTTGCTAATGTTCTTCAATTAAAATTACATACATCTTATATTTGGATAAACAAAATAACTTATACTTATATCCATCCAAAAAATTCCTTCATAGGTTGGATACAGCATAACTGATTCCAAAAAAAATTACCAAGTTGACTCAATGTTGTAACTTGGGTCCAATGGCTTACTCGGCCGATATTGAAGATACTCAGGCAACACTGTCACCTTGGCTAACTTTGCCACTTGATTAATACTAGATGCTTAGCTCATGTTGATCACTTGGTAGACACTTCTGACTTAGTTTACATTGTTCTACCTACCTAATTATCACCTTGGAACAAAATTGCTCTACTGAATCGGTTAACACTAGAGCTCAGTAGACATTGTCAACTCGGTTAACACTACAAATTTCTGCAATGTTAACTTTGTTTGCATGGTTCCTTTGTGAGGTTTGTTAACACTGCATGAAAATAAATTGGTTACTACTATCTTTCATTACGACTAAGTATTTTGACATTGATTGACAATATATTTTGCCACGAGATTAACAAATATATCCCAATAAACTAGGATGGTCCCAAGAGTTAAATGGGTTAATGATTATTTGCTAAATATGTAATTGAAATGGGGAATGATAAAAAATTAAGAAATTAATATTAGGGAAGCTTTATATATCCTAATAATCAAAATATAACATATGATACTTCATATATGAATAATAGACGGATGAGATCTCAAAAATACCTCTAACTATTCTTGAACTTGTGAATAGTAACCTACCTCTAGAATGAATTTGATGTTTTTCTACTAGAGTTTGTATGGAAGCTAAGTCATTCTATACCCTAGAATTTTTATTGAAATTTGTATGGATGCTTCATTTGGTTTTAAGCTTCTTGGATTTTTTTTGGAAAATACATAGTTTTTTGTTCCTATGCATAGAAAAACAAGGAAGAATTTTATGGAAAGGGGTTTTCCTTGTTCAACCCCATGTTTAGGAATAAACCTTTGAAATGTATGAATTGTATAAGGGAAAGATTTTTGTGATGTAGCTTAATCAGACTTAGAGGTTTATTTGGCATAGTTTCCTCCCAATTATTTCTATAAGGGTCAAGGGGTAGTGCCCCTTGCAGGGTCCTAGGTCTATTGGATGACGTATTCTAGCCCTAATTGTGCAAGTGATTTTTTTTTGTATAAAATGGCTTAGGGTTAGGGGTTTCATAATGTATGATGACATTGTAGCTTCTTTTGCCAGTATTGAGTTGTAAGGGATTGTGAATTGTAATCACTAGATAATAATAATAGTATTTGACTTGTTGTTAGTTGATGTAGCCTAGGGAATTGGGTGAACCATATTAAATTCATGTGTGTTGTGTTCTCTTCAATGTGATTTATTATTTTCTAATATTGGTTATATTTATAGGTAACTATTTTTTTTCTGTTTGTGGTTAGTCTTAACAAATATGAAATAGAAGCATGTTTAAATCATGAATTGTCCCATTCTTTTGTGATGTAATACCTCTTTGGATGTAATTAGAAGTGTTAATCCAATAGATTTAGCTTCACAAAAAACAAAAATTAATTCATGAAACATAATCATTGCATAAAAAATTTCACAGTTTTTCACAATGCTTGATGAAGAAGGAGAATATTTTGAAGACTTGAATTCTTGAAGACCTTAAGAGTGCTTAGGTGTTTAGAAGATCTTGAAATCTGGTTGATTGATCATTAAGGTTGAGGATAGTAATAGAATACAGAATGAGGAGAGATGGAACTATATACCTCATGCATCATTTAAAAATTCAAAAGTAAGCTAGGTGGATCACATTCTCTATTTTCCTACCAACAATTGCGTATTGGTGTGGATATTTGTGGTCTTTAAGTTTTGTTCAATTTTCCCATCATGTTTTAAATCTACTTGAGAGTCTACAACTGATCATTTTATTGAACAACTATTTTGGTTATGTGAATGTACTATCTATATCTTCATTCAATAAAAATAGAGAAGCATAAGATTACTAAGATTTGAAATTTCATGAAAGCCATTTTCACTAGGAACACATATGAAATTGAAGTATGATAATTTTTGTATGTACATATTACAAAGTTCAATTTAGATCTTATGCAATTGAGGAATGATCGATGGCAGTGTCATGATGATGTATATTAGTGTGTAGGTCTATATGGACATTACACCATTAGTTACAAAGAAACTACTAGTATAGGTAATTAATAGAGCAGGATAGAACACATCAGTAATTTGAATTGTATGACTTAAGGAATTATTTTGGTAACAAAATAATTACTTAATCATGATGGGCTGACATCCTAGATGTTAACCCCAAAGACATTTTATAATTAGCCAAACATATGAAAGGTGTAAAGCTGACTCATCAAGATTTTTGTTAGATTGCAAAATATAATTAAAGATCATAACTTGCATAGCTAAAGTGTAGTGAGAAAGTGATGCGAACTATTGTGAAGGAAGTTTATAAGATATGTGAGCTTTGTATGATGCAAGATCTAGTGTATGATCAAAGAATTCAAAAAGTACATCAGTGAGATAGTATTGTATGTATATCTACTCTTGTGAATAAACTTATTTGTATATTGCATGTTAGGGCAATGGACTCTTCTCTTCTTGCATACATTGTATTTGTTCCACTAACTCCTAACAGGGTTGAAGCAACTCCTAATAGGGTTAGGCTTTTAACAAGGCCTAGTCCTCTAAGAAGGATTTGAGACACTATATGTATTTAATAGACTCCTAATAGGGTCAATATCCTTAATAGGATTCTTTTTTTTAGTGGATCATCTTGTGGGTATCATCCCTACCAGGGTTTTCCCTTTGCTAGGGGTCCCTAGTTAACAAATAATGGTGTTATGAGATCTCTATGTGTATGATTTTATTTATTGTTCAAAATTGTTGGTTTACTTTCTTATACAAGTTATAAAGTAATTAACAATATCCAATTGTGGGAAAAAGTTTGTAGAATACTGATTCACCACACACCCACCCCCCCTCAATATTATTTATTTCTAACAATTGGTATTAGAACATAGTTACTTAGAAGAGACTTAATTGCTTGAGTAAGATCCCTATGGCTATGGAATAGTTGAAGAGAAACCTTGAAGAAGCTCTTGAGAAATTTGATCTTCTTACTAAATAAAGAGATAACCTAAAAGATAGCTATGAGGATGCAAAAGTTCACATTGGCAAGATGAAAGACAAGATTAATGATTTGAGATCTAGAAATGAATTGAAAGAGAAGACTGGTGAAAATGATGAAGTAGGAAGCCTTAAGAAAGAAAATGAGATCTTAAAACATGAATTGAAAATTTTTGAACTTAAGTTGACTCTTAAGAAAGATGATAGCAAAACTTAACCTGATCTGAAATCTAAAAATGCATATTTAAGATCCCAATTGAGTCAAGTAACATCTAAAGTAGAATCAATAAAGATATAGTATGCTGAGTTAGAGAAGTATAACACTGTTGTTAAAGGAGAATTGATACAAGATAAATAGTAGTTAGAGAATCTTTATTCTGATAGTGAGAAAATTGATGAATAGTTATTTTATCAAAGATATTCTTATGAGAAGATAAGCCTTGGATATCTTATCAGAGAAAAGTTAGCCAAGAAAACTAAAGTTAGGAAAGAACCTAATCCAATTGTTGAGTCCCCTAAAGAAATTTATTTGAGTAAGATTTAGTCAAGTGCACCTACTAAAGTACCTAAAGAAGTTGAACAGGTTAATATGTTTGAGAAACATGATGAGCTTAAGACAACAGAGCAAGTTGAAGCACCTAAGGAAGCTAGATATGAATTCAAAGGTAGATATTTTACATGTA
Organism: Cupressus sempervirens; assembly: GCA_028749045.1. Lineage (NCBI taxonomy): Eukaryota > Viridiplantae > Streptophyta > Pinopsida > Cupressales > Cupressaceae > Cupressus > Cupressus sempervirens. Next base: position 995,045,613 of record CM053785.1, on the reverse strand, counting down.
ATGAAGTTGGTCATATGAAGAGAGATTGTACAAGTAACTCTTTTAAACATATTACTAATTTTTATTGTTATAATTGGCATGGTTATGGACAAAAAATAGTAGATTGTGAGAAACCTAAGTTTGATATTAATAATGCAAATAGTAGAATTTTTAGGGATACTAACTCTATAGGAAATGAGAAAAGGAGATGACTAAGTAGATCTAATGGTGAAAGGAAACAAGTTATATCTTACAAATGCAACAATCCATGACATATTACAAGGAGTTAGAGAGCATGTGATAGTCAGAAATGAACCAATCAGAGAAGGAATGCACATGTATGTTAGTTATGCAATAACTTTTGACACATAGCAAGACTTTGCAAAATGGATAGAAGGAACTTCAACGGGAATCCTAATTATAGAAGGAAAAATAATAGAAATGATAGAAGAAATAATAGTTGCAATGATAAAGAGAATGGTAATGAATTCAAGAAGCATTTGTGAAAGATAATAATCTAGAAAGTTCTTATATGGTTTTGGAAGAGCAGTATTTTGATGCACCTGATGGAAGATTAAAGGTAGAAATTGTTTGTGACTCATGCTATTTGAATTAAGCATTTCCAATAGAAGTAGAGAATTATTTATCATAACTAATGGTAGAAAGCAAATTACAAGTTATGCAGTCGACAGAAGGAAGAAGACATAATGAGGAAGCTATGGTAAAGTGTGCAACATTTTGTATGATCACAATGAATCGTAAGGAAGAAATCAAGTTTACTAGTAATCAGTGGCAACTTTTGAAGATAAAGTAGATAGACATTTATTGCAAATTTAAATTTGAAATGATTTAAGGATTGCGAACAAGATTGTGAGCACCATTTGTCCGTTTAAAGAGTTTGGAGTATTTGTAAGTGATTTGACAATGAATTTAAGAGAGAAGTGAATCATTTGAAGTGTTAAGTTGTAGAAGCCCTACTATGTGATAACTAAGGTATTTTATGAATCTTTAGTTGGAATTTCAATATAATCAATTATTGAAAACTAGTTACTATGTGATGTTAGTGAGAGACCTTGGTATAAGTTCAAGAAGCACCCATTTGTGTCCCTCATTGATGATCCTTTGGGAGAATTTTTTTCAAATCCTACCTAATGTAATTCACATAGAAGACACTAGAAGCTACATTCATTACAAATTTGAGAGTATTGGTGATGAATATATTCACAAGGATTTAGGAGTTATGTGTAATGGGAACCTAACCCTAAAACCTGAGTATGCATACCTCACTAATACATTTGGTACCAAATTGCAATGGCAGTGCCATTGCAGTTTTTCCATCACAACCTTATCATCATCGCAATTACAACGGTAGACTGTCACAATTGCAATGATGACAAGGTTGTGATGGAAAAACTACAACGACACTTCCATTGCAATTTAGTACCAAATGTATTAGTGCCTAGATGAATTACACCTAATGAATTATATGTTTTATATAGAATTTGATAATCATGAGTGGAGTAGGATTATCCTTTGCAGAGTTCATGAAGAAATGTTTTGGGTAGGTGATGTATCTATTATAATTGATAATGACCCGATTCTTAATGTCACGGGTTTAATCAATGAAGGTTGTAATCCCATAAATGATAGGAATTTTAGGAAGACTTTTGAATCAAACTTAAAGAAAAAAATTGATGGAAGGAACATGAGAGTTGATCTAATTAAGGACATTGAAGTTAGAATGCTAAGCAAGATTGTAGGATATAAGCTAAATCATAGTTCAAGAGTAAATTTTGTGCCAGGGAGATTTCTACATGTAATTTATGTGATAGAAATTGAAAATTTGAAGGTAAATATGAGAAAAATTGTCAAACTACAATTGTTGGATAACATTTCTAAGTTGAAGAAATCTAAGAATGCAGTTTTTAGATTTGAATCCTTTTTGACACATCTATTTTTCTATGCAACCAAGAAATTTCCCAAAATGACAAACTAGGATAGTAATGAATGTAATATGAAGATAACCACCTAGTTCTATAGGGGTATACTTAAAGATGTCAAAGATAGAGACATTGATAGGATGATGAAGAGTTTTCAAGTGGAAATGAAGACAAGATACAAGGTTAGTGCAAGAGCACCTAGGTAGGCTAGTGGTAGACCTAGGGCTTCTTAGATGTTTAGGCTTGTAGTGATACTAGCCACATCACTAGATCAATAAGAGGACTAAATTGGTCCTAGGGTGTGGATAGATAGGTTGGAAGAGCCCAAAATGGTAATGTTGCTCCTAGTTGCTAAAAAATTGCTCATTTGGCTCAATAGAGCATTTTTGGGTTTTGAAGGCTAAATAGGACAAGTAAGTTTTTTAAGTTCCTTATTATATTTTTAGTAACCATTTAATGCATTTCTCATGGTTTGGTTTCAATTGGAGCAATTTTGAGAAGCAGATGTTCAAAATTGCAAAAATTGCTCATTCTTACAAAAGTTGTCATTTTTTACAATTTCTTGCAAAATGAGAAACTTTTTAGTTAGATATTTTCAACTATCTAAAATAGTTGGGAGCACTCTTGGGAACCCTTGATAAGGTCATTTCCAACCTTTTCATTCAATTGGAGAGAGTGGATTTGATAGTGTACGAACTGAGCAAACACTATTTGAATAGTAGGTTTTGTGTTTTTTGCATTCTTGGCATGTAAATGGATTAGTTCTGGTTGTTTTTGTGTTGGAATAGTTAGTATTGATTATTTAAAACTTTTATACAATTAAATTTTTTAATTTTACCAAATTATGTGTGATTAGAATAATTATTTTGTTTTACACCAGTTTGTTGTCCTGAGATAGGTTGTTTGGACAAATAGTCTCATAGGGCCACTTCCCACCATAGGTATAGTATGGTCTCTTTGGAATTGGAACTTGACTCCATGTAAAATATGTGTAGGAGAGATGGGGCCCTAGAAAGTGGAAGAGCTAATATTGTAGTGATGCCCTAAGCAAGTCAAATAAATTTGGTTAGGGATCACATTCTATTGAAAACCTAATAGGAGTGATTGAACATATAAAAAATTTAACCTAAGCATGGAAGGTGTTGAAAGATGAGTAATGAAGCCGCAAATGAAATGGGAGTCTATGGGAATATTTTCATGGTGGGTAATGGCTTCACATGTGCAGACAACCAATAAAACACTTAAATTTAGGCTAAATTTGTGTCTATATAGTATGGATAGTGTGGAAACCCTAGACCCCCAAAATATCTAAGAAATCTAAAAAGGGTATCTAGAATGGTTTTTTTTTTTACCATTTTAAAATATTTTTTAAAGATATCTTGGTTTTTTTGCATTTCGAGGGCTAATCCTTGTAGCCTTTTTCCAAACATTTGAGTGTACTTGCACTTGTGGATTGCAACTTGATTAGATTTGTGCCATTAGTTTGGGTTTGGAATCTTAGAAAGAGACCAAAGGTATACCTAGGTGTCCATTTTATCACATGCAAGATCCAATGATAATTGGGGCAATGTGTGTTGAAGGGAGTTAATGAGTAAGCTTGTACTATCTAGTTAATGTGCACTAGTTGAAGGAGTAGGATCTATTGGATAGAATCCTCAAAGGAATAGGGTGTGTAGAAACCCTATTTTTTCAAGTTAAAGACCTAATAAGACCCTAGAGAGTTTAGGGTTTGAGAGAAAGATTGGTTGTCACATCAGAGTGGTATTAGAGCAAGTTAAAGACTTGAGAAAAGTGTTGGAAGTCTGCAGCTACTAGAGAATTATTAGGTGAAACCAGTATGGTGACCAATGCAAAACTAGCCATGGAAGTTGATGAGAATAGGGAGAAGAATAGGCTCCTTGAAGTAGCCTTAGAAGAGGTGAAGATAAAAATCAAAGGAAGTTGTTGATGCGAAAAAAGATGAAAGAAGAAGAAGACATTGAAAAGGTTAAGGAGGTATCAAAAGAAGATGTGGTACCTGAACCTGACCCTATTTTGAATGAAGAGCCCTTCTTGAAGGCTATCAAATCCCTATGAGGAAAATATTTGGAAGGTATGCAACTTTATGGTGGAAATATGGACATAGATGCAATCATGGATTGGATAGATGGCATGGAGAACTATTTTGAGTGTAAAGTTGTATCAAAGACACAAAAGGTTAAGTTGGCCAAGTCAAGGCTTAGAGGTTCAACATGGACCTGGTAGAAATATGTACAAGATGAGAGAGTCATCATGGGTAAGACACCTATATCTAATTGGAATGCTATGTTCACTAAAGTGAAAGAGAAATTTTTACTTGAATACTTTGAGATCCAACTTCACAAAAAAAGACAAGGACTAAAGCAAAAAGACTTAGATGTAACCTCTTATACTAAGAAATTTTAGAGGCTATGTCTAAGATCCAAAAAGAAAAAAGAGGAGCCAATCAAGGTGGCTAGATATTTAAGTGGTTTGAAGTGGAATATACAAGAGGAGCTTAGTTTGTGGACACCTAACACTATCCAAAGGTGTCATCAGCTAGCTCTAAAGGTAGAGGAAAAGAACAAAATGAAAGGGGATTCCAACTTCAAATATAGAAGCAAGGGTAGAAATCAGGGAGGACAAAGAGGAGGCTACCAAGGTAGAGGTAGTGAGCATAAGAATCAAGGTGAGAACAACCTCATGGAGAAAAATGGTGACAAATCCTCAAGAAGTGGTTATAATAGAGGAAGAGGCAACCAAGGAGGGTCAAATAGGGGAAGAGGATCAAGTAGGTCCAACTCATACTTTGCAAGTATGAAATTTTATAACTATGGTCAATTGGGCCATCCAAACTTCCTCACACCAAGAAAAAAGGGTGCCATATGCTCAAGAAGACACTTCAAGTTGCAAGGATGCAAATGTAGACCACATTGAGTCTAAAAAAGGTGAGAATCTCATGTTCAGGAGAGTGTTGATCAAACAACTAGCTCTTGATGAACCTAGACATACAAGGGCCTTGTTTAGGATAAAATATAAAATCCTAGGAAAAGTGTGCAAAGTAGTGGTGGATTCAAGGTCCATTGATAATGTTATATTAGAGGAGGTTTTTACTAAGTTGAAACTGAAGAAGACTCCCCATGACAACCCCTGCAAGGTCACTTGGCTTAACAAAGGGCAGAGCATCTTTGTTAATGAGCAAGCTTGGGTGGATTTTTCCATAACCAGGTACAAGAACATATTGTTTTGTGATCTTTTTCCCATGGATGCTTGCCATCTTCTTCTAGGTAGGCCTTGGAAATTTGATAGGGAGGTTGTGTATGATGGTAGGGCTAATGTCATAACCTTCAAAAATAGAGATAAGACTTTTAAAATTTAGTCTTTGTTAGAAGGGGAGGAAACATAGTCTAAGGTACATAGTGTACTATTTTTTAGTGCAAGATAATTTGTTAAAGATCTCAAAGATGAGGAATGTCAGAGTTATGCAGTAGTGCTAAATTTTAAAGTAAATGAAAATGCACTCAAGGAACCCTTACCAGTTGAAGTCCAAACTTTTCTTGAAAAGTACAAGGACATAGTGAGTGATGGTACTCCAGCTACCCTACCTCCTAAAAAGGTTATAAGTCATCAAATTGACTTTGTTCTAGGTGCCTCCTTTCCAAATAAAGCACCATACAAGCTCACTCTAGATAAGAATTTAGAAGTGACAAAAAAAGTCCAAGAATTGATGGATCAAGGTCTGATACAAAAGAGCATAAGCCAATGTGCATTCCCTGTTGTATTGGCATCTAAGAAAGGAGGGAGATGGAGACTATGTATAGACTCAAGAGCCATCAATAGAATCACAATCAGGTATAGATTTCTAATAACTAGGATTGAGGATCTTATGGATTGTCTTAGAGGGGCTAAATATTTCACTAAGTTGGATTTGAAGAGTGGTTATCACCAAATCAGAATAAAAGAGGGAGATTAATGGAAAACAACATTTAAGTCTACTGATGGTCTTTATGAATGGCTTGTAATTCCATTTGGTCTTTCTAATGGTCCTAGCACATTCATGAGGCTCATGAATGAAGTGCTCAAGGACTTAATAGGAAGATTTGTGGTGGTGTACTTAGATGATATACTCATCTATAGAAAGACTAAGGAGGACCATATCAAGCATGTTGAGGCAATTTTGAGAAGACTTGATGAAGAGAAGCTAGCCATTAATCTTGAGAAGTGTGACTTCTTAAACAAGAACTTGTGTGCCTAGGCTTTGTGGTGTCCCAAGGAATCTTGAATATGAACAAGGAGAAGGATGTTTCTATACTAGATTGGCCAACACCTACCACATCTACTGAGGTAAGAAGTTTTCATGGATTGTCCCAATTCTATAGGAAATTCATTAGGAATTTTAGTGGTATTTTTGCACCTTTTCTTGAAACTATAAAGGGTGGAGTCAACTCTAATTTTAAGTGGACTCTAGAAGCTAGGAAGTCATTTGACATGTTGAAGAAACAAGTAGCTACTCAACCTCTCCTACAATTGCCTAATTTTGAAAAAAAATTCACCCTAGAATGTGATGCAAGTGGCTTAGCAATAGGTGAGGTTTTGAGTCAAGAAGGTAGGCTAGTAGCCTTCTATAGTGAGAAAATTAATGAGGCTAAGAAGAAGTATTCATCCTATGACTTAGAGTTCTATGCCTTAGTTCAATGTATTAGGAAGTAGAGACACTATTTTTTTCCCAAAGAATTTGTTGTGTTTAAAGATAGTCAAGCTCTTAGCTACATCAACACTCAAGAGAAGCTAAGCAAAAAAACAATTTGAAGTGGATGGAGTACTTTTAGGCCTTCACCTTAACAATCAAGCACAAGAAGGTACAATTGAACAAAGTGGCAGATTCACTAAGTAGAAGGATCATGATAGTTCAAGAGATTCAGCTCTAAAGCATTGGAATAGAGAGTTCTAAGAACCTCTACAAGGAAGATGAGGACTTTGTTAAAGCCTACAAGATATGCATTGATTTTAAGAATCATTTTCATAGAAATTGTTTAGACTATACTTTGAAAAATGGGTTTCTATTCAAGGGTAACCAATTGTGTGTACCAAAGGGTTCAATGAGAGAGATCCTAATACAGGAGAAACATAATGGCAGCCTAAGTGGGCACTTTGGTGTGAGAAAAACCTTATAATTAGTGAAAAGGCTCTATTATTAGCCCAAGCTAGTGAAGGATGTGACCAAGTATGTGGAGCAATGTATGGTATGCATGACAATCAAAAGAGGAATGAGAAATGTAGGTCTTGACCAGCCTTTACCACTTCCAAATATACCATGGGATTGTGTAAGTATGGATTTTATCTTAGGTTTTCCCAAGACCAAGAAGGGGTATGATAGAATTTATGTTGTTGTTGATAGATTCAGAAAAAAGGGGCATTTCATCGGCCTATAGGACAACTAATGATGCAATTCATATTTCCCATCTATTTTTCAAAGAGGTTGTGAGGATTCATGGAATTCCATTAAGCATAGTGTCAGATAGGCATGTCAAATTTATGAGCCACTTTTGGAAAACTTTGTGGAGGAAGCTTGGCACAAACATGTCTTTTGGTTCATCTTACCATCCCCAAACTGATGGTCAAACTGAAGTCATTAACAAGACCTTAGGTAACCTTCTAAGGTGCCTAACTAAAGAATATGGTCAAACTTGGGATGTTATCATCTCAAAAGCAGAATATGCTTATAATGATAAGAGGAATCAGACCACTAGCAAGAGTCCTTTTGAGATTGTTTTTGAAATTATTGTCAATAAATTCAGCAAAATGGGGCAATTCATCCCATGTAGGAAAAGTAATGATGCAATTCATATTTACCATCTATTTTTCAAACTAAATTGGTTAACAAGACCTTAGGTAACCTTCTAAGGTGCCTAACTAAAGAATATGGTCAGATTTGGGATGTTATCATCTCACAAGTAGAATATTCTTATAATGATAGCAGGAATAAGACTACTAGCAAGAGTCTTTTTGAGATTATTTTTGAGATTATTGTTGATAGATTTAGAAAAATGGAGCATTTCATCCCATGTAGGACAACTAATGATGAAATTCATATTTCCCATCTATTTTTCAAAGAGGTTGTAAGGATTCATGGACTTCCATTAAGAAAAGTGTCAGATAGGCATGTCAAATTTATAAGTTGCTTTTGGAAATCTATGTGGAGGAAGCTTGGCACAAACACGTCTTTTGGTTCATCTTACCATCCCCAAATTGATGATCAAACTGAAGTGGTTAACAAGACCTTAGGTAACCTTCTAAGGTGCCTAACTAAAGAATATGGTCAAACTTGGGATGTTATCATCTCACAAGCAGAATATGCTTATAATGATAGAAAGAATAAGACCACTAGCAAGAGTCCTTTTGAGATTGTTTTTGAAATGCATACAAGGGGTGTATGTGAATTTAGGTATCTTAGAGACATGGATCAGCTAAGTTTTCAAGATGAAGACTTTATTCAAACCATGAAAGAGATTCAGGAGCAAGTCAAGCAAATCGTCCAAGATAACACTTAAAAACTTAAAGCCAAAGTGGATGAAAAGAGAAAATGTGTTCAATTTGTTGTTGGTGACTATGTTATGGTCCATTTGAAAAAAGAAAGGCTTCAAAAAGGTGTTCCTACCAAGCTATAGATGAAGATGGTAGGGCCTTGCAAAATCTTGGCAAAGTATGGAGCAAATGCCTATAAGGTAGATTTACCATCAAATTTAGGCATATCCCCTATTTTCAATGTACAAGACTTGATGGCATTCAAAGGAACATTACCTCAAATCAGTCCAGATTTTCAAGATGACATTGAACCTATTGTAGCACCTAGTGTCAGCAAGTTGGAGGCAGAGAAGGTATTAGATTCCAAAGTGAAGAAGTGTATAAGGCACAAGGTATACATGGAGCACCTTGTCCAATGGAAGGGAAAGCCAACTTTAGAGGCTACTTGGGTTGCTAAGACATAGTTCAAGAAGATTGGAATTCCCCTAGAAATGTTTCCATCTAGTATAGCTTAGTTTTTTTTATGGGGGGAGTATGGTGCATGAGCACTTAGGTAGGCTAGTGGTAGACCTTAGGATTCTTAGATGTTTTGTCTTGTAGTGATGCTAGAAAAATTACTATATTAATAAGAGGACTAAATTGGTCCTAAGGTGTGGATAGATAGGTTTGAAGAGCTCAAATGGTAATGTTGCTCCTAGTTGCTCAAAAATTGCTCATTTGGCTTTATAGAGCATTTTTGGGTTTTGAAGGCTAAATATGGAAAGTAAGTGTTTTAAGGTCCTTATTGGATTTTTATCAACCTTTAAGGCCTTTTGCATGGTTTGGTGTCAATTGGAGCAAGTTTGAGAAGTACATGCTCAAAATTGCAAAAATTGCTCATTCTTGCAAAAGTTGTCATTGACAACTTTTTAACAATTTCTTGCAAAATGAGCAACCTTTTAGTTAGAAATTTTCAACTATCTAAAAAAATTGGGAGCACTCTTTGGGAGCCTTTATAAGACCATTTCTAATATTTTCAATATGTTGGAGAAAGTGGATTTGATAGTGTATGGACTGAGCAAACACTATTTGAATAGTTGTTTTAATGGTTTTTTGTGTTCTTGGCATATAAATGGATTAGTTTTGGTTGTTTTTGTGTTGGAATAGTTAATATTTATTATTTCAAGGTTTTTTACAATTCAAGTTTTTAATTATACCAAGTTTTGTGTGCTTAGAATAATTATTTTTCTTTACACCAGTCTATTGTCCTGAGACATGTTGTTTGGACAAATGGGGTCATAGGGCCACTTCCCACCATAGGTGTAGTATGATCTCTTGGAAATTGAAACTTTACTCCATGTACATAGGAGATATGGGGCCTTAGAAAGTGGATGAGCTAATATTGCAGTGATTCATTAGGTAAGTCAAAGCAATTTGGTTAGAGATCATAGTCCATTGGAAAGCTGATAGGAGTGGTTGAACATATGGAAACTTCAGCCTAAGCATGGAGAGTGTTGAAAGAGGGGTAAAAGCATAGATCTGTGTCACCGTTTGAGATACAAAAATCTGTTTTGGTCAAATCCCATTTCTCTATCAAAACTCAATTTTAAAAAAAAACTAAAAATACCCTTTTATAGATTTCAGATTCAATATCATCATTATATAAATTTTTGGGTGTTTTGATTAGTTATAATATGTTATAATCTAAAAATATTATAAGTCGATATTTCAACATTTCAGAAGATGCTCTCTCAAAACATGAAAAAAAATAGAAAATCATATCAAAAAAATAAAAAATATATATTTATCACTAGAGGAGAGAATCCTCTTCATGAATATGTAATTTTTTTTCAAGAAGGTATAGATTTGATAGGGAAGTTTTGACGGGAGTAAAAAACTGTTGGATTCTGACAAGGTCGAACTTGAGTACTTATAACAAAGAAAATATACATCAAAAATAATTATTTCTTTTTTTGTGCACTAGCTATACATGTCATCTATAAAATATTTTCAAATCATAACAAAAAAAGATGATTTGCACATACTTGTTTAATGGGAACTACATCCTATATTTTTTACAGTTAAAAAAGGGACTTCAAAATAAAATAAAATGAATAAATTCTTAGTCAAAAAAATAATAAAAATTATAGGCATAAAATTCATACAATTCTATACATTTCATCAGTTTACATCATCCTCATATTTTAAATGCAAATACCATTTTTTTTGTCATTAATGTTGAACTGTCACATTCTGATATCACTTTTCTTTATAAAAGGTGACACAGGTCTGTGTTTTTACCCAGAGTGATTAATGAAGCTCCAAAATAAATGGGAATATATGGGAAGAGTTTCATGGTGATTAATGGCTTCTTATGTGCAAATAATTAGTAAAACCTATTGGTGTTTTTTGGGCTGCCAAGTACATTAAACCCAATATCAGGATGCACAAGATGAAATCAAACCTAAGGACTAGTTAGATCTTATACTCAGTAAGATTGATTTCATCTCTGAACCAACTTCAATAGAGTACAATAAACTCTCTACACTTTAGGCTCTGCGAGGCCAAGCTGGGTGTACCTTGAGGATATGAATGTAATTGGTTATTGGATTTTCTCTTCACACACTTGCTCATTTATAATTCTTCTTTTAAGTCTATCCCTTATAGTAGATATGGTCAGAAGTTCTTATATTTGTAATAATTTTTTTGATTACAATAGCTAATTATAACCAAAGGAAAGCTATTACAAACAAGGGCAGACTAGTACTTTTGTTCTTTTAGTACATAAAATAGAAATTTGATTTTTGATTGATATGTGCATTTTGCAACTATAAGAACCATCAACTTGCAACTAAAATCAATTGATCAGTGTCATAGCCATTGTTATATAGAGTCAAATCATAACCTTAGACCTATTTAACTAACTTGCAATTAAAATGTCAATAGTGAAATCTAAACTTCACTCTTATAATATCCTTCTGATATATCCAAAACCCTATCACTTGTTGAAAGTAATTACTTAATTATTTGAATCAAAAAAATCAATAAGAGGTATATAATTCATCCAAATTGCATTAAACTAAAAGAAAATTATTCATTTTAATCTCAAGATCACAAATACACTAGGAAGGAGACAAACCTTAGATACACAAATATGTGTAGTTTCCTTTTGTATTAACTTCCTTTGAAAACCAATACAATACTGATATGGACTCAGATTATAACTCAGAACTTGACCACTAAACCATTCATATTCATTGTCTTTTCAAGTCTATAAGAATGAATGCATTCATACAATCAACAAAACTAGACAGACTCTAAAAATGACATAGAAATGAAAAATCTATAGACTTCTGACTCTAACTCCACATAAAAGAAATCCTTAGATAGGAGTATGACAAGCTTTAGATGGGGGAACTTTTCAAAATCTAACTAAAAGAGAAAACCATACAAAGATCACAAATATATTGCATTTAACATCCTTTGTATCAAAATTAGGGCAGCAATCACAAAATTGGTATGGCAATATCTGCTATGGAAGTCATTCATTCAATTATGCTCATCCTTTGTTGCCTGGAATATCAAGACCACCAACTGCCTCCGTCATCAGGGTTCTCATTTCTCCAATGAACCATTAAGATGCTTATTTTTTCTTGATGGGCTACCTAGTGTAGATCTAAATTTTATATCATTGCACTCCACCTGAAGATTGGATCCCCATCATGTCATGAAGCTTGAGCACCAATGCTCCTTTTCATGGTTGTTTGGTGTTGACTTGTCTCTACAATATTTTTTCCAACTTAGAAGAAGGGTTGAAAAATTATTCAACTTTTCATATTTTTCCACCTTTCTTGAAATTCATTTGCTAAGGGTATTTTTTCATTATTCCATCCCAGAAAGAAAATGTCAACCCATTTAGGTCAAGTTGGGGGTCTTACGAACTTATGACATGCAAGCCCCTTCATAGCTTCATAACCCTACTAAAGAATCTTCCTGATGTCATGACCACCCTTCTATTGTGAGATCATAACATAACATATCACCTCTACACCTTTTTTTCCCTTGCAATCTTACAACCACCACAAACTCTGTTTGATTGAGAGCCTTTATTTCTTATTTTACGATCACCTAATTGTTAGCTTTTCATAGCATCGTGACTTTGATTTCAACCCTACGAATAGAGACATAAGATAATATGATACAAAGGGAGTCATAAGGTTAGAGACCTCACATTGAACTTCTAAGATGTTATGAACACACAATATATCTTAAGATCGAGAGATGCAATATTTACCCTTACGACCATCTGCTAACCCTTATATCATGACATCCAGAGAGGGATATTTCAACCTTGTGAGTAGATGCCTAAACCCTTGATTGTAAGATCATAACACAATTTTGAAAGTGGTACACAATCTCTTGCTCAAAATAAAAAGCTAGGGTATGAATTTTTCTTGGCAAGGGTAAGGAAATGATCTTAGGATATCACAATAATTTTCTTAGGGAAAGATTTTTCAATACTAGGCTAGGGAAAAATAACTAGGTTAGAGTTTCTCCTTGAAACTAGAAATAAATGAAACATAAACCCTAACTAGACAACAAACTTCAAGCATTTTCACGAGGGATTCTTAAATTTTAGGTATAGTGAAAATGAGGGTTATCAAAACACTTGAATTTAGGCTAAATTTGTGCCCGTACAGTACGAACAATGTGGAAACCCTAGACCCCCAAAATATTTAAGAACTCTAAAAAGAGTATCTAGAATGGTTTTTTTTTTGGCCATTGTTAAGGATTTTTTCAAGATATCTTGGTTTTTGTGCATTTCGAGGGCTAATACTTGTAGCCTTTTTCCAAGCATTTGAGTGCAATTGCACTTGTGGATTGCAACTTGATTAGGGTTGTGTAATTGTTTTTGGTTTGGAATCTTGGAAAGAGACCTAAGATATACCTAGGTGTCCATTTTATAACATGGAAGATCTAATGAGCATTGGGGCTATGTGTGTTGAAGGGAGTTCATGAGTAAGCTTGTACTATCTAGTTGATGTGCACTAGTTGAAGGAGTAGGATCTATTAGATAGAATCCTCAAAGGCATAGGGTGTGTAGAAACCCTATTTGGTCAAATTAAATACCTAATAAGACTCTAGAGAGCTTAGGGTTTGAGAGAAAGATTGGTTGTCACATCAAGGATCCCTCTTGTTATGGTAGATAAGTACAAATATGAAATGTGTTTTATGGTAGAAATTGATACAACCTATAGGAGGTAGTGGAACTAAGAATGAAATTTATTGAACCTATGGGATATGAAATGAGTGAAGAAATCATAGAAGGATATGCAAAGATTATATTGCAATCAAAGAAAGATTTAGAATGTCCTAGATAGAGAACATATGATGAGAAAAATATTCAACTTGACACCCCCATCTATCAACACACATCTAACAAGATTTTTGTGAATCATGACTTCAATTTGTAAGGAAAGATTATGTGGATGATTCAAATCCTTATCATTTTCCTTAATTGTAACCATGTTGAAAACATTGTCAACATTAGAATATCCAAAATTTTGGTTGGAATAAGTATAATTTGCTTGAGTTTTCCCATTCTTAGATGATTCACCCTTTTCACACTTAGGCAATGGATCCTTATAAGCTTGATGGTCATTATTAGTAGAATGACTAACACCGTCAATTGTTAATTTTCTATTAGCAATCGAATTCTAAACATCATCTTTTCACCTTTAACAATTTTTCATAGCATGACAAGTTTTTCTCTAATGATATTTACAATAGGAATTATCATCCCAACATGGACACTTTATAGGAGGTGGTTGCCAATTCTCAATCAAAGTTAATATCTTTCTATCAACCAAGTCTTTCAAAAAATCCTCATAAGGTCTACTAATCTTTGTATAATTTCTTCTCTCTTGAGGATTTCTATAATTATATCTAGAATTACCTCTACAATTTTCTCTATTAGTTTACTAAGAAGGTGCTTGAAGTTTCATAGCATGAACACTATCTGATAACTTGTAAATTTCTTGATCATCAGACTTAGGTGCATCAACTACACCATCATATACCACATGTTGATTCCCTTTATAATAAGCACTCCTATTATTATTTTCATTGTTGTGGTTACTCTTGTTGTTATTATGCTTGATAATTCCTTGATTCTTCAAAACATCCTCAATACGAAAAGTTGTTTCTACCATATTATGAAAAGTCTCAAACACCCATTTGCCAATTTCATTTCTCAATTTAGGAGCCGAATTACTCACAATTATATCAATTTTCTCTTTTTTCTAGAATTTCTCTAGAGTAATGAGAGCATAACTTTCTCCATCTTTGTAAAAAGGTAACAAAAGGTTCTCCTTGATCTTGTTTGAGGTTACATAAATCTAACACAGAAACTAGTTTTTGAACATTGTAAGAGAAGTTTTGGATTAATTTTTGAAAAAGTTCCTCAAAATTCTTAAGTGGGGGAGTAATCTTAGTGAACTATTCCATAGCTTGGCCCTTTAAACTCCTAGGGAACAATCTCATAAGATAAGCATCTTTATGTGCAAATTCCAAGCTTAAAACATTAAACTATCTCACATGATCACTAGGGTCTCCATTCCCATCATACTTATCATAATGTGGAAATTATATTTTCTTAGGGAATTCAACCTCTAGAATACTCCTCTCAAAAGGTAGAGGACACACACTTTGTAGAGAAAATGGATTCTTAGGTGTAAGTTTATCCATTAACATCTTCATTTTTTTTTAGTTTGTTCTTGAAATGAAAGAACTCATCTCTTGATATTCTTATCCACATCAAAATTATAAGGTACTTGAACACCATTTTTGATTAAATCCATGAAGTATTTATCCTTATTAATCTGAATATATTGATCCATGTACTTGTGAAATTCTGGGTCTTTCTCTAATAAATCATAATCCATACCAAAACCATGTGTAGTAAATTAAGGATGTTTCTATGAATTCCTTGAAGGAGACATTTTCCTTTGCTGATATCTAGGAGGAGGAGGTGGTTGTCTCCTATTTTCCTTAGGATATTGTGAAGGTGACATATGTCTAGTAACTCTTGGAGGAGAAGGAGCTGGAGAACCATTACCACCACCAAGAAAAAGTATATCATTAAGTTTTTGATGGGCTATTTCATGAGCTTTCTTTTCTTCCTCATGATGTATGAATGCATCCATGTAAGCTTTTTTTTCTTGCAAAAGATGTCTCTATTTATCACCTCTAAGAGATATAGGAGGTGGAGAAATAATACCCCTCTAAGAAAGGATATCATTAACCATTTGTTGAGCCATGTCTTTAGCCATATTTTTAGCCATTTCTCTAGCTTGTGCTTCCATATACATCTTAATCACTTTACTAAATTGCATTAGAGAAAAATGTTAATTTCATTTCATTTATTCAATTACCTTTTGTTAGTTTGTGGTGACCAATCAGGGAAGTACTGTACATACTTCATAAATTCTTTTGGGTTTGGGGCATCACCCAAAAAAATAAATTTGCTACTATTCATCATTTGGCTATTATTTATTTGCTACAATATTGAGTTTTAAGGGATTATAGATTGTAATCAGGTTGTAATCACTAGATCATAATAATATTGGACTTGTTGTTTGGTGGGCATAGCCCAGGGTTTGGGTGAACCATGTTAAACCTAGTGTCTTATGTTATCTTTTGTGTGATCCATT
This sequence comes from Cupressus sempervirens, assembly GCA_028749045.1. Classification (NCBI taxonomy): domain Eukaryota; kingdom Viridiplantae; phylum Streptophyta; class Pinopsida; order Cupressales; family Cupressaceae; genus Cupressus; species Cupressus sempervirens. The sequence goes on along the minus strand of CM053785.1, from coordinate 995,029,481 downwards.
ATTTTTTGATATTTTTTATATTTGCATGTAATTGTTATTTTTTTTTGTGGTTAAATTCTAACAAGTGGTATCAAAGTGAGGTTGTTTTTTAGTTATCCTCTATAGGAAAGTCTCATGTTTGAGTGGGAGTCTCATGGTAGAGTGGGAGCGATGGTAGATGAGGATAAGCTAAGGATTGATAAGTTTAATGGGAAGAACTTTTAGTTATGGAAGATGCAAATGGAAGGCTATCTTTATCAAAAGCATTTATGGAAGCCATTGGAAGGAAAAAAACAAGAATTAGGGATCTATGACAAATGATGACTGGGATCTTTTAGACAAAAAGGCACTTGGAAGCATTCAATTATGCCTACCACCATTAGTGGCATTTAATATTACAAAAGTAAAGATGAGAGAAGAGTCGATGGAAACCCTAGAAAAATTGTATGAAAAATCCTCTACTTCAAACAAGGTATTTCTCATAAGTATTTATTTAGTATGAAGATGGTAGAAGGTGGATCTTTTGTAGATCATTTAAATGAGTTTAATATTGTTACTAGTCAGTTATCTTCTATGGGTATTAATTTTGATGAAGAAATTAGGGCTCTCTTGATTTTGTGTTCTTTGCCTGAAAGTTACAATGGCTCGGTAATAAATGTGAGTAATTCCACTTCTGGATCTAATACTCTAAAATATGATGATGTGATTAGTGTTATTTTGAGTGAGAAAACTTGTAGGAAAACCTTAGGCAGATCTACATCTGGAAGTGCTTTGAACACACAAAGTCGAGGCAAAACAACTGAGAGGGGAAGTAATTCTAGAAATTATGGGAAATCAATAGGAAGGTCAAAAGGGAAGAAGTCTCAATCAAGAGGACCAAATGACTACTGGTACTATGGGAAACTGGGGCATAAGAAGAAAGATTGTTGGACTCTAAAGAAAAATGTAGGGGAAAAGAAAGATGGAGACAAGGAGGCAAATATGGTAAGTAACAAATCCAAAGAGGTTGGTTTGCTTTTTCCTTTAGAAAGTGTTGATGATTCATGGGTTTTAGATTATGGTGCTTCATTTCATGTTACACCTCATAGAGGTTATTTCATTGATTATGTCCAAGGGGATTTTGGGTTTGTTTATTTGGGGGCTAATGAACCCTATCAGATTGTTGGAAAGGAAAAAGTTAAGATTAAGTTACAGAATGGGAATCATTGGCTACTACATGAGGTGTGACATGTTCCAAGGCTGAGTAGGAATTTAATTTCAGCACTATAACTCGGTGATAAGGATTGTGTAGTTACTATTAATGATAAAAATTGGAAGGTTTCAAAAGGTTCCCTTGTAGTAGCAAAATGTGTGAAAGTAGGTACCTTATATCTTTGTATAGATCATATTATTCCTTCTACTTTAATTGTTTTAGAGAAAAATGAATGTTTAGGAATAGTTGTTGTTGAGAAGGGAGAACAAATAGTTGTTATAGATTACGATACAATGCTTTGGCACAACAGAATTGGGCAAATGAGTGGGAAAGGTATGAAAGTACTGCATTCAAAGAAAGTTTTACCAAGTCTAAAATGTGTTAATATGGATTTTTGTGAAAGTTGTGTGCATGGAAAACAAAAGAGAGTGAGTTTTGTGAAGACTGGGAAGGAAAATAAAAGTGAGACATTAGAGCTTGTGCATATAGATATATGGGGATTGGCTTAGGTATCTTCCCTTGGTGGCTTTCATTATTATATTACATTTATTGATGATGCAACTAGAAAAGTTTAAAATGAGACTATAATCAATTAAAATTTTTCAAATCTGATAATGGTGGTGAGTATTGTAGTCATGAATTTGAAGAATATTTCTACACTAATGGTATTCATAGATAGGAAACTATTCCAACGAATCTATAGGAAAATGGAGTGGCTGAACGCATGAATCAGACTACGATGGAGCATGCAAGGAGCATGAGGTTGCATATTGGGTTTCTCTTAAACATGTGAGAAGAGGTTGTTAATACTATTGCATATTTGATTAATAGAGGTCTCTCTACTCCTTTGGGTTGTGGTATTCCAGAGGAAGCATGGATTAGTAAGAAGGTGAGTTATTCTTTTCTCAAAACCTTTGGTTGTGAAGCATTTTCTCATATAGATTCTGAAAATAGAACCAAGTTGGAAGCTAAGCCAAAGAAATGTGTATTTGTTGGATATGGCATTAATGAATTTGGTTATAGGCTTTGGGAATTTAAAAATTGTAAAATTGTAAGAAGTAGGGATGTCATATTCAATGAGAAAGTGTCATACAAAGATCTAATGCAGCAACATGAGAAGAAAGATGATGATTATGTAGTGTTGGATGATACTCCAAAAGGTGATGTTCCATAAATTCCTCATGATGTTAGATGGTCAAAAAATACAACACACACTAGTGAATACCACAACTGCAACAACAAATACCACACACACTAGTGAATGTTAGATGGTCAACAAGGCTAAGTAGACCTCCAAAAATATTTTCTCCTTCTTTGTACACTATTTTACTAATAGATGTTGATGAACCTAAATGTTATGATGAATTTGTGCAGGTGGATGCTAAGATTCAGTGGGAGTTTGCAATGAAAGATGAAGTGGACTCTTTGCTTAAAAATAAGACATGGGATTTATGCAAGTTTCCTATAGGTAAAAGGGTTTTACAGAATAAGTGGGTTTACAGGTTGAAAGAAGAAGGTGGAGGTAAGAAAATATTTAAAGCTAAGTTAGTTGTAAAAGGATTTACATAGAAAAAAGACATTAATTTTGATAAGATATTATCTCTTGTTGTTAAAATGACTTCTATCCATATTGTTTTAAGTCTTGTGGCTACTAAAGATTTGCATTTGGAGCAACTTGATGTTAAAATGACCTTCCTTTATGGTGGTTTGAATGAAGAGATATATATGGCATAGCCACAAGGATTTGAGGTCAAAGGTAAGGAGAACTTAGTGTGCAAATTGAAGAAAAGTTTATATGGCTTGAAGAAAGCACCTTGGCAATGATATCTAAAATTTGATAGTTTTATGCATAAGCATGGATATAGTAGGTGTCATTTAGATCATTTTGTTTAATTTAAGAGGCTGGATGATGACAGCTACATTATTTTATATTTATTTATTGATGATATGCTTGTTGCTGGGTCAAACATGGATCACATTAAGGGGTTGAAACACTAGTTAGCACATACATTTGCTATGAAGTATTTGGGGGAAGCAAAACAAATCCTTGGTATGAAGATTTATAGAGATAGGAAAAACAAGAATTTGACTTTATCTCAAGTTTATTATATTGAGAAGGTGTTGCAATGTTTCTCTATCGAGAATGTTGAGGCTATCAACACACCTTTACCTAGTCATTTGAAGTTGACTAAGAAGATGTGTCCAAAGACATAAGAAGAGGAGGATAAGATGTCCTTTAGCTATAGGAAGCTTGATGCATGATATGGTATGTACAAGGCTAGATATTGCACATGCAGTAGGAGTCATTAGCAGGTACATAAGTCATCCAAGAATTGAGCATTGGAATGTAGTCAAATGGATTCTCAGATATTTGAGAGGAACATCTAATAAGTGTTTACACATTGGGGACTCTACTATTGACCTATAGGGCTATGTTGACTCAGATTTGGTAGGGTATATTGATACTAGGCAGAGTACTATAGGTTATGTATTTACTGTTGGTGGGGCAACAATGAACTAGGTTTTTAGGTTACAACAGGTTAATGCTTTATCCACTATAGAGGCAGAGTATGTTGTTGCTACAGAGGTAGCCAAGGAGATGATATGGCTTTAGTTCTTCTTGGAATAATTGGGACATCCACAAAAGGGTAATTATTTGCTTATAGATAGCCAAAGTGTCATTTGTCTTATTAGAGTTTTTATGGAATTTGATTGTGTTTAAATTTTTTAGCATCAACATTTTGGATCACACATAGTGATTCATCATCATGATCTACTTATTTTTTCTATTCTCTTACTCTTCATCTTGATATGAATCACTTTGTGTGATCTGAAATATTGATGCTAAAAATTTTAAACACAATCAAATTCCAGAAAAACTCTGATATTGCTAATGGATTGTGGAAATCAAATGAAACTAGTCATTCATCTTGCAAATAATTCTACTCTACATTCAAAGACAAAATACATTCAGTTGCAATACCATTTCATTTGGTCAGTTTTGGATGATGGATAGTTAAATCTGGATAAGATACATATAGATGTAAATCCAATAGATATGTTTACAAAGGTAGGGACAAGGGAGAAGTTGAATTCCTCTTCAGCTTCAGTTGATCTTCTAGACTGAACAGGAATAAAAGAACAACAGAGTCTAGAATGGTTTGATCCAATGGGAGCCCCATGTGGTAGTGGTATTCCTATAGGATCAGTCTCCAAGTGGAAGATTGTTGTCTAGTGTGGAGTCCAATTAGTCCCCAAGTGGGAGATTATTAGTTTGTGGTGACTGATTAGGGAAGTATTGAAAAAAAAATTGCTACTATTTCCCAATTGGCTATTATTTATTCACCAATTTATGGCCGATACATTGTAACTAATTTTAACCCTAAAGCAGCAAAAATACTTGTATAAAAGGGCTTAGGGTTAGGGATTTTTTCATAATGTGTGATGTGAAATTGCTTCTTGTTGTAGTATTGAGTTGTAAGGGATTATGGATTGTAATCAAGTTGTAATCATTGGATCCTAATAATATTGGACTTGTTTTGTATATGTAACCCAAGGTTTGGGTGAACCACATTAAATCTTGGTGTCTTGTGTTCTCTTCTGTGTAATTCATTATTTTCTAATATTGTTTATATTATATTTATTTATGTGGTTAAATCCTAATACCTTTTCTCCCTTCTTAAGATTTCACTTTATGCATCTTTTTCATTCTCATTTAATAATTATTGAGTAATTATTAAATAGTATTTACCTTTTAGGTTACCCTTTTTGGGTTTTGATCTCCTTCTATAAGGATAAATCATTTGTAAGTATCTTGTATCTTTTCTTTTTTTGAGAATACATTTGCATATTTTTTAGAGCAAACCCTTGCCTCCTCTTGTCTTTTTCTTCTCTTTGATAGGTTTTGTACATGCATGTATTTGAGGGCTTCACGGATTTGTTTTACGTATTTCTCAAATCCTTCATTGTGACTTATTGTACTCACACTAAATTATAAAGTGTCATGGGGGGATAATTTTTTTCCTTTTAGTGCCATCTTCCTTTGTCAAGTGAGTGTCCCTTCCATGATATTATCCCCATGATGTATCAATGACACATACCTTTATAGGTGTCTGTAGCTCTTCCTCACTCTTGATGTTCTTGGTTCTTTTTTTTTTACAGGAGTTACTAGCCCACTTTCTTAGTTGCATGTCACCTCACCCTTGTAAACATTAGGGAGGGTTATTTTTTTTTTTCTCATGCTTTCTTGGTTTGATTGATCAGCTCTTTAGGATTTTGTGTTTCATGCCATCTATATCTTTGAGTTCAATTGTTTTCCTTTGTGTGCCTCCTGATTCGATGTAGATTATAGTCTTCTCTACCTGGTCAAGTTCTATTTCAGTGGAGATTCTATGAATTAGTCATTTATTTTTGACAAAATTTGTGACTTCTTCATGCTTCAATGATGTGTCTTCATGATATCTCTTTGTTCCTATTTTCTAGAACAATCCTCTAGTTGGAGGCTTCTGCAGTTCTTCACTAGGTTTTTAGCTATCTCTTTTTGGAGTAGAGATTTTTCCAATGGATTTTCTTTATTTCTCCATTTCATAGAGATTTGGTTTTGATTGGAAACCTCATTAGGCCTTGTTTCCAAGACCAAAGTTTTCTTTTAGCATTGCATTGTAGTTTCCTTGATCTTTCTACATTCTTTGTAGTTGCATTGTTGCTCATCTTAAGGGGGGTGTTAGAGAAAAAGGTTAATTTCATTTCATTTATTAAATTACCTTTTCTCCCTTCTTAAGATTTCACTTTATGCACCTTTTTCATTCTCATTTAATAAATATTTAGTAATTATTAAATATCGTTTACCTTTTAGGTTATCCTTTGTACCTTTTAGGTTACCCTTTTTGGGTTTCGATCTCCTTCTATAAGGATAGACTATTTGTAAGTATCTTGTATCTTTTCATTTTTTGAGAATACATTTGCATAGTTTTTAGAGAAAACCCTTGACTCCTCTTGTCTTTTCTTCTCTATGATAGGTTTTTTGCATGCAGGTATTTGAGGACTTCATGGTTTTGTTTTACATATTGCTCAAATCCTTCAAACCGACCATTAGGGGTTCTTGGAGTTTTATTGATAAATTCTTGAGATTTAGCCAAAATTTCATTGATTTTTTGTTCTACCTATTTCTCTTGTTTCTCCAAGTATGTTATCTTTTCCAATTCATCTCGTTTTATTTTACCAACTATTGGGTGAAAAGATTCAGGTGGCAATCTAGGAGTAAGAAATGGAGAGTAGTGTTGATTTCCTCCATGTAAATCTCTATCAAAATTATTTGTTGAGGTAGTTTCATAGATATCTTCATGACTTTTTTGAGGCCTCAAAGGTTCAATTCTGTGTTTCCTTAGTAATCTATCATTCATCATGTCATCCATGCTCTTATCTTTGTTTCCAATGAATATCATGTCTTACTCAAGATGTGAAAAGGCCCTAGGTATGTTCAATTCACTAAGATGACTAGTAGAAGTAAACTCAATTTTTATTTCTCCCATAGGTGATTGATCAAAGATAGGTTCTTTTCCTTTAAACATTTTTGAAGAGTTGGAACTAAGGTAATTGATCAAAGTTAACTTAAGGTTGTTTACTATGACTCACTTGAAACCTAGTTGTAATTGGTATGAGAGGGAAAACAAATGTAAATAGGAAGACTCCACTAAGCATTGGTATCAATCTCGGGTAGTAAACTAATTATTTGTCCAATTAATAAGGTGTAACAATATAACTGTCTATCACTCTCTTGAACTCAATCAACCAATAGAGGTCTCATGATTGATTAACACAACATGCCACTATTGGTGTTACAAATGTGGAATTATCCAAGAGTTTTAATGTTATGTAATAAAAATGTAGTAATATGAGACAAATTGATATGTTTAGACAAGTGAACACCCACAATCCAAGGATGAGATCAAAGAATCCCAAAGAAAACCCTCTCCACTAGGGAAATCTCTAACTAAGCAAGTTTTTATGTTGGCAACAAGATAACACAAAATTTAATAACTGAAAGATAGCTATGATGCAAGGATCTGAAGTGACAAGTTTAGATGCTCAAGATTGTTGTGTTTTCACAATGCACACCCAATTTCTCCTAGAAATGGGGACCCCCTAGTAAAATCTTTGTTTTACAAACCCCTAGTCCAGGGCCTAGGTCATTTTTGGAACTGTTCTTGAATCTAGATCAAGCCCTAGTCTTTGATTGGACAAGTACGATGTGTCAAAACAATGAAAAATTGAAATGGACTTCATAGTGCACGAAGTGTGCATAACATGGTGGTGTGGTGCATAATGCACAAGTGCACAAATTTTCATAGCATCTTCATTATCAGTAGCAATAGAGATCCCACCTAAACTGGTAACCTTCACCTTCAAAGGAGTCACGATTGCTTTGGGATTTCAGATAGAAGAAGTAGGAGGAGTTCAAATGCTTGAAATTTTTTGGCTATAAAGAGGGTATAAATCATCAAAAAGGGGTAAAATAAGTAAACTAGAGTGCTTCAAAACCTCATTTGAGAAAACCCTAGAAACCATTTTCAAAACTAAGAACTTTGATTTTTTGGCGAATTGAGCTTCCGAGGTGCACTTCTTCCAAAAGTGTTTAGCTATAAAGAGGGTATAAATCATAAAAAAGGGTCAAAATAAGTACACTAGAGTGCTCCTAGACCTTGTCTAAAAAAATCAAGAAATTGTTTTCAAAATTGAGAATTTTTTTTTTTGGCAAATTGAGCTTCCGAGCTTCTAAGGTGCGTAGGTGTGCCAAGTGCTCTGCTTCTGAGATACACTTCTTCTGAGGTGAGCTGAATTTTTTTGAAGAATTTAGAGATGTGCTGATAGTTAACTACCATTTCTAAATTTAGAGCTTGCCATGCATCGATAATGCATTCTGACAGTAATTTAACTCCTATAAATACCTAGTAAAGATGGAGCTTCTATTTTTGGCACCTCCAGAGACTCCTACATCATCTAATGGCTTTCTTTTTCTTATTTTCTCATTCTTTCTTTGTTTTAAGACATGTAAAGGCTCATGCTTCCATTTAATAGTATAAAAAGGATGAAGTCCTACTAAGCACCAGTTAGAGAGTTAGTTTGTACATAAATAGATTTGTTTAATTAGTTTAGAAGCATATGTTTGCATAAAGATATCTTTCACTCTCAACACAAATTGAGGAGAAGATTTCTTATAAATTCAAGAATGTAACATGTATTCTAGGCCATTATTTTGGAGTAATAATATATGTTGTTGGTGCTCACATTTGGAGTGTATTGATTCTTGCCTAAGTGTGTCATATTTTGTGAATGTATGTTCATGGAATGTAATTGAGCCAATAGTTTTATTATGTTATTTTGATTATCTAATATTTTATTCTAGTGTTTTCTACATTTTTACAAATTTATTTGATGTACTTAGTTCGAGAAGAGATCACCCTATTGTTCCTACATAGCTTTTTGTCTCGCATGAGTGCAATTTTTTGTGGCCTGGCAATCTGATGAAATGTGAAACATCTTACAGTTACTAAATTTCCATTGACAATTACATTAGTGGAATTAAGGAAGCCCTACTCCTATGTTTTTTAGTTATCTACCAATCTTTTCAAAGGCTTAACTCATAGATGTGTTGTTTCTATGGCTTATGTCTGTTAGGAATTTTACTTTTCAAGTCATTTTCTTTAACTTCTTGTTACCCTATATTTTTTATTTTCTTTGCTAACCCTTGGTTAAATTAGGAATTCATATAGTTGCATTGTTAAATTGCATTCATAAAAAAAAACATAAAATACCAAAAATATGTCTTTTTTATGGTTAATTTTCAAACAACAAGCAGATTGGTCATCTTATTTGAAATTGGTTCAAACCAGCAAAGGCCTCCTTGTGAACACTCACATTTATCTTCTACTAAGTGGATTCCAGTAGGTCACAAGATCACCCAAAGCCTTGGAGTTAAACCTAGATCAGCTTTTCAAGAGAGGAGTTCAAAAGGATTCCTATCGTTAAGCATCATGCAAAATGACAACTCAATAGAAGTGGTGCTAAGAGGACCTAAAAACCATTTGGATCAAAAAAAAAACCTAAGTTGTTATCTAAAAATTCTATGATTTTTAGATGTTAAAAAAAAATCTAAGTTTGTGAATTTTCAATAGGTGTCTAAGGTGTGCAGGTGCACCATGTGCACAGGTGTGTAGATGTGTTGTTTTGAGAAAGTATGCTTCTTCAAAGGTGTACTTTTCCAGAATAAAGATAAGTTCCTAGAACTTAGTAACTTTCACAATCATCACAATGATAAAGGGATGCCAAGAACTCCACCCATTCACATTACAAATTCCATCATCATTGTCTTCTCTACATTCTACTTCACACATTCCCATCATTATGCACCATGTCTTTCTTCAATGCCCAAAGTTCACCTTTGAATCTAACTGGTCCATTGCAAGACTTGCCCAAAAATCCTGAAAAGTTTTGCCCATGGTTCACCTATGGAGAATCATGAACAAAATAAGATCATATTAAAAATTTCAATGAGATCTATAATTGAAACTAGATTCAACATATGGACATGGTATGCCACCTTTTCCCTTACACTTTGGGGGAAATAACATTCAATTGGTACCTCAATCTATCACCAACATCAATAATGGATTGGAACTCTTTTGAGAGCAAGTTTCTAAACCAGTTCAAGATCTATATTGATCTAGCTATCCTACATCATCAATTTATTTCAATTAAGAGGAATCCCCATGAGACTATTTCATAGTTTAATCATTGCTTCTATAGGATGTATCAAAGAATGGAGTTTCCATACACTGTACCATAAGAGGTTATCATCTAAATCTATTTTGGAACAATGGATTCATTAACCTCTATTTTTCTAAGAAGGCTCCCACCTAGAGACATTTATACCATTGAAAAGGTCTTCAAAGAGGCTATTTCATTCACAAAGTAGGATACTGCTGCTCCAATGCCAATAATTACATATTTAGGGTATGAGTATCAAAAGAATGCTCTCTTTGAGCATAAGGCAGCTGCATCCATTGAAGTAGAAAATAATATGGCTAGAGAGTTTAAGACCATGAAGGAGATAATGTCTCTTTTATCCAATTAACTCATCAAAATAAAATTGAATTCCCTAAGAAACCAAGGCAATCATCCAAGACAACTTGCTACCCAAAGTAATTATTCTCAAAATTAGAGTGAAAATTTTGGCTTTTACAATAACATCAACGATGAGAATAATGTTATTACAAGTATGAGTCCAAGTGAAAATGGATATGGGTACAATGAGTTTTTAGATCAGCCTCCCCAAATCATGGAGGAACAACCTTTGCAGTTTAGTGCAATGATGTTTGAATCATATGATAAATCTATAGGAGGACAAAATGATGAAGATGATCAATAGGAGTTTGTGTTCCCATTCAATGAAGAAATTCTTCCAAGTGTTCATGTTGCAATAAGTGTGGATATGCCAAGAAATTTTGAGAACGTAGAAAATTTTAAAGTTCCAAAACTCCATAAAGTTGCAAAAAGTGATGGAAAGGTAGAGGATCCAAAAAGAGATATCAAAGCTTCCTATTGTGATATTGATTCCCCATTGAATAATGATAAGATACCTCCTTCAAAATCAAATATGTCATTAGAAGAGATGGATAGAATGCTCATTTTGGTCTCAAGCTTGATTGAAGAAATGTCTATTTGTGGGTATTCTACACATATATCAAACTAGGCAATAACTGAGTCATGTAGAATCCATCCATTTGGGTTTCATTTAGAATAAAGTTGTCCTGATTTCTTGTTATCTTGGGAGATTGTAATGGAGGGAAAATATGATTTTAAATAGGCTTCTTTGGGATATGAGGCAGAAAACATCTTGATCAATGATATTAATGAATCTTATAATTTGAAAGGAGGGTTGATGATTGATTTTTCTAGTTTGAAGGAACCTAAGGTGTTTCCATGTTTGTGTGAAGTTGTGTACCATGAGATAAGACCACCAGAAGGAGAGATTAGAAAGTGTGAATGTACCCTATGGTGGGAGACTTGCTAGATCAGGTAATATATTTCCATTATCCCTCTTAATTCGATGATTTTCAATTTTAATGTGACGCTAAAGGTAAGAGAACTTGTTTCTGGATTAATCATGGTCATGGAGAGTTACCACAACTTCTAATTTTGTATGATTTGTGCCCATAATTTGAACCAAGATTGCCCAAATTTTATTTTTCTGAGTACAAAGACAAGTCACCATTTGTTAGAACCATATGGGGTGGTTCATTATTATTTCACATAATGAGAAATCTACTAACAACCACCCCACATTCTTATTATTCAAGGTTTTTTGTATATAAGTTTTTTTTTTTGTTTTTTTTTGTTTTTTTTTTATTAGTTTTTTTTTAGTCTTTCTAGTTAGGTGTTAGTTTTCTTTCAGTCAAGTCTTTTTGTTTGGGTTTAGTTTCTTTTTTTTTTATTTTTCTTTTTTATTTGTGTCAGTCTGGGGTTTAGGTGCAATCAAGACTCATTCTTGATGCATTTCATAAATCACTCCTTGTGGTTTCAACTTTTAGAAAGAGGTATTTCTTTGTCCAAGCATTCAAATTATTGTGTTCTTGTACCAATCGAAGAATGGACATTACTTGCAGTTGTAGAGGACTTATAGTCTTGAAATCAAAGTTGCCGATCAATAGTTCCCAACACTTTATAAATCTAAAGATTGACTATCTTAGAGTTTTCAAGTCAAGGTTGACGGCACCGAGGTATATTCTAAAGCCTACTGGTTCAAAAAAAAGGTTTTTTTCAATGAATTGCTAAGATCATTATTTGACATGAGAGTTTCCATGAAGTTATTAAAAGAGGAACACAAAGGTTATCAACTAAAGAAGGAATCTAAGAAATGACACCGATGCCTTGGCCACACAATCTAGGCATGGTCAAGGTACAAAAAGAAAATAAAAAATGATGGTGTTAAGAATGAAAGATTCCAAATGGTCTTAGAAGGGTAATTAGATAGTAGGGATATGCACTCCAAAATGGCTATCCAATATCTATACAAATTGCTTCATGAAAGAATCAAATGGAAACAAGTGAACTCCTTGAAGCAGAATCAAAAGAGATTACTAAGGATCTCAAAGAAAAGTTATAACCCATTAAGAGCCCTCAAAACATATTCTCTCATATGGTTAGAGGGTGAACCCACAATAGTGGGTTACACTTTTTTGCCTAAACTGACACTGAACTCTAAATTTTTAAGAAAACGTTCACTTTCAAATGCAAATTCATGTTTAACGGTTAGGAATTTGAAGATGAAGTAAACTAGAGTCTTTTAGGATTTTGTGTCTAGATTCTAAATCTTTTTTTTTTTTTGAAAAAAAAATTATTTTATTGAATTATTTTTTCTCCTACGAAAATTGGTATGATATCAAAAACCTGATTTTTAAAGAGTGACATTGTTTTTGACACAGATAACTTTTTTTCTACAATAGATATCAATGTGATTCTTTTGAACTTAGTTTTTTAACATCCATACCTAAACCGTAGAGTTGGTCTTATATCTTTATCATTAGTATTTCATATTTTATTGTAGTTTAAAGTTGGCATAACACTAATTTAGACATACGTGGCTTTTGACACATGTAACTTATTATATATTTACCCAATTTTTAAAAAGTAAAATTTGATTGAAAGGTGACTCAAATATGGAGACCATACTTATTTTTCAAAAAATTTATTTTTATATTTACTATTTTTCCATGAGCATTGAATATCTTAGTTTATTTTTTACAATAAACCTATATTTAATTCATGTTAAAAAATATATACCTAAAAAATTTGAAAAGCACCAAATTCATAGTCATTAGAAAGCTAGTTCAGATTACTTCAATCATGTACAATTTCAGGTCTTTAGTGCTCCATTTGAACCTGGTAATTCAGCTCCGAAGAAAGGAAATCATTGAAAAAACTTCAAACTATTCATGGGGGCTTCTAACTAGCTAGTTTCGATAGAAACTTAGTTTCTATCAAAATTATTTTACAAAATTTCGATAGAAACAAAATTTCATAGTTTCTATTGAAACTATTGGCAGCTTAACCACGCGGTTAGCAAACCGCTTTCCTAGTTTCGATCGAAACTAGGAAAGCGGGTTAACCCCTTAGAAGCAGACCATATGAGTTTTTTTCTAGTTAGCTCCTTAGGATTTTTGTCTAGTCAGCTAATAAAGAGGTTTTTTTAAAAAAAAAATTTGTATATAAATATGAGTTTCATTTTTTACAATTTGCATTTATGTGAAATCAAGTTATTGGCTTTTGAATTGGGTAGAAAGAAATATTTGACAAACTTCAACCTATTTTCAAATTTTGGAGGAAGAATTTACGACATGGGCAATAAAGATAAAAGAGCAAGTAAATATGCACGAAGAAGAACTAAGGAACAAGAAGATGAAAATCGTCAAAAAACGCTAGCAAGATACTATCTTAGATCAGGTACACATGGACAATCTTTTTTCCAATGTATTTAATTAGTTTATTTAGTTAGGATTAGGGTTTAAATCCAATTAGGAATATCATATTTATCTTAAATTAGCATTACTAGATTAACTTAATATTAAGAGTTTATTTGAAATTATGTTCATATTTAGGCCATTAGGGTTTATCCAATTATGTCCATATTAGTCCTTAGGGTGAATATTACATTATGAATAAATTTAAATTATGAATTTATTTAGCATGGGAATTACCTTGTTTATTCAATTATGTTAATAATTTATAGTCCATTAAGGTTTATTAGATTATGATTAAAATTAAATAAATGAATTTATTTAGGACGTAGTCAACCAGGACAACCTATCGACATTGGAGAAGGTTCATCCCAAGTTCAAACAGGTACATGTGCATCTCTTGCAAGTATACAATATAGATCTTTCTAGAATTCTAGGTCTCTATCAAACTTTATATCTTTAATTTTTAAATTTAGTGAGTGATATTTCCCCTTATAAACTTACTTGATTTTATTTGTTATATCGTGCACGTGCAATTCTAGTAGATGATGAAAATGTTGGACATGAGGAAATTGAAGATGAAGCAATGGATATTGAAGAAGGACCATCTAAAGGTTAGATAATTTAATCAAGTACATAATATTTCACTCTTGAGTTAAACATGTATATATGTATACATATATGTCCCCTAAATCTAGATTGTATCTTAAGACTTTGTTTCATTTTTTCTTGTGCAGCCCAAGATCAAACAACAAATGAGAATGTTAATTTAGCTCAAAGATTGAAGAGAAAAATTAATCATAGAAACATATATCATTTAATTGAAATGGATGTGGAAACATTGAGAGAATATTCTAATCAACCTACACATACTACGAAGAGGAAATTGAATAAAAAGTCTAGAGACATAATTGCACAATTTGAGAATCTATCAACAGTGGAGAAAACTCAACTATTATCAATTTCACTTCTCAAAGATGAATTAAAAGAGCCACTGAGACTATTGGGTATAGATACAAGTATAAAAAAGATGAGGACTTCTAAACTAGAAAAATATATTGTTGAAAGTGTTAAGGAAGGGTTACATTCCATTGGGAAAAAAACTAGATCTGTAGATAAATCCATTGCACGAAGAGTGATACTAACATCTATTTTAAATAAGAAAACATCCCAAAATAGATAGATCTCTTCATTATCATCTCATTTTGGGTATAGTCGAAAGACAGTACTACATTATCTAAAAAGGAGAAACAATTTGAATGATAATACATTAGAAGGCAATTGGGCACTAATGTGTAGAGCTCCTCGATCTGACATGATTGAGGAAACAGTTAAGAACTTAGTTATTCAATTTTGGATTGATAATACTCATCCTTCACCAAATAGAAGAGATATCATCAAGCAGAGGATTGGACCCAAGGAATATATTCAACATGCAAAGCATTGGTTGGATGTCACTCAACATGAATTGTATCTCTCATTTTATAATTTAAATCCTAACATAAAGATTGGACAAACAATGTTTGAAAGATTGAAGCCCTATTTTGTGAAGATAAATAAATCTTTTGAAACATGTTGTTGTCGATATCATGTTGAATTTGATTTGTACTATGAAGGGTTTCGAAAGATGATAGAAGAAAGTGGTGAAACTTCTCAAAATACTTTTCCTAAATGACCGAGTCAATTCATAACATCAATCTTATGTGACAAACCAAATGATTGTGTCCGTGAAATAGATTGCATAAGAGGAACTTGTGAAACATGTGGTAACTTGACTAAATTTCCTTTGAGAGAAGAAGATACTAATACGAAAAGGATGGTAAAATGTAAGAGATATAAGTACATAAAGTCAGAAACAAAAGTTGGAAAAGAATCAACAAGGTTAGAATATGTAGAGGATGAGATATCAGCTGGAGAATTTATGTCAAATTTTCGTAAATTGATTCAACCATATATACGCCATGCATTTTTTGCTAAGTGGCAAGCAGAACAATTTCAAACACTAAGAGAAACTTTCCCACTTGGAACAATTCTATCTGTTGTTGACTTTGCAGAGAATTACTCTTTCGTATCTCAAAAACAACTTCAAGCAGAATACTACTATACAGAGCAGGTTACTATTATGGTTCAAGTGTCTTATCGACATGCACAAATTGATCTGGA
The DNA here is from genome assembly GCA_028749045.1 of Cupressus sempervirens. Classification (NCBI taxonomy): domain Eukaryota; kingdom Viridiplantae; phylum Streptophyta; class Pinopsida; order Cupressales; family Cupressaceae; genus Cupressus; species Cupressus sempervirens. The sequence goes on along the minus strand of CM053785.1, from coordinate 995,013,632 downwards.
TGGTGTGGAAAGTACAAATCAATCACGAGTCATTAAAAAAGAGTATCACTTTTATATTAGTGATGACAAAGAACATGACACACATTTTGTGGAACATTGTTTTAAGACATTTTTTGAATATTTGAAAAACAAAAATAGAAAAATAGAAAAACATTTGGTATGGTCAGATGGATGTGCAGCACAATTTAAATCAGCTAGATCATTTTATGCATTATGTAGATATCATCGATACCTTAATATACCACACATTTGGAGTTTTTTTGAGAGTGGACATGGAAAGGGTGAGCATGATGGTGCAGGAGCTTGTATCAAACGTGCTTTAAGAAAGTATCAAATGGACTATAAAGGATATCACATTAATAATGCTCATGATGTGGTTGAGTGGTGCAAAACACATTTTTCGGTGCCAACAAATATAGATAACACATCATTAGAAGCGGATCGAGTCATACCATTTAGAGTGTTTTGGGAGGTATCAGGTATATATAAATTAATTTGTTCATATTTTTAAATTGAATCTTAAATTTATATTTAATATGTTACCTTAGATGATCTCTAACTAAATTATGGACCTTGTGTACACATTCAGGTGTTGATAGAAGATCAATGCATGCATGCAAGAGGGTAGAGAAGACACGATCTTTGTATTCAGTCATGAGTACAAATAGTAATGTGTGGTCATTGTATACAAGAGAATACTCATGTTTTTGTCCTAATTGTATTCATGAAGACTATGGTGGTTGCATTAATCAAGAACGTGGATATGTGGGTGAATGGACTTTGGTGCCACTAGATGTTATTAATATGAATGAGTTTGAGGACGAAAACTATGATGATATTCCATTGATTTCTAGTGATTATAACCATATTTCAGGATTGATCAGAGTTGGTATGTATGAACTATATATATACCTGGATCATGTACATGTATACATTATTCATAATTTTGGTTAATTTTTATTATATATATGTACTTATGTAAATGACGTGTATCCAAAATTTTGACATATATAAGTTTGTGTAGGAAATGTTTTTGCAGTCATAGTAGAATCGGAAAATGTAGAAGGTGCTAGCTATTATTTATTACATTACACCATGGAAAGAGAGAAGCTAACAAAGACTGAAATAAGTGATGAAATTTTTTTTCCCACAGGTCAGTATATAGTTGAATTATGTATATATGTATGTCAAGTATCTATATTTTTAATGAATTCAAATTCTTTGACTTAAATTCAAGATTGATGTATTTTTTAAATGTGTACATGTGCAGGTTCTGTTGTTATACAAGGAACATATTTGAAGCAAATAAAAGTACTTAAAAGTGGGATTCATTTCACCGATTATCAACCTAACAATAAGGTATATCAATATAGTAACCATGTTATTGCCATTGGTCTAACTCTTCATCTAGTCAAAGGACCTGGAATACGTAAGTGGAGGCTCCATATTGATGATCATGAGAAAATATTAAATGTTATCCAAGAACGAGTTGATCCACTTGATATGAGATAGAAACAACTCCTAATTTGAAATGTAACTCAAGAACAATTTGAAATTTGGCTCAAACTATTTGAAATTTGGTTGAACAATCATTTGATCAATTTGAAATTTCGTGGAATAACTAATTTTCTAAATTGAACTTTTACTCTTTCATTTTGAATTTTCTAAAGTAACTAATTATAGAAATTATGAACTTATATGTACATGTGTGTACACTAATTACCTGACATGAGCACCTTGAGGGAAAGAAATTCGAACACCACTTGTCTTAAGAGGATGAAATTAGGAGTTTGTAAAATTAATTATATTGAACTTTCTATTTCACTTAACTTGTCAATTTTTGGACACATGTACGCTTTCAATTTAACTAATTAGGACATGTGCTTTCAATTTCAGGACATGTGAGCTTTCAATTTAACTAATTACCTAACATGTGAGCTTTCAATTTTAGGACATGTGAGCTTTCAAGTTCAAATTGCGATTTTTTTAACTAAATTTTGAACATGTACATGTTTTAAGTTGGACTTGAATTAGAACATTGGGCTTAAGGGGATAAAATCCTAGGATACATGTGTGCACTTGAATAAAAATTTCACTATGATTAAAATTTGAAATGTAACTCAAGAACAATTTGAAATTTGGTTCAAACTATTTCAAATTGTGTTGAACAATTTGAAATTTGGTGTCCAATAACTAATTTTCTAAATTGAACGTTTACTCTTTCATTTTTAACTCAATGCAAGAATTCATTTAACTTTCTATTATATTGAACTTTCTATTTCATTTAACTTGTCAATTTTAGAACACATGTACACTTTCAATTTAACTAATTAGGACATGTGCTTTCAATTTTAGGACATGTGAGCTTTTGATTTAACTAATTACTTGACATGTGAGCTTTCAAGTTCAAATTGCAATTTGTTTAAACTAAATTTTGAGCATGTACATGTTTTAAGTTGGACTTAAATTTTATAACATTGGGCTTAAGGGGATAAAATTCTAGGATATGTGTACAAATAAAAGGGATGAGTTCTATAGATTTACTCGAGTTAGGAATCATGTACAACTAATTACCTGATACTTTAACATTTAATACATGTTCAATATATTACCAAACATTTAAATTACATGAACTATATATATATATATATATATATATATATATATATATATATAGATATATATATATATATATATATATATATATATATATATATATATATATATATATATAAATTTAATCAATATATTAAACATGCACATACATATCTAAATAAATTACTTACATATCTTAAATAGAAACAATTTATAATATACTAGATCTAGATCTAGTATGTACATTAGATTCCACAACATAATGCAACATGTATCAATCATCTCGAGAAAAAATAACAAAAACATGTATCTATCTAGAGATCTATCAGAAGATAATATCAAATATAAATATAGTGTGCACACATGTAGACATGTAAATCCAGGTACATCTATATCAAATCAAATATAAATATAACATGCATCATGTGTGTATAAAAAGTGTCTATCTAACATATATGAATGTCTCTCTGGATGAAAGTCTACAACAAATCATCTAGATAAAAAAAACTATAGATCATCACGTGCAGGACTATCATCGCCATGCCTCCTCACAACGCGCTCTGAAGACTGACTAGTGTCAAGGTGCTCACTAGGATGTGCTGACCCCTATATATAAATTCAAGAGAAAGTGATATCAATACATACATACGTTTAATCAAGAGAAAGTGATATTGAAATACATGTACATGTATTTAATCAAAACATAAATAAACATTACCTGTCCACTACTGACATCATCCAATGAGTCTCGATGACGTACACGATCTGGCATCAAAGCTGGAGTAGAAATAGGCACGTCCCCATACATTGTACACGTGCACGGGCAACACATCAAATTAAAATTTCTCTACATGATTACATTTGAATCTACGTGCATGATATACATGTACATGTACACACATGCACATGTCTAAATTAAATTAGTTTGAAATGATTGAAATTTTAACATTAAGTTGAAATTTTTTTTACCTGTGTAGATGGTGGCATCTGATAATACTCGGACTTCCTAGCATTGATCATGTCCACTAATGCATCCAGATTTTGTTGCGTCGCATCAAGCTCAATCTCTGCATCTACGCGGGCCCCATGGCTGGTGACTGGCACATGTCCTAATAATGATGAGCCAAGTGGACTATGTACATGAGATGACATAGAAGTAGAATTATCACGTGTCAACAAGTCCATCCACCCTGTGGTCGACAATCTCAAATCAACATCATCAAGGCCCACATCTGAACTCTGAGCCTGCACTGTAACATTGGCTGAAGGGTCTGTGGTATGTATATGTCTCTTTGGAGCAAAAGAGTGGTCAGTAGATGGATCATCATGTGCACTACCACCATGACCACTACCTGATTGATGAGAGGAATATGGCTGAGGATGTGTCCTAGTACTACCATGGACACGACCTCGAACATTTGACATGGGTATGCCAAGATTCTCTGATACAAATCTATATGTATCTAATAAATCCTCAGCCAAACCAATCATAGTATCTCATGCCAACACTCCAGTGAGACCCTCTAAGCTAGCCACTAAAGGGATGTCTGTTGCACTGTACAAGTCTCCTGAAGATGAAGCATAGGATGATGATTTGGAATGCTGACGAGACATCAAATACTGACCAACCTCATCACTCAAAATAGATCTAACAGCTGCTGCAATCTCTCCAACTCCTTGAAGGACCCCACGTAACTGAGTGGTACGCATGGCCTCATCAGCTGATGGACCTAACATAGGGGAAATAACAGGTGCCCTCTCTCTGACAATCGATCTATGTGCCAATGGGGGATGACCTGGCTGCCTATCAGCCAATCTACCATGCCCCTGTCCTAAATGTCCTGGTAAATCTGTGTAGTTCACCGCCCTGCGTAAGCAAACCTCTGCATAAAGTTGTCAGGAAAAATAGAGTGGAATTTGGTCATTATTTGGATAACGACCATGGGCAGTAAGGAAGCGTGGGTATATCAATGCAGCCATCTGTGGATCTGTACACTTAAGGGGAGAATACCCCTTCACATACTTTTGTGAAAGATAATGAGGGAAACATTCCCTCTTCAGGACATCTTTGGGCACCAAGCCCTGCACCTCCTGGAGTGAAAGACCAGAGGAGTCCTCTTGTCTCTTACTGTCAAGGACAACCTGTATAGTATGTGCAAAATATGGGGTAGCACCATGAATCTCATCTCGAATAAATGTTAGGCTGCGTAAGATAGTCTGGCATGTACCACTATAAACACTGGAGCATGTGCCACTAGTCAGGGATTCCTGGAGTCTATGAATCTCCTGGTTAGTGCGATCATAGAGCTTTTGAGGTGGGATAGGTAGCTGATCACGGGGGACATGATGCTACTCAGGGGGGATAGGCTGCTGCCCAGGGCCTGGGATAGGCTGCTCGAGCCCGGGTATAGGCTGTTGCTCAGGGCCTAGGATAGGCTGCTTGGGCCTGGGTATAGGTTGCTCGAGGGGGACAGGCTGCTCGAGGGGGACAGGCTGCTCGGGGGGGATAGAAGATTGTTGATCAGCAATGTCAATGTATGTAGGTGCGTGTATAATGTGTAAACCTGAAAATTAAAATTAAAATGTATGACATTTAATAAACTTGAAATTTATATTAACATATATGTATGTACAATTTGACAAAATTAAAAAACTTGTATCTAAATTGTTTTAATAAAATTAAACATGCACGTACATGTCTACATATATATAAAAGTCCTAAAACTTAAATGAACATATACCTTAAAAGAAAACTAAATTTTAAAACACATATGTTGTTATATATATAATGTTTGTAACTCAGGGACCTTTTAAGAACTACATGTGTGCAAGTTATATATCTATCTAAGTTAGATTGAATGTTCAAAGGTTTTAGACATATGTGTGCACATAAACTTGTTAGATGTAATTTAGGTCCATGAAGTTTAAATATGTGCATATATATGTATATATAGATATATGTGTATATACATGTACATGATATGTATATTTGCACATATAGATCTATCATGCACATGTGTATATATACATGCATACGTGTGCATATATATATACATGTGCACATGATATGTGCAAATATATATATATCATGACACATATGCATATATAGATCTATTTGTGTACATATATGTGTATCATTTTGAGACCTTGATATCAATGTTTAATTAGTTTTAGGATTAGGGTTCAATTTGGTTTGTACTATTTGATTAGGTTTACATGCTTAGGTTTCAATTAGAACAAGAGTTAATAAATTGAATTAACGTTTCAATTCAATCTTAGGGTAACGGTTCAATTTTGTTAATGGTTGGGGAAAGGATTTAAGGTTAAATTCAAGGTTTCTACTATTAACTTGGGATATATAATTACTTGTTTATGATCATGGTTTAATTCAATTTGGTTTATAAGTATAATATTAATTAGTTAAGGGCCAGGGTTACCTTTCAATCTAGTTTGATATATTCAATTTGGTTTAAGGTCAAGACCCAAGGGTTAGTTTATTTTAGTGTTAAATATTAAGATATAATGCTAAATTATGATATCACTCATTTTTTGATATTTTGATATGATGGACATGTCATAAATGAAATTTCTATATGATTCTTTTGATATGATATGCATGGATTATATATATATAATCTTATGATTTAGCCCGTAAATTATCATTTATAATATAAGGTTTAGAAATTAAATTTTAAGATCTTGAGGTTAGGGTTAGGGTTTGGATAATTAAATTTTAGTTTTAGGTTTAGGTTTAGAGTTAGAATTATGGTTAGGGCTATGATTTAGGATTGAGACCACGATTAAAGGGTTAGGATCATGTGGTCGGAGGTCCCAAGTACCTGAGTAGAAATTATAGTCTAGATCAATTAGGGTTAGTAAAGTAGGCAAGTTAGCATTTAGGATTTAGGGTTATAGTTATGGTTCTAGGGTTAGGGTACATTGGGTTTACATTTCTATTAGTACTATTTATAGGGTTAGGATATGGGTTGACATTGGTATTAGTATTATTTTTAGGGTTATGGTTTGTACATCAGGGTTTAAATTTATGGATCTAGGATTATGATTAGGGCTTATAATTTAGGATAAGGATTGGGGCTTATCATCTAGTATAAGGGAACTTACCATTATAATTTATGATTAGGGTTAGAATAATGGTTTAGTACTTAAATTAGTTTATATCTAGCTAGCTTTTAAAATTAGAGTTTAGCATTTATATTTAACAAATTTTAGGATCTTAGTGTACATACATCTTGATTCTAGGGTTTAGTATAATTTAGGGTCATGGTTTAACATTTATTCAATTATAGATTATAGGTTTGTACATGATCATTGCTAGAAGTATGGTTAGAGGGTTAGGGTATGGGTTTACATCATGTTGAACTAGAAGTATGATTCTGAGGGTTAGGATTTGTATTAGCAATAAAAATTTTGATTATGGTTTTAACACATAGTTTAAATAAATTTATATAATTAAAGTTAAGATCAAGTATTAATATGATTTACTATTTAATGTTGGGGTTTATCATTTAGACCTCTACGATTCAAATTGAGATTTAGAAAAGTTTTATGGTTTCAAGTGTGCATCTAAGATTAGGGGTTATAATTTATGATTAAAGGGTTTTGCAGTTAGGATTATGACCAGGTTTAGTATAATTTAGGGCTACTGTTTAGCATTAAGGAACTTAAGACTTAAAATTTAAGTTAAATATATTTAATCTTTACATGAACATTAGATTATATGATGTACATTTTTTTATGTAACTTGTATATTATTTAATCAAGTTATGTTCTTATAATTAACTTTTATTAATTAAAGGTTGTAACATGTATTCTTTAGGTCATACACATTCTAAGTTATATATGTTTCAAGTATGTATGTATATGTATGTTATATTCTTACCTAGATGCAAATTAATCTCTGGCATTCTTATATATGTATTTAATTTAGGATCTGGACCCAAGTTAAGACATGTGATTGAATTATAATATAGTTAATTATATACTTAGATTATTTTTAAATTCAATTTACAAACTGACATTATAGTTAATTCTAAATGACGCCTAGCCAAGGGATCCAAAGAACTAATCAAAAGTTTTACTAAGCAAACAATAACATACATACAATAATTTACAATTATAAAAGACATAAGAGATTGCAAATTCCTTAATGAGCACATTTACATTTCATTTTTAAATAATTATAAGTACTAAAAGTAAAATAAATAACACATCCACATGAAATAATATTAACTAGACTTCAATTCAATCCATTTAAATAATTTATATACATTTGTTCTGAATGCCACCTGGCAAATTAATTCGGAATGCACAATCATCCACTGTACATGTCACAGGGTATGAAAGGCTGAAAGAATATACATTTATAAAATAGTTTACATCATCCATTTTCGATCCATGAAACAAAGTACAATACAATTTAAGTAAAATTATTTTAAATAGTATTAGAAGTTTTTTGTTTGGATCCCTTGGCGAGTTGTTATGTGATTAAGTACTTACTTATATATGTTTAGGGTTTTATTGTACATAAGTATATGGTTAGGTCATGATTATAATTTAAATAATGAATTTTGGTCAAGGTTATATGGTTTTAGGTCAAGGTTATATGGTTCTAGGTCAAGGTTATATGGTTCTAAGTCAAAATTATATTTATTTGTAAAATTACATGTAACTTAAACAATAAATTTACATCTAATCTAATCATTCAACATTGTAATAAATACATAAATTAAATACATTTCAAAAAATCTAAAATAATAAATTTTTAAATAAACTTTAAATTAAAAGACAATATTATATACTTAGATCTAATATAGATGAAAATTATCTTTAAAAAAATCTTATTTGTGCATTTAGAGATTCATAATAACATTAGAGGCTTAAGCATGAATAGTAAAATAAAATATACAAAGAAACATATATAAAAAAAAATAAAATATACGGAAAAATATATAAATTTTAACTAAAACAATAGAAAAAAGGAAAAAAAAAATGTTTCATACCTTTTTCAGACAGTCGATAAAGCGGATGCCAGTATCTCTCCAACTTTCGATCGAAATAATGAGGAGAGAATCCGACTGCGCCGCTATTTATGCTGGTAGGTTTCATAGTTTCGATCGAAACTTAAGTAAAGTTTTGATCAAAACTTTAAAACCATGGGGAAACCCGCGTTCCAAGTTTCGATCGAAACTTTACTTAAGTTTCGATCGAAACTATTTGGCATGGTTAGTTTCGATCGATAGTTATTTTCTATCGAAAGTAATTAGTTTCGATCGAAACTTTGAAAAAGAGCTTCTATCGAAACTATACGGGTAATTTTTTGGACCCGTGCTTGTTTGGAGGAATTTCTTCCTCCGAAAAAGTGTAACCCACTATTGTGGGTTCACCCCAGATAGTGATTGATACACATGATCTGCAAGAATTCTTGATGAATGAACTAGTGGAGTGGAGGATTGTTTCTAAGTGGCCACAGACTCATGACAGATTGCATCTTGAAACATCAAAGGAAATGAATACATTGTGCACACATTGAGCTTGAAGATTCAAGATTTTGAAGTTTTGACTATCAAGGAACTTGAAAACTATTTGAAGTGTTCATAATTTAGTTATTAGTTGACACATGTCAGATGAATGCTTGCTGATGAAGAAATGCCTTTTTTATTTCTTCCCTTTTGTTGGGGCTATTTGTTTTGGTTTCATAACAAACGCCCCATTTCTCCTAAAAATGGGGACCCCCTAGTAAAATCTTTGTTTCCCAGACCCCTAGTCCAGGGCTTGGGTCATTTTTGGAACTCTTCCTGAGTCTAGATTAAGTCCTAGTCTCTAATTGGACAAGTGGGGGTGTCAGAACTGTGAAAAATTAGAATGGACTTCATAGTGCACATAACACGAAGGTGTGGCACATAACGCGCAAGCACACAAATTTTCATAGCATTTTCATTATCACCAACAATAGATATCCCACCTAAGTTAGTAACCTTCACCTTCAAAGGAGTCATGAGTGCCTTGGGATTTAAGATAGAAGAAGCAGGAGGAGTTCAAATGTATGAAATTTTTTGGCTATATAAATCATCAAAAAGGGGGAAAATAAGTACACTAGAGTGCTCCTAGACCTCAACTAAGAAAAGCCCAGAAATCATTTTCAAAACTAAGAACTTTGATTTTTTGGCGAATTGAGCTTTCGAGCTTCCAAGCTTTCGAGGTGTGCTTCTTCCAATTTTTTTTTTCTATAATAATGTATAAATAATCAAAAAGGGGAAAAATAAGTACACTAGAGTGTTCCCAAACCTTGTCTAAGAAAAACTCATAAACCATTTTCAAAACTGAGAACTTTGATTTTTTGGCAAATTGAGCTTCTGAGCTTTCAAGGTGCACTTCTTCCAAAAGAGTTTGGCTATAAAGAGGGTATAAATCATCAAAAGGGGGGAAAATAAGTACACTATATTTCTCCCAAACCTCATCTAATAAAAACCTAGAAACTATTTTCAAAACTAAGAAATTTGATTTTTTGGCAAATTGAGCTTCCGAGGTGCATTAGGTGCATTGCTTCTAAGATGCACTTCTTCCAAGTTGTACTAGAATTTTTTGAAGAATTTAGAGGTGCACTAATAGTTAACTACTAATTCTAAATTTAGAGCTTTCCATGCATCAGAAATGCATTATGACAGAAGTTTAACTCCTACAAACACCTAGTGAAGATGAAGCTTCTATTTTTGGCACCTCCAAAGACTCCTACATCATCTAATGGATTTCTTCTTATTATTTTCACATTATTTCTTTGTTTTAAGACATGTAAAGGCTCATGCATCCATTTAATAATATAAATAAGGATGGAGTCCTACTAAGCACTAGTTAGAGAGTCATTTTGTACATAAATAGATTTGTTTTATTAGTTTAGAAGCATATGTTTGCATAAATATATCTCACTCTCAACACAAATTGAGGAGAAGATTTCTTATAAATTTAGGAATGTAACATGTATTCTAGGCTATTATTTTGATGCAATAATATATGTTGTTGGTGCTTGCATTTGGAGTGTAGTGATTCTTACCTAAGTGTGTTATATTTTGTGAATGTATGTTCATGGAATGCAATTGAGCCAATAGTTTTATTGTGTTATTTTGATTGTGTGATCTTTTAATTCTAGTGTTTGTTACATGTTTACAAATTCCATTGACATACTTAGTTCAAGAAGAGATCACCCTATTATTCCTGCATAGCTTTTTGTCTCGCATGAGTACACTTTTGGTGGCCTTGCAATCTAATGAAAAGTGAAACATCTTATGGTTACTAAATTCCAATCGACAATTGCATTAGTGGGATTAAGGAAGCGTTACTCCTATTTTCATTGGTTACCTGTCGATCTTTTCAAAGGCTTAACTCGTAGACATGTGGTTTCCATGGCTTACATTCATTAGGAATTTTACTTTTCAAGTCATTTTCTTAAACTTCTTGTTACCCTATCTTCATTATTTACTTTGCTAACCCTTGGTTAAATTAGAAATTCATATAGTTGCATTGTTAGATTGCATTCATTAAAAAAAAAAAAAATACCAAAAATATATCTCTTTTTGTGGTTAATTCTGAAACAGCAATCAAATTGGTCATCTTATGTGAAATTCATTCGAACCACCAAAATCCTCCTCATGAACACTCACATTTATCTTCTATTGAGCTGATTCCAGTAGATAGCAAGATTGTCGAAACCTTGGAGTTGATCCCAAATCACCTTTTCAAGAGAAGAGTTTGAAAGGATTCCTGCCATTAAGCATCGTGCAAAATGACAGCTCATTAAAGATTAGGTCCACAATGGTCAAATCAACTCAATAATGACAAAAACAAGGTTACTCTAGATTTGTATTAATGAATTGAACTCTTCAAATGATGAATGTTGACTAGGAAATTGGTCCACAATAAGCAAGGTGACAATGGGATAGTGTTGTGGTCTCCACAACACATGCCCCATTCCCTACTAGGAATGGGGACCCCCTACCTTTTTTTGACTCCCAGACTCATAGTTCGGGAGTCGGGAGAAAGAAACTCGGTTAAATAACTTATAATTTTAAAGTTTGAAAAACCCAAAAAAATAAAAACAAAAAAAAAAAAAATCTTGTGCGTGCACGCATCAAGGTGGACGCGCTTTGCAAAGGCAAAGAAGGAAGGGAGGTTATAAAACCCCCCTTCACCTTCTTACTACTTCATTTTTTGGAAGAGCTAAGAGGGAAAGGTATGGAAACCCTTCCCCTCGCTACCTCCACGCCACCCTTACGAGTAGCTGTCGTCGTCGTGCCCTTTTGGGTACACTGCACGCACCTTTTTGGGTAGTGTGCAGTGCAGCGTTGCGTGCACCTTCTGGGCCACGTACCCTTTTAGATGCGCGCATGCACGTGGCCACCACTACGCCTCAAAACCCCCCTTTTTTTAATTTAATTTAATTTAATTTTTTTTGTAAAGTCAAAAACCCCCCCCAAAAAAAAGCAACAACAAACAATTAAATAAGTTTTCTAGAAGGATGTTTTTTTTAATTACATTTTATCCAATAATTAATCATTCTTTTTCTCTTTTGTGACATGCAGGTAATATAATCAAATGGCGTCCACATCCAGATCAACAACAAAACCAGTTGTGTACAAGTTCCAAAGTGTAACCCTGAAGTCATGATTGCACGATGAATACTCTAAGATAAAAGACACAGAACTTGGACACAAACTTGGGAGAGTTTTTGAGGGTTTGTAACAACCTAACTAAAAGATCTTCTTTCAGATCCGCCTTAATTCATTCTGGATTGGTAAATGCAGCATCACATCCTAGGACCATGCAGTCAGCTGAATTGATTATGACCCTATCTTGACATTTTGTTCCCGAGGAAAGGGTGGCAAAGAGCGTCACTGGGGAAGTGGTCTTAGATCTACGACCTGATAATATTGAGAGGGTTTTTCACCTACCTAGAGCTAATCAGTTTATCAGGCTTTCATATGAAGCAACTGAGAGGTGGCATAAGGATCATTACTAGGAGGCCATCGACATCATATATTCCTCATACTTCGTTGAGAAGCCATCTTTGGGGAAGACAATCAATAAAGTAGATATGACTTGAGGATACATGAAAGATGACATTGGATATTCAATCATTCTCTTGAGTAGAGTTATGGGATTGCTTGCAATGGGTCATCTTGCTCCATTCATGGTTAACTTCATTGAGACCATCAAACACACAAAGATGCCACTAGGTTGGGCCACCACACTTAGTGAGAACTTGTGTGACCAGTTGCAGATAGTAAAGGACAAAAAGAAGTTCTATATGACTTCTTATGTGGTATATCTACTTATAGTGAGAGCCACCAACTATACCAGGTTGTACAAGAAGGGCAGTATGCAGGATCCTAATGCATGGCCATATATAGTCTATCCTTAGCTAGTTAAGAAGAATCTCTCACTGTAGAGCAACGAGTATAGGACTGTGAATGATGTCTTCATCTTTGCCATCATTCGATTCATCGAAGGGGATTATGGGAAGAGATTGTCTGATGAGGCCAAGGCACAGATTACAACTCTGTGCATATTTCATCTAGTTCTGGACATTCACATACATTCTGGTTGGTGGTGCATCCATCCATCCAAAGAAGCTCCCAAGATAACCAAGTGACAAGTTGGTTCTAATGGAAATTTCCTGACAGATTGAGTCAACTTATGAGAGGATCAAGAAACAATGAAGGCCTTGTTGGGATTGGCCTTTTGTAATAGGAGCATACCAGGTAAAGAGAGAGTAGGATATCCTAACTTTCAAGTGCGAATGGGAGAATTATTTCTTAAAGAATATAACTCTCCCCGACCATTCTTTGACAATGTTGGTAAAGTGGAAAACCTGGCAGGAAAAGAGTTCTACCACGAGGATGCCATTGAAGATCGTTGGATGAATGTCGCAAATGACTATGATGTTCGTATTAGGGACTATTGTAGAATGACTTTGTATTTAGTGGAGAAGGCTCTCCATTTGACCATCTCAGATGAGATAAGGTTACAAGATTCACAGGAGCTACTAGACCCCTTATTCAATATAGATAAAGTTGGCGAGAGGACCATCTTGAATGAAAAAATTGGTAGAGAGGAAGGAGATGATATTAATCATCGAGCGAGACATGTCATCAGAATGACAAAGAGTTGGATCAAGAAACCCTTTCCACTTGATCCAATTTTGGATATAGTGATATTCCATGCACATGCTTGCCCAGAAAGGGTAAAGGAGAAGAAAGTCACAGTTCCTATTTTTGCACTCCAATCTCCTATCAGGCCAATAATAGTCTACCAGCTTGATCGTCCAGTGGGATACTACCATCCTTCAGAAAAGAAGAAGGAAAAGAGGAAGAGAGCCTCTCCTCAAAGGATTTAGACAGAGCATGTTGAAGAACAGGCCCCTTCACAGCAATAGGAATCTCCTCTTCAAGAGCCCCAAGATTCTAGAATTTCTCATATCAATATCCAGGTTGATTTCCCATTACCTCCTATTTTGTCAAGCCAACAAGAAGAGGGAGAGATTCCAAAGACATCCATTGATCTGATGCATGAAGAGCCCACTTTTGCTATGGTTCCACAGAAGCAAAAGAGGGTCAAGGTTAGAATGAACAAGAGGCAAAGAGTTCGTAAAAGATTAGTGCCTAATCCATCTGTTCCTAAAACCATTCCTGAAGAAGAATCAGATGAGGATGAAATAGAGTCAGATGAGGAGGAGGAGCAAGTACCTCTACAAAGGAGAACTCGACTAGCCAAAGCCACAGAATTGGAAAGAAAGAAGAGTGTCACAAATACACCACCACCCACCCAAGCTGAAATGGTAGAACTCTCTTCTTCGAAAGATGAAGTACAACAATGGGTGAATGAGAAAAGGGAGCTAGGTGATGATGTTCTCTCCATCCTAGATTTTGATTTCATGATAGTGGGTATAGAATTGGTTGGAGATAAGATTAGAGATACTCCTACAGGTGAACTTCAACAGCAAGATTGGATGCAAAGGCCACCCGAGATGCAAGGTCCTCATCCAACTCCCCCATCTTCACCTTCAGTTATGATGTTAGATAAGGTTTCAGTGACACCTCCACCTCTGAGTTCACAAGAACATGTTCAGAAGGATTCATCATTACAAGGAGAGCCAGAACCAAGGGTTACTGATGAGCCATCAAAAGAGGCACAGGTAGTAGAATGTATACAACAACCTTCTTAGGAAGTTGAGGATCAAACTATGAGATCTACAAAAATTGAGACTATAGAAGAAGAACCCTCACAACAGGAGACTCCAAGCAAGAGTGCTAAAGGGAAGGAGGTAGTTGAACACATCCCTTCATCATCCAGAGCTAAGGTTATAGAAAGACATATCCCGAGATGGTTCCGAAAAGAAATAATGAGAAGTGCTAAGCATCAATTCCTTGCTTCAGAGGATGATATTTGTGACATTGTAGAGATTTTGAACAAGCCTGACTCTCCATTACATGATGCAACACCCTTTGCATTCATTACTACTACCCAAAACTAGGACTTATTTGCACAAGTGGCTTGCCCTTTGAAAGGTATAGATGAAGAAGTTGTTAGCCTTCAGGACTATGAAGTGAAGGATATCATGTTAGGAAAGCCTACACAAGATACTTTCTGATAGATGATGACTATGGGAGTCAAGGAGGTTCTTAACCATATGGAATAGGATGAGATTGAAATCAGAACACTTCGAATGCAAGTTGAGATCTTAAAAGGATATTTAGCTGAAGTTATTGGTCCTCTTGATTCTAAATGCCCTGAGGAGATTTTGACTACCATTCTTAAAGAAGGGGAAGGTGTACAGCTCAGTCCATTTTTGAGAGCTTGTCAGGATTGGCGAGACAGCCTTGAGGATAGGGCTATCACTATAATCATAGGAAGTCTAAAGTTATTGCATGCTACACAAGAGAATGTTGATAAGATCGTGGCAATTTTGAGGCAAGACTTCAGTATTATGGATGAGGTATGGGTATGGAGCAAGGATTTACAAACTCTATAGGTCATAAAAGGGTAAAGGTTTCGCATTCTAATTGATGTATATACCGAAGAAGAGTTAGACATGATAGATGATTGGATAGAAAAGATTGCAAATGGAAATAAAGTGGTGGAAACATTGCATGATGAGATACATAGGCTCAAGGATCAAGCCCGAGAGCAAATTTTGGAAGTAGAAAAGTTGTACAGTGACGCATGCTTGGACATTTTTGAAGATGAAGAATGAGAGAAGCTTTTACCAGTTGATATAGTTGTGGAGGATTTCAAAAAAAACCTTAGAGGAAGGATCCAATGATGAAGACATCAGACAAGCCTTCAGGATAGAAGAACCACTATTAGAGTTGGACACCAAACTTGGAGATTTTGCAGAAACTCGAATTGAGGTGGACAACTATAGACAGAAGGTCAAAGACAAGTATGAGGCTTTGGATCTTCTCGATGCTACTAAGATTATTGAGATTATAGAGAAATTCAAGGGCAAACATCCAAACATATCTTTAGGATAAAGATGAGCAAAACCCAGATGCCAGAATTTCAATTTTGACATAGTAAAATTTTGAGATTTTGACCCAATCAAGGTTCGCAGCTCTACATGTCCATAGCTCCACAGCTGTACAATTTAAAGGTGCACTGACAGTTGACTGCTAGTTCCAAAAAGAGCACTTTCCAAGCATTGGGAGCGCATTTTGATGGCAAGTTAACTCCGACAAACATCAAGTGAAGGGCCAACTTCTATTTTTGGTGTCTCCATTCACTTTTACTTCGACTGATGTCTTCCTCCTACTTTCTTTCTCATGCTTTCATTTTTTTTGACATGTAAAGGGCTCATGCATCCAATTAATGAATAAAATATGGATGGAGTCCCTCTAAGCACCAGTTAGATTACTAGTTTGTATATATTTAATTTGTTTTATTATTTTAAAAGAATTTTATTGCATTAAGATATCTCTCACTCTCAACACAAATTGAGGAGACAATTTCTTATAAATACCCCATTGTAAAATATAACAATGGCCACCATTATTATGCAATAAAGTTATGCTTTTGGTGCTAGCATTCGGAGTGTAGTTATTCTTGCTTGTATGTGTCATTATTTTTGTGAATTTTATTCATGAGATTGTGATTGAGCCAAAGGTTTATTGCATTGTTTCTGGTTGTATGATCTTTTAGTTCTGGTGTTTTCTACAGATATATGAATTTCATTGATGTAACGAGCTTGAGAAGAAATCACCCGATTGTGTCTCATAGCTTTTTGTCTCGCATGAACACACTTTTCGTGGCCTTGTGATTTGATGAAGAGTGAAACATCATTTGATTTGTTAAATATTCTCACCGACGATTGCATCAATGGATTCTTGGAAGCATTGCTCTTGTTTTCATTGGTTTCTTACCAATTTCTTCAAAGGTTTAACTTGCAGCATGTTGTGTTCTGTAACTTATGTCCGTTTAGGAATTCCAATTTCAAGTCATTTGATTTCATGTTATTTGCTTTCAGTTTCATTATTTTCTTTGCTAACCCCCTATTAGAATAGGACCTCATACTAGCTGCATTGTTAGAGTTGCATTCATTGAAAAATAGAAAATACAAAAATATTGTTCTTTTGGTGTGATATTTTGAGACAATGAATAGATTTTACTTCAATTTTGAGATAAAAGGGTTTTTAGAACCAGCAAAGGCCTCCTTGTGAACATTCACATTTATCTTCTACTGAGAAGATTTTGGTATGTTGCAAGACAAACACTGAACCTTGGAGTGGATCCTTAAAAAGATTTGCTTTTCAAGAGAGGAATTACACTATGGATTCCTATCATTGACATCGTGCAAAACGAACACCCAACAGATAGTAAATGTGAAAGTTGGATTTGGGGAACTCAGTTTTGATTGTTCTTTTTAACCAACTAAGATAAATTTCAGATTTATAAATAATAATTAGGCACATAGAACAACAATCACGAATTCTAAGAAAATGTCTACAAGCAATGAGCAAGGGACAAAGAAACCTTTTGCATGAACAAGAATAGTGTCTTAGTATGAATCTAATCCCTAAAAACACTGTTGTGTACGTTCTCAAAATGTTTTCCAATAACGTGCATATTCCTAGAAAAGAAAATTTGGCAACACTATGATTCTTATTAATGGTCAACTCTGCAACTCTTATAACCGCAAGTGAGCAAAATCCAATCCCAACACACTAGGGTTTTGACACATTCTAAGAATTTAATCAATTAGAGATGCTGAGGAAATCTGACAGCCCAACAAGAGACCACACCAATGGAGATTTTTTCCACAAGGACATTTAGATAGTGGTTCTTTCTCCACAGAAGAAGTGGCTAATACCACTTGAGGTTATGTCCACATAGTTTACCCAATAAAGGGAGTGACCACTATGGTTAACCCTCTCTAATAAGGAAGACACACAATATGAACCACATGGGGACTTGGCTCAAATTCAAGGGTTCCAAGTTTTTGATGTGCCCAAAAGGGAACAAAACATACTCCTCTAGCCTCTTCACCTCACCCAAACATAGCAAGCAAATTAATTGACACGCTGATTTGAAATCACCTCACTAAACCAAATGGGACAATGAGATGATATCAAATCCTTCCTTACCTACAAGGGGATTTATCATCAAGAAGAGCTTGAAGGCCACTCTCTCAAGATAAACAAATAGTGTTCATAGGGCCTAATTACTATGTGTAACAGATATGTGAGAAAATAAATCTATGTTCTTTCTTTCCTTTAAAGTAGAAATTGAAATGTGATCTATGAAAGCAAGAAATCACTCAAGTAAGACACGCAAGAGGTTCATTTTAATGAAAGGAAATCAAATGTTATAGAGCTTTAAATAAAATACTTGGTAATTTATGCAACACGCTTAGTAGATTTCACCTTTTCTTCTTCTTTTTTTTGAGCTTTTTGTGCAAGCAAACCACAAACTCTCCAACAAGCAAGACAAGCAAACAAGCAAACAAGATATGCAATGTATATTCAACTTATGAAAACCCTAGGATTAGATTTGAAAATAATTTTTTAGGAGAAATAATAACTAGAACATAATCCAAATGAAAACTCATATCATGCATTGAACTATGTGAAAAATAAGTGCAAGCTAATCATTAAATGCCCATTTTTTTAATTTTGATTTTTGACCTAGTCAACAAGATTGGACCTATATGACATATATTCGGATCCAAAACTCTAAATGCAAAAAAGAGGCCCCTAATAAAAAATAGAGAGCTTTCCAAAAATTTAGAATTTTAAAAAGATCCTTTTATTTGTGTCCTAGGGATCTGTTTTCCCAAAATAGACTAGTTTTCATAAATCAACCAAATGAGCTATTATGGTGCATCCAAATTTAAAACACAAAGAATAGACCCCCTATATAATTTCAAGATGTTTTTGAAAATGTAAAAATTTCTGAAAAATATACTGATTTGTGCCAAAAATTAATTTTCTATGAAAAATAAAGAAAAAAATTATAAAAAATTCAGAATACCTCAGAAAATTCTAAATTTTTTATTGAAGCTTCTCTGATATGTTGTTAACCTGCAAAACAAATTTTAGACCAAAAATCCTAGCTATTCGGGAGATATGATAAAAAATTTTAAAATCTAGGGTTTTCTTCTGCAAGCAAATCTAGACAACGGGTTAGCTCCAAAAATATCCAAAATCAACATGTAAAAGTGGGTGGAATAGGTGCCAAAAAATGTGTGTGAAAAATATGGACAAATAGAAAACACACTTCTATGAATCCTTACACTTGAAATCCTTCAAAATAACACCATAAAAATGCAAGATCTCAAGAATCAACTTATAGCTTCCTATCATCAATGTGCAAAGACCTTCAAAGGTTTGAAGTGGTGGCTCTCATATGAACATCGGTCTTGGTCTTCACAAGTACATCCAATGAATGGAAGATTCAAATGATCATGAACATGCAAGATATCTCCAAGTCTCCAAGAAAGCTTCAAAAATGACTATAATAATCGTAGCATAAGAAATCATAATGTCAAAATGAAGATCCAAAGAGGCATTCCCAAATTGGAGGGAAAATGAAAATTAAATGAAAGGGTATGACCCATATAAGAGAATGTGCAATTAGCATTCAATTAAGAGATGTGGAGTGTAACACTCTATAAAAATTATAAGATGAGGGGTATTTTTATTTAATTTAAATGTAAAATAACCACTTTTCCTATAAAATAAAGTGTGTGAAGGTTATTTAATTATTTCTTTTAAAATAATAATTGTTGCACATAAAATTAAGTGAGGAGGGGTTTTATTTTATTAAAAGGGAGAAAACACCTTTAATTAAATAATACAAAAATCAAGATGATCAAACCATTTATTTAAAATAATTAAATAAATAAATTCCAATTTAATCAAGGAAATTGATGTAAAATAATAATGATTAATTAAATAATTTAAATGAATTGAATTATTCAAAAAAATTAATTTTATCAAAGAAAATGATGATGCAAATATTGATTCAAACTTAACATAAATTATAAAATTGGGGCACATGGTCAAGGTGACCATTTTTTGTGTGTTTACAATAACATCTACACAAAGGAAGTCTAAAAGATTAGAGAAGGTTAAGCAAGAACCTACACCATCTCCTAAGAAGAGGACAAAGAAAAACCACTAGTGGACTAGAAAAGAGAAGAAAGACAAACAGATTGATGATTCTAAAGAATCTGATGAAGAGACTTAAGACAAAGTAGTGGAACGAGTAGTTGGAGAAGGAAAAACTTCAATTGGTAAGAAATCCTGGAAACCCAAGGTTGAGAATTTGAACTTGTAGATTATTAATAATGAAAAACTTGTCCAATTGAATAAGTATTATAGTTTGTAAAATAACATGGATAGAAGACAATTAGAAAACGCTATAATGAGGAACATGATTTTAAGAAATAAGAGGTTTGACAATATTCAGAAAATGATACCAGAAGATTTTTATAATAGGCTAATAAATAGAAAGAGAAGAGTAGTAGGAGAAGATACAAAACTCAGAGAAAATATGGTTAAGAAATTATGCGGAGTCGGCACTGATGAGGATACTGAAAGAATTTTGAAAGGTATTAAACCCTTGTTGTGGAATAAAAGAAAAGCAATTCTTCTTATGAGAGGTAACTATGAAGAGGTAAAGAAGGAAATAAAAGAATCCATAGTTAAGTATATGACTTCCATGCCTAAGGCTACTAAGGAAAGTGCACAGTCAAAGATAGCAAGTCCAATGTATGTTGAGGCAAGTACACCTACTGATGATGAAGAAGAGGTTGAGGAAACTTAGTAAGCTAACTCACGTCCTCATATAGTTATTGGTACTAAATCCATGCAAGTGGACAGTACTCATATAATTGTCGATGCTAAAGAGAATCCTTTTGTAGGATATGGGACCAACATCGTTAGCAATATTACTGCCTACTCTAGCTCTGATGAAGAGGATAATGAGGAAGAAATTGGAAGAAGAAGAGAAGGAGAAAGTAGAACAAGAAAAAGAAACAAAAAGGATTGAAGACGAGAAGAGGAAAGTAGAAGAAGAAAGGGAAAGAAAGGAAGAAGAAACAAAAAAGGAGGATCTGAGAAGGAAAGAGAAAGAAATGAAGAGAATTGAAGATGAGAAAAGGAAAGAAGAAGAGAGAAAGAAAGATGAGGAAGAAAGATTCAGAGAAGAATAAAAAAGAAGAAGAGGCAAGAGGGAGAGAAGAAATGTATTGAATCAAAGGACATCTCACTCATTTTAGAAGCTACCCCAACACCAATAACATCTAATGATGATGATGATCAAAAGGGTTTAATGAGTTCTTTGAGAAAATTACTAGAGAAGAACAAGTCAGTGAAGACTTTAAAGATAACATAGCAGAAGTTCTAGAAAGGGTGCAAAAGACAATGCAAACCACTATTACAAAACCTGATATAGAGAAGAAGGAAAAAGAAATAATAAGATCATTTGATGCAGAGTTCACCACCTTTTCTAATATTGCTTCATTACAACCACAGACAAAGCATGATGCATCATTGTTTGACACAGTATGTACTAATGTCAAGAATGATTCATAGACTCTGAGTTTTTGCATAAAAGAGCTAAGGAAGAGCATATATGAAGGGAAGAAATTGTATGGACAATGTGCATTATCATACAATTACTTGATAGAATTTGATGTACATATCAAAGGCCAAATGAGAGAGCATCAAACACTCACTATCAAATTACAACAACCAGAAGCAAGTATTGAAGATATTGGAGCACAAATGGAGAAAATTCATAATGCTATCAAAGGCATTAAATCTGATAAGGAGAAGTTAATCAAGAGATTCTCTATCCTTAGAGAATGTTTTTCACCAAAAGTTAGCATTTTGTAGAGGCAATTGGAGAAGTGTCTTGCAGCAAAGGCATCCTATGACAAACTTGCCTATACTGACTTAAGCGCAGTTGAAGTGGCATCTTATGCACTTTGTGCACTCATCAACATTTCAAATACTATTAAAGAGAACTAGAAGAAGGAGCTTGAAAGGCTAAAACTTGCTTTTGCCAATTGTATATAAAGAATTTCAAGTTGAGCAGTAGAAGGTAACACAATTTTGTCTTATTATTTTGTCACCTTTTTCATTGATGTCAAAGGGGGAGAAGATTGTAAAGGAAAATTGTATAGAAGATACACATACATGTAAGGGGGTGCTTAGCCATGTATGTAGGATATAATTGTAAAGGAGTGATAAGGAATGTAATGATCCATCAAAACATGAATAAAATTTTTAAGTTTTGAAGGCCAAATTTTGAGTAGTTATTTTGTATTGTTGTTTTGTATGACATCATTTTAGAACTTACCAATTTTTCCAAATTTTGCCATCAATGCCAAAGGAAGATATTGTTGAAAATAGGGCTACGTAGATGTGGTAGCGTTTTCATTTATGGAAACATGCATATTTTGGTATTTCATTATGTAATTAGTGTTAGAAAATTGTTTAAGTATTGGATAGTTTGTAGCAGCATAGAGATACATTTTGTATGTACTAATGATAGAGTTTGAGTTAGATTTTGTGCAATTGAGGAATGATTGATGATAGTATCATCATGACATAAGTCAATGCGCAAGTTTGTATAGATAGTAGGCCATTAGTTACATAGAAATTACCAATATAGGTAATTAACAAAGCAAAACAGAGCATGTCAATAAATTGAATTGTATGACTTAAGGAATTATTTTGGTAACAAGATAATTACTTAATCATGATGGGCTGACATCCTAGATGTTAAACCCGAAATCATTTTATAATTAGCCAAGTGTATGAAAGGTGTAAAGTTGACTCATCAAGAGTTTTGTTAGATTGAAAGCTATAAGTAAAGATCATATCTTGTACAACTAAAGTGTAGTGAGCAAGTGATGTGAACTATTGTGAAGGTATTTTATATGATATGTGATCTTTTTATGATGCAAGATTTGGTGTATGATTAGAGGATTCACAAATTACAACAATGAGACACTATTGTATGTATATCTACTCTTGTGAAGAAACTTATTTGTATATTGCATATCAGGGTGGTGGCTCTTCTTGCATACATTGTATTTGTTCCACCAACTCCTAATAAGGTTAAAGAAACTCCTAACAAAGTTGAGGCTTTTAACAAGGCCTAGTCCTCTAATAAGGACTCAAGACACTATATGTGTTTGATAGACTCCTACAAGGTCAATATCCTTAACAAGATTCTTTTCTTTAGTGGATCATCTTGTGGGTATCATCCCCACCGAGGTTTTCCCTTGGCCAAGATTTCCCTAGTTAAGAAATAATGGTGTTATGAGTTCTCTATGTGTATGGTTTTATTTACTTTTCAACATTGTTGGTTTACTTCCTTATGCAAGTTATAAAGTAATTAGCAATATCCAGTTGTGGCAAAAGTTTGTAGAATAATGATTCACCCCACCCCCTCTCTCAGTATTATCTATTTCTAACAATAATGTATCGATCAAAGATGTTTATCTTGTAAAAATGATACCATACAGACAACATATGAAACCCATCATCTTCCATGGCCAAATTTGAATTCTAAGCCAAACTCACAAAATTTGTAATCAATTTCCATAAAAACTCTTGCTTTGACAATTCACACATTATTGTTACTTTCATGTGCCAAGAGGGAACCAACATCACTATATAATCTAGATCCACTTATAGACCATTACAAAGAAAAATGATACCATTTCCATAGTCATATTTGTCCATTGATCCTTATACTAATGATAAAGCTCTTTAAGATAGCAAGGGTCTTATTTGTTGGTTATATAAAAAATCAATAGCCTCTTCAGGGATCCAATCACTATTTTTTAATACCCAAATAGCAACTTTTTCACTTCATCCAGTAATTGTCACAAACTATTGATTTCTATTGAGCAATTTATAATAGCTACTCAAATGATATGACGTTAATTTTAAACAAATCTCCATTTAATCAATCATCCCCATACAATTCATTTGTAATGCATACCTTTGAATTTCCTCTTATTTGCAAATGTATTGTTTCCACTGCCAACTCAAAACTTGGTGAAGTCTCCCAATCATTTATTTCCATTTTGACATTTATTTATTCTCATATCCCAATATCTTTGTATCAAAGTTTAGTCCAATTAATCTTTCAACAACATCCCTCCATTGGGCACATTAGAAGATAAACACATGTTCTAATTTTAGAGAGGAAATGTTGTCTTCAAAAGGAATCTCTCTGCTAATCATCTCAAGGGCAACTCACAGTTCCATTTTCTTAATAAATCTTCCATGACTAAAGACATGTTACTTGTCAATTGTTGGTTTTGTGAGAAAGCCACTACAACTTGTTGTTATGAGCATAGGAATCTTATGTGATAAGATAAAGAAAGTATTAATTGTTTCCTCTTTTATATTAAAAGCTTTCATAGTGTAAAGAATTCCTTGTACCAACAATCTGCATCAATATCACATAATCATACGACTTATAATGTTAGTGACTGGAACTTCTAATTTAAGAGAAAAATCACTTATCATCGTATTCTTCATGAATGATTTCAATTAGCTAGGGAAAGTTAGACAATTCTATCAAAAGAGTCCACCACTTTTCATCACAACTACATTATTAATTTGATTTAAAATAGCATCTTACTTGTATTGTAGACCATAATATTTTAACTTTTTTTATATCAATTTATTTTTATTTTCTCAATACTATATTTATGAATTTTAAATTTTCTCAATTTTTTTTTAATTAATTAAAAATATAGAAACACAAGCACATAATCTATATGTATCCAATGTTGAAATTTAAGTCAAAATTAAAAATGGGGAAAAAGGCATGTGCATTTTACTAAATTCTTAATTTGGTCAATGTTCTTCTAACCTTGAAATGGATTCAGTTTGGCCGTTTTAATGGGAAATTGTAATTGTAGATGTCAATACTCGGTAGTCTTAAAATTGAATATATGGATTCCAACTATCTTTTCTAAGATTTGATTAGAGAAACATATTTAAAAAAATATATGAATGGAAACCTTTGTTCAAGAAGTTTGATTGATTATAACGTAGAAAGGACTCGTAAAGAAGTTGAATTCCATTCTGTAAAAGCACGCTTTGACTTTGGACTTACATGAAATTTGCCATATCTTGAAAATATAGCAAGTGGATACAAAATCAATTAGCACTAGAAGAAGCTTCGTTAACATAATTTCATTGTCATTCTATTTGTATATTGTTTCCCACTAATTAGTAAGTTTAATGGGATACGCAATCTCTTTAATGGGAGGTTTTGAAAATTGAATAATAAGTTAAATAAATTTATTCTTGGAGACAATTTTAAGGTTAGGTATATATGAGTTAATATTTATGCACAATCTTTTAAATCAATGAATGTTTGTAATGAAAGTGAAATAGAGATGGCTATTATTATTAAAATATATGTCAATAAATTTGATTTAGTTTTATAAATAAATAAAAATATAAGACATTATAGGTATTATTTATATTAAAATCATATGAATTACAATTTATACTAAACAAGTTGAACCAACTCTAAATCTTACACTCCCTTAATAAAATAAACATATTATAATAGTTATGTTGTTCAATTAATGGTATTTTGGAAAATAATAATATTGAACTAAAAGACAAGTTTAGTGCTTTATGCATAATATCTTTAATTTTAAGATAATATTTTTTTAAATTATAGCATTAGTATATTTGAATCTGTCATCTATATATAAATACAAAAGTGTACTTTCTACAACCAAGGTTCAAGTCTATATGGTTCGCTCTCTACTATAGTTCTCAATAGGGAGTTGTTCATCTTGACCCTTGTTGAAATAGTGGAGCTTCTTGTTTGTAGACTTTACAGTCATAGTTCAAAAAAAAGGGTTTGGCCCTTTGGTGAATTTTTGAAACTTCTTTCTTGTAGTGCATATAACCAAGAGTTAAGTCCCCATGGGGTTGCTCTCTATCGTGGTTCTTAATGGAGAGTTGTTGATCTTGACCATTAGTGCAATAGTGTCACTTCTTTCTTGTAAAGCATATAGCATATACCCAAGGTTCAAAAATTATAGGGCTTAATCCTTTGATGAAATAGTAGGGCTTCTTGCTTGCAATGCTTTTAAACAAGGTTGAAATCCCCATGGGGTCACACTTTACCATGGTTCTCAATGGAGAGTTGTTAGTCTTTTTTTAGGGTAAAATCATGGGAATTCTTGCCTATAGAACGTACAACTAAGGTTTAAAACTTTTTAGGGCTTCTTGATTGTAATGCCTACTATGTATGTGAAAATATGTATGATTGTCTTGCAATCACAAATGCTTCACTAAATCATTAATTCAATTGGTTAGTGTAACAAAACATCCAAAACATCAAAGGAACCAATTAAGACCAATTAGTCCTTCCAATCTTAAATGATCTAAATTATGATTTTTCTCTCAAATTATGCATAAGATCAATGACTTGCAATTTGAGAGGATCAACATAATGCTAGTTATGAAACTGAATGCAATTTATCTTGAAATGGATGAAAACAAGCTAAAATGATGCAAATTATGATTCAACATGCTTGAATTATACTAAAATAGTATGAATTTGAGCCAAGAATACTCAAACAATATTAGATGCACTCAAAATGAAAAAAGTATGAACTCTAGAGACAATTTGTCATTATCTCCTTATAAAAATTATAGATGGCATAAATGAGTTTGGTTGAGTTTTTTAATAGACTGAGATGCATCCTTTAGGGACTATTGAGATTAAGACTCTAACTGGTCCATGTTATTAAGCTTAATTGGAGTGCCTTGAATTATTTTTATTTTAGTGATGAGTGTGTAAGTAGAAAAATTTATTATTTTAATTAATAACTCTAGCCATGGGTTTTAGATTTAGATTTAATCAATTACGTTAAGATTTTAATTAATTGCTTTTGATTAATAATCTTTTAAGCTTGGATGTTGGTTATTGATTTTGAATGAATTGATGTTGGTTAACATCCTTGCAGTTCTCCATAGCGAGATAGCACCTACCGTGGATTTTCTTTAGATCTACGATGAGCCACAAAATTGTACCACTGTGCATCGAGCTAGCCGAATGGACCAATGAAAAATCACCACTGTACTATGACCCATCTGGCAACTACCACCAAGGATGAGCCATAATATCACTTTGGAGAAGGGCGGGCCCATTACATCATACATGTCACGTGTCGCCCAGGCACTATGTTGCTATCGTTAAAATTCTTGCAACTTTTCGTAGCGACATAATGCCAACCGTGGATTAGATCACATCGGACGTTGAGGGCTCATCAAGTACCTAGCTGCGAGGAGGGCAGGCAAATGATGTCATCTAGGACACGTGCCCCCCACCCGCTTTCCTACATTTTTTAACTTCCTTGCACTTTGATAATGCGAGAATGCGCCAACCCTTGATCTGTGAAGATATGACGGTGCATAGAGATCTGTAGAACTACATATCTGGTAAGCTAGATGGGCCAATGAGATGCCTTCGTCATACTTTGACTCATCTAACAACTACCCTGGAAGACAAGTCATCGATACCTTTTGAGAAAGTGGGCCCATGACGTCAACTAAGATAGGTGTCGCCAAATCGCTTCCTCGCATTATTTAATTTCCTCGCATCTTGATAATGCAGGAAAGCGCTAGCCCTTGATCTAGGGAGATCTGACAGTGCTCGTAACTTGTACTTTCTAAACCTCTAAGAACATCCACCGTGACATCACCTGGATGCATGTCAACAACCTGCTTTCCTGCATTGTCAGAAGGTCTAACACAACTCAGAATGTGAGGAAGCGGGCACCAATAGAATTCCTAGCTCAGTCACCTATCCAACTTGCGACCCATAGAAGGAACACGGACCCACCTGCCATGTGTCAAAAGGGTGCTATGTTGCTATCGCAAAACAACATACAACTTTCAATAGCGACATAGCGCCATCCATTGATCCAGATTGATCCAACAATGGGGAACTTGCAAGCTAGCGGAAGGAAAAAAGTGAAATACACTAAAGTTTTTATCATTTAATTTTTTGGTATTTCTCAAGCATTAAAATAACATTAAAACTGGGAACTAGCCATCGGACAGGATGGGCATATAAATTTGAATTTTTGGCGGGAGGCAAAAAATGGCAACAATATCTTTTATAGAATATTTTGTTAAACTGCAGATTTGGGAAACTAAAATCTAAGTGGACTTGTTTTATAAAAGTGGGCATGGCTTGCTCATTTCTCAAATGAAAATGAGTTAAACTTGAAGAAAATTGAAGTAGAGTTAAAAATATTTCCAAAAGTATTACATGCATACCCCAAACCTTAAATTTGTATCCACCACTCAAACATGTAAACTAAAAATCTTCACTATCTTGACTGACACATACAAAATATTAGTCCTCTTTCATCTTAAAACCCATTGCAAATGCATTCTTCATGTCATGCACCTGTGGGAAAATTAAAAGCATATAAATATATACTAATAACAATATTTGTGCATTTTTCCTTGATCCAAATGAAAGTTTTACATTTTACAAGCTCACGGGTTACCCTAGGTAAGGATTTTAACCCTTCAAGACCAAAATTATGATATCTTAGTCAAAACTAAATGAAATAAATTCAAACGAATGCCAAAATATAGTAGATTCAAAATAATATCAACCCCATCACTATGAAATCATGAGGATGAAGAAAAATGAATCAAAATGAGATATCTTCGGACTATTTACACTCAACAAAAGAAGAAAACTAGAGAAATTTCATTGCAAAATCCACTTCAAATCTTCATTAACCTCTATAAATGAAGCCCAAGAGGCTTATTTAAATTCATAATCATTTTATGTAATTTATCCACATTCATGAGGAGACCTTTCCACTTCTTGTCCATGTTTTTCTCCCCGTTTTTACAAAAATGTTGATTTTTACAACTTGTCAATTTGAGCAAGTTTTGCACTTTAAAGCCTAAAGAATTGAAACTTTGGAAAATTATTTTAGATGTCTTAAATGACCTTACAGAATATTATTGAACTAAAACTAAGAAAATTCTTCAAAAATCACATTTAGCCTATTTGAGTTTAATGAACATATATAGTAACTTGCACCAACTTGGCATATCGACTGGTGAATGGTAATGACTATCATGTAGCATCATAATAGTTTGAGTGTTTCCTTGATTAGAAACTATTTGGAGAAGCAAAGGATGTTGAAAGTTAGTGAAACCACTAGTAGAAGGGTGTATCAATTAACATGTGTATGGTGACTTAAGCAAAGTCATGATAGATGAACAAAGTAAACACTGAATTGAGAAATGGGTATGAAGGATCATAAAGGATGTGATTGGATGAAAGGAAAATAAAAGATACTAATGTGATAGATATGTAGGTTGAAGTGACTAATGGATGCAAGGATAGAGAATATAAATTGTTGGAATTTACAAGTGGGAAGATTTACTTCTAAGAGGGGGGCTGGGTGGGTGAATTAGAAGTAACTAACTTTAACCTCTTTAATACCTTTTAACTAAAATCATTCAAATGCATCTAATTTGTCTAATAAACATAAAAGTAAAGACATGCATGAAAATAGATAACACAAGAATTTGGTAACCCAGAAACCCTCCAAAATGAGAAGATAAAACTGGGGTGGGGATGACACCCACAAAGTATCACTGCACAATAATATGTAATTGTTCAAGGTTACAAAATTTGACCACTTCTAATGGTATGCCCTATGAAAGGCATGTCCTATTAAAGACTTTACACCCTGTTAAAAGTGACCTGGTTAAAGGATTTACAAAGATTCACTTGGAATATTACCATGTTAAAGGATTTAGCACCTTGTTTGAAGGCTTACAACATGGCTATTAAACCAACCTATCATCATAGGATTTTCATTCCTAATACAATTTCTAGAGAGTATTAGAAAGCCTTGACCTGATGACTTGTAATCCTTAATTGTTGATTCTATATCCTCATTCTACTCTGTCTGTTCTGATCCTTGCTTGATCTGATATGTCTCTTCTCAAAATTTTGATACTCTGTTCTTGATCAACTAAATTTTTTAATGTTGTTCTACTCTTTCTATGTCTTTACACCCCTTTGTCCTTCACTATAATTCACCCATACCCTTCTCATGCACACATACAATGGGGTTTCATCCTCCTTTTAAAGGCATCGAAGACTTAGGGTTAGGTATGAATCTATGATCAATATTCATTCTTCATTTCCTGTTCAATTCTTTCACTTTTTCTATCGGTTGCATGCCTTCTTCATTTTTCTTATTGGATGCATGCTAATTACATAGATAATGCAAAAGATTCAATTGTATCTTCAAGATCCTTCAAGATTCATCTTGAGTCAGCTCAAAAAATGGTTTACATTTGAGTTTGTGAAGATACAAACTCATATGTTGATTTTGTGTTACTCGGCACTTACTAGTTGCCAATGCTCAGCATATATAGGAATTCTATTTCACTCGGCTCCTATAGTAATTTTTTTTCACTCGGCATCTATACGTTTCTTGGCACCTATAATGACTTGGCATCACTTATCACTTGACACTTGAACTTCACTTGGCACCTAAAGTTTACTCGGCACCTATTTAATCTCTAGCTCAACACACACTATAGCTCAACATCTATATTATACTCAGCATTAACTAAAGAATTGGTTAAGTGTGTTGACACTCAATTGTCAAAACCAATTTGAGACCAACAATCTCCCCCTTTAACATGAGTGGCAAAAACACTTAACTAAATATTATGAATCTGATCTCTATGAGTATACTACATAGTTTGTTCATCATATCTACAAAACTTCAAAAACTTGTTCAAAATCTGTATACCTTAAAAAATTTGTAACTCCCCCTAAGCTGATGTTCCATTTATGTAACCAAAATTCCACTCCTACAACCAAAGACTCTTGTGCTGAATTTGTCTCATGCTGATGTGTCTGATACTCTTTTCCTTCTCATTGTTTTACCTATGTTTCTATGTACCTTGTTTCTACTTTGTTTGTACTCTGTATCTGCTCCCCCTTTCACATCTTCTTGCAAATTTTATTGTCCTTTTGGTTGTATCTCCTTATTGCTTCCTCAAAATTTGAATATCTCTTACTTTGGATATCCTTTATTACCTTCATCAAAGAATGTAGTATCTCCCCCTTTCTTATTATATGCAATAATGAATATATCTCCAAATTTATCTCCCTTTTATTGACATAATGCTTATCTCCTCCTTTTTGACACTTATGTCAAAGGGTCCTAAGAATGAATAGAATATTTAGCCAAAAATGTTTTATTTACCTACATTATCATCTTCAGAGAAGCATCCTAATTGTCTAACTCAATTTCCAGTGATTTGTGCTAGATGGTTGTCTCTTCTACAAGATGTACTAGGCCTTCTAGGGTAGAAAGATTAGGATCTTTCTTTAAAACATTTTCTACATTGGCCATTTCCTTATGTAATACTTCCAAATGTGGGGTAATGGAAAATTGAATCTCTCCTTGACATTGGCCTCTTCTACTATCAATATAGATAACTCCTTCTAGGTGTGAAGCATTGTTACAAAATGCTTCTCACTTTAAGCTAGATCTTTAGGTAGTTGTGTGCTAGAAATCTTAAGATTTTGTTCCAAGCTCAATATCCTTTGGCTAGTTTCTTGTGTGAAGAATGATGAGTCACACAATTTGGAGTACATTGAGAATATATTACCAAGTACTACTTTCACCTTTTCAACTTTCTTAACCAATTCCACTTATGAAAGTTTTATTTCACTAGATATCTTCTCATTAAATTTTATTTGAAATTTCTTTTCAGACCATTCTAATAATTCAAATTTTATATCAAGGTCTTCATTTTTAACCCAGTCCACTATGTTGGACAATTACTCCATGATGGGCTTGGTTTCATCAGGTACAGGCAAGCTGAATGCATCAAGGAATATTTCTTTGATTTCTACAAGTGCTTGCTTCTATCTATACTTAGTTTTGAGTATCTTCTATTTCTTCCTTCTCTCTAGTGCTTCTTGCACTTCATTTATTTGTGCTAGGTTCATTGTCTTGGAGTCATAACTAGGTATGACTATTTCCTCATCAAGTGGAGGGTATTCATAGTGAAGTACCCTTGCAACTTTGGTGAAGCTCAAGCCTAGTGCTGAAATTTGCAGTGGTACTACATCAGTGCTCAATTATTTGGTAGGAGTCCTTGAGGTACACAAGTTCACTAGTGTGTGTATTGCCTCTTTCTCTCTTTCCTTAGGGGTTTTCTCCTCTTCCTTCTCTTCTTCTATACTTCCTTGATCAATGATAATGATTTGAGGAGGTTCACCTTGGTTTTGTGTTATAGGAACATCTTGTCCTATCTGCTCCTTTGTTGGCTTCTTGACAGTTGTTGTTGCTTTTACTATGGGATCAACCTTAGTAGTTTTATCATGTGCTTCTTGCTCTTTTGGTTGATTTGTTGTAGTTGTGGGAGGTTGTGAAGGTGTTTCTTGTGTGTTCACCTTCTCCCTAGTGATCTTTGCTATAGCCTTTTAAAATTCTTCCACACTCACCAAAATAGGATTTGTGCATAGTTGTGATTGCAATTTGGTTTGGTGAAGGATCTTTTTGAGATCCTCTACAGTTAATGGATTGATGTTCTGACTTGAGCTATCAAAAACATCCTTGAAAATTATTGTTTCTACAGGTGTTGTATGTGGAGGACTTGGTGGTGGCAATTGGGTGTCTTGGACACTCTATTCCAATTGCTACTCTTCATCTGTTGCCTCCTCACCTTGTGTCTTCTCCATTGTTGCCTCTTCTTTCTCTTTCTCTCCCTCTTCATCCTTGTCATTCTCTTCTTCTTCCTCATTGTTCCTTCCCTTAAAGGGATATTCTTGCCCTTCCTTAATAGTAGTCAATCCATAGATTAATTGTGGACTTTTGCAAAACATCTACGATTTGATTTTGTAGAATATGGAAGGCTCTATATTTGGGTGCAAATTTGCTCCCATGTTTCTTACTGGCCTTTGTTATTTGACCTTTTGTAAGGTCTAGCATTACATGAGCCAATGTTGACTCCCTTATTTCCTTCTCCATTTTAAGGCAATAATGTCATTTATTCTCTACAATGGAGCTTAGCTCCTTAGGCATTGAATTGTCTAGTTCATGTGGGGTGGTCTTAAACTTAGCCATCATAGTGTAGATGGACTCTTCCACTATGTTTTTTTCTTCCCTTGATAATTTATTAAAGTAAATGGCCTTTAAACCAGTTAATTTTTCATTGTCTCTAGTATTATTACAAACATTTTCCAATTTAGACTTGGTAGAATGCCTTACCAATTTGAATTGGTCATTATCAAACTCTGACTTTTCTTCATCTAATTCTCGAGGTGCAATATATTTTCATCTCTTCTTTTTCTCTGTAAGCCCTCCTTGCTTTGTGGTTTTCTCCCCCTATTCCTTTGCCACTTGAGTTGTGCCCCTGGTATCTAGCCTTGTAGTTGGCTTGGTTGGGCTTGGCTTTGTTGCTTTCTTCTTCCCCTTGGGTTGTGCAACTGGCTACTTTTGTGCTTTTCTCTTCTTTGGCTTTGGCTTTGGAACTTCTTGCTTGACACCTTCCTCTTCTTCTACATCCTCTCCCATGCCTTAGGTGAAAGAAAGTGTTTCTTGACCTTTTTCTTCATTTTCCTTGCTTCATCATCTTCTTCTTCTCCTTTTGTAATGCCCTCACCAAATTTAGCCTTAAGTTTCTTTACAAGTTTGTCTTTCTTCTTTAGTGTGGAGGCAGTCTTCAACTCCATATCCACCTTTGACCTTACTACATCATAGGTTCCAAAATGTGGTGCACTTTTTTCCACTTCCTCAAATAGTAGAGCAGTTATAGCTGATGATGCCTCATCTATATTTATTTCATAGCCAAGAGGTCTTAGCCATCTAACTCTTGGTATGGAAGCTTGTATATAGGTGTAGTCAATATCTACAAGAAAGCATACATCATTTACATGCTTTTCTACTAACGAAATGGGTATTCTTAACCTTTGCTTCATGATTTTCTTGAAGTCTTCAAAATAGCTATTCATTAGGGTCTCAAAATTAGCTCACATTTGTTTAATGAATAAGCTATGATAGACCTATTAGCTTTCCAAACTACTTTACCAAAAGAAGGAAATTCATTCTACACATAGAAGAATATGCAAATCAAAATAGCACCAAATTTGCATTGGGCTTCCTTGGTTCTCCTTATTGCTGCTAAATTCTCATTAATTTTTTGCAATTGCAGTTCTACAAGATCCTAAGTATGATCCTTTTTCACCAATTTGTAACCCACATCCATTGCAATGCAAGGCACACTGTTAAGTCTGCTAGATTGGTAAAATTTGTGTGCAATAACCCTCAAAATAAAGTCAACAAGACGGTCTTGAATGGTGTCAATTTTCATTCCTCTCATGTTCCACTTAGCACCAATGTTCTCAATTACTTCCTTAGAATCACTCTTAGGGTTCTTTGGTCGATCTAGGATTGGGTACCCTATCACTCTATGTACAACCCTTTTTGTAATTTTCACTAGACCATCCTCCAACCATAAGTTTCCATCATGTATTGTGCAAAGCACTAGCCTGATCCATTTAGTCTTGAAAACTATAAGAAATTCTAGGGCATGCATCAAACCCTTATTTTCAACAATTTGATACTCTTCTTTCAACACTCCATTTTCACACAATCTCTCATAGGCTTCCATCATCTCCAAGTCTCCTATGGCTCCAATTTTATAGTTGTAACATCTTCTAACATCTTGAACTATAACTTCCTTAGGGGGTATGATAGATAGGGCTCCAACTAGGTTGTTTTTATATGCCACTTTAGGGATTGGCTAGAAATCTAGTTATTTCACTTCATTGGACACTAGTTGAACCTCAAACAACTCTTTCTCCTGTGTTTTCCTAGAACTGGAAGTCATTTGTGTGATCTAGGGTTTGAACACAAAGAAAATATGAAACTGCATAACTCAGCACAAACATAAATACCTTGAATTTGATGAAACTGTGCTAAATCACTATTGAAATCTGCTTAAACATTGGATTCTCTACTTTGAAGTCATTTTGCACTCTTTTTAATCTTTGCTCTTAATTCGTGATGAAAAAAAAGATTGGAAATGTGATAACATACCCAATTTTCATTGCAATTAATGCTTAGTGCATTTACAACTGTCCACTTGGGTTCTAAAAGATTTCTACATTACTCGGCTTCCATTGTCTTTTCATCACTCAACATCCATAGGAGTATCCTTCTCTTGGCTTCAACTAAATTTTCCTTTTCACTCAGCTTCCACTACCAACTTAGCTACTACTAATCATTCAGCTTCTACTATTTTTGACAATCAACTTAGCTTGTACTAGAGTTTTACTCGGTATCTGAGGGTAACTCAACAACACTTATGAAATCTTGAAATTTTAACTTTTGCATATTTATTCATGCTAGTCTCTTCTTTTTAGTACTAGCTTATTTAGGAACTAATGTATGATAAAGCTTTGTAAATCAGTCCCTCATGCCTTATCTTTTATTAGTTTAGTGAAGTGTTCCCTTCATTTTTTGTGTTGCTCCCATCTTTCTTCTTCCATTTCTTATTCATTTCTCCTCTAATGTGTTCAACATCTACCTTCTCTTTTCCTCTATTATTCTTTGAGTTGGCTGCCTTTGACCTTGTTGGGAAATTCCTATTGATATGACTAGTCTTCAAGCAACTAAAACGTGTGGTTTGACTCATCCATCTACTCTAGTTTCCACTAAAATGTGTTCTTATGCAATTTTTAGGAATGTGTCTGTATTCCTAACAGTAATGATAGCTATACCTGGTGTTGTAATCCCAATTGTAGTGATGTCCATAGTTATTTCCCCTTGTTGGTTGATTAGGTGTCCACATAGGCTTTGATCTGCACTCAAAACCTCTATGTCCATACTTCTTGCAATTATAGGAGTGACCTTCAAATCTTGGTGTTCTGATAGTCCTAGTCCTGTAGTTATGTGCTTGATGTCCTTGCTTTTTGCACTTATGTTAGTGACTTAGATTTGTAGGTTTTTCATGTTGATGAGCATTCTTGCTCCTACATACATTAGAGGTATGTCCCTTTTTACCACAAAAATGACAACTAGGTTTAATGTTCTTACCTTTGTTACTCCTTTCTTCTGCAGTCTTGGATGACTCTCCTTGTTTAGTGCTAGTGTATCCTAGTCCTGAAGTATCATTGCTAGCCCTTGGTGATTTCAGTGGCTACTCAAAGTACCTGATTTCCTCATTGGGTTTTTTGAAGCTCTCTATAATCTCCTTCTCTCTTTTCAAAGCATTTTGTAGTTGTTCATTTTGCATCTTTAGTGTAGAGATCTTGATATCTTTGACATTTAGTTCATGATGAGCATTCATCATCAGACAGCATGTCTAGCTGCATGTTTGAAATTCTTGCTATTGGCAAGGTTTCTCTTGTCTTCCTCTAGGATAGACTTATCTTCAATGGCTATTTTCTTCTATTCAATCACCTCATAGAGCATCATGGCTTGTGATTCTTGTTCAAGCTTGAGTGTTATGATTTCTTCTGCTTGAGCTCTATTCTTCTCCATTAGGTTTGCTATTGTTGCATCAAACTCTTTGGAATCTCCATCTACAAATAGTTTTGAGGTGTCAATCTCTTTGTATTATGTATCATTCTTAGCTATGGAAATCTCTCTTCTTCTCTTTAAGGATTTTCTCAGTTCCTCCCTAGCTTCTTCCAAAGTGTGTAGAGCAAGTTGTATATCAATTGCCTGATTCTCTATGATCTTCCCAAGTTTGTAAGCTTCCATTTCAAAATATTTTCTCCAAGCTATAAGGCTCCTTGTGAGAACTAGCCTCTGATACCAATTGTTGCAATTTATAAGTGGGAAGATTTACTTCTAAGAAGGGGGGTTGAATCAGAAGTAACAATCTTTAACCTCTTTAAGACCTTTTAACTGAAATCATTCACATGCATCTAATTCATCTAATAAACATAAAAGTAAAGACATGCATGAAAATAGATAACACAAGAATTTGCTAACTTAGAAACCCTCCAAAATGAGAAGGTAAAACTGGGGTGGGGATGACACCCACAAAGTATCATTGCAGCAATATGTAACTATTCAAGGTTACAAAATTTGACCACTTCTAATGGTCTACCTTGTGAAAGGCTTATCCTGTTAAAGAATTTACACCTTGTTAAAAGTGAATTGGTTAAATGATTTACAAATATTCACTTGGAATGTTACCTTGTTAAAGGATTTAGCACCTTGTTTGAAGGCTTACAACATGGCTATTAAACCAACCTATCATCATAGGATTTTTATTCCTAATACAATTGGTAGAGAGTATTAGGAAGTCTTGACCTAATGACTTGCAATCCTTAATTGATGATTCTAGATCCTTGTTCTAATCTATTTTTTCTTATCCTTGCTTGATCTGATATGTCTCTTCTCAAAATTTTGATACTCTATTCTTGATCAATTGAATTCTGCAATGTTGTTCTGCTCTTTCTAAGTCTTTACACCCCTCTATACTTTGTTATGATTCACCCATACACTTCTCATGGACACATACAATGGGTTTTTTTCCTCCTTTTAAAGGCTTTGAAGACTTAGGGTTAGGTATGAATCTATGATCAATATGAATTCTTCATTTCCAACTCAATTCTTTCACTTTTCCTATTGGTTGCATGCCTTCTCCATTTTTCTTATTGGCTGCATGTTGATTACATAAGTAATGCAAAATAGTCAATCTTATCTTCAAGCTCCTTCGAGATTCATCCTGAGTCAGCTCAAAAAATGGTTTATATCTATGTTTGTGAAGATACAAACTCATATGTTGATTTTGTATTACTTGGCACTTACTAGTTGCTGATGCTCAACACATATAGGAATTTTGTTTCTCTCAGCTCCTATAGTAATTCTATTTTTCTCAGCATCTATACTTTGCTTGGCACCTATAGTGACTCAACATCACTTATCATTTGGCACTTGAATTTTATTCAACACCTAAAGTTCACTCGGCACCTATTGAATCTCTGGCTTGGCACACACTATAGCTCAGCATCTATATTATACTTGGCATTAACTGAAGAATTGGTTAAGTGTGTTGACACTCAATTGTAAAAACCAATCTGAGACCAACATAAATAGGCTCATAGAAATATTGGTAGACCTACTAATCTAGACCCCTACTAGTAGGTGTCATGGATATTCTGTGAAGAAATTGGGTATGCAACACAATTTGAATGCATCAACTTTGAGCAGGATTTTTTTTTTGTGTTATAGAACCCTGACATTGTAGAGTGTATAAATACACTCAGACTTCATTTTTTTTGGATTTTTTGGCCATATTGAGAATGAAAGCTAATGAAGGATATCATAATTACAAAGCAAAGAGTCAAAGTGCAATGGACTAGTAATAGTAGACAAAGTTAAACAAGAAGAGAGAAAGGTGACACAAATGTGATCATGGAGAAAGACAAAGAAAGGAAGAAGATTAGGGAATCTTCAAGGAGTTACCATGGGGATCTACAAGGCAAGATATCATTCTTATTAGATTTAATTCATTTAGATTTATTTTTTACCAATACATCTATTTGCAATCTCTTAATCGGGAAAGCTTCAATCGTAAGATTTATAAACCCCCTCACAAGGTCCCTCCTAGAAGGAGTGTTTGTAAATCCTCCAACTAGGTAGTTTTAAAAAGATTATTTAATCCTCACATTTTATGAATATTCCTAATAAAATATATTCTTAGAAAGAATAGTTGTAGCCTTTAACAGGACAACCTTTTACATGCATTAAAAGGATAGTGTGTATATTACTCCCACCATGGTTTTCATTCTAACACTAAGATTTTTTACATACAAAACTCCATGTTTCATTGATTTATGTTTCTATATGTGAGATTTCATTGTTCTATAGTATTCAATTTATCATTTTTTTGTTACTTAGATCACTAATGTTAAAGGTTATATAGTTTGGGGCTCATATAACTAATTTAAAATTTTGTGTTGATTCAACCCCCCTCTCAATACCAATTTGGGACAACAATTGGTATTGATTAGAGAATAGACCTTAATAGAAAAAAGATTAATATCTTGAGGGAATGTCTAATGGAATCCTTCAGACTACAAAAATATCTTGATGAAGTTTTTGACACTATTGAGGATTTGAAGGATAAGTTCAGAGAGTTGATGAGCAAGAGGAAGGAAATAATAAAGAAGCTCAGTGAGAGTCACAAACTCATTGAAAAAATTGAGGATCGTAGTAGATCAGAAGAATTTGATGAATCTATAGCTTTTATCATGACTTACAATGAGAGGTTGAAGAAAACCATTACACATATAAAGAAGGAAAAGGAAGAGTTAACAAGAAGAATGAGCAAAGCACAAAAGGAATGACATAATGTCATTCTGGCCAAAGATGAAGTTGAAGAAGCATTGGGAATATCCCTAGAGGCTAAGAGAACAACTAAAGAAGCAATGAGAAGAAATGATGCATAGTAAGTGTAGATGGGTAAGCATCACAATCATTCTCACAAGGAGAAGTTCACACAGTTGATAGAAGAAGTACTCAAACTAAGGAGCTAAAGAGTATGAATGAGAGGAATGAAAAGATGAGAAATTTCAATGAGAGATCAAATAAAATAGATGAACAACTATGATCTTAGAGGAGAAACAAAAACACCACTAATCTTGGCTACAGAGGTGTTAGAAAGACTAAAGTAGGTGGGACTTGTAGAGAAGACTTGAACTTCAAATTTATGTTATTTCAAAAATGTATCACTCAATATTTAGTGTACCTTAAATGGATACTATCATAGTTGTCACAGGTATGGTCATACAACATATGAGTGTGAATATCATTTTATTGAGAAAATAATAGATGGATATTCTTACTACTTTAACAAGTATGGGCATGAGGCTGAGGATTTCAGATATAGAGCCAAATCAAACCAGTCTTCCCCAAAGCCAAAAAGTCCCACTAAAAATGATAGGTTTTCAACCAATGTCTTTAACGTATGGAAATCAAGGCCACCTTTTATCTTATTGAAACATGAGGACATCTTAGAGAAATAGTATTGGACCTTGGAAAGGCACATGAGACTCTTTAGATGTCATAAAATTGGAAATCTTGTCAGAGAGTGTAGAAGTAGA
The DNA here is from genome assembly GCA_028749045.1 of Cupressus sempervirens. Classification (NCBI taxonomy): domain Eukaryota; kingdom Viridiplantae; phylum Streptophyta; class Pinopsida; order Cupressales; family Cupressaceae; genus Cupressus; species Cupressus sempervirens. The sequence goes on along the minus strand of CM053785.1, from coordinate 994,973,330 downwards.
GGCAATCCAAACAGGGATAACTTTAAGAAACCCTGCTTTGGAAAAAGTATAAAATCTTGGTGAATCCAACATTATTTTAGGTGGAAAATTTTAATTTCTATTGGGAATTTTTTTTTTCAAACTTGGAAAAAACTTAATTTCTTTGGCAATTTTCTTTTCATCATATAGAAATTCTATAAACCCTAGTAAATCTTTAATTATCGACGAAAATCATGACCAAAAGTATGAATGCCTAGAAACCATATTTTATATCATCTAAAATATAGTAACTCATTTTAATAGCCATTAGATAATCATAAATCAGTAGTATAAATCCTATTCCAAGCCTAAATCTTCAAGGACAACAAGTTTTAGAGAAATTCTCCAAAATAATGACACCTCTCCACAATCAAATCCATATTGGGTCAAAGCTTAAAAGGATAAAAACTTACTTGGAAAGTCTCTAGAATAGAGACATGTATCAAGTATATGTACTTATCATATAATCTAATTTAAACTTTTATCATATATTGGCAAATGTGACCATCAAATAAGACAAGCCTCAAAAATTATGGGCGAAAATATTTAATTTACCATGTGGAAATATTTGATACCATTGGTGAAGTTATCACCAAAATAAAAATGATTGTGTATCATTATTGGTGATTGGTCTTAGCATGAGACCCAATTTTCATAAAGTGCAGGTGACATTGTCACCCCAAAAGTGCAAAAACAAATTCCAAATTTAGGGACCCAATGGGAGAGATTTTCCATTTGGCTAATATTCACCACTAAAGTTAACCCTGAGTTGAAACTATAAGTCCCTTGATGAGAAAAGGGAGAGCAAGGTCATAGACAAAGAAGAAGTCAAAAGGAACTTCACCAAGATAGAGACTTAAAAGGGTGAGGAAGCTAGGGTAGTTACACCTGTGAAGGTTGTAAGCTCACTAATCAGTGGTGAGACTTCTAAGATAATCTAAGCTAACCTATCGCTTAAGGGATTATATAATCAAGGAAAAATATTGCACCAATCCTTGAATCTAAATAGGGGAATCATGCAATGTGATTCCAAAGGATGTTGAGCATTAGGTACACCAAAAAATATGCACCACTTGTAGCTGATAGGAAGAAAAAGTAGTAGCATGATTGTTTCTCAACATATTACAAGAATTAATAACACAATTTAAGTGGTAGGTAAAACTCTTATTTACTAATTTAACTTCAATGTTACAATTCAAGTCTATAAATGTATGCTATGATGCCCTCCCTAGAGTCACCTTTATATGATTTGATAGTTACATTTTGGGAGATTGATATATGTACACTATCATATTTCATTCTCTATTTTTTAGGAGATAATTTAATTGAAGTATTTATTTACATTTTCTATGATTACTATCTTTAGACTAAATCTACTAACACATCATATGTGTGTATAATTATTTGGTGTGCTTCCTTGTGTGTCATTACATTTATATATGTATATGCAGATTGTACATTGTCGATTAATGATGTAGGTGTGTGCATGTAATGTATCACAAATCCTCAAACTAATTGATGATTTAGAGATGATACCATGATTGATATAGGTGCCCTTATATCCTTAGAACTCTGGTAGGACTTTAGTCACCTAGTTTGGGGGATAATGTTTTATTGTTTCATTTGATAGTTTTAGTAGTGGATGTTAGTATTTGGAGGTCTATGACATGATCTTGATATATGGATTTCATGTGAATTTTATATATCCATATTGTCATGATTTTACTAATTATACATGTGTGGTGTGTTAGGTATATTTATCTATGTACGTATGGGTGCACACATTTATGCCCAAATAAATATACAAACTATTATGATTATGGTAACTAAGTTAATTATATATTGTTGTGTAAAATAAATATGTCTAGTACTTGAAAAGTAATAAAATAAATAAACTATAATATTAAATAAAATAAAAGGATAATAAATAAAGTAGTAAATTACCCCATTTGAAGAGACTCTAAACTCTGAACTCTCAACAATCAAGCTAATAAGCTACCATCATGCCATTTAGATACCTTAAAATTACGAGTGAGTAAATTTAATTTTGAATTAGATATAATAATATTTAGTTAAACAAAAATTTGTAAACCTAATCTAGAGACTTGACCTACTAGTTGCAAAGTACATGATATTAACCATTGGGGTACATATAATTTATTAAGATTAATGTCTTTAGAATATATTATTAAGAAGTAAACCTTGTTAAATATGAACCAAAAAAAAAATTTAATTTAATAATAAATAAATTATATAATAATTGATTTATTAAATAAAACTATTTAACAAATCAAATCTCAATTATGAATCCTCACTCCTAAGGAGTAACTTCTCTGACCATTTAGAGAAGTATAAATCTTCTTCTTTGGAAGCCATATGGGAGGGGGAAGAAATATGGAAGAATCAATCATAGATGTTCTTGTATCATCTTAGATTTAGGGTAAGAGGAAGTGGAAAAAGAATGCATGTAGGAGGATTTTGCCTGGAAAGGAAGAAACTAAAAAGTTATCTCTATGTCTAAAAACATGTATTTTATGTCTTATTTACTTGAAAAAATTAAAAGATTTCCAATATGTAAAAAGCTCATAGAATAAAATTTTCTCAACACACTCACACAACTTGATTGATAATAAATAGTAATAGCTATATCATTTTAATGCATTAAGATATTGTTCCCTTTAAAGGGTGAAATTTGAATTAAATAAAGTAAATATGTTTCAAATTAAATCCAATATGACTTAAAAAAAAGAAATAAATCGAATAAACTGATTATACAAGAAAGTTAAATAAATTATAATGAAAACGTTTTGATGAATAAAGTAGTTAAAAAGAAATTGTTCTTCTTAATATTTTTCCCAAGTAGGCTTGGATAAAAAATAATAACAAACAAATTTAAAAGAATGAACACATTGTTATAATTCTTTAGAATAACTGAGAGGGGGGGTGAATCAGTTATCCAAGGTCCAATGATGTCCAATTTCTACAAATCCTTAATGGCACATAACTGAAATTGTCATGCATTCAATTGAACATTAAAAAATCATGAAAAGTAAACATGCATCACACCGTAACACTAAGGATTTGATAACCTAGAACCCTCCAGGAATAAGAAGGTAAAACTGGAGTGGGAATGATACCCACAAAATAACTATGCAATTGATTTCAACCACTTCTGATGATTTTCCCTGTTAAAGGCCTGCCCAGTTAAAGACTATAGCACATTGTTAAATGTGACCTTGTTAATCAATTTAAGAACATTTAACTTGGAATGTCACCCTATTAAATGATTTACATAGAACTGTTAGGCTCACCCAAGTCCATGGGATTTATAGTCACCTACTCAAAAGAATCTTTCATCCCTCACTAAGGATCTCCTATCCTCCTCCTAAGGATCTCTTTATCCTTCTCCTGGGGATCTTTTTATCCTTTTCCTGAGGCTTATCCACCTAGCTGTTAAGCTAACCTAGCAATGTAGGGTTTCAATATCTAATACAATGGTAAGAAAGTATTAGAAGGGATTTGACCTGATATAGATTGCAACTTCAACCTTGTAGATTTCAGATCGCTCTTCAGTCCTTTTCTTTGCTTGGCTTTCCTCCCTTGCAGTGCTGACACCTTGTTGACCCTTCAAGATCTGTCTCCTTGAGTTCTTCCACTCATTATGCCAATGCAATCTCTATTCACTCAATCAATTCAGAGTCTTGTTGCTCTATTCTTACTCCTCTTGGCTTCTTCGCATGATTACACATATTACCAACTCCCTCTCATGCATGTGCACTTGATCTTTGACCTGTAACTTCTTATAAAGAAGTTCTATACTTGATTTCTTGCTCAAATCTCCCTCTCCAACTTTAGGGTTTCAATGGATTAGGTAGGATACAATATATCTGTCCCATATCTTGTTTCTATCTAGAAACTTCTGTTAGGATAAACCACGGACAGAAATAAAAAACTACATGCAAATATAACCAATAAGAGAAAATAATAGAACAAATAGAAAATGAACACAAGGCACCAAGATTTAACATGGTTCACCCAATCCCTGGGCTACGTCCACCAAACAGCAAGTCCGATCTTATTACAATCCAGTGATTACAACCTGATTACAATCCTTAATCCCTTACAGCTCAATACCACCGCAAGAACCAATTTCGTATCACAACATATGAAAAATACCCAACCCTAAGCCCTTTTATACAAGTATTAAACTACTTTAGGGTTATAACATGTCGGCCATATGTCGGCCATAATATGTTGGCTACTGCCCAAAAAAAAAAATTCATACAGTACTTTCCTGATCAGTCACCACAATCTAACAATCTCCCACTTGGGGACTGATCAGGCTCCACACTAAACAACAATCTCCCACTTGGAGACTGATCCTGTAGCAATAACACTACCACATGGGGCTCCCACTGGATCAAACCATCCTGGACTCTACTATTCTTTTATTTGTGTTCAGTCTAAAAGACCAACCGAAGCTGAAGAGGAGTTCAGCTTCTCCCTTGTTACAACATTTGTCAACTTATCTGCTGGATTGTCATTGGTATGTGTCTTCTCTAGCTTTAACTGTCCATCCTCCAAAACTGACCAAATGAAATGGTACTGCAACTGTATGTGTTTGGTCTTAGAATGCAGAGCTGAATTCTTAGCAAGATGAATGGCACTCTGACTATCTGTGAACAAATAATTATCCTTTTGAGGATGTCCCAATTCTTCCAAGAAGAACTGAACCCATATCATCTCTTTGGCTGCCTCTGTAGCAGCAACATACTCTGCCTCTATAGTGGAGAGAGCATTAATCTTCTGTAACCTAGAAACCCAGCTCATGGCTGCCCCACCAATAGTAAAGACATAACCTTTAGTACTCCGCCTGGTATCAATATCCCCAGCCAAATCTGAGTCAACATGGCCCTGTAAATCAGTAGTAGAGCCCCCAAAGTGTAAACACTTATTGGATGTTCCTCTCAAATATCTGAGAATCCACTTGACAACATTCCAATGCTCAAATCCTGGATGACTCATATACCTGCTAACGACTCCCACTGCATGTGCAATATCTAGCCTAGTGCATACCATAGCATACATCAAACTTCCTATAGCTGAAGCATAGGGTACCTTGGACATCTTATCCTCCTCTTCCTGTGTCTTGGGACACATCTCCTAAGTCAATTTCAAATGACTAGGTAAAGGTGTGCTGACAGCTTTAGCATTCTCCATAGAGAAACGTTGCAACACCTTCTCAACATAATCAACTTGAGATAGCATCAATGTTCTGTTCTTCCTATCTCTGCAAATCTTCATACCAAGGATTTGTTTTGCTGCCCCCAAATCCTTCATAGAAAATACATGTGCTAATTGGTGTTTTAGCCCCTTAATATGATCCATGTTAGACCCAGCGATAAGCATATCATCAACATATAAACATAAAATAATGTATCTATCATCATCCAACCTCTTAAAATAAACACAGTAATCTGAATGACACCTATTATATCCATGCTCATGCATAAAACTGTCAAATTTCAGATACCATTGCCGAGGTGCTTGCTTCAAGCCATATAAACTTTTCTTCAATTTGCACACTAAGTTCTCCTTACCTTTGACCTCAAAACCCTATGGTTGAGCCATATATATTTCTTCATCGAAATCACCATGAAGAAAGATTGTTTTAACATCCATCTGCTCTAAATGCAAATCTTCAGTAGCCACAAGACTTAAAACAGTACGAATAGAAGTCATTTTAACAACAGGAGAAAATATCTCATCAAAATCAATTCCCTTTTTCTATGCAAATCCTTTTACAACTAACCTAGCCTTAAATCTTTTCTTACCTCCTTCCTCTTTTTTCAACCTGTAAACCCATTTATTCTGTAAAGCCTTTTTACCTGCAGGCAACTTGCACAAATCCTATGTCTTATTTTTCAGCAAAGAGTCCATTTCATCTTTCATTGCAGACTCCCACTAAATCTTAGTATCCACCTGCACAGCTTCATCATAACTTTCAGGTTCACCAGCATCAGTAAGTAAAATAGAATACAAAGAGGGAGAAAACCTTTGTGGAGGTCTAATTTGCCTTGTTGACCATCTAACATTCACTAGTGTGTGTGGTATTTGTTGTTGCAGTTGTTGCACATCATGAGGAATGGCTAGAACATCAGCTTTTGGGGTATCATCTAGCACTACATAATCATCTTCTTTCTTCTCATGTTGCTGCAACAGATCTTTGTACAACACTTTCTCATTGAATATGAATCCCGACTTCTAATAATTTTAAGATTTTCAAAATCCCAAAGCCTATAACCAAATTCATTAATGCCATATCCAACAAAGACACATTTCTTTGATTTAGCTTCTAGCTTGGTTCTATTTTCAGAGTCTATATGAGAAAAAGCTTCACAACCAAAGGTCTTGAGAAAAGAATAACTCACCTTCTTACCAGTCCATGCTTCCTCTAGAATACCACAGCCCAAAGGAGTAGAGGGACCTCTATTAATCAAATATATTGTAGTATTGATAGCCTCAACCCACATGTGTAAGGGCAACCCAGCATGCAACCTCATGCTCCTTGCGTGCTCCATTATAGTCTTGTTCATGCGTTCAGCCACTCCATTTTCCTGTGGAGTCCTTGGAACAGTTTTTTGTCTATGAATACCATTAGTGGAGCAATAATCTTCAAATTCATGACTACAATACTCACCACCATTATTAGATCTAAGACATTTTAATTTCTTACCAGTCTCATTTTCAACCAAGCATTTCCATTTCTTAAAAGTTTGAAATACATCAGATTTCTGTCTAAGGAAATAAACTCATACTTTTCTAGTTGCATCATCAATAAATGTAACATAATAATGAGAGCCATCAAGGGAACATACCTGGGCTGGTCCCCATATATCTGTATGCACAAGCTCTAATTTCTCCTTTTTGTTTTCCTTCCCTGTCTTTACAAAACTCACTCTCTTTTGTTTTCCATACACACAACTTTCACAGAAATCCATATTCACACATTTTAGACCTGGTAAAACTTTCCTTGAATGAAGTACTTTCATACCTTTCTCACTCATGTGCCCAAGTCTATTGTGCCACAGCGTTGTATCAGAATCTACAACAGCTATTTGTTCTCCCTGCTCAACTGCAGTAATTGTTCCTGAATATTTATTTTTCTCTGAAACAATCAAAGTAGAAGGAACAATATGACCTGTACAAAGATATAAGGTGCCTACTCTCACACCTTTTTCTACTACAAGGGAACCTTTTGAAACCTTCCAATTTTTATCATTAAAAGTAACTACACAACCCTCATCACCGAGTTGCCCTGCTGAAATTAAATTTCTACTTAGTTTTGGAACATGTCTTACCTCATGTAGTAGCCAATGATTCCCATTCTGCAAATTAATCTTAATTTTTCCCTTTCCAAAAATCTAATAGGGTTCATTATCCCCCAAATAAACAAGCCCAAAATCCCCTTGGACATAATCAATGAAATAACCTCTATGAGGTGTAGCATGAAATGAAGCACCAGAATCTAAAACCCATGAATCATCAACACTCTCTAAAGACAGAAGCAAAGCATCCTCTTTAGATTTGTTACTTACCACATTTGCCTCCTTGTCTCCATCTGATTTATCTCCTTCATTTTTCTTTCGATTCCAGCAATCTTTCTTTTTGTGCCCTGGTTTCCCACAGTACCAGCAATCATTTGGTCCTCTCGATTGAGACCTCCTCCCCTTTGACTTTCCTCTTGATTTCCCACGATTTCCAGAGTTACTTCCTCTTTCAGTCATTCTGCCCCTGCTTTGTGCATTTAAAGCACTTCCTGATGTAGATCCACCTGAGGATTTTCTATGAGTTTCCTCACTTAAAATAACACCGATCACATCATCATATTTTAGGGTACTAGATCCAGGAATAGAATTACTCACCGCCATTACCAAGCCATTCCAGCTTTCAGGCAAAGAACACAAAATCAAGAGAGCCCTAATTTCTTCATCAAAATTGATACCCACAGAAGATAATTGACTAGTAATAGTATTAAACTCATTTAAATGATCTGCAACAGATCCACCTTCTGCCATTTTAATATTAAATAAACGCTTCATGAGAAATACCTTATTTGAAGCAGAGGGCTTTTCATACAGTGTCGCTAAGGTTTTCATCAAATATTCTATCATCTTTGCTTTTGTAATATTAAATGCCACCGATGGTGCCAAGCATAACCGAATGCTTCCGAGTGCCTTTCTGTCCAAAAGATCCCATTCAGCCTCTGACATAGTTCCCTAATTTTTGGCTTTTCCTTCCAACGGCTTCCATAAATCCTTCTGATATAAATAGTCTTCCATTTGCATCTTCCATAACTAGAAGTTCTGCCCATTAAACCTATCAACCCTCAACTTACCCTCATCTGCCATTGCTCCCACTCAACTATGAGACTCCCACTTAACCGTGAGACTTTCCTGCAGAGGATAACTGAAAGACAACCTTGCTCTGATACCACTTGTTAGGATAAACCACAAACAGAAATAAAAAACTACATGCAAATATAACCAATAACATAAAACAATAGAACAAATAGAAAATGAACACAAGGCACCAAGATTTAACGTGGTTCACCCAATCCCTGGGCTATGTCCACCAAACAGCAAGTCCGATCTTATTACAATCCAGTGATTACAACCTGATTACAATCCGTAATCCCTTATAGCTCAATACCGCCGCAAGAACCAATTTCGTATCACAACATATGAAAAATACCCAACCCTAAGCCCTTTTATTCAAGTATTAAACCGCTTTAGGGTTATAACATGTCGGCCATATGTCGGCCATAATATGTCGGCTACTGCCCAAAAAAAAAATTTCGTACAGTACTCCCCGAACCCCACTATTTATGAAGTATGTATAGTACTTTCCTGATCAGTCACCACAATCTAACAACTTCATGATAAATCCATTAGCATTCACCAAAAAATGTTTTACATAGTGTTTTGTGCCACTAGCTCATCATTATTATCTTCTATCTAGTTCACAAAATTCTAGATAACTACCATGTCAACTCAGATATGGTGAATCTTCAACCTTTCAAAATAATGTAGCAACTCGGCATCATTGGTTTACTGATGCTCAGCACCTTTTGTGTTACTCAGCTTCTTAATATTATTTACTGGTGCTCAGCACCTATACCTTGCTCGACACCTAAAGACTGCTCAGCACTTAATCTTCACTCGACACCTGAAGATCACTCGGCACACACTAAAGTTGAACTTGCTTGGCTTCAACTAGGAATCTATTCGGCATTAACTAGAGCTTAGTTAATCCTTACATCATGTGTCTCAGTGTGTCCATGCTCTGTGTCTTAGAGTATGTCATCAATGCACTATTTCATCAATGGCTTAGTTGATCCTTATACTTCATTACAACATCATAACTTCAACATTTCTCTATGTACGCTAGTTACATCTTATTGATTGCCACCTCCTTGTTAATCAACCAATTGATAGTATTTGGATCACTTAAGCAATTGTCATTCCTGCAACTAGCAAATTTGACATCAATGACAAAACAATGATTGAAACGTTCTTTACCAATTCCATTTCTCTTCATTCATGATCTTTTCAATCATTTACAACACACATTATAATCTTGTAGAATCATAAATTAATTTATAAATCCCCATGAATATTAATTAATGTTAAAAAAAATTATTAATATTAAAAAGGTGAAAGTTAAACTTTGAATTCACTTTGTAAAATAAGAAATCATTTAAGAGGAATCATATTTATAAGGTTTTAAATGCAGATGAAATAATATTTGTATCTTATAAAGATTTAAAAGTTAAAAGAAAACATATAAAAGAGTGAAAAACTAAAATCCTATTGATACTCCTACTTTATCTCCTCTCCTCCTTTCTCTATCTAATATATGAGATAGAAGTAGAATTTGAGACCACATGTTTATAAGAGTTACCAAGTTCTTAATGGGGTAAATGATTTCCTTGAGAATTACTCTCCATTATAATATAATTATAAAAGAGAAAATAAACAAATAAAGATATTTAAAATGATTAATTAGATTAGAATTTAGTTTAATAGGATGTAAACTTAATTATACTTTATAAATTTTGTTAATATTAAATTTAAATTAATTTTTAACTATATTAATTGTAAAATACTATATAGTTGTTTTTTTGTTACAATACAAATTAATTTGATTAATATTTTAGGTTATTAAATATGGATTAATGTATAGTTAAGTTTAATAAAATTAAAACTAATTTAGTAGATTTAATAAGGTTTTTAATTTCTAATGATTACATAAATAATAATGGATAACATTTTATTTTTAATCTTCTTTATTAGGTTCTTGAAGCTTGCAACCTGAATTGGTTTCATATTATTTCCCTTAGAATTACTACATTATTTTGTTTTCTATATATTATTTGTTTTCATTAGATTATACGTCTTTTCATAACTTATTGTTATATTTAAAAAAAGCTTAAGAATTTGGATTAGGGATCAGAATCATCATAGGGTTATGGAACTCTGATATATTTCTTAAACCATCATTTGGGATGTGGTTGATATGCTATGCAAAGTAGGGTTAGGTGCCCTAGGTTAGTAAATCGCCATAAGTACTAGGAAATAGAAGAATGTTGGTATCTCTAACTATTGTTGTCTATTAGTGTTAAAAACTTAGTCATATAATAGGCATAGTTAGAAGGTCATCACTGGAACAAACTACTCTACAAAGGTTGAGTCATATAAAGACTTGTAAATAAACATATGTATGTCGAGCTCTATAGGAGTCAAGAAATCCTTTGGTCACAGAGTGATTTTAGTATCATCTTAGCCTAATGTTTACCGAGCAGTTCAAGTACATTGAAGTTGAGTTACATAGGTGTCGAGCACAATAAACACCAAGCATCAGCAACATGTATAGTGAACGTCGAGTATCAGAGACAATAAGTGTTGAGCAATGTAGAATTGACATTCAATTCAAGAATGATACAAAATTTTAAGGTAAACCATTTCAAGATAACATTGACAAGATATTTAATACTTGTAGAGTTTATTACAGAGGTTATTATGTGTTTTATAACATGGATCATAGATCCCTATGTGATGTGATTAACCAATCAAATGAAGAGGCAAAATAAGGAAGCATCTAGAAAACTCTTTATGAAATCTTTAAATAGAGAAGATCTAAACCTATTTTGATATGAAATATGGCAATAGTGGTGAGAAGGAGAAAATAAGCTACTCATGCGATTCAAGTATGAATGCGTGAACATTATAGAGAAGGCAAAAAAAAATTGTTATTGAAGAATAGAAGAAGTGACCTTTTCAAAGTAGTGAAGGACAATAAAGCTATATCATATTAGAGATCAAAGTAGAGTGAAGAGAGGATATCAAAAAATAGATTATTAAAGAACACTAAGGATCATGTACTAAATAAGTTTTAACAGATTGAGTCAAGGATAATCTCTTAATAGAGTAGTCTTAACAGATCTTTGTAAATCTCTTAATTGAGTCCTTACTTTATTGTATGTGTAAAATCCTCTCACAAGGTAAGATCTAATAGTCTTAATAGACTTTAACAAGGCAGACCCTTCACAGGGTAGATCATCAAATATGATCAAACATTATAATCTTAACGAGTTAACTTTATTGCTGCAGTAGTGAAGATTTGTGGGTGTTATCCCCACCCTAGTTTTACCTTCACCTTGGAGGGTTTCTAGGTAACCAAAATCTTTGTGTTATGTACTTACATTTCATGCATGTTATTGATAGATTAGATCTATATGTGATTATAGTTTAATTTTACAAGCTATGTTATGCATGCATAAGATAAGTGTTACATATCCCTAATTCACCACACTCCCCCCCGCTCCCCCTCCCCCCCCCCCCCCCCCCCCTCTCAATATATTAGCTTCCCAAATAAGACTTTCAATAATTGTTATCAAAGCATAATTTTTCTTATAAAAGTATAATGGCTTGGGAGATCAGATCATGGAACTAGAGGATTATAAATTGGGAAAGGTAATTGATAATTAGGTTATTGACATCTAGCTCATACTGCAACAACTTGAGGTAGCAAGACAAGAACTGAGGAAATCCCTAAAAAGGAGAAAAGAGTTGGCTATTCAACTAAAAGAGTTGAATTATGAGGAAGTTGATACTCAAATATTATTTGAAGCTGGAAATTCAAGTAACATTGATGCAGCTATTGTAGATCTACTAGGAAAGAAAAAAATCCTAAATGAAGAAATTAGAGGACTAAAAAGGGAACATGAGATTCAGTGAGTGAGGCTATGTGAAGTGACTGAGAAAAAGAAGAAAGCTAAGGAAGAAAAGGTTGTCATTGAGGAAGATAAAAGGCTAACAATAATTAGACTTTAAGAAAGGACATCTGATGTGCAAAAACTTACAAACACTCAACTAGACATGATGAATCAATTGATACTTGCAAATCAAAAGTTGAAAAAAAAGGATATGGAGATAGAAAATCTAAGATCACAAAAAGACTTATTGAAGAATGAACTAAAAACTGAGAAAGAACTTGTGGAAAGATTCAACAAGCCTAATGAAGCAATGAAATACTTTACAGAACTAATGAGGTCATCTAGAAGCACTATTGGATCAGGAAATTTATCTACCATGCAAGGAGAATCATCCATGAGTGGAGAATTGGGAAATAAAAAATCCAAAGATCATCAAATACAAGTTACTAGTTATTGTTTTTACTATAAGAAGCAAGGTCATCAAATACATGAGTATAGATCAAGAATAATTAATGCATCTACTACACCTATATTTGAAGGCTATTGTTACAATTGTCAAAAGTAAGGACATAGAGCATATGAATGCAGATCACAGACATGACCCTATTGGACTAACCAAAGGTAGAATTATATGCCTAACAATGCATGTTCCAAATGTCACAAGTTTGGATGTTTAAGCAAAAATTGTAGGACCAAAGTACAAACAAATCACAATAACACCAAGGGTAAAGGAAAAGTGGACATTGATCAAAAAAAGCATATGAAACAAACATGGAAGAAAAAAGGAATAAGATGGAAACAATGGATCAAATGGAGTTGACATCACCCAATCTAATGGAGAAGGTGATTACATCATCTCAAACTAATCAAGAAAGGTATGTAAAGAACTATATATATAATGATATATCTCACATTAGTTCCAAATCTAAAATGTGCTAAAGGTCATATTTACATAAGTAAAGATGCATAATAACATATCTACAAAAGGACCAATGAAAAGAATCATTTACACAATTAGTGACAAAAATTAGTAAAATTATCTATATTGACTGAGCATTACAATATGGACTAAGTACTTCAAATGCTAAAGTGGTGTATAGGCCAAGTTAGATTGAAGAGACTGAGCTTTAAAGTGAACACCTAGTTCATAAGACAAAATATTGATCGAGACAGTTGGATTCCACCTACCAAAGCACACAACATTAATGGAGACCCTAATTCAAGAAGAAGGAAGTATATATCAAAATTTGAAGACATTATTTCATACCTTGTACACAAATTAGCACAAAGCAATTTTGAGCAATTTACAAAAGCGATCTTAAGCAAATTAGGAGAGAATTTGGAATGAAAGATTGATGGAGTAAAAATTTGAGTGGATTCAAGTTATCCAAAAAGAATTTTTAAACCCTAACAAAGAAATATGGAAGCTTCATCATCTATAGGAAAGAGTCAATGAGTAGAGGTTAGTAACATTCAATTGGCGAAAAGTGACACTTTTCCTCCACCAAAATTTCATGTTATTCCTAAAATTGTAATGAAAGGAAACTCAATGGGTTCATTATCCTTGATACCACCTAAGGTAAGTATGATGCATGATTGGTAGAGTTATTACATGTGTAAAATTGGAGAAGTTGGTGACTATGAGATTCAAGAGGCATAAGAGAAATTGTGTGATGAAGGAGTTCTAAAGGACAAATTCAAAATTGTTGAGAGGAAAGGGTTAACTCATGCTCTAGATTTTCCAAGGAATTTTAAGATCAAATGGATCAAGTTTGTATTGAGTAGGATCCACAATATGAAATTGTTGCTACACAATGGACCAATTGAGATAACCAAGAAACTGATTCACAAGGTTACATGTTATCCCACTCTAGATAAGAAGAAGACTATGTGATGTTTGTTTCATGAGGAAGTTGAGGCAAACACATGAGCCAAGTGAAATGGATGAGAATTGTCCATCTCGAACATCTCTAATCCATTGATTGAATTTACAGTGAGAGTAATTTCTCACAAATTCTATCAATCAAGTAGATTAACAGTGTACCATGTATGGTAGTCAACCAAGCATGGAAGATTCTACTGAAAGATCATGAATATGGTCTTGCCAAGTTGTAGAAACTTCAATTGGAAGAAAACTTGATATCCATCAAGAAGAAAAATAATTCTATGTCTAAGTTTGGATCATATATCATGTGTATTTTATTTTATATTTAGAAGTATTTGCCTAGTATTGGAAATATTGTTTGGGAACAAGGAAAACCAATGACAAGGAAAATCAGTGAACACATAACTCAATTAGGAGAGAATTTTGAGAATTTCATGGACACATATTTTGAAGAATTTAAACAAAGAATGGAGATGAGGATGAGAAGACCAAAATAATTGGTAATGAGACATTATTATGATGTATATATTTTATTGGACATAGATAACACATTTGTGCAAGCAGTGAAGTTGAGGAAGGTATGACTACAAGCATTTGACTATGAAATTGATAGTGATACAACAAGTGCAAAAATTGTTGTAATACTGAAAGAAGAGATTGATACTAAAGCATACTTTTGGAAAAAATGAACAAGCTAAGGCAGGAATAATCATTGACATCAAAATAGCTTCTAAGGAAAAGAAAAGAAAGAAAAGAATTGAAGACCTAGAGGAAAAACTAGGCACAAATGTCAAAGGCAAGGAACCTTTGTAGTTACCACAAGGTCTTGGAGAAGATGAAGAAAAGGATAGTGGTGATGAGGTAGATGAAGAAGAAGAAGGAGATCAAGTTAAAGCCCTAATTATTGTTGCACCACCCACCAAGAAGAATAAATCTATCAAGCCTAAAGAAAAAGGAGTTGTAAAGAAGATAGTGGTGGCACCTCTCTCCTCCACCACCAACCAAACTAAGGATCAAGATAGTAGTAGCTAGTGTTGAGCCATCTCCAAATAAAGGGGTAGTGAAAATCACTAAACCAAGTGGCTCTAGTGCATAGAAGAAGAAATTTCAAGCACTTGTGAGCTAGCCAAAGAGAATAAGATTGGTAAAGATAAAAGACGAAAAAGAAGATGATGTGAAGAGAACATAATCGAATGAATTGGTCATAGTATCTAGAAGAGAAACCACTATTAATGAGATATGTGTTGACCTAAGAAGCTCTGTGGGCTTATCCAATTTCAGATTTGTAAACTATGACACACTGGATAATGTTGGTAGAAGAAAAGTTGAGGAGGCCATGATAGATATGATGGAAAGTAATAAATTGGCTCCTAATGAAGTAGAGAAGAAGATTCTTATTGATTTCTTCAATAGACTAAATAAAAGATGGGAATAGGTATCATCAGTAGAGAAATATATTAAAGAAGGCACATTAGCCAAGGTTATGCATGATCTATCAAAGGAGTAGAAGGCAACATTTTTGGAGAAGTACAGGAACCATTTTGTTCCTAAGTTAAGAATTTTCATGATTTTACAAAATAAGATTGAGCTTGTAGTTCAATAGAATGAGTTACTATGGAAAATAATTTTTGGTCTTATCACTAAAGAAGTGATAGAAGAGAAAGACATGGAGATAGTAACCATATAGGATGATCAAAGTGATGAAATGAGTTCAGGTGTGCCAAGTCTGCAAGGCAACATTTCACCTATTCATGCTGACACCCCTGACATTCTAGTTGTTGAGAAAGAGAAACCCTCAAATGTAGATAAAGAGGACCAAGAGGTAGATGAATCAAACATAGACACAAGTGTAGACATTTCTACCAAAGTTCAAGAAGGACCAGATGTGGTTGAACCTCGAACTAAGGAAAATAAAAAGTGTCGAGTGTTACTATTGTTGTTTCTAGCAATGATATACAAGCAAGGCCAAGTGGTGATACCCCCTCATCATCTCCTAAAGTAGTGTCAAGTAGCAACACTCCTTCATCAAACAAAGAGAAAGCAATAAAGGACTACTCTCTAGATGTTCAAGTTGGTCTGGACAAAGTTATTGAGATGCCACAATTGGATTTGGAAAATATCACCTTTGAAAAAATAATTTTGTTGCAAGAAATTTTTGTTAAAAAGAAGAAATAGGAAGAGATGAGAAGAGAACATCAATACAGGAAAGTATTACATGATTTCAAGGAAATTTTTGTTGAAGTATTTGATATACCAAATTTTGATGGAAAAGCCCTAATCATTTCCCAACTTATAGATATTGTTGAGCAAATAAATGTTGGAGATATAGAAGAAAATGAAAAGTTGATGGCTTGGTTAGCCAATAAATTTGAGAATAAGGTTGTGGAGAAAGTCTCAACAACCATTGTCGAGAAAAAATTTCAATTGAAAGAACATGTATAGAATATGGAGGAACTTCTACAAAAATTACAACATTTGTACAATATTTTGTGTGATGTGACAAGATTCACTAGTGATCTTTAGGAAAACATCCAATAGATTTAGGTTGATATGCAGAAAAAAAAAATAGCATCATTTTGCAATTAGTGGAATTCAACTCAAGTAATTATCATAAGTTATTGACTTTTGAAGGAAATTTGGTCAAGCCTCAGTCAATTGATAGCAACATGAGGTCAAAATTGATCTCCATCCAAACCATGTTGATACCTCATTTGGAGGCTATGCAGTGAGAATTAAAATCAACACAAGATCTTATTGATGAAGATCATAATCTTTTGGTGGCTGAAAGTTTTATTGATTTGATAGTTATATTGCATTTGTAGAATCATATTTTCGAATCAGCAAGAATCGCTTGGGATCATGCATTTTCCATGATTAACCAAGCTCATAAACTATTCATTGAAAAATATAGTTTGATTACACCCATTCAACCCCAGCATTAGCCATAAGTGATAAGACTAAGGGGGAAAGAGGGAATGTAATGATTATTAAGTATTTTGAATGGAATAATGAACACAAGGAGAATAATAGATTAGAAGAGTCAAAGTCAAAAATTTACATTCATAATCCAAATTTAGAAGGAAAATAGGGTATGACACTAAAACAATTAGACTACTCAGAATCATGTGTATATCTTGTTCATTGTTTGTTTATTTAGCAAAAAAAAATTGTAGTTCTATAAGAACTATGTCATAGGCTTAGGGGGAATACTCTTATTATTATTGTAACAATGTAATCATGAAAAATTCTTTTTACCACTAATTTTAAATTAGTAGATTGTTGGTATCTCTAACTATTTTTATCTATTAGTGTCAAACACTTAGTCATATACTAGGCAGAGTTAGAAGGTCATCATTGGAACCGAGCTACTCTATAGAGGTTGAGTCATATAAAAACTTATAAATAAAAATATGTATGTCAATCTCTATAGGAGCTAAGCAAATATTTGGTCACTGAATGTTTTTAGTATAATCTAAGCCTAATGTTAATGAGAAGTTTGAGCACATTGAAACCAAGTTACACAAAAGGTGTCAAGCATAGTAGAGACCAAGTGTCAGCAATATGTACAGTGAATGTCAAGTATTAGGAAGAATAAGTGTCACACAACATAGAATTGACATTCAAGTTAGGAATGATTCAAAATTTGAGGTAAATTGCTTCAAGCTGACATTGATAAGATATTTAATACTCGTAGAGCTTGTTATAGAGGCTATTATGTATTTTATGATGTAGATTACATATCCCTATGTGTTGTGATTAACCAATTAGATGAAGAGGTTAAATAAGGAAGCATATAGAAAAATCTTGATGAAATATTTAAATAGAGTAGATCTAAACCTATTTCAATATGAAGTATGCTGGTAGTGATGAGAAGGAGTGAACAAGCTACTTGTACAATTCAAGTATGAATCTGTGGACATTGTAGAGTAGGTAAAAGAATTTTGCTATTGTAGAAAAGAGGAAGAAACCTTGTCAAAGTAGTGATGGGAAATAAAGCCATATCAAATTAGTGATCATAATAGATTGAAGAGAGAAGATCCAAAACTAGCTTATTAGAGAAAACTGAGGATTAGGTATCAAATCAGTTTTAGTAGATTGAGTAAGAGATAATCTCTTAATAGATTGGTCTTGATAGACCTTTGTAAATATATTAATGGATTCCTTACTTTATTATAAGTGTAAAATCCTCTCAATGGTCTTAATAGCCTTTAATAGGGTAGAACCCTCATAGTGTAGGTCATCATATATGGTCAAACATTGTAACCCTAACAAGTTAACTTTATTATTATAGTAGTGAAGATTTGTGGGTGTCATCCCCACCCTAGTTTTACCTTCACCTTGGAGGGTTTCTGGGTGAAAAAAATCTCTTTTTTATGTTCTTGCACTTCATGTATGTGATTGAAAGATTAGATCTATATGTGATTATAGTTTGATTTTACAAGTTATGTTATGCATGCATAATATATGAGATGAAAATTGTGGTGAATGCACTAAAGAATTTTTAAAAAGTAAAAAGTCTTACAAATCCTGATTCATGCCCCCTTAGTATCTTAGTTTCCCAATTAAGACTTGCAACAAAGTGGTCACTAGAGGATCCTGTGTAGTAGAGACCAGGGCCTTGAGTAGGCTAACTCTACATGTGAGTTTGTAATAAAGCAAAAACATTAATAAATTAATGGGTTGTGGGGGGTTTGGATTAATACATTAATCAAGATATGATATTTTTGAGCATACTTATCATGTTGGAGTATTGGGAATATATGTTGTCATGTATAAGGAATTGATGTGGATGGGTGATAAAAGTTTAGGAGGTTGATCCCAATATTAAGGAAAGTGTGATAAGGCCACACATGCCATGTTGGAGTACTGAGACCATATTTCATTATGTATAAGGCCTAGATGTGGCATGGTGACAAAATTTTAGGAGGTTGATCTCAATATTCAAGGGGTGTGTGATGACACTCACCTAGTTGCATTCCAAGTCCATACTCTTTTTTGGTTTCCTCTAGAATTCTATGTGAATATTTTCCATTGTATGTTTAATATTTCATTGGTAAACCCTATATTTTAGATTTCCTTTGAACTTATGTAAATCATGGTCTCATCTCCTATCTTTGGGATAGTGGACCATTTATGGTTCACATGGTTGGGTGGAAATTTTTTTTTGAGGTATTGTTCATGCTTCATGAATAGATCTATGTGGATCTATGTTGAGAGCTTTTTGGAGATTATGTCTTGGATCTTGAAGTCCTTGTGATATATTTCATGTTGAATAAATCCATGCAATGTATTATGAGCTCTTGAACAAAGATTTAACATCATATGTATATGTATCATGAATTGAATATATATAAAGGGTAAATGATCTCTAGGAGAAATGAAGGGATATGTGAACATATTATATTATTTCAAAAGAAAAATGAAATTATGATGATACAATAATATTGTATATTTCCTCATATTTAGGTGTATACATCAATAAGAACCATGTACTCTTCACAATGTTATCAAATGAATAATATAAGTAATTGGTGAATAGAAAATGTTTTGGTTTACATGTATGGTTGATAGTTTAAATCTATTTCATGTATCATTTTTTCACATTATGGAGATGCACATGATTATATGCATTAGGACATTAGTTTCTAATTTGGAAATGGATATTACGATGAATAATGTATCAATCATGACTAGATGTAACACGAATAGATGTATTAACTTAAGTAGTGAGGATGAAATATTAGAAATTAAGAAAAGTAATGTTTTTTAAAGGAGAGATTAGGGAACCCGTTAGGACTTTACATCTATGATTAAGTGAACTTAGCAAGAAAAAAAATGTTTTAAAAAGTTCACTCACAAAACTTAATAATATTTAAACTTATCCTTTCGGGTTTCATGGAGGAGCATTAGATATACATATAGATCCATGTTTCACTTTTCAAACTTTGAATCACTTGATCTCTCAAATTTGCAAAATCCTAGCTTTCAATCTAAGAAATTGAAAAGTTTTTAGTGTTGAGCAGTACAAGAAGAGAAAGGTGCAAGAAGTTATTTTCTTGGTAAGTTACTATAAAAAATTTTGTGAAAGAAACTAGAGGAAGATCAAATCAAATGGCCAAAGAAATAAACAAAGTGATGTTGGTCAGTCAAGAGGGTCATCGAACATCCTAAATATGAGGGCACTATTGGCTCCTAATTTAACAATTTTGAAAATAACCAAGAAACTAGACCAATACATGTATGGTTAGCAAACTCCTATAATGGATGCACTTGACTATAGTATTGGGCCAACTATAAGGTTAATTCCTTCTTCTTCTTCAAGCTCTATGAGACCTAGGCAGGTGGACCTTAGATTCTTTATATGGTACCAGTGTAAAGGCATATAAATGAATCTCAATAACAAATAAAATCCCTTAATCTTCTATGTTTATGCATGCATTCATGGGTGAAATAGCTAATAATAGAGCACATGAACTTGATAAACCAAGTGAGGGAAAACTCTTTTAATTCTTAAACATAAAGGGAAAAATATTCAATTAAAGTTTTGATCTCAGCATAACCCAAGTATGCAACAATAGAGAACATGTAACCTCCAAGCTCACCAATAACTTATCCATTTAGCATCAACTAAATCTTCACATACAGATGGATACCTAAAGTATATTCATATACTCAAACATATGATCTATCTATTTGACTTGCAAATAGACATCTGTCTTCATAAAAAATCTCATACTTATTGTAATATCCTCTTGGTGTAAGCTCGAACCCTATCAATGTAAACAAGCACTTGGCTTCTTTTTTCTAACAACAATTTTATTTTGACATATAACCTTAAGGGATTGCAATTGAGTTTAAGCTCTTCTTTCTCAAACAAAAAAGATTGCAAATAACTAAAGTAGGAGATGAGAATCATAATGAAACTAAAAGAAATGAAACTCTTGCATTAATTTCCTTGAAACCAATACATCATTTGTATATCAAAACTCATAAAATACACAAAGAATGACTATGTAATATAAAAATGCTTTAAAAGAAATACAATACTATTGTTCACAATAGAGGAACACTAAGAAAATGGTATCACAACTCTAAAAACTGGAGGCAACCATGTAGTCTCATTAGTCTTAAAAATTGGAACCCTTACAAAGAGAAAAGAGGGAGAATATATAGGAGAGAAGATATTTCAAGGTCTAGAAGCTAAAATTGACATGTGTCCAACTAAAAATGTCTTCAATCCAAAGTTTGCTGAAACTAAACTTCCTTCATCTGTCAGCTACCAAAAACAATAAATGAAGCAAAAAATATGTAATATATCTCACTTAAACAATAAGCAAAATATCTCATCGAGAAAATATTAGGTACAAATCAAATTTTCTAGAGGCTCAAAACTTGATTTAGCTAGTCACATCTACTTTTTTCGTGAAGTTCATCTTGTGTTGTTGCCAAAAACATCATTTGCAACCAACTAAATTTAGAACCATCAAGCCTCCCATTAAGACTAATGATGAAATAATATATGATGAAAATGTGATTACATGTAATTGCAATTTCATCTACAACAATAAATTTGCACGTTTCACTGAGAATCCCCTCAAAATCAGAAATCCCCCTATAGCTGCTCATTGTTAAAACTTGCACAAAAATTGATTTTGGAAATGAAAATTCCATTCTTTACCAATTCCAACAATATATTATACTGCATATTTCTAATAAAATCATGCTTCTAAGAAAAAATCAAAATCTGGCTCTTAGACTGAGCAGGCCCCACATCATATTAGATTTGAAATCTTTCAACTTTATGATATTATCACCACCCTGTTGTCGTAGCATCAGCATCAACTTCATCTCCTTATATGATCTCATGAGTTTTGTAAGATCATAGGCCTTCATCATATCTTCCTATAATCTCATGCCAGTATTGTGGCATCGTGCACCCCTAGATTTTGACTTACAATCACATGATAATAGGCCTATTGTAGCATCATAATCCCTCCAGCAACAGCTACCTAATCTCTTGACAAAGGGCCATCATAACATTGCCAGAGGCATGGAAACTAGCCCTTAATCTCATGACAAAGCCCACTTCTCTGATATTACAATCTGTCATGAGATCATACCCTTGAACTCTACCTCTTCCAATCCCACACCAGCATCGTGAGATTGCAAACCTCATAGCATAGGACGTATTTCCCTCTCCTCTTTACAAACTCATGATGAGCTTTTGGAATTTTTCCATGTGTCATCATGTTACTAGTCCTTTGACTACTGCACTTCAAATTGGACCCATTGATTCTTGAGGACACATGTTGCTAAGTCGCTACCTCGCTATACATAAAGAGTGAGCATGTTGCCATAATGACAAAGTGACAACCATTTATTTCATCTCAATCCGATGGTAGACATTTTAATGTAGTTTAAATATTAGAGTGGTGGGCCCCCTATCCATTCACCTTATTCGCTATGTCACTATCCTTAAATCTCAAGCAACTCTCCATAGTGACATAGTGATGAGCATTGATCTGATCTTGATCTAATGATTACCATCTTTCATCTGACTTTTGACTTAGGTGTGATAAATCTTCCAACCTAGCACACATCAGCCCACCTTGGTTGTAGTTGGTCCCACTCTGCCACTTGTCACGTTAGCACTTCCCTGCATTTCTTAAATTCCTTGCGCCTTGAGAATGTGGGAAAGTGCCCACCCTTGATCATGGTTAAATCAATGATCATAGATTATTGTACTGCTATAACACCTAGTCAACTACATTGACCAATAGAAAGTCTCCACATAGAATTGTGTACCCTGACAACTACCACACAAGCAACCTTCTTACTATCTTTCAAGAAGTGGGTCCATAGTGTCAACCTTTGCCATGCATTAGGTTGGTGCTTCCTTGCTTTACTTATCTATCGATTATCTTCACAAAGTGAGAAAGTGCCATTCATTGATCACTAAAAGATCAATGGTGATACAATCTAAATCTTAAAGGCTACTAGTAGCACATCATCTATCATCATCTTGGACAAGTGTTAGCACAACGCTTGCCCACATTATTGAAATCTCTATCAACTTCATCAAGTGGGCAAGCACTGATTGTTGATTTAGAATAGATCGAGGTGCAACAAAATTGGATGTAAAGTATCATCTTTATTAAATGGGCCAACCAATGACATCACTAGAAATTAGAATGTGCACTGATGAGAACTGACAACTCTACAAAAAAGGACTGACACATCTAATAGTCTGCGGACTTTGCGGCATATTAAGGTTCCAACGTCAACAAGAGCTATGTGGTGCAAAGGTGCTTTCTCACTTTACTTAAAGTTCTTGCACGCTCTTAATATTAGGATACACCATCCATCAATCTCACTCAAATTAATAGTGAATCAAAATCTTGCTGCAATTAAGACAAATACTCAAAATAACTACAATTAAAGGCAAGGTTGATAAAGGTTTATCATGAAAATTAATAAAATAAGCCTTGCACAATAATAACATTAGGATAAGCTTTTCCTAACTAAATTCTATTTAAAATATTTTTTTTAGGAAATTTCAAGGGCTAAGACAAAACAAAATAAAGATTTTAGGGTTTTTGCAATTTTAACCCAGGGTCCTATCCTAATGTCAAAATTTTAAAACACACATTTAGGGTTTTTCACTGCTGATTCAACAAAACAAGGATGGTAAAAAACCAGGCCAATAGTGTATCTATTTGAAGATGCATGCCCCTTGTGGGCATGGCAAGAAATCAAATCTCTAGAAGAAGTAGACCACTCACTAATTTCTCCGAACAAAATTTTGACAACAAGGGAACTATTCTAACTGTACAAGATGGTGACCCCAGGCCACCAAAACTTCTCTAAACTTCTTACCTCTATCAAACACTTGATTCTCACTTATGTCTCCCTGAGGTAGGCTAGAAAAAAATTTTCCATTAGTTTCACCAAACACATAAAAATTCTCAATTAGCTCTGCTGGTAAAACAAAATAACTTTCCTAGCTTTCATAGTACATACAAGGGACATCCTTAACATAATGCTCACTATGAAAATAGGAGTCAGAATGCTCAAATATACTAGGATCAAACTATTAACTATCTTCAATAGATGAATTATGCATGCTATCAAATTTGGGAAAAAGAATAGACACACCTTGAAAACATGAATCTCTATGCACAGCCAGTTGACAATTAAATGAGTATCCAGATTTATACTCACCAATACTATCCTTTTCAAAAATTGAAGCCAATCCAGGGATCTCCATTGATTCTTCACAATTAGCAAATGGATCAGTTACCTTAAAGAATTCATCATAAAATTCCTTGTAAGGTGCAGGTAGATTTTCAGTAACCATTTCATCTAACACCTCACCATCATAATCACAATTAAAATGTTGATTAGTATATTCACTATCACATATGGAAGAAGAAAAATCTAATTTGTTACAGCAATATGACAGTGTGTCAACATTAAACTCATCCTCGACTAAATCTGAAACATCCATGTCCTCTTTAAACAATGGATTGATAACTCCATGCAAGGATCCTCTTTGAACATTTTGACAAAATATGGGTTGATCATCATCAAAGTCTCCATCATATAAAGCATTAGTATAAACCTTAAACTCATGACCCATTTCATCTTCATGGAGACTCTTAGCATGTGAAGAGGAAAAATTAGAATCATCATCATCATTACTTGAAGACATAACATCCACTTCATCAACTAAGCAAGCAGAATATAAATCAATATCACTCACATCATCTTCACTAAGATGATTCAAATGACTTGCCCACCAATCATCTCTTATTTTATTGCTAGGTGTTGTTGCAATAACTATAGAATTACTTATATATTGATGGTTATAGTTATACACAACCCCATGGCATTCATTTGCACAACTAGGTAGTTGATCTTTGTAAATAATCTCTTTGTCCTCACATTGTGTACAAAATCCCTCTTCAAAACTTTCAGCTACATGCTGGTTTAAAGAACTCAAAGATGGAATTTCACTTTCATCTTCAGATTTAGAAAAAGAAATTATACTTTCACTTGGATAAGGACACTCACTTTCCTCATTGCTCTTTTCTTCCCAATCAGCATCAGACTCATATGAAGAAGAACATGTAATATCATTTTCCTCACTTTGATTCAAGTAACCACTCTCATCATTTGCTTCATATGATACCTTTTGATTATATATCAGATCAGCAACATTGTTCACATCACTTGAAACACAACTTGTAGCTTCTTCACCCACATAAAATTGAGATGAATGCCTTGCAACATCATGATTAGTTACATTCTCAACATAAAGAAAATCATCAATTGGAGAAGCAACAATTGAAATTAAATCTTCTACATATAGCTTATCAAGTGAATAAACCTTAACATCTTCTACAAAGTACTACAAACATATGCACTATGTTCGACAAGAACAAGATTATCTTTGCTTTGAAACAAAGAGACTTCAACTTCAACATCATATGTTTTTTATTCTAAATTTTCAATAAGATTATCTACAATAGAAGGGGAATGTATACACTAATCTGTATTTGAATACTCAACATGATACTGCACTTTATTTTTGACTTCATTATGCAAGCAAGCAGCCCTAGAGAAATGACTCCTAGTAAGTCCATACTTCAAATTATTCTCAATATCCATAGCAGTCATAAAAGCCTGATATAAAGTTTTGGTTTCTTTATCCCTTAACTGATAATTCATTTTCTTGTCAAATGCACCAAGATAAACTATTAGACACACTTGATCATCTGGCCTACATTTCTCAAGGATCTCATTCAAGATTATTACAAATCTGATATTAAATTGAGGAACAAGTTCAACATCCTCAATATGAATCCTTATAAATTTACTATATGAATCAGATATACTTACTCTTTCTCCAAATTGCTCCATGAAGATCGAATGCAACTCACTCCAAGATGAAATAGAACATGTTGGTAAAAATAAAAACCAATCTCTAGCATCACCTTCTAAAGTTTGAACAAATAATTTCATATGCACATCCTCATGAGCAATCTCATAGTCACCCATTAAATCACTGAAAACTTGAACATGTTGACTAGAAGAAACTGTATGGTTCCCACTAAATTTAGGAAAATATTTTCTAATATCATTAGAAATGACATTTGGGAAACCATAGATACCATTGAAACATAATGGCATGTGTCTCTTGGTAGAAAAAGATCTATGATTTTGGTCAATGGACTAAATAATGGGTGAAAAGTAATCTTCCATGTCTTGCAAACTTACAACTCACCAAAATAACTTTCAAAATTTATAATTTCTAGTGATCTAAAAACTCATCTACCAACTTAAATCTCTAACATATTCCTAGATGTGAATACCTTTTCTAAAACAATCTTTCATAGAATATGTTGAGATCCATTAAACACTTCTCCTACTTAGTGCTAAAATACCACTTGATGGAGAAAAATTTTGTATCACTTTCTTTCCTAAAAATAAATCTCAATAAAGAGGAAAATACCTTAAATGTGATGCTTGCAAACCTCTTTAAAGCTATGAAAAATAGCAGATTCAAATCTTGTCTTGATTTAGTAACTCTTGCATAACATCACCCACTTTCTTTTACAACCATTGCCAAGGGCCTGAGATGACTTCTTCAAATCTACATTCCAATTGTTGCAACCTTCATAATACTCTCAACTTCACAATTGTACTAGTGTAGAGATATAACTTCAAGTTGCCACCCACTAAGTGAGAAAATATTTTTCTAGCTTGCACAAAACAACAAGTTAGTTTAGAATTTATAATAGGTATTTGAAAATCACACAACCTTGAAATTTCACACCATTAACAAAATGAAAGAAAACCTATTCTTGACCCTTACTAATCTTCACTTAACTATTACTAATCTTCAAAGTTACTATTGTCAAGAATAAGGCACAACTGAGAGACACAAATCCAACATGGACATGAGAAACAACTTACAATTCCTTGCTAGTGTAATAATTTCATTGTGTCAATCTCCAACAGAGTTACCATTTTTGTTGGCTCCTGATTTAATAGTTTTGAAAATAACCAAGAAACTAGACCAATACATCTAAGGTTAGAAAACTCCTATAATGAATGCACTTCACTGCAATCTTGGTCCAACTATAAGGACAATTCCTTCTTCTTCTTCAGGCTTTGTGAGAACTAGGTGGGTGGACCTCAGATTCTTTACATGGTACCAAGTGTGAAGGCATATAAATGAATCTCAATAAAAGATAAAATCCCTTAATCTTCTATGTTTATGCAAGCATTCACAGGTGAACTAGCTAATAACAAAGCACATGAACTTGATAAACCAAGTGAGGGAAAACTTTTTTAATTCTTAAACATAAAGGGAAAGATATTTGATTAAAGTTTTGATCTCAGCGTAACCCGGGTATGCAACAATAGAGAACATGTAACCTCTAAATTGACTAGTCCCTTATCCATTGGGCATCAACTAAACCTTCACATATAGATGAATACCTAAAGTATACTCCTATACTCAAACATATGATCTATCTATTTGACTTGCAAACAAACATTTTTCTTCATAAAAACTCTCATACTTATGGTAATATCCTCTTGGTGTAACCTACAATCCTAGTAGTGTAAACAAGCACTTACTTGGCTTCTTTGTTCCAACAACAAGTTTATTTTGACATACAACCTTAAGGGATTGCAATTGAGTTTAAGCTCTTCATTCTTGAACACAAAAGATTGCAAATAACAAAAGCAGGAGATGAGAATCATAATGAAACTAAAAGAAATGAAACTCTTGCATTAATTTCCTTGAAACCAATACATCATCTGTATATCAAAACTCAAAAAATACACAAAGAATGATTGTGTAATATAACAATGCTTCAAAAGAAATACAATACTGCTATTCAAAATAAAGGAACATTAAGAAAATGGTATCACAACTCTAAAAACTAGAGCCAAACTTATGGTCTCACTAGTCACAAAAATTGGAATCCTTAAAAAGAGCAGAGAGGGAGAATATATAGGAGAGAAGATATTTTAGGGTCTAGAAGCTAAAATTAACATGTGTCCCACTAAAAATGTCTTCAATTTGAAGTTTGCTAAAACTAAACTTCCTTCATCTGTCAATCACCAAAAACCATAAATGAAGTTGAAAATATCTGATATATCTTACTTAAACAATTAGCAAAATATCTCATGGAGAAATTATCAAGTATAAATCAAATTTGCTGGAGGCTCAAAATTTGATTTAGTTGGTCACATCTACTTTTTCCATGAAGTTCATCTTGTGTTGTTGCCAAAAATATCATTTGCAACCAACTACATTTAAAACCATCAAGTCTCCCATTAAGACTAATGATGAAATCATATATGATGAAAATCTACTTATATTTGATTGCAATTTCATCTGCAACAATAAATTTACACTTTTCACTAAGAAGCCCCTCAAAATTACAAATCCCTCTATAGTTGCTCATGGTTAAAACTTGCACAAAAACTGATTTTGGAAATGAAAATTTCATTCTTTACTAATTCCAACAGTAAATTATACTACCTATTTCTGATAAAATCATGCCTCTGAGATAAAATCAAAATTTGGCTCCCAGACTAAGCAAGCCCCACATCATATTGCATTTGAAATGTTTCAACTTTATGATATTATGACCACCCTGTTGCAATAGTATCAGCATCAACCTCCTCTCCTTATACGATCTCACAAATTTTGTAAGATTGTAGGCCTTCATCATATCTTCCTCTGATCTCATGCCAATATTGTGGCATCCTGCACCCCCAAATTTTGACTTACGACCACATGATAAGAGGCCTGTCATAGCATCATAACCCCTCAAAAATATCTCCCTAATCTCTTGAAAAAGGTCCATTGTAACATCAAGGGATGCTTGGAAACTAGCCCTCGATCTGATGACAAAGCCCACTTCTTTGATATTACGATCTATCATGATATTGTAGCCTTGAACTTTGCCTCTTCTAATCCCACATTGGCATTATGAGATCATAGACCTCATAGCATCGCAAGCCTTGTAACATAAGAGGTCTTTCCCTCTGCTCTTTATGAACTCATGATGAGCTTCTGGAATGTTTCCACATGTCATCATGTTACTGGACCTTTGACTGCTATGCTTCAAATTGGACCCATTGATTCTTGATGACATGTGTTGCTGAGTTGCTACCTTTCTATACATAAAGAGTGAGCTTGTTTCTATAGCGATGAAGAAACAACCATTGATTTCATCTCAATCTAATGACAGACATTTTAATGCAGTTTGCATATCAGAGTGGTGGAACCCTCATCCATTCACCTTATTCGCTATGTCACTATCCTTAAACCTTGAGAAACTCTCCATAGCAACGTAGTGATGAGCATTGATCTGATCTTGATCCAATGATTACAATCTTTCATCTAACTTCTGACTTGGGCATGATAAATCTTCCAACCTAGCACACATCAACCCACCTTGGTTTTAGTTGGTTCCACATTTCCACATGTCACATTAGTGCTTCCATACATTGCTTAAATTCCTTGCACCTTGAGAATGCAGGCAAGTGCCCACCCTTGATCATGGTTAAATTGATGATCATAGATTATTGTATTGCTATAACACCTAGTCAACTACATTGACCAATAGAAAATCTCCACATAGAACAGTGCACTTTGACAACCACCACATAAGCAACCTTCTTACTACCTTCCAATAAGTGGGTCCATAACATCAACCTTTGCCACATGTTAGGCAGGTACTTCCCTACTTTACTTGTCTATCAATTATCTTCACAAAGTGGGCAAGCACCAACCATTGATCTTTGAAAGATCAATGATGGTACAATTTGAATCTTAAAGGCTACTAGTAGCACATCATCTATCATCATCTTGGACAAGTGTCAGCATAGCACTTTCCCACATTATTTAAATCTCTATCAACTTCATCAAGTGGGTGAGTTCTGATTGTTGATTTAGCACAGATCAACAGTGCAGCAAAATTGGATGCAAAGTATCATCTTTATTAAATGGGCCAACCAATGACATACCTAGAAATTAGAGCTTGCATTGACAAGCACTAAAAAATCTACAAAAAAGGTCTGAGACATCCAATAGTCTGCAAAATTTTTGGTGCATTGAGGTTCTAATGTCAGCAAGAGGTATGTGGCACAAAGGCAATTGCCTACTTTACTTAAAGTTCTTGCACATCCTTAATGTGTGGATATGCCATCCGTCGATCTCACTTAGATTGATAGTGAATCAAAATCTTTCTATAGTTAAGAAAAATACTCAAAATAACTACAATTAAAGGCAAGGTTAATAAAGGTTTATCATGAAAATTAATAAAATAATCCTTGCACAATAATACTATTAGTATAAGCATGTCCCACCTAAATTCTCTTTGAAATATTATTTTCAGAAAATTTTAAGGGCTAAGGCACAAAAAAAAAAGGCTTTAGGGTTTTTTCAATTTTTACCCAGGGTCCTATCCTAATGTCAAGATTTTAAAACACATATTTAGGGTTTTTCACTGCTGATTCAACAAAACAAGGATGGTAAAAAACTAGGCCAATAGGCACTATGTTGAAGATGACTAAGGTAAATGAGGAAGGTTCATTGTCATTACTTCTAGTTGAAATTATACTTACAAAAGATTTTAAAGAGTATTTGAATTTCAAGATATGAAAAATGGGTGAGCAAATGAATCATGAGTTGTATGAAACCTTTTGTATTGAGGGGGTTTGAAGGAAGAAGCCAAGAATCTGGAGAATTCTACCTTATACTAAGCTATAGACATCCCAAACTTTTTTCATGAGGAATGGTTGAGATTTTTGTTAAATAGAATTCATGATTAGTATATGTGGTTGGACCAACCATATAAAATCATGAAGGATGTGATACAAAGAGTAACTAGATTGAACCCTATTGGAAGAGAGTTAACCACAAAGTTAATCTCTATAAAGTTGGTTGCAAACCTTGCATGAGGACATCATAATGGAAGGGCATGCACATTAAATGAAATCATGAACCCTAAAGTAAGATTTATAGTAATGGTGATAGGTTACATGATATACTACTCTATCAAGGACAATAACATCCCCAATGGCACATTATACCAAGCTCATCAGATCATACGTGAACAAGCTATGATTGACCTAAGTGGATGGATTCATGAAAAAATTATGGAGAATATAGGTAAGATTAAGATACACTATAGTAATCAAGTATTTAAGTTTATTTCAACATTGATTTTTATATTCTTCTACTTTAGAAGAGAATTTGTAGGGTTCCTACCCTTCAAATGGTGAGAGGAGTGACCTATAATAACAAAAATAAGTAGGATATAGAAAAAAAATTGAGGTAACACCATCCTATAGGAATGTTTCAAGAGATTTTAGCAAAAAATGCACAAGATGGAAATGATTGTTACCATTCTAGTAGAGAAATACAAGAGTGATATATGTTTTATAGAAAACACATACAAGTACATTACGTTAGTGGTGCAACTAAGGACTCATTAGTTAACACCATTTTAGTACATGGTTAGAAAAGAAGTAGATAGAACACATGTCAAGTGATTAATACCTATGTTAGAAAATATAATTATGTCAAGGTTTAGTGCCTATATAGAGATATGAGATAAACTTCTCAAGAAAAAGGAGGCAGAGGAAAATATGCCAAAGGAGATGGTATGAAGTCAAGTAATGATGTCATTAAATTCCATAGAATTTGAAGAGATGGATGATGAATAAATGGAGGTTGAACTTATAGGAGGATCCCCACCAAACACTCAATCATAGATGGCTAAGAAGGAATGTTCACTAGCACCATAGAAGAAAAGGTCACTTCAAATAGAGATTGACATTGATCCAACAAAGATAGAAAAGGAAGGTAAGAGGAAAATACCCTCACTCTTATTAGATGACATTCTAGATGAAATAATGAAAAATAGTAATTATGCTATATTGAAGAATACATTATTTAAGTTCAATAAAGGAAAAAAGAACAAAATTATAAAAGTGGCACTAGAAAGCATTAAAACTATAGGTAAAAGGCCATCAGAAATCAAAATAAAAAAATCCTAAGGAACTAGGAAACATAGTATTTTAAAAAATGGAGAATAGGAATGCAATGTTTTGTTAAGGTCCTCTATGTTACTCTATCTAAAATGAAACCCAAGCTAGACAAAATGGGTAAAAGAATATTGATAGAGGCATACAAGCAAGAGTTCAATATGCAAGAAAACATTTCAAGGATAATCATTGGTCAATTCAAATAATCTCATGAGAGTGCATTCAAATAGTAGAAAGGCATAGCCAAGGAAATAAATGAGTTCATTATAAAGAACAAGCAAGGAGTCAACAAGGGCCAACAAGACTCAAAAGGAAAAGCTACCACTAAAGAGGTAGAGAAAAAGAAAAGTAAGAAGGATGGAGAAGGAAAGGGAAAATAAATAGGTGACAAAGGACAAGTTAAAGCCTCAACAATTCATGTAAGAGAAAAAGTGCCATAGCAGGAAGACACCGAAAAGAAGATCAAATCACCAGTAAGATATACTCAAAATA
This sequence comes from Cupressus sempervirens, assembly GCA_028749045.1. Taxonomy (NCBI): domain Eukaryota; kingdom Viridiplantae; phylum Streptophyta; class Pinopsida; order Cupressales; family Cupressaceae; genus Cupressus; species Cupressus sempervirens. The sequence continues at coordinate 994,940,580 of CM053785.1, read as the reverse complement.
AACAAGATGAAATCACTAAGTAAAATTCCCTCAAACTACTAGAGAAGAAAAGTACACTAGAGATTCAAACTTTGGACTCTAAAAAATAAATTGATGCTCTACCAGCTGCATAGGAAAAATCACCTATAAGAAACTCCCCAAGAAGGATCATATGTAAAGATACAATTCAGTCACCTATCATAGATGAAAAAATATAAATGAATACACAATTAGCTAAATATTCTCTATAACATGAACCAAAAAATGAGAAGTCACTTGAGACAACATAGGTCTTGATTAGGGAAGATTCACCACTAAAGGAGAAAACTCCCAAGCAAGAAAAAACACACAAGCTGAAGGAGTCGCTGGAAAAAGAAAACTCTATCTCAATCATAGATCAAGTGTAACATGGAAAGGTAGAGTCACCTATGATAGAAGTTAATATATCAAGATCCAAGGTGTCTAAAAGAAGAACACTTAGACAAAGAAATATAAGAACCAATTCCTCTAGAAGTAAATCAAGGATAGAAGGAAGTGAACCTAAGAAGGCAAGAAGATAGAAGGGTCAATGTATGTCACCATTGTCATCCTCATAATCTAGCTAAGAAGAATAAGGAGAGCTTTTTGTGTGTAATACAGAGATTGAAGTGGAGAAGAACTAACTTTATGAGATGATTGTGGAAATGAAGACAAGAGTAAACAAAATGAGCCTTTTAGAGCTCAAGCAGTACTAAAGCCTAATTGAGAAGCATGAAAATCTTAAGATAATGAGTAAGATATGAAAAAGGTATAGAATACTAGTCAAGACCAAAGACATAATTATCAAGCTAGATTTAGTGGCCATCTATGATCTTAACACTAATCTAGGTAATCTTACTCATTTAGTTGACAATATTCAAGAAAAAATCAGAGATATTGAAAACATAGTGGAAGATAAAGTTGAATCAAAGAAAATTAAGAAGATCATAAACCCTATCAATATTAGAAAGGTGACACAATAGGAGTTAAGGGATGAAATGATTGGGAAACTTAACGCTACAACAACTATAATAAAAAAGGTGTCTAATCTAATCTTCAAATGCTTTAGAGAAGAAAATGCATAAAGTACAACAACATCTTATACAAATGCAAAACTCATTCAATACAATGATAGATTTAGTAACAACATATACAAATAAGACTCAAGAAACCCTTCACCTATTTCAAAGAGTAAAGGTTTAAAAATAAAAGTGGACTCTAAAGCTCCTTTAGCTTCAAAGTATTATGTCACCCCTAATAGGTATCATCCAAGGGAATATTAAGGATGTAGAGGTACTCATAGTTAAGCCACCAGTTAGTAGACTGGATGGGATTGAAGAACACTTGGCTGATATCCAAAGTGAGACCATTGTTCTCACTAATCTAAAGGCATCATGGGAAGTGCACCTTACAAGTGAAAATTCAATACAAAGATATATTTGACATACTATAACCCTTTGTCATTGATTACAAAAAGTAGGAGAATGAGACAAAAATAAGAGAAACAATGATAAGAAGAGATAATGGAACTTTAACCCCCTAGACTAATCATTCTCTATAAGACCCATGTTTCATAGACCTCCCACTCACTAATATTATAAATACGCTAGGTGCTTGTAATAGAAAATGTATTTTCCATCCAAGATCCCCTAAGATTTCCTCATCTTGTTAGTCATGAAGTGTTGAATTCTAATTTCACCATCCTAATTAGTACAATTGAGAAATCCAAACTTTTTTCTTAAGAGGTGATTGTTGAGATGTCATTTTGCATGATGTTGAATGATAGAGATCCTTTCTAATCTCTCTCTTGAAAAGATTATCAATGACCAACTCTAAGGTTCCATATGGTTGTTTTTCAACCTATTAGTTAACTCAATTGAAGATAAATGTGTATGTTCACGAGGAGGCCTTTGTTAGTTCCAATCAATCTGCACACCTATTGCTGAAATGTAACCACAAAGAAATATATTTTTTGTATTTTCTATTTTATGATGAAATCAATTTATCAATGCAACAATATGAATTCCTATTTTAACCAAGTGTTTGAAAATTGACTAATAAAGATAGAGTAATGAGAGATTAAAGAAAATTTCGTAAAAGGGAAATTCCTAATGGTCATAAGCCAAAGTAACAACACATCTATAAATTAAATTATCAAAAGGATCTAGTAGGAAACTGATAAAATTAGGAGTAGCACTTCCTCAACTCCACTGATGCAATCTTTGATGGGAACTTCAACAATAACCGAAAGATGTTTCATGTTTCATCAAATTGTGAGGCAATAGAAAGTGCACTCACACAAGACAAAACAATATGCAAGAACAAAAATGATCATTTATCCAATTTGTCACAACAACAAAAATTGTTAATACAAGGAAAATACCAAAACTAAAATATCACACAATCATAACAACATAGTAAAACCATTGGCTACATTATTATTGATGAACATATATTCACAAAAATAACACAATTTGACAAGAATAACTACATTTAGAATGATAGCACCAATAACATACATTATTGCATCAAAGTAATAGCCTAGAGTATATATTAGATCCATGTATTTAAAAGAAATCCTCTCCTTTTTTGTTAGGAGCGAGAGCTCTTTTAATGCAAACTTATGCTTAAAAATAAAAATATAATATAATTATATACAAATTGACTCTCTAAATGGTGCTAAGTTGGTCTTCACCCTTGTTTATATCAATTAATGGGTGCATGAGCTTGTACATGACATAAAAGAATAAAAGAATGAGAATATTAGAAGATAGAAGTTGTGAAATTATCTAGAAGTCTCTGGGACCTCTAAAAATGGAAGCTTGACCCTCTCTGGGTGTTTCTAGTAGTTGAATTATCATCAAAATGTGTTTTTGATTCATGGAATGCTCTAAAATAGCAACTAGTAGTTAACTATCAATGCACTACTAATTTTGAAAACTATTGGCACACCTTTGAGAAAAGCATACCTATGCACCTTGGTGACAAGTTCTAAAAATCTAAAAAAATATTCTAAGTGTCAAAACTAAATTTCCAACATCTGGGTTTTCTTCCCCTTTCTACGAAAATGATGTCTACATGTTTTCCCTTAAACTTCTCTATTATTTTTGCAACTTCACTAGCCTCCTATAAATCTAATGAATCACATTTCTTCTTAACTACTTGTTAGTAGTTGCCTACTTCTATCCTAGTTTCTGCAAGATTCTCAAGCTTGGTGTCAAGTTCCAACAATGCTTCTCCAATTTTTATAATGCTTTTCATACATCATCTTCTGAAAAATAATTTTTGAATGTGTCTCTAAATTTTTGAACTATTGATTACATTGAGGAAAGCTTGGTCTTTCACTCATCTTCAAAAATCTCAAGGGTGGCATCATTATAGTACTTTTCCACTTCCAAAAATTGCTCTTGAGCTTTATCCTCAATTTGTTGGATTCCTTCGTGTAGTCCTTCCATGACTTTATTCCCTGAGGATATATCCTCTATCTAATCATATTGCTTATCTAGCTCCTCTACTAAGTATATTTCTATCAACATCTGATACCTTTGTCCCTTAATAGATCTAAGTTCTTACAAATCATTAACCAAAGTATTCACTTCAACCATCAGCCCAAAATCTTGGTTTGTAATGGAAACCAACTTGTTGGCATTAGTTTGGATATGGTGCAATAGGTTCAAATTTCCCTATATTATTTTCACTCCTCTCTTCTCAAAATTTTCAAACCATTGTTGACATTTTGTAGCCTCGATTGTTTCCTTCCAAGTGTAGCTCCAAGAGCAATCTTAGGATTTTTTAGGTCAATGGGTCCCACCACTTCATTTAGGTAGCCTCTTAATCGCTCATTTTTCTTTCATAACATTATGAGCTATGATTCCTCCTAATCCATGTGTTTGAACAATTTATTGAGGCCTATACTAAACAATACTTTTGTTGTGTTCACCATGGGCTTTAACAATATAATCTCCTTCATTTTTTAATCCATAGGAGTCAATTCTTTGGTGTCATCATGAGGAGGGAAAATGGTGATATGTGTGAGAAGCTCCTAATCTTGATTCTTCATGATGAAGGAAAGTGTTCTAGCATCACTATTAGGTGGCTTAGGCCTCTTTATAACTTTTATCAACTCTGTAAGCCACATGACCTCCTTCTTCAGCCACAATGGTGTGGTCCCCATTGGTGACATATATTTGGCTAAATAAATTGATTCTAAAGTAGGATCTTTTCCCTTATTATTCCTCTCTAGAGTCTTCTTATGTTGAGGAATATCTTCAAGAGTTTATGTGCTTTGTTGGGCTAAGGATCTAGCCTTTATATCTAAGGGAACTTGTGGAGTTTCTTCTACTATCTATCCTTCCTCAAATACTTCATTAACATGCAACTACTGATACTCTTCTTCCTTTGTATTTTTATTTTCTTTTTCTACCTAGGTTTTTAGAGGAGGTAGGGCTACTGACCCTTTATCCATTATAGTGGTCATTTCCTATACTAGCAACAGAGGAATACCTAGGGGTACTTGAGGTAGAGGAGGCAATTGATTCCAATCCTCTCCTAATGGTTCATTTGTGGGAGTATCCCTTATCTTCTCTCCTACCATCTTAGTGCCCATCAACATGAAATCAAAATCTAAGAGGTCAAAAATATCAACTCCTTCATTCTCCATCTTAGCTATCCACTTCTAATGTTCATCTTCTAAATTTTCAACCTAGATAGTTCCCTATAAGTAGATGGAGGTGTTTGCATCAAGATTCTCCTTTACTCCTCCTCTACTATCTTTTAGCCAAACAAGTTCACTTATTCAAGGGGAAAACTCAATTTCTTCCCCTTCTTCCTCATCCTCTTCTTCAAGAATGGTTTTTGACACCTATGGTGAGGGAGTGCTCTTCTTCTTCAATTTCCTCCTCTTGAAACCTACCACCATTATTTTTGTTCAGCCTCTCTTAGGTGCTGATGGGGAGGCTTTTTCCCCTAAGGTTATTGGTGGTGGGAATTTTTGGTCTTCTAGAGGTTCTACCTCCCATTTCTCTAATTGTTGCTCTTGTGGCTGCTCTAGTGGTTGTTATTGCTAAGCTTGCTCTAACTCTTTTTTTGGCTTAGCTTGTTGGGCTTTTTCTACTTGGGCCTTGACCACCTACTTCCTTTCCCTAGGGACTTCCCTTTTCCTCTTACCCTTTCCTTTTTTAGTTTCAAAATACTTGACCTCCCGCTCATGCTAATGTATCATTTCCACTCTCACTAGTGATTTAGTAGGGTAGGTTGATATGTTAATCTTAGTACCTTTTCCTTTGGTGGGCATGGCTATATCCTGGAAAGATATGGCTTTTAGAACTAGATCCATTCAAAATGGTTTCCTGATCCATTCTCTTGTAACCTCCACTACATGTCTACCCCAATGATCAATGTCATCATTTTCCTCACACCCTATTTCAGCATTTATAATGGGCCTATCATAAATTTTTATCCCTATTGTACAAGGGATCCATTATCTCTAGGACATCCTTTTCTATGGCCTTTAAGGGTATCTTCATGTTTAGCACATTTTATGCTAAGTGGACACTCATCTTACAATAGTCCCTATTACAGACATCATAGTCATCTATCACATTAATCCAAAGGTCTTCAAGGGCTTCTTCATATATGAACTTCTTCCCCACTAGATGTTGCACCATTCTGATATTATCAGAATACAAGAATGGAGTCTAATAATCTTCCAAGGGATACTAACCCCACTCTAAGTCAAAGGTAGCAATTTTTTTGTTTCTACTTTACCTCAAATGCTCCAATGGTGATTGGCCAAACCTAGGTCTACTTGTGTTGTTTCCTCACTCTATCATATGAAAAAGTGAGTTGGCAAGCTATCTCCCATAGTACGAGTCAATCAGAAGGGTACCTTGGGAGCTTCTTGGGACATAGGAGAGTACCATCTACCTAGAGATAGGTCAATTTGTTGAACTAGATGTAGTATGCTCCTAGGTTAGTTATCTATGTTGTTGCCTCTACTAGAATCCTTTTGGCATAGTCTCCCTCAATAAACCTGATAATAGAAAAAAAAAGCCATCATTCACTACCCTATATTCCACACTTTGCAATGGGAGCTTCTTCTTCACCAGTTGTGGATATACCACATAAGCCCAATCATTTGCATCTTGCATGCTTCCCTTCCTATACAACCCTAGGTAGTTTGTGGTTTTGGTTACAAGTAGATACAACATATAAGATGTCATGTAGAAATGTAGATTGGTCTTGACCGAGATCATTTGTTCATCCAAGTTGTCACTCATAATAGTTTCCCAATCAATAGGCATCTTTGTAGTCCTAATGGTCTCAATGAAGTGAACCATCCATGTTTGTAAGTAACCTATTCTAGGGAGGCCAATGGCTCTACTAAGGAGAAGGATTGAATGCCCGATGTAATCTTCCATGTACCCCTGAGTCATGTCCACCTTTCCTACTCTCTAGCCCAAGGGTGTCCTATCAATCAAGAATGTGGATTGCACCAATTCCTTCTCCTCTTTCTCATTTTCTTTATATCAACTTTTTGCCCCTTCATAGTTTATTTGAAGGTATTGGTCTGCCCTTGAGTGGTGGAAAACTTTCTCTATGTTCCATGGTTTGAGGTCAAGGACTATCTCTCCTGTAATACTCTTTACAACATTGTCATTTGGTACATAGTGTTCAACTAGTGTCATGATTATTTTAGAGGATTGAACTAATGTAGGGTGTGAAGTAGTGTTCAACAACTCACTCTAGATCAATCTTGATGCCACTATTGATCTTTCCTTTGGTTTATTGCAGAGCATTAAGAAAGTGTTCCAATCAATGTGGTGAAGTTCTGTATCCCAGATCTCTACATGCCCATCTTGGAATCTAGAATTTTTAGGAGCTCCTTTGTATTTGAATGCTATAGGTTTAGGTGTCTTTCATTTCTATAGAGGATGATGATGATTCCATTATATCTATACAAAAGAGGAAAACATTAGTAATCTAATGTCGGATATAATGCACCCATGCATATGTGCAAGGTGCACATGTGTGAAATTGTGCACATGTACATGTTTAGATGTGCTAAAATTTAGTTTTTTAGTTTTTATTCTTTTTGAAGGCATTTTGTGTGTGTTTTTTGTTGTGAAGGTACACAAATGCACATGTTTGTGTGTATTTTTTGTTGTGAAGCTGCGCATGTGCACAGCTCCAAAAGGTTGTCCTTACCTTAGGAGGTGTGAGATCTAGATAGAGGAGTAGTGGAGGCTGAAGTGGTGTGAGGGTGTGCATCTAGAGGGGAGAGCAAAAGATAACGAATAGTGGAGGGGATGTTCTAGTCTATTTATAGACCTTGGTGCAAGTGTGGACCCCTTGAGGGTGCATAGGGTGTCCACCTCTAAGGGTTCTTGTACAATTTTGCACCTTTAAAGGGTGCACAAGTGCACACTTTTAGAGTGTGTGCAAATTTGCACCTTTAGAGGGCATGCAAGTGAACAACTTCATATACGAAGAAAAAAATCCTCCCCTAAACTAACTTTTTTACTTTCTAACATGTTCATCTGTCCCTGATCAAAGATCATGGCTTGACCCAAACCTAAGGGAGGGTCTTAAATGATTGAGGCTTCAGATTAGATGCCTTATAGAGAAATTTGAAACTAGGGGGTCCCCATTTTGTGACCCAAAATGGGGCATGCATTGTGGGACCACAATAGTGATAATTGAAGAGAAAGATGGTATTGATGAGGAACAAATTGACCCCCATATGTCTAATAGATTGGATACCAAAATAGAAAGGAAAGAAAATAAATTGGCTTGTCAACTATTATTCATAGAAGGAGGAACTTGAACACAAGAATGGGAAAAATAAGGGGAGAGATGATAGAGTGCAATGATGTCAAATTTGATACTCTTATAAGTTTTAATAAGTTCATTACCAACAGTTTCATCCATATCTTGAGCATTCTAAAAGAGGACTCAATTGCCCACATTGGGGACATGATGTCAAAAGAAGAAAATGTCAACCCTACCAATTGTAACTTAGTTTGTGTTAGTTCTTTTTATACTTCTTTTGAGTTGGTTAATATGAAGAGAGAGGTGTGAAATATGAAAATCAAGATTCTTGAAATAAATGAAAGATGGTGAATGTGTTAGATAAGTGGGGGGGAAGGGAGGGTGAATCAATTATATCTAGTTATTCCATAGGCATTTCAAACAATTCAATACCAAATTAAACTTAATTGACTTTCATAGCAATAACTCGGTAAGCACATTTAACATCTCAATTCAAACTTATGATATTTTTACTTCAAACTATTATCTCATTGTTCTTTACAAAGTATTAGAATAATAAATTATCTTATATCAAGTTGCAAAAATATGTAAAAAACATAAAAATCAACTTGCAACACATAAGAATTCACACATTTTGACACAAATATTTATCATGGAAATCATGTAAAGTGAAAAATCACCTAGAAATTAGCATCCCAAAAATTACACTCTTCTAAAGTGATCTCTGTTAGGAACCAACAGTGTAAAAGGTTTACATGCACATTTTTAGTGTGACCTAGCTAGAGGATTTTAACCAAAGAACATCTAGACCTTATCACTCCTTGTCATGACTAAAGATTTTCCTACTCTAAAGGACTTACAAACTTCATTGATCAATGTTACCATATAGGATTTCATAGACTTGTTAGGTCTACTTGGTTAAGAGATTTTATCTACTATAATGGTAATAAAGTAACAATAAAATGATCTTCTTAATTTCTGCCTTCTAATCTCTATCTAGATAATTCACACTCTTACTCTTTCACCTTGCACTTCCTCTACTTGATTTTTCTTCCTTTTTTCTTCTTCTTCTATTCTTCTCAGTTCACCTTGTTCTTATTTCATCTTCAATAGTTTATACTTTATCAAAAACAATCAACAATGATCAGCAACCAAAAATGGTCTCAATCATCTCCTTAAATAATTTACTTTTGCCTTCCATATCATTCTAGAATTTTTTTCTTAATTACAATCATAGATCTTAGATTCATTGCATCTATTCATTCAATCAATACTAGTTCACCTTAAAGTGTGTGCTCATTCTGAAAATAGAAAATCTTCTCCATATGATCATCTTTAAACTATTCCAATCATTGATCTCATAAAGACCTTCATCCTTATCCTTTATGTTTCTTGAACCTTCTCAATTTTTATCATTTCTTGGCCTCAAATTAATCTTTTCCTTTATTCTTCACTTAGTGACCATTGTAACATGACTCAAGAAACACATCACTTAGCTAACACTAGGATTGCTTGGTTAATAGTGAACTTAAACTTTGATTTTTCATAGTCTTGATGGAAAATGTAATCACTTAGTTAATACTAAAGTCATTTCATTGACTCGCCAGTTATTAACTTAATCACAACATAACATGATTGCAAAAAATGAAAACCAACATTATATTGTCATAGTTCAATTCATTCAAGTACCCATTGAATACCAATACTTATCAACTTTGTCATCATCATACTTTCTTCAAATCCTCTTCATCAATCAGATGATATGGTACTTTACTGGTAATGCCTAACCCACTAAGGCTTGACATCAATGACAGCATAAAAGGCTTGACATCAATGACAGCATAACAACTAATATGATGTTTTTATAGATAATTAGCATTCTAAGTTACATCATCAATTGGGGCTAACAATCTCTCCCTTTGGCATTGATGGAAACATATAAATATAAGATTTTACATCACAAAACATTACATAAGATAATCAAAGGTATGCATTGACAATAATACAACTTTTTGGATCTCTAAATTTACTCTAATTCTCTACAACATATTTCAACATCGGGTTTACTTGGTCTATATCTTTAGCAACTTTATCTTCTCAATTTCTCACTTTCTCAATTCCCCCCCCTTAGGGTATACTTCATTCTTCATCAATAAAAATTTCTCCTTTTTTTTATTCTCTCCCTCTTTTACTCTTTCTCTCCCCCTTTGACAACAATGAAAAAGGTAAACATAAGTCCCAATGTGAAACTTACAAAACCTTATAGTAATACCTTGTACCTTTGATGTACTATTTATAGTAGTTTCATTGTAATCACTTACACATCTCCAAGAAACATCGTTAAAGAGTGAACTCTTACATCAACTCCACAAATATATATATGATCATCCATGAATTGATAAAATATGCATCTTCACTTAGTGAATCTTGGATAGTGGAAGCACCCCTAGTTTACCTCTTAGATACTCAAATTATCATTAGGAAATAGCTTGGTAAATATTCTTGCTATTTGTTCTTTAGATTTCACAAATTCAAGCCTCACTTGCTTCTCTTGTACATTCTCTCTCAAGTAATGATTCTTGGTAGATATGTACTTAGTTTTTGCATGCATCACTAGATTCTTGCATATATTTATTGCACTAGTATTATCACAATAAATAGTAATAGGCTTGGTTACCTCCTCTTTCATTCCTTCAAATGGCTTCTTAATCCACAAAATAGTAGAACAATTAATTACAATAGAAACATACTTGGCTTCAACAGTAGATTGTGAAATGTCGCTCTCTTTCTTGCTTAACCATGTTATAAATCTTTCTCCTAAGAAGAAAGCTCCACCACTTGTGATTTTCCTATCATCCACATTACTAGCCTAGTTTGCATCAGTGTAGACTTTAAGTATAAAGTCACCATCTTGTTTGAAAAATAATCCAAAATCTTCAATTCCTCTTAGATATCTAAATATCCTTTTCATAACAATCATATGAGTTTACTTAGGATTAAAAGAAAAACCTTGCAAAAATTTTAACTACATGAGATATATTAGGTCTACTATGTACAACATAATATAATTTACCAATCATTGATCTATAATATGTCTCATTTACCTCAATAGTAGTGTCTTCCTTTGATAATTTGTGTCTAGTCACCATAAGTGTACTGGCTGGTCTTGAATCATCCATTCCAAATGTTTTCAAGATTTCATAAATACTTTGATTGGGTCACATAAATACCATATTTTGTCTGATAAACTTGTAAGCCAATGAAAACTTTTGTCTCACTAAATATAGACATTTCAAATTCCTTTCTCATTTGATCAGCAAATGATTTACATATAAAGTCATCACCACCAAATATAATATTATCCCAAAAAATTTAAACAATCAACATCATGTTTCTAGTTTCACTTTTCAAACACATATTACTATTTTCACTTGTTCTAACAATCCAATCTTAATAAAATATGAATGTAACATTTCATACCATACTTTTGGTGCTTGTTTCTATCCATACAAACCTTTTCTCAATGTTCAAACCATTTGTCTTTGATCAAGTTCAAAAAATCCTTCTGGTTGTTCTATACAAACTTCCTCTTCAAGTATTCCATTCATAAATGTTGACTTAATATCCATCTAATACACTTTTATTTTCTTGTACATAGCATAAGCTAATAAATTTTTGACTCTTCCAATCTTCATATAGGGGAAAAAATCTCACCGTAGTCGATTCCTTCTTCTTGGGCATAACCTTTGCAAACTAGTCTTTCCTTATTACTCACAACCTCACCATTTTCATTCAATTTATTTCTAAATCCACTTTGTTCCAATCATATTCTCATGAACTAGTCTCAATACTAGTGTTCATGTATTCTCCTTCTCAATCTAATCAATCTCTTCATTCATAGCATTAATCCACTCCTCATTTCAAGTGTAGCTTTTACATTTCTTAGTTCAAATTGAGCAATTAAACATGTTCTATCCTTCAACTTAATTCTTTTCATGACTATTCATGTGAATGATTCCTTCTCACATATTTTTCTAGCATAGAATATGTTCTTTGATTACCAACATTCTCTTCACTTAGTTGGGGCTCTCCATCTTTCTTGGGTTGTAACATCTGTAACTCATTACTATAGGATGATGCTCAATGGTTCTCTATTGTTTCTTGTACATTATGTCAGGAACATCTTCATAAGAATATATATAAACCTATTGTACTCATATGGTTCATTTTTCCTTTCCTTGTCATTCTTATCTAAAAATTTATCAATTCTTATATTTTCACTTTCAGTCATTGTTTGGTAGCCTTGTTCAAACATTTATGTCTTGCTCTTAGAAGAATATCCATGAAAAATACCTTCATAGCCTCTTGAATCAAATTTACCATTCCTTTTATCTTTATGAATATACCATCTACTCCCAAATATCTTGAAATAACTAACATTAGGTGTATGACCATACAAGTATGCATAAGGTGTTTTGTTTATTCTTTTCTTTAGTTGAACTTAGTTGAGATTGTAAACTACAATGCTAATGGCTTCTCTCTAGAACATTTAGGCAATTTCTTTTTTAATCAACAGTGTTCTTGCACAACCAATAATTGATCTATTACTTCTTTCAGCAATCCCATTTTGTCACGGTGTCCTCAATGTTGACAATTGTCTCTTAATACCATGCTCAACACAAAATTGGTAAAATCAATAGACATAAACTCACCATCTCTATCAGATCTTAAGCATTTCAATTGTTTACTTGTCTATTTTTCAACTATATCTTTATACCATTTGAGCATATCAAATGTTGGAAAAGTAATGACAACCAAGTGACTAATAGGGTGGGGTGAACTAGGAACCACTTAAACTTTTCACACTTAGATTACTTCTTCTTTACTTCTTTTGATTATCTAATCTACTTTCATTCATGAACATAAAGAAATAAAGAAATCAACACCATTAACACTTTGACACAAAATTTGGTAACCCAGAAACCCTCCAAGGAGAAGGTAAAATTGGGGTGAGGATGACACCCACAATGCTTTACTACTATAGTAATAAAGTTGGCCTATTAGGGCTTACAATTGATCACTTCTGGTGATCTAATCTATTAGGAGTATGAAGTTCTATTGGGTCCACCTTGTGAAATGATTTTACAATACAATGAAGTATGTACTCTATTAAGAGATCCAACAAAGGACTATTAGGTCCACCTAATTAGAGGATTTAGCTGATGCACCTATTGGGATGAATTAGCAGTTTGATCTCTTCTTTGAAACTCTATTTGTTGATGTAGATCCTTTGAATGATATGATCACCTTATTGTAATAGATAAGTCTATGGTTTTCCCTTTATACTACTTTGTAGCTCGCTTTTCAATCTGATCCATATTCTCTTCTTGACTTCAAATATTCATATATATCACATCTTACACTTACTACACACCTTAGACAAATGAATTTTTCTTCCTTACATATCCCTCAATCAATAACTTCATACCAAGTCAGCTCACACAAGAGATATCTTCATAATAATCAAGGTATACCTTCAAGTCAGCCAAATGTTGATGCTCAACCAACACTATGCATTTTAGTATTTTGTTGATGCTTAGAAAATTTAGTGAGCTTGGATGATACTATGGTGCTTGGGTAGCACTAGATGCTTTGTAAACACTTTATCACTTGGGTGACATTGGAGCAATCTGACTAAACTAGTTAGCATGGCTTACATAGAGAGCTTGGCTAAGACTATGAACTTGGTTCACATTGGGAACTTGGTTTCCACTAATAACTCAGTTTATACTATGAGCTCAATTAACATAGTATATCCTTCATCTACTTCGGCTACACTAAAACCTTCTTACTAATGGAAATCTCGGTTGCAATATTAATCAACCTTCCTAGATACTTAAGTGGTTTGTCACTAATTGACACTATGTCTTGCCATAGGGTCAACAATCTCCCCTTTTGGAATTAGTGACAAAAAAAAACTTATCTTGAATAGTTCTATCAACAATCAAAAATATCTTGATCAAGAAGTTTCTATAAAACTTCCCCTTTCCATATGCTTGGTTCTATGACTCGGTTTGAACTGAAAATTGTCGCTTGGTCACAACTAATTTGAATTTGGATATTTCAAAATTATTTTTATTTTTCTATACATATGATCATCTGCATCATATGAATTTTCCTCTACACTATAAAATTCTCTTATTTACATATTATATTTTCCCTTTTGTACATTTTCTACTATATTTTCCCCCTTGCTTTTGTTACAAATACCATAAACATATCTTTACAAGGCTATAGAAAAATGTGTGAGGAATTTATTATGCACTTTCAAAATTAAAGACATTATTTTATCCTAATTTTCTCATAATACCTTCAAGATGTGTAGTTCAATCTAAAGTCCAGCTGATAACTCCATCATGAGATCTGCAATTGAGAAGTTTGTGTCATGAACTAGTGTCTTTGCATGTGCAAGATGTTTTTACATCACATCCATGTGAGGAAGTATCATACTTTGAATCTCTAATTTATTTGCCATTATTTTGGCTTCCTCTCTCAACAATTTTGCATGAAAATATGTCAAAATCTTACCTTTACAAAATGATTAGAGCTAGAACTTAGGTTAAGTGCTAACTTACTAGCACTATTCTTCAAGTCTTCATAAATTTTTGTCAATTTATCTTTTATTACCTTACTAAAAATTGAAGTATCACATAATTTTGTAAATAAAGAAACAACATTATTTACAACTCCTTCTAAAGTTCCAACAAGATTGGAGAGTTCCACTTGATCAATAGCTATTTTCCTTTTTGCATTCTCCAAAACTTTATTTTCAAATTTCCTTTCTTCCCTTTGCAAAAAAATTTCCTGGCCATCTATATCCTTATTGAATTTATGTACAAAATCAACTAATTTCTCAGTAATAGGGGCCTTATTATTCACCTCTATTTTCATAATGTCCAAAAATATGTCCTTGATGTCTTCAAGAACCTTTCCTTTGTCTCTTTCTACTCTCAACTGTCTCTGTTGTGCTCTTTTTCTCCATGGATCACTCAAGATCTCCATCTATTCAATAGTGAGATTAGATTGATCTCAATTTGGAATCACAATCTCAGTATCAAGGTCTAACTCATTAGAGATATTTTCCTTCTCTTTTCCTTTGGTACTAGGAGAAACTATGATCTCTTTGCCTTCATCTTCATCCTTCTTCACCTCTCCACTCAGTTGACTCTTGGATTCTTTTGTATGTTCTTTGTAACCCTTATTCTTGTCCTTTCCTATTTTTTTCTCGGTTAAGCCTTTCCTAGAGGTAGATTGAGTATGTTGCTCAATTACTACTTGGATGGATGGAGCACTTTGTTTCTTCATCATTAATTTCTCTACACTTGATGTAGAAATGGCTTGGCTCAAAGTAGAGGGTAGAGAGGCAATCACAATAGCTACCATCATTTCTATATTAGAATCTTCTATAGTCTATACATTTTTCTCTTCATCCTTTTCTATTTTATCTTCTCCCTCAAAAATAATTTTCCACAACTTTGTTGTGCACTGAACAACCTTTTCAATATCATTAGAAAAAATTTGAAATGCCTTGAATAATGGAGTCTACCTATTTTAATGTCTTGCCATGGCCTCCTTGATCTCTTCATTTGAGAAGGTAGGCATGATGCTCTTCAAGGTTTTTTTCTCTAATGTACCTCTCTATTTTCATAGCATTGGTCCATCTCTGTGTAATTGCATTTTCTAAGACATCAGGAGCTTGGCTCTTTAGCTCATTAGGGTCATACTTCCATTTGGCCATTTTCTCCACCAGAGCATCTTCCCCATCTATTTTAATCCCAACCAATGACTTTTGTTTGTTTGGTTCCATTGTGTTGATTGTTTGGATTTGATCTACACTTTGAAGATTTTTTACCATGCTTGTGACATGTGAAACAATTCCCTTCAAACTTTGATCCAAATCTGCATTCATTAGCCTTCTGTCCATATTTGTTGCAATTATAGCAATAACCTTTGAACATGGGTTACATAGTATTTCTCCAAAAAATATTTGATGTATAACCTATCTTTCCATATTTATTGCATGTAGCCCTTTTGTTCATCTGTGCTCCTTCTTGTGATGATTCTCCTTGATTAGTATACCCTAAGATAGTAGTTCCTTTGGGTCTATTCAGGGTTTTCCCATACAATTTATTCACACTTTCTTGTGACCTCAATCTTATTTCATTTAGTTCCTTTTTGGCTCTTAGTTAATTCTAGAGTCTATCATTGATGGGTACACAACCCAAGAATAGAATGGACACAATAGAAAAGGAAAATTGTATTAATTGAAAATTAAGCTAGTACATTCAGTACAGAGAAAATAAACTTCAAAGCATGCCCTAAGGGCTTACAATAGCATAAATGTGGAGATAATTTCTCCTTTCAGTACCTCCTCTCAAACTCCAATCCGAACTGCCTTTTACAATGCTAGAAATCTCCTTGAATAGACCCTGGAGGGTTAAGGACTAGGAGTACATTCTAGAATGTGCTAGTAGGCATCCACCGACCAAATAGAAGGTTCTAGAATCTACGTTAGAAGTCGACGTAAATCTAGAAGAATCCAGAAACGGTAATCAAACTTTCAGTAGGCATAACTTTTGAACCGTAACTCCAATTGACGAACCGTTTACATTTTTGAAAAGCTCTCAAAGCGCTCTATAACCCTATGGACAAGCTTAGCTTGTCCCCCATTTTTCAGCCCTTTTTGAGGTCATTTAATGCCCCTAACCTAACTTTGAAGCATTCTTAAGAGGTCTCCACAACCTGAAAATTTGCAATAACTTTCAAACCGTGGGGCCTTTTGACCTAATTCTTTTTCTAGAATGCTCTAAATTACAATTACATTCATCTAGCCAATTTACACCTCCTAGTTCACCAAAATGATGGCTCAATTACATACTCCTATTTTTTTGGGATTTAAACGAACACTGATAGTGGAACTGTGAGAGTTGGAACCTTTATTTGCCCCAAATGGGTATCCAAAAATGAAAACACATGAAACAGAAACTAAGTCTAAGTATTTTTTTTGGGTGACATAGGATTGCCCTTATACCTCTGGATGCTCTTGCATTAGACACCCAGGGTAGATTGAAAAGTGACCCTGTCACTTTATGAATGGTAGAGGAAATCCCAAATGAGAAACCTCAGCTGCTAAAATCCAAGTTGAGTCCTCAATCGGTCGTCCTTTCCATTTGACCAAATACTCTTCATACTGCCTATTTTTGGTACTCCTACCCACACGATGATCTAGAATGTCTTCTATCTCCTCCTTCTTAGAAGCAGGAATTGGAGATGGCTCTAACATAAGCTTTTCATCTGCACCATCATCATGATACTCTGTTAAATTTGCAATGTTGAAAATAGGAGAAATGTGAATACCATCTGGAAGCTCCACTTCATATGCATTTCCTGAGTCATGTTTTTTCAAAATTTTGCAGGGGCCAAATTTCTTCATTTTCAGCTTGTTGTAAGTATCGGCTAGAAATCTTTCTTTTCGTAAGTGCACCATGACTAGATCCCCTACTTGGAATTCCTTATGTCTTCTCCTTTGATCAGCCCTAGCTTTATACTCTTGATTCATCTTGGTAATATGTGCTTGAACCTCCTCATGTAGGTGCTTGATATGTTTAGCAAATTCCTCAGCTTCAGCACTTGTCCTCTCCCCTTGTTCTATCTTCCTCAATTTTGGTGCAGTCCTTGGGCTATTCCCATATATAATTTGGAATGGTGATTTTCCAGTACTCCTATTTATAGAGTTATTGTAAGAAAACTCTTCTTGAGGTAGAATCAAATCCCATCCCTTGGGCTTATCCCCAACTAAACATCTCAGTAAATTGCCCAGACTTCTATTTACCACTTCTGTTTGGCCGTCAGTCTACGGGTGATGCATGGAACTAAATTTTAGGTCTGTTCTCAACTTCTTCCACAATGTCCTCCAGAAATACCCCACAAATTTAGTATCTCTGTCAGAAACTATACTCCTTGGAAGACCATGTAGTCTTACCACCTCTTTGAAAAACAAGTCTGCAATATGGACAACATCATGAGTTCTATGGCATGGAATGAAATGTGCCATTTTGGAGAGCCCATCAACCATCACAAATACTGAGTCATTATCCCTTTGTTTCCTTGGCAATCCAAGAACAAAATCCATACTTATGTTCTCCCATGGCCTTGATGGAATAGGCAATGGCTGATATAGGCCAGTATTGTGACTAAACCCCTTGGCAACTTGACAAACCTGGCAACTCTGTACAAACTTTTTCTATTCCTGTGAAATTTGAGGCCAAAAATAATGTTCTCTAAGAATGGCAATGGTCTTATCTTGACCAAAATGTCCTACCATCCCTCCATTGTGTTTCTCCTTAATCAGATTTTCCCTCATGGAACTCCTTGGAATGCACAATTTACTACCCTTGAACAACATGCCATCCTGAATCAAATAGTCTAACCACTTGGTTCTATCTACAACAACAAGTTCTTTACAAGCTTTCCATGCTTCAACAAAATTAGGATCCTCGGGGTACAATTTCTTGAGTTCATCAAACCTAACTACTTCAACCTGCATTACTGTAAGCAACAACTATCTCCTACTTAGTGCATCTGCAACCCTGTTAGATTTTCCAATTCTATGCTTCAACACAAATGTATAGCTCTGCAAGAACTCTACCCACTTCATATGCCTCTGATTCAATTTACCTTGGCTATTTAGGTACTGTAATGCCTGATGATTAGTATACAAAACAAATTCCTTTGGCAATAAATAATGCCTCCATTTCTTTAAGGCCTGAAGTATTGCATAGAACTCTTGATCATAAACAGAATACTTCTTCTTTGCATCATTTAATTTTTCACTAAAATATGCAATAGGCTTACCTTCTTGGCTTAATATAGCCCCAATAGCATTGCCACTGGCATCACAATCCACCTGGAAAACCTTTCTAAAATTTGGAAGTGCCAACACAAGCTGTTCTATCACCTTCTTCTTCAGCAATTCAAAACTTCTCACAGCTACTGCAGTCCATTTGAACTCTTTTCTATCCCCTCTTATTGTATCAGTTAGGGGTGCACATATGCCACTGAAATTCTTAATAAACTTCCTATAAAAACTAACTAGACCATGAAATGATCTTACCTCAGTAGAAAACCTTGGAGTAGGCCATTCCAAGATGGCTTTTACCTTCTCTGGATCCATTTTGAGACCTTTGGGTGATATAACAAACCCCAAATAGACTAACTCCCTTTTTGCAAAGATACACTTCTTCAGATTAATTAACAGTTTCTCTTCCCTTAGCCTTTCAAGGACACTACGAATATGCAATAAATGTTCTTCCAAAATCTTGCTGAAAATTAAAATATCATCCAAATAAACAATAACAAATTTTCCCAAGAACTTCTTAAGTACCTCATTCATGAGCCGCATGAAGGTGCTTGGGGCGTTCGTCAATCCAAAGGGCATGACTAACCACTCATAAAGACCCTCCTTGGTCTTGAAGGTTTTTTTCCACTCATCTCCTTCTCGAATCTGTATTTGGTGATAACCACTCTTCAGATCTATCTTTGTGAAGTACTGAGCTCCACTCAAGTAGTCCATAAGATCATCTATCCTTGGCAAAGGAAACCGGTACTCGATGGTTATCCTATTTATAGCTCAAGAATCTGTACACATCCTCCACTCTCCATCCTTCTTTGGTGTGAGTATTGTAGGTACTGCACATGGACTCAAGCTCTCTTGAATCAAGCCCTTCCTCAACAGCTCTTGAACCTGTCTATTTAACTCCTCTGTTTTAGTAGGAGTCATCTTGTGAGCAGCCTTGTTAGGAAAACTAGCTCCTGGAATCAGATCTATCTAATGACTGATTTGTCTTA
The DNA here is from genome assembly GCA_028749045.1 of Cupressus sempervirens. NCBI lineage: Eukaryota > Viridiplantae > Streptophyta > Pinopsida > Cupressales > Cupressaceae > Cupressus > Cupressus sempervirens. The sequence continues at coordinate 994,920,906 of CM053785.1, read as the reverse complement.
CTGGTGGCAATCCATTTGGAACATTATCAGAGATAATATCTCCAAATTCTCCTAGTAAATTTGAAACTTCAAGTGGTATTTCACTACTACCTTCTTTATCTTTCCTAGGAATCAAAGCATAGCACATATGCTGATGTTTCATGCCATCTAAAAACATCCTTCTATCAACAAGACAAATCCTAGCACTGCTACATACCTTTTCACCTTCCTTTTTCATGGGCTTTAATTTGTGGCAAACTCCATCCTTTGTTAGAGAGTATGTGTTTGCATGCCCATCATGTATTGCATGTCTATCAAACTGCCATGGTCTACCCAACAATAGATGGCAAACATCCATCGGAATAACATCACAGAGAACTTCATCATGGTAACTCACACTTTTGAATTTCACTAAACATTGTTCACTTACCAGGACCTTATGATCATCTTTTACCCAAGAAATTCAATAGGGCTAGGGATGTTTCTCCCTCTTGAGCTTCAGCTTAGAGACCATCTCTTTTGATACCAAGTTATCAGTGCTACCACCATCAATGATCACATCACAACATTTATCCTCACACTTGCATCTGGTACAGAACAAACTCCTTCGTTGTCTTGGTTCAATCTCACCACTTAGTAGGACTCTTTCATTTACCAAGGTCTCTCCTCTTTTTTCATCCTCTGAATGTGATGATTATGCATCCTCATCCACATGAGCAACCCTAGCTTGGCCCTCAGCTCTCCTATTTGTCCTTCCTTGTTGTTGAGGGCATTCAAAGGCACGATGACCTTGTTCATTGCAATGGAAATAGGTACCACGAAAGCCTCCTCTTCCTTGTCCACATCCTCTACCTCTTCCTCTCTAATTTCCAAAGTCTTGATCATGGGAGCGGTTGAAACCCTCATTGTGATGTGAATATCAGGATTTAACTGTGTGATTTTGAGTCAAACTCGATGACCCATGTTTCATGAGTAGTGATTCAACATGAATCCATCTCTCATGAGAATAAATGGAACACTTAGCACTCATTGGATCTAGGTGATGCTCACAGGGGTGAAGCACCGGGACTTCCCGGGAGGTCACCCATCCCAGTACTACTCCAGCCTGAGCGCGCTTAACTACGGAGTTTCCTCCACAGTTAAACCCAAAGCTTGCAACCCCATTTGCAAAACCTTCACCAAGTGTTGTGCCTTATGAACCATTCATTAGAAAGCCCCTTAAGCTCATCAATTGATAAGTAGGACATGATTTCCACAGCTAGTCAAATTGTGATGTGAATATCAGGATTTAACTGTGTGATTTTGAGTCAAACTCGATGACCCATGTTTCATGAGTAGTGATTCAACATGAATCCATCTCTCATGAGAATAAATGGAACACTTAGCACTCATTGGATCTAGGTGATGCTCACAGGGGTGAAGCACCGGGACTTCCCGGGAGGTCACCCATCCCAGTACTACTCCAGCCTGAGCGCGCTTAACTACGGAGTTTCCTCCACAGTTAAACCCAAAGCTTGCAACCCCATTTGCAAAACCTTCACCAAGTGTTGTGCCTTATGAACCATTCATTAGAAAGCCCCTTAAGCTCATCAATTGATAAGTAGGACATGATTTCCACAGCTAGTCAAATTGTGATGTGAATATCAGGATTTAACTGTGTGATTTTGAGTCAAACTCGATGACCCATGTTTCATGAGTAGTGATTCAACATGAATCCATCTCTCATGAGAATAAATGGAACACTTAGCACTCATTGGATCTAGGTGATGCTCACAGGGGTGAAGCACCGGGACTTCCCGGGAGGTCACCCATCCCAGTACTACTCCAGCCTGAGCGCGCTTAACTACGGAGTTTCCTCCACAGTTAAACCCAAAGCTTGCAACCCCATTTGCAAAACCTTCACCAAGTGTTGTGCCTTATGAACCATTCATTAGAAAGCCCCTTAAGCTCATCAATTGATAAGTAGGACATGATTTCCACAGCTAGTCAAATTGTGATGTGAATATCAGGATTTAACTGTGTGATTTTGAGTCAAACTCGATGACCCATGTTTCATGAGTAGTGATTCAACATGAATCCATCTCTCATGAGAATAAATGGAACACTTAGCACTCATTGGATCTAGGTGATGCTCACAGGGGTGAAGCACCGGGACTTCCCGAGAGGTCACCCATCCCAGTACTACTCCAGCCTGAGCGCGCTTAACTTTTGGGTTTCTGCTAGTACCCACATCTTCATTTTTCTTTTGGGTTTCATTGCAGCCTCCAGATGATCTACCACTTCCCCTTCCTCCTTGACCTCACCCTCTTTGTCTTCCTTCAAACCTTTTATTCAGCTTCTCTTCAACTCATAGGGAAAACTGGCATGTCTCTTCAACGTTGGTCATTCTTACCAGACTTAATTCCTCCTAGATGCTAGGTCGCAACCCACTGATATAATGAGCAACCTTCTCCTTATTTGCTTCTGCATGCCTCACTCTAATCAAGAGTTGATAAAATTCCTCTGTATATTCTTGGACTGATCTTCCTGCTTGCTTTAACCCATGCATCTTCTTAAACAAATCAAGCTCGTAGTCCACAGGAATGAACTGCTTCTTCAATTTGTCCACCATGCGATCCCATCTTGTGATCTTCTCCTTTCCTCTTCTATTTCTTTCCAATTGGACCTCTTGCCACCAAATTTTGGCATGGCCTTTCAATTTTTTCTTTGCAAACTTAACCCTATTTGGGTCCCTGATATCCTCATACTCAAAGTATTCTTCCAGTTCATTGATCCAATCGATCAACTCATCTGGTTTCAGATTTCCTGAAAATACACCCACTTCAATTATAGGTCATTTCCCAAACTTAGTAATGGCCCTAAAAAGCCTTTCCTTTGCATGATTCATAACTTTCCCATCAAATTCCCCTTCTGGTCCAATTTCATCTTCTTTGTTGTCATCTTCACTTTCATCACCTACGGCCACAGTTGCTCCTCTACGGAGCTCCTCCTGCAATGCTTGTACCTGCCTTTGGAGGGCTATAACCTCCTCAAGATTAATAGCTCTATCTCTTCTGTCATGCTCTCTTCATGGAGGCATCTTCTTAACTCAAACCCACAACCACACAATCTTGGTGCAAACTGCCTCACAGTCGGCGCTTTGTCTACACACTCAGGAAAACCAGCTCTGATACCACTTGATGGGTACACAACCCAAGAATAGAATGGACACAATGGAAAAGGGAAATTATATTAACTGAAAAATAAGCTAGTACATTCAGTACAGAGAAAATAAACTTCAAAACATGCCCTAAGGGCTTACAATAGCATAAATGTGGAGATAATTTCTCCTTTCAGTACCTCCTCTCAAACTCCACTCTGAACTGCCTTTTACAATGCCAAAAATCTCCTTAAATAGACCCCAGAGGGTTAAGGACTAGGAGTACATTCTAGAAAGTGCTAGTAGGCATCCACCAACCAAATAGAAGTTTCTAGAAGCTACGTTAGAAGTTGACGCAAGTCTAGAAGAATCCAGAAACGATAACAAAAATTTTGGGAGGCATAACTTTTGAACCATAACTCCGATTAATGAACCGTTTACATTTTCACAAAGCTCTCGAAGTGCTCTATAGCCCTATGGAGAGCTTTGCTCATCCCCCATTTTTTGGCCCTTTTTGAGGTCATTTAATGCCCCTAACCTAACTTTGAAGCATTCTTAGGAGGTCTCCACAACCTGAAAAATTGCAATAACTTTCAAACCGTGGGGCCTTTTGACCTGATTCTTTTTTTGGAATGCTCTAAATTACAATTACATTCATCTAGCCAATTTACACCTCCTAGTTCACCAAAATGATGGCTCAATTACATACTCCTATTTTTTTGAGATTTACACGAATACTGATAGTGGAACTGTGAGAGATGAAACCTTTATTTACCCCAAATGGGTATCCAAAAATGAAAAAACATGAAACAGAAACTAAGTCTAAGTATATTTTTTTGGGTGACACAGGATTGCCCTTATACCTCTGGATGCTCCTGCATCAATCATATTCTCCCCTTAGATTGGTGATTCCTTAATTTACATCATCTAGTTGATCTGCCATGTTTGCCTTTTATTGTGAAATATGTTGGAGTTCAATGATCTTTTCTTCTAATCTTGTTGTGATTAGTCTTCTATCTCTATCTACCATTTCTTTATCATTTACAACTTTGTTCTTTTGTTCCATGACTTCACATATCCTGACTGAGTGATTTTCCTATTCTCTTTTCAATTTTCTTACTTCTTCTTGTAGAGTAGTATTCCTTACTAGTAGATCTTCTATGGTTGCATCTGCTTCTTCTAAACTTCTTTCTTTGCATAGGTCTTATATTATTTCTTCAATGTAGAGATTTTCATTCATGTTTGTAGCCAATTCTTTTCTACTTTTTAGAGAGTGAGTGAGTTGCTTCTTGATTTTCTTGAATTTCTCCATAGCCATGTGTAGATCAAGTTTATCATTCTCAATAGATTTCTCTAACTTATTCACTTCCATTTCCTCAAATCTTTACTCTAAATTTGTTGAGCCTTTGATAGGAGAACCTTTCTTTAATACCAATTATTTTAAATGTAATGACAAGCAAGTGATTGAGAGAGGGGGGGGGAGTGAATCAGGAACCACTTAAACATTTCACACTTATATTACTTATGCATTATCTAATCTACTTTCATGGATGAAAATAAAGTAATAAATAAATCAACATCATTAACACTTTGACACAAGATTTGGTAACCCAGAAACCATCTAAGGAGAAGGTAAAATTAAGGTGGGGATGATACCCACAATGCTTCACTACTGCAATAATAAAGTTGGCCTATTAAGGCTTACAATTGATCACTTCTATTGATCTACTATGTTAGGAGTATTTACTATTAGGTCCACCTTATGAAAATATTTTAACATCAATGTACCTTTACCTTTTACTGGACATGGAATTTCATTTCCTAGTTTAACAGTTCCACCTTCACATTCATCAAATATTTCAAACTTACTAAGATCTCTAGTCATTTGATGTGAGGATCCACTATCAATGATCCATTTATCATTCTTATTAATATGTGAAATAAGAGCTTTATCATCCTCATATCTTTCTTCAATAGGATCTTCTTTAACAACAACATACATCACTTCTACTCCATATTTCTCATCTTTAGTATCTCACTCGATATCCTCTTCCTCAACAATGAAGCATGACTTCTTCACTTTGTCCTTGTAGTCTTTGTTCTTTTTGTACTTGTGATCCTTCTTATCATTTATGTCTTTCTTGTCATCCTTGTACTTTTTAGGACATTTCACATCAAAGTGACCAACTCCATTACATTTGAAACATATCAGAGATAATTTACCTTTGTACCTCTTGATAACCACCTTGCAAGAAATGCTTTAATATCATTTATGTCATCTTCTTGTTTAGACTCACTTTCATCTTTACTACTCTTCTCTTTCTTTGAACTGCCAATAGTTAGTGATTTCTTGAAAGGATTCTCAAGTGTAGGTACACTATTATCATAACTACTTAGCTCAAATGTAGTTAATCAACCAACTAAACTATCAAGTGTAAGGTTACTATCAGGCTTATATCTAACTTCTTGAATGACTAAAACTTTGATAGCATAGATAGGTAAGAGAGTTCTGAGAACCTTACAACTTCAAAATCACTAATAACTCCTCTAGTAGCTTTAATTACACTCACAACTTCCTTAATTTGGTTCACACACTACACACCATTTTCACCTTCCTTCATTAATTTGGTTCTTGATATCATCAAAATCAGCATCATTCAAAGTAGATACAATCTCAATCATTAAACTATTATGCTCTTTCCTCTATGTCATCTCTTCCATAGTCATGGGAGGGGTAGGAGCAACATATGCATGTTTGAAGTCTTGATTGGACACCAAGTTACTGAGAGGGAAGGGAGGGTGAATTTATAACACTTTAACCTTATCAACAATTCTAAAATGCATTCACCACATTTACCATCTCATATCCAATTTCTTATGCATGCACAACTTATATAATCAAACTATAATAGCATATAGATCTAATCTATCAATCACATGCATGGAAAGTAATCACATGACATAAAGATTTTGGTTACCTAGAAACACAATAGAATGAAGGTGAAATAGGGGTGGGGATGACACCCACAAATCTTCACTACTGCACTAATACAGTTAACTTGTTAGGGTTATAGTGTTTTACCATATCCAATGATTTATCCTATGAGGGATCTACCTTGTTAAAAGCTTTTGAGATTGTTAGAGATCACCTTGTTAGAGGGTTTCACACTTACAACAAAGTAAGGACTCTATTAGGAGATTTGCAAAGATCTATTAAGACCACTCTGTTAAAAGATTTACCCTATCTCAATCTATTAGAATTGATTCAGTACCTAATCCTTGGTTTTCTCTAATAAGTTGATATTGGATCTCCTCTTTCTAATCTAATCATTATCTCTTGTCTGATAATGCTTTTTTGTCCTTCATTGCTTGACTAGGTCACTTGCTTTGTTCTGAGACTAATAGAAAACTTTGCCTCTTCTGTAATTTTCACACATGAATCATATGAATAGTTTGTTCACTCCTTTGTATCATACTCTTCATCATACCATCAAACTATATTGAAATACGTCAAGTCCATCAAACTATATTGAAATACGTCAAGTTTTTCCCTATTTAAAGATTCCATAAAGAGTTTTCTAGATGCTTTCATGTTTTGCCTCTTCATTTGGTTTGTTCATTATAGAACATAGGGATATGTGATCCATGCCATAAAATACATAAAACTCTTTGTAAAAAACTCTATGATTATTAAATATCATGTCTATGTCAACTTGAAACAATTTACCTCAAAATTTGCATCATTCCTGACTCAAATGCAAATTCCGCATTGCTCGGCACATATTATTTCTGATACTCACCTGATCCTGTGTTTTCTCTGATAAGCTGATATTGGATCTCCTCTTTCTAATTGAATCCTTATCTCTTATCTGATAATGCTTTCTGTCCTTAATTTCTTGACTAGGTCACTTACTTTGTTCTGAGACTAATAGAACACTTTGCTTCTTCTATAATTTTCACACATGAATCATATGAATAGTTTTTTCACTCATTTGTATCATACTCTTCATCATACGATCAAACTATATTGAAATACATCAAGTTTTTCCCTATTTAAAGATTCCATAAAGAGTTTTCTAGATGCTTTCATGTTTTGCCTCTTCATTTGGTTTATTCATTATAGAACATAGCGATATGTGATCCACGTCATAAAATGCATAAAACTCTTTGTAAAAAGCTCTACAATTATTAAATATCATGTCCATATCAACTTGAAACAATTTACCTCAAAATTTGCATCATTCTTGGCTCGAATGTAAATTTTGCATTGCTTGGCACATATTATTTCTAATACTCATCATTCACTATTTATTTTGATGTCACTTAGTTTCTACTATGCTCGGTACCTTCTGTATAACTTGGCTTCAACATACTTGAACTTCTTGGTTAACATTACACTTAGCTTACATTAAAAATACTCGACAACCACATACTTTCTTGGCTCTTATAGAGCTCAGTATATACAAGTCTATATACATGACTTAGCTTATATATAGAGTAGCTCAATCATAGTGATGACCATCTAACTCTGCCTAGTAAATGACTAAGTGTTTGACATTAATAGACAATAACAATTAGAGAGACCAATAATGCATTGTCCATCTAGTGTAGAGTACTATCTCCAATACCAAACACATGTAGTCTCATTCTATTTTTCCATGAGGATAATTTCTCCTTGTTTAGCTTTAGTACCTATCTCTTATACATCTTTGGATCTTTAGCTCAAGTTCCTTCAATCCCTTAGCTATGATACCAATTGTTAGATAACTGAGAGGGGAGGGTGAATCAGTTATATCCAATTATCCTACATGCCTTTCAAATAATTTAGTATCAAATTCAACTTCATAAACTTTCATAGTAATAACTTAACCACATTTGGCATCTTAATTCAAACTTATAATCTTTTTACGTCAAATTTTTATCCTATTCTTCTTTATTTTACTAAGTATCAGAATAATAACTTAACTTATATTGAGTTGTAGCATATGTAAATAACATGAAAATCAAATTGAAACACATAAGTATTCACACATTTTGACATAAATATTTAATGTGGAAACCTTGTAAAGGGAAAAACCACCTGAAAATCTGCAACCCAAAAATTTACACTCTTTTGAAGTGAGCTCTGCTAGGAGACAACCTTGTTAAAGGTTTACATGCATGTTTTTAGTGTGACTTGGTTAGAGAATTTTAACCAAAGATCATCTAGACCTTATGACTCCTTGGTATTACTAAAGAGTGGCCTACTCTAAGGACTTACAAACATCACTAATCGATGTTACATACAGGATTTCAAAAATTTGTTAGGTCCACTTGGTTAAGGGATTGTATCTTCTAAAATGGTAAGAAAGTAGTAGTCAAATGATTTGTTAGGTTTACCACTACCTTGCTTGTTCAGATCTTTGTTCTACTTGATTTCTACCTTCTAATCTCTTTCTAGTTTATATACACTCTTTCTCTTTCACCTTGTACTTCCTCTATTTGATCTTTCTTCCTCTATTTTTCTAGGTTCGCCTTTCTCTTCTTTCTCCTTCAATAGTTCACACTTTACCATCAACAATCAGCAATGACCTACAACCAAAAATGGTCTCAATCATCTCCATAAATAGTTAGCTTATGCCCTCAATATTTTGTCACTTAATTACAATTAGAGATCTCAGATTCATTGCATCTAGTCATTCAGTCAACACTAGTTCACCTCAAAGTTTGTGCTCATTCTAAAAATAGAAAATATTCTCCATACAATCATCTTTGAATTATTTCAATCATTGATCTCATAACAAACTAAGTCCTTATCCTTTATGCTTATCAGACATTCTAAATATTTATCATTTGTTGGCCTCAAATTAATCTTTTCTTGTATTCTTTACTCGATGAACATTGCAACATGACTTGGGAAACACATCACTTGGCTAACACTAGAATTACTCGATTAACACTTAAACTATGCTTTTCTAGATGCTCAGTAACAACTGTAATCACTCAGTTAATATTGTAGTCCTTCTTTCACTAACTCACCAATTATGAACTTAATCACAACATAACATGATTGCAAAACAATAAAACCAACATTATACTATTATAGTCCAATTCATTCAAGTACCCATTAAATGCCAATACTTATCATCTATGTCGTCATCATGCTTTCTTCATATCATCTTCATCAATCAAATGATATGGCACTCTCTTGAATTAGCATAATGTCTAGCCAACTAAGGTTTGACATCAATGATAGCATAACAACTAATATGACTCTTTTACATACAATAATAGCATTCTCAATTACATCATCAGTTGGATTTAAGAGAATGTGTCTAAGTTTAATCTTTGAATTATGCACAATTTTGCTACTTCTTATATCGACTAAAATAAATGGTTCTTGGTGAGGACAGAGAGGATGAATGTGATTATAATGATTGATTCAAGTTCAATGTAGATGACTGCAACCATGTGTTATACTATTAAATTCATTCTTCCATAATGTTTAAGTTCTTGGTGGCTATTGTTCTTACCAATTTTTACCCTTGCAGGGTTCATCATAAAACCATTTATTTGTTATGGCCTTTTAACCTAGACTTTGAGTCCACACAAAAAATTATCTTTTTTAGTAGTCACTTAAATTGTGTTATTTGTATTATGAGTATGAACTGCTTGAATACTAATATTATTTGTAAGGTGGTGAAAAACTACTTGTGCATAGATTTTTTGACGACTATGTTTGTTGTTTACCAATGGCTTCTCCCACGGTAGTTTTTTTTATTGGTTTCTAGTGTTAGTGTATTATACCCCTGGGCTATGCTTTTGGAAGGGTTAGCATCCTTGTTTTGTTACTAATTTATATCAAATACATCAAAGCATAGTACATATATCTAATATGTATTTTCATAATTTATAGTCATAGCTTTTTTTTATTTTGAATGTATTTAACATTGATATTTTGTTATACCATATCATGATATATTAATGTTTATCATGCTTCTGACACTTGTTAATATATCCATGCATAGCCAAATAAAATTATATATATAAGCATATTAAATATTTTTTCCACAAATTTGTTAAATATGTATTTTTTAAATATAAAAATAATAAGTGTCAAAATAAACATGTAAGATATATCTATTATAGTAAGTTAACAAGGTTTATATATATAACTTTTATGTATATTTTATGTATGTGTAATCTATAATTGGTTTCTTTTGCATGCATGTATGTATAATTTAGCTTTTAGTTTTCTTTATATAATTGATGTTCAAAAGGTATTTTGTTAGAGCTGACAATTAAAGAATGGAGAAGGTTGCTATAGTAAGAGTCATATTGTCACCCTTCATAGGAGGGAAATAATTGTACATGTCAAGGTTTTGTCAAGCTAAGAATAAGATTATTAAAGAGAATTGAAGATTTAGCCTTCCTCAAGTGTTGCATAATCTCTCTCTCTCTCTCTCTCTCTCTCTCTCTCTCTCTCTCTCTCTCTCTCTCTCTCTCTCTCTCTCTCTCTCTCTCTCTCTCTCTCTCTCTCTCTCTACATTTAGAAAATAATTACACACAATTGAACCCCAAAAACATATCACTCTAAACTATTAAGAGTTGTTAAGCTCTGTAATATTTTTTAGGAAGAGTTGCATATGACCTTGATTTACAGATAATTAAGAGGAGGCTTGTAAAGTTCAAAAACATGAATGCCATCTTTTTTAGTTTATTTTATTAGGACAATTGTGTGTTATGTAGCTTTTGTATTCTCTTTTACTTACTATATCTCGTGTTTGATGTTATTCCCTTTATAAACTCACACTACAATATTTTATAAGATGTTATTATCTTATCAAGGACTTTAATGGACTACTCATTAATAAAATCTAGAAACAAAACATAACGCATTCTTCTAATTAAATGCTAATTTACATTTATATTGATAGTTTATATTCAACTATGATAAATAAATATTAACTTCAAAATGGATTTTATATTTAAAATTTGTATTGTATTCTTTATATATATATATATATATATATATATATATATATATATATATATATATATATATATATATATATATAATATGGTCCTCTCTAAAAATTAAAACACATTCACCTAGCTACCAACAAAAAATAATACAATATGTCTCTTGTTTTCCTAAATCAATCTTCTCACATTACAATTTTATATTAAAATATTATATATAATCTAGTTATCTATGTATGACACTTACCTCCAAATCTAAAGACATTCTTTTAATTAATGTATATAATCCATAAGAAATGCATAACATTTATTGGGATTTTGATTGTGTAGATATATTTAACATCAATGTTCAAGATCGCACACAATGATCCATCATTGGGATGAAGGAGAATGCAAGATAATAGAAAAATAAGTTGTTGACTAGAGCCCACCCAAGAAATATAAGAAAATGATGAGATGTGGAGCAGTAACACTCAAAACAAGAGGGAAAAAAAAACAAGTTAAGAAGACAAACAAAGTAAAAAGACTAAGCTAAAAAGAAGCAAAAAATGAATACTATATATATATATATATATATATATATAAACCAAACCAAAGTGAAAAACCAAAACTAGAAAAAGATGTAATAAACAAGAAAAAAGGAGAAAAACAATCTGTATATATATAATATTTACCATATAATAAATAATATGCATGGTAAATATTACATATATTTAAATATATATTATATATGTATGATATATATAAATATATAATATATAAATAGTACATATATAATATATACACACATATATATAAACACGTATAGAACCACAGATATACAATCCTTATGTTATCTATATATATGTATATAAATATATTTACAAATAACACGAGAGAGTAAGACTAAAATAAAAAATAAAAACATGAAAGGAACAACCAAAATTGAACAAATAAACAAAAGCAAAACAAGGAAGAATTTGCAAAGGAGAAGGAGAGAAAGATGTCTGAAAGGAAGAAAAGTGGGGGGAAGGAACTATTAGGGAGAGGAAGAGAGACAAGGAGGAAGGACAAACTAGAAAGAGAGGAAAGAAGCCATAACTAAGAACATGATGATAATTACAAGAGGCTAACAAAGGAAGCCAAGAAGAGCTTAGGTTCCACCATCATATCTATTGAGGTTGTTGGGAAGACTATTGATTTCTATAGCTTCCTTAAGCTTCCTCTTGAAATAGATATCCTCTTTGGATAAGAGTTGTGCATCTTCTAAAGATATCTGTTGTAGATCATATTCTACCTGATGTTAGCACTATGCTCCTTGATTTGAGTTTTAAAAGAATGACCAATTTTGCCTGTATAGGATGTGCCATAGGAGCAAACCACCTTATAGACTCTTGACTCTAAAAATACATCTTATGAGTCTTTTAGAATAGGGGCCCGATTGCTAAGTCTACGTAGGAGTTTGAAAGGTAGTTGGTTGTCAACCTTGAGCTCTTTGGTGAAAGAAATGCTAGAAGAAATATTGTCAGGGTGCCTATAAAACTCTTCGAGTTTGTCCACACTATGGGACCGACAAACATTGGTATCATCAACATATCGCTTCCACCATATTAGTTTAAGGGGGAAACATCAGAGGACCAAGTCCTCAAAGTACTCCATATACATGTTAGCTATAATAGGGGAAAGTGGGGAGCCCATGGCATCCCCATCTACCTACTCACAAATAACCCCTTGGAAGGAAAAGAAAGTGGACCTTAAGAGAAGCTCAACCAAATCAACAATCTCAAGATTAACTATGTGCTCACAATTTCAACAATGCTAGGAATAGGAACCTTCATGAAGAGTTAAACCACATCAAAACTCACCAAGATGTCATTAGCCTCCAATTTAGTGTCTTTAATAAACTGAACAAAGTGGGACAAATCCTTACCAAAGGAGTTGGAATTGCCCACTAATGGGGAGATCAACTTGACAAGATGAGCAACTAAAAGGTATGTGGGAGAACCTATGGTATCCACTATGGGTCTCAAGGGGATTCCAATTTTGTGGATTTTTGGGACACCATATATGTGTGGGCTCACCTCTTTGGAAGGTATAAGTCTCTTATGGGTGGCGTTGTCAAAAGAAGAGGAAGTAACAACCAATTTGACTTTCTTCAAAATCTTGGAGCAAGGTTCACTAGAAAGGATTTTGTAGCTACTTGAATCTGAGAGAAAATCAACCATTTTAGCAATGTAGTCTTTGCCTATTCATAATGTCAGTTCCATTGCATTTGTCAGCTTTGACAAGAATAACATCATTGTTTTTCAAAAAGTTTTTGATGGCAAAAATTTTTTCCTTAGGGATGGTACGCTTAGGTGATTTGGCAAGTTTAAGTGCCATTGCACAATCCTGTCTAATTTCATTAGCAATGTGATCTGGGAGCGAATAGATGGAACTATTAATCTCAACAAGAAAGTCAACAAATAGAACCCCTCGAGGGGGAAAACCAAAATTAAGACCCTATTTCACAAAGTAAAATGCAAGGGGGGACGAGGACGGCATTGGAAAGGTTAACAACCAACTTGTTCTCTAATCACTAATAGAGAGAGAACCTGAAGACAAAGAAGAAGAACATGATGAGAAAATGTAGAGGTTCGACGATATCACACATGAAGATGGTGGTCGAATGACTGAAACATCACACACTAAGGCTTGATTCCTAGGCTAAAACTATTAAATTGTCAAAATTGACTTATTTTTCCAAATTTAATTTCTTCCTTAGTATGTAAAGTGACCAACGATAATTATGGAACTCAAACTCAAAGGCCTCTCTCAAAGAAGAGGAAAAGAGGTAGGCGTCACTTACCCTCATCAGACATGTGAGGAGGAAAAATATTAGAATTGGCTGAATCCGGAGAAGGGGAAAGGGAAAGGGAGGTTTAAAAAGAAAAGAAAAACTCAAGTGTCCCCTTGATAAGAAGACACGCGTTGGAGACTACTTGAGGAGTGAGCAATGCCAATGCCGCTGGTTGGGCAGAGAATTGGTGAATTGGATACATTCTCTTTTTCATCAACAAAAAACTGACACAAGGTCTCTCATTATAAACAGTATATCACTAAGGAAACCCAGATATGAGGGCTTTCTAAAAACAGGAGCAACTTCCATATTATAGAAGAACTCATAGAGCTTCAAATTCCAGCTTTATTAAAATTCAGACCATATCAAATCATCATTCATTCTCCAAACAAAACTTCAACAACTCCAACTAAAACAAATATCCTTCATATTTACATCAAACAAAATGCTGCTGCTTTTATGCTCTGCTGCAGAGTAGCCAAAAAGAAAATCTCAGGACTCATTGTACAACAATCAATTGCTGGTGGGTTGTATTGGAGAATGTATTGGAAACAGAGGAAGCAACTTTGGGATGCTTTTCACAGTATTTTCCAAATCCCCAAAACAGAAATCTTTTCCTTCCATTCTCAAACATGGGGATTGATCACAAGACATGGGGCTCGAACAACATGATTGATTGCAACCAGTAAAATGGCGGCTTGATGAACAAGCAAATGTATTAGTTTCAAGAGGAGTAACTGGACTGATCAGTACAGGAGATGATAAACCATAGCTTTTACCTTCAATCAATAACCTGTTATGAAAATCACTCATACCCAATTGAATCTCTAATTTTCTCTGAGATTTCTTCCTTTTCTGGATCTTTAATTCTAATTGGATACCTTTCTTTGAATTTCTTGTAGGCATGGTGACAGGAAGCCTTTCCCCCTCTGAAAGACCAGTAAGTTTTTGCACAAGATCCTTGAATCCATGGATGTCTGACTCAACAAAGATGCTGGAAACAATTGCAGTATGCTTGAATGGTTTTGTACATTGAGGCCCACATTGCTTGGGACAATCACAAATGGCTTGTGATTTCGCCATAGCTTTTTTCTTTGACGTTTTTTTTATTTTGTTTTCTTTTGATGATAGATTATGTAGTTTGATCTGAAACGTCGAAAAAATAAACTCACACAACTATTATCAGAAACTATGCACAATAAGAACTGCTTCAAACAATTTTGTTCTCTTTTGATGATAGATTATGTAGTTTGATCTGAAACGTCGAAAAAATAAACTCACACAACTATTATCAGAAACTATGCACAATAAGAACTGCTTCAAACAATTTTGTTCTCTTTTGATGATAGATTATGTAATTTGATCTGAAACGTCGGAAAAATAAACTCACACAACTATTATCAGAGACTATGCACAATAAGAATTGCTTCAAACAATGAAGATCTAGCTCTATGAGAGTCCTAGATCCTTTTTCATGGAGGAAATAGTTTGAAGATCACTGCAATGAGATGAAAACAAGGACTATATAATTGAGAAAGAATGGTAAGCGTTGGGTGCAGGTATTCACAGTGGTCAAAAACGTGTGTGTGTATTCAATGTAAAGAGTCAATTTTCTCACTTATATGATGAGATGGGAAGGAGAAAGATTTGTCTCATGTTGATGTCAAGTTTGGGAAGCTTCTTGTGTATAAATCACTCTCCTTGACTATGTGTATGTCAAGACATGTGGAGGCATAATGTTCTATGGCAATTACTAAACACTGACGTTTGAAATTTGAAGCATTCGTCAGGCTTCTATTTCGCATTCATATAATCAAGGTTCACTTACAATTTCCTAAAATGTAAAATCAATATTCTTTATTTAATAGAATAAAAGTAGGAAGGAATTAAATATATATATATATATTAAAATGTTTTCATATTAGGGTGATTTTAATGTTGAAATTTGTGTTATTCATTTATATGTTTTTTTCTTTTTGTCGTTTTTTCATAAGCTTTATGTTTGAGTTTTTTTATTTTTAGTTTCTATAAGTTTGTAGGTATTGAATAGACTTTTATTTCTGTATACTTATCATTCCTTGATTACAATTTTTCATTTATCTTTTTTATTTCAATCACTCATTCTTTGATATATGTCATCATGACATTTTTAGCTCATCTTTCTTGATTGATGGGAAAGTGCACCAATAGTTGTTAGCTGTGTGCACCCACAAATCCTAAATTGTACATCGGGTTTCAACATTTTTTTTGGTTATCTTTGCATTAGCTATTATTTTGGCTTTTGGGTAATAATGATGCACATTGTGGATACTATGAAGTGCCAAAGGGTCAAAACAGAGTCATTTCAAAATGTTGACCAAAAATATGGCCCTTTTTTCTTCATTCCATGTTTGCTTAGACTACCAAAATGTCTACATAGTTGATCCAATACTTTTGAATTAATGCCTTACTAATTGTGTAAGTTTTGCACAAATGCCCCCAGTAATCATGCACTACTGGTACCAATAAAATTGCACAAGTGATCTAGTGGACTTTTAATTTGTGAAATCTAATGTGCGATCAATGGAACATGGGTGGTAATTGATGCTCTTCCCATATGCATGCATATATTTATGGTTTTGATATGGTTCTATATTGTGTTACTCGTGATCAACCCATCGTTGATGCTCTGATGACATTTAATGTTATGAATGAATTTTATTTTATTTTTTTCCTATGAAGGTGTTACTTTATCATGTATTAATTTCCCTTCTATTAGAATTCTTATGGTTCATTATTTCTTTTTAGACATACTTTAGTTGTCTATAAGACTCACGACAATCTCATTCTTTTATGGTAAGTGATAATTATATGTTGGACACTCATTATGTACCTTCACTCATTACTAATATATACTTATGAACAATATTCCATGTAATGGGGATACACCTACTTTACCCATTCATGACATTATTGTGCCTTATGATTCTATTTCATCTATATTTCATAATAGTCTTAAATTCATTAAGTCATGTTTTTTAAAAGAAAAATTTTATTTTATATATATGACAAAATGATTCATGATGATTACTCTCTACATATCACACTTATTATAATGCTACACCTTATGACGATTCTTCCTTGGATCTTCATGTTGATGATAGTGATACAATTACTCTTCTTCATACACTACATGGTGATAATATTAGCCTAAGTGAAGAATTGTTGCATGAAAATTCTGATAGGACTACAAATGTTTGTTATAATGTAAATCATACATTCTTGCTAATTATGAGCATATACATTGTGATATCTTATTAACTAATGAGTTTAAAATTTAAAATAGATTCATAAGTAGTAAAGATCTACAATGGCTTGGTTCATCTTGTTTACTTTTATATTTTATTTGTGAATTTAAGTGTGAATGTATATTCAACTTTTTATCAAATTGGTATAGTTTTAACAATTTGCAGATTTGAATCCACAGGATTCTTTTGTTGCAAGTTATGATCAGAATTTACTCTTGAGGGAATAGATTTAGTGAATTATATAAAATACAAAATAAATGAGAGAATGCAATTTATTTTCTGATATGTAACTATTGAACTTCCCAATGAGAGAGTATTTATTGATTTCTATATCCCTCTTGGTCTAATCAATTAGGTATTAATATTTCCTCAAAGAGGTTTTTCATTAAAAGGTATGTCATGAGAGGACATGTCTCATGCCCACTCGTGATATATGACTTAACAACTAGTTAATGTAATCCTTAATCAGGTTTGTTAATACATTACCACATATAACTCTTGGCAAATTACCAATCTACTAGTACTTTATAGATCCTTCACCCAATCCATAAAGAGGCTTAACAATAGAATGTATGATAGTTATTTGATATGCTTTATGAACTCATAAATCATATTTTGATTTATCTTATGAGAGGACAATTATAGTCAGAATATGCTAGTGTAGATTTTATTATGCATGGAATTTTGATTTTGATATGAGGGTGATAGTATTATCGTTAAGGATTTGTAATGATTATTCTTTTGAGCATAGAAATTGTGTATGGATGTATGTATGTCACATATATGTGTGCAATCAGTATAATCCATCACCTTGATATCTAACCAAAGCTACTGTATAACAACACTCCCTCTTAGCTAGGGAAGATAATCAAGTATATACTAATAGAGATATATCCTAACTCATGATATCAAAAGATATAAAGAACATCAAGTCACATGACATTCTTCTTATATCCAAGTCATGGTATGTGCATTGATATCAAGTCTAATAATGTCTACCATAATAAGTCATGGTATATCCATGGATATTACATCACCTAGTATCCACCATGATTATCCCATAAAGAACATAATGATCTACAACTAAATCAAGTCACATGATATCTATCAAAATGCTTAAGATATACTAACTATCATGACATGCATACAAATATCAAGTCACATGATATTCATCATGATAGTGAATATTGTAAAGTCATCACCTAACAATGTCAAATACAAGTGTAAATCTGAAAGATTGTCACCTTTTACCAATGTAGACAGAGGGTTGATGAAGTCATAGTGATGGAGGAGCATCTTGGGTTGCCTTGTACTCCTACTCATTTTGTTCATTCTACATGTTACTATTGATTTCTAGTTACTGTCGAGTTCCAGTCATTGTTGAGTTCTTGTATGTGTTGATTTGTCCAGTGTTCACTAAGTGTTCCTTCATGTGTCTTGTGAACCTGATATTTGTTGATGCTTGGTTCCTTCTTTGACCGAGTTTTTTTGTGACTAGTTCTTAGTTTGAGCTGACTTATGTATTTAATTTGGAACATGAATTTAATGTTAGGATCTTGTCTTGGGATGTGTGCAAACTATTTTAAGGTCAACCTTCTATTATGTAATGATATACAATCTTTTGTAAGCCATTTGGAAAGTATAAATAGGGGTGTTTAGGTTTATGTTAAAAAGGAGGAGGTCACGAAGAGATCATTTAGGGTCCGTTTGGTTCCTAGAAGATGATAGGAATTGGCTTTTTCAAAACTTTGATTTGAAAATTTGTGCGTTTGTTTTCAAATTTGCAAAATGGAATTAGATACGGGACTTCCAATTTTTCCTCAAAACCAAGTTTTTCAACTTCTTAAAAAAAGTAGGAATTGAAAATAAAAACCTGGTTTTGTTTTTTAAGGAGTGTAAAAACAATAGATTGGACCTATTTTTGAAATTTTCCTTCAACTCCAAGCTTACACATAAAAATGTGTCTTCACACACATCTTCCGAGTGAAACAAATAGTTTTAATAAAATCCCAAAAATTGGAATGAAGATATACAAAACCTTGATTTGGCTAAACCAAGGTTTATAGAAATCCAGGTTTTTTAAATTCCACAAACCAAATGGACCCTTAAAGAGTATGGATGAGAATGTGAAGTAGAAGAATTGGAAGTCTGAATTAAGGACCTGTGAAAGTTCTAAGTCTGGAATTTTGCAAATCTTGTTGGTCGTAACCAGAAGGCCTTATAGGTGGACATGTATGTTGATATTTGGATGAATCAGTAAAGTGTTTATTGTTCTCTCTCCTTTTTGTTATTCTCGGTGTTATTTTCTTCCATTGTGTTTACTCAATAAGGTGATCGGATAGTTAGGTGTACCTCTGGCCCTATCTTTTCAATCCCTCCTTACATCAAGTGGTATCAAAGCTTGAGGTTCCTTCTTGTAGAGATTGGATCGTGTAGAACCCTAAGTTGAATTTGGTTGTAGGGCGGCAGTTGGGGATTTGACCTATAACTTGTAGAGGGTTATGATCATACAGGAACATTTTTGTAAAGATGGTTCAAGGAAGAGGAAATGTTGACACTACTATCATGGACATGTTGAGACAAATTGCAATCAGATTTGATGTTGTGGAGATAGTCTAGAGGAGAGGAGTGCATCTTTATGATGTGAGTAATAATGAAGAAATGACACCAAACCCTAATCCAAAATTTGAGGAAGATCAAGATGAGGAAAGATTGTTGAGAGTGTTATCTAGGGCACATTCAAAGCATACTATGGAAGTTGATCCTTATGATGGAAAATTGGACACCAACACTATGTTGGATTGGATCTCTAATATGGAGAAGTTCTTTGAGTTTGAAGGCACTCTTGATAATTGGAAGTTAAAGATTACAGTCAGTCACTAGGTTGAAAGGTCATGCCTCACTTTTGTGGCAACATTTGTAAACTGATAGTTAGAGAAGAGGAAAAGAGAAGAATAGGACCTGGTTGAAAATGGTGAACAAAGTAAAGAAGAAGTTCCTTCTTATTGATTACCAAGTTAGCTTGTTGAGAAAGATGCAAAATTTGAGACAAAAGGACATGACTATGAAAAAGCATGTTGAGGAATTCTATAGATTAGACATCAAATCTAGACATGTGAATGATGAGGTTGAGAAAGCTGCAAAGTATCTAAATGGATTGAGATCTGGAATTCAACATGAGATAAGTTTTGTGAAATTGGAAAGTGTGCAAGAAGCATATCAATATTCCTTGAAAGATGAGGAGATCTTGACAATAAAGCATGAACAAAGATAGAGGGGTTGAGATGGCAGATTCTAGAGAGGCAAAAGCAGATCTTATGGAGAAGGTGGTAGATCTAACAATTTTTTGCAAGATAAGGCCAAATCTAAGTGGAATAATGAAGATAAAGGCAAGACCGAGTAGAAAGGTGGTAGTTCTTACTGAGGAGGTACTAGATCTTACTGAGGAAGAGGTAGTTCTTATCCTAGAGGTGGTTTTCATGGTAATTATTTCAAATGTGGCAAAGAAGGTCATAGATCATTTGAATGTAGATACTCTAGTGAAAATGAAAGTGGTAGTAGAAATGTTGTGATACAAGGTGAATCTATGCATCCTCAGGATGATCCTAAGGTTGGAGAAAATTTGATAGTGAGAAGGACTCTTTGCAATGAGAAAATTGATTATAAAGAACCTATTCATAGGAGAAGACTTTTCAAGACCAAATGTAGGATAGTTGGGAAATATTGCAAACTAATCATTGATAGTGGAAGTTCAACAAATTTGGCATTAGAGGAGTTGGTTACAAACTTGTAGTAGCAAAGGCTATTTAGAATTCTAAACCCTATCATGTTTCATGGATCAAGGATGAGCATAAGATATTGGTAAGTAAACAATGTATTATGAGATTAAAGATTGCATATTACTATGATGAAGTTTTGTGTGATATTAAGCCTATGGTTTGTTGTCATATTTTTTTGGGTAGACTTTGGAAGTTAGATAAGCATACTATGTATGATGGAATATTGAATCAATATACTATTTGGATGAATGGAGTTATGGATACATTGATGACTTTGATTGAGTCTCCTAATGAGATCGATTGTACTCCTATAAGACTTTGCATGGTTAGTGGAAAGCAATTTGATAAGGAAATAAAAAAGAACCAAGTTTATTTTTATATAATTCCTAGAGGGCAAGTTATGGTAGTAATGGAAAAATGATAGAGTATAGTACTGACTGAGCAGCAGATAGCAATCAAGTAGTAGAAAATAGTAGAGGTCGAGTGTCAACAAAAATTGATAGTGTTAGCCGAGTGCCAACAGAAATTGAAAACTTATTGAATGAGTATGAAGAGATTGTTGTTGAAGATATACTTAATAGTTTACCACTAGTAAGAAGTATAAGTCATTGTATGGACCTGATTCCTAGAGCTAGTTTTCCAAATAAAGCACCATATAGGTTGACACCTATAGAGAACTCAACAAAGAAGTGTAAGAGCTATTACAGAAAGGTTTGATCAAAGAAATCTTGAGTCCATGTGTTGTAATTGTTGTGTTGGTGCCTAAGAAGAAATGAGAATGGAGAATTTGTATTAATTCCTGAGCTATTAACAAGATCACAATGAAATATAGGTTTCCTATGCTGAGGATGGATGACATAATGGATTATTTTAGTGGAGAAAAGTATTTTACAAAGATTCATTTGAAGAGTGGTTATTATTAGATTAGAATTATAGAAGGTGATGAATGAAAGACTACTTTCAAGATAAAACATGATTTGTATGGATGGTTGGTTATGCCTTTTGGTTTCACTAATGCACCTAGTACTTTCATGAGGTTGATGAATGATGTTCTCAAGTGATTCTTGGGTAATTTTATGATTTTTTACTTGGATGATATTCTAGTATTCACAAAGACTAAAGAAGAACATCTTGAGCATATTAGGCAGGTATTGTAGAGATTGAAAGAGGAGAAGTTGTTGATTAATTTAAAAATTTCTTTTTTATGCAATAGGAGATTGTGTATTAGGTTTTGTGATTTTAGGTGAAGGTTTGAGAATGGATTATGACAAGGTTAAATCAATTTTGGAATGGCCTACACCTAAGAATGTAGGTGAGGTAAGATTGTTTCGTGTTTTGGCTAGCTTCTACATAAAGTTTACAGATAATTTCAATTTTTTTTGTAATGTTATGATTGAGACAATGACAAGAGATAAAAATGATTTCAAGTGGACACATAAAGCTAACAAGAGTTTTGAGACTTTGAAACAATAGGTTGTTGAGTTACTTGTACTGGCTTTTCTTGATTTCAATAAGGTATTTCAAGTTGAATGTGATGCAAGTGGTAGTGAAATAGGAGTCTTGTTGAGTCAAGAAGGTAAACATGTTTCTTTCTTTACTGAGAAGTTGAATGATGCTAATAGGAAGTATTATGTGTATGATCAAGGATTTTATGCTATTATTCAAGCCTTGAAGAAGTGGAGACATTATTTGATTCCTAAGGAGTTTGTGTTGTATAGTTGTTGTTGAGATAATGGATGTTGCACACATTGCATAATATTATTATATTTTATTATTTTATTTTATCATGTAATGTTCCACCTAGATGGACGTGCAACATGTAAAGATTCCTATGGAATATTATTGATGAGTTGTATTGTAACATTGTGATAATATTTTATGTAATTATTTAATATTGGGAAAAAGAATTAAAATGCCCAACATTAAATGTGGGGTCAGTGGGTTAGGTAGCACATGGTTTATGTAATACCACTTTGTGGTTTTGTGAGACTTGCTACTATATAAGCAGCCACAAGGGTAGTTGTTGTAGAGTAAGAGTGAGAAAGGAAAGAGTTGAGTGGGACAAGGCTTGACAAGTTAGCCAAGAGAGCATTTGTGAAGGTTGAAAGCATGGCATGGGATGTGTGGATTCATGCTTGTTCACATAGTTTGCTCAGTTGTGGCTATGGCCATGAAGGCTTCCTTGGTTGTATTGCAATGGTTTTTTTTTTTAATAATACATGGTGATGGATGCTTTTGGAGGCTAGGTTTTTTCCCTCAATGAGGGTTTCCCAAGGTATATCTTGTGTCACAATTTTGTGGGTATGTTGTCTATTCTCTTGCATGTGGATTTTAATTATGTATTTATTTTAGATCTATTATGGGTTATGTGTAAATGGTTATTATATTCCTTGTTGTCAAGTTTCCTTACAAGTGGTATTAGAGCTATGGTTTTATTATTGTAACCCTAGATTGAATCCATGGGAATGCATGAGAGGATAAAAGAAAAGGGCAACATATATGAACGATTTATTGCAGATCTGAGGGTTTTGGGTTTGCTGTTATGATGGGATGTTAAAAGATTTGGGCATGTGAAATTTTTTGGACAAAAGGATTTTTTTGGATGTTTCATTTAAAATGAGGGTTTTGGGGGGTAGCATGCAAAAATGACCTCCTAGGTAAAAACAGACCTCACCATTAGATCCGGGTCAACATTCCATAATTTTTTATATATAATATGCCCTAGTTTGGCCATGTTCAGAGGAAATGAAAGAGTTTTTTGGTTTCAGCCCATGATGGTCATCAAATTTAATCCTGTTGAAATTTTCATCACAAAAAAAAAAATTAATAATGGAAAATCACAGTGAAAATGGTAAAAAGACTGTCTTAGTAAAATGGCCATAACTTTCTCTCAAAATATCAAATTTCAAAGTTCTTATAGGTGTTGGAAAGCTAATTCAGAGCACTACAACATGGTATAGGTTTGGTTCTATGATTTTGATATTTTGGCAAGTTTTAAGATCCCTAAAGGTAGATGTTATTTATTTTGAGCACGGATTAGGGCATAACTTGGGCATACGGAGTCAGATTTTGGACTTCGAGTAGTCAACGGAAAGCTCTTGGAGAGTTCTACACATTGGTTCAAATTTAGTGTATGTCTGGCATGATTTATTTGGTGATATATTAATCTAAATAGTTTATAAATATATTTTGACTATGGTAACATTGTGAGTTTATGGCATTAGAGATTTAAGATTTGATGTCACTGTATACTCAGTTCATATTTCAGATTGGTCTCATGATGATATGGTTATTAGTGTTTGGTTTATATATGTATGATGACTTGTTAAATCTACAAGTTGTGTAGTGTTGTAAGTAGTCTATACTTACAGGTTGCATTTATAGCTTGGTTATGGGTTTTCTTTTCCCATTGATCTTTCATTTTTTATGCATATTCAGATTGGTGGTTTGGATTTGGGTTGTCTATGCACTAAATCACATGATTTGCTAATTTTTTCTTCATGTAGAAGGGATGAGATGGTGTTACTAGGTGTAGTCATGGTGGAAGAATGTGGTTGACTATTTTATGCTGACAGGTTGGATACTTTGAGAGATAGATGCTCGATTCATGGATGTGATCATGGTGTCATAGATTTTGGCATGACATGATTAGATATATAGGTACATCCTTGATGTTCATTAGCTTGGATTTTTTAATTCAGTTATGGTGGTATATCTTCTTGATTGAGGATCATGGTTATTTGGTTTCTTTTGAGGGGCTCATGATGTACACTTTGAGTTCTTTGATGGTTTGATGCCTTAGTTGATTCTCATGGTTAGAGGATGGTTTTTCATCATTATGTCATGAATAGCTTGGATATACGGTTTCGTGGGAGCTTGTGATAGTGATGGGGTGATAGTGCAGGATTAGTTCCTGGTTTGATTTGGATCTTCATGTAGGAGATGGATTTTATGATGCCATAGGTGACTTGGTACCATGGTTGAGTGGGAGTTTTTTGGCATTGATTTATTTATTGAGTGTTTGTAGATGTTAGAGGTTTGTCTTAGATCCTGTTGTTGTAGAAACGTCTTTGACATTTGCATGGTGCACTTGTTATCTTTATGGTGTGTGAAGATGGATAGATCTTAAGAACTCATGGGGTTCTTGGTTATCTTCATGGTGTGTGGAGATGGTTCTTCCTAGTATGTGGAGATGGTTTTCTTCATGGTGTGTGGAGATGGTTGCATCTTGAGGACTCACAAGGTTCTTGGCAAAGGTGTGGTTTATGCTTTGATTTGGCATGTTATCTTTGGTATGAGGATGGTTTCATTATTATGTCATGGTATACTCTTGATATGCATTTAGAGTTGTGACATGTTATAGTATGTTCATGTGGAGCATGTTATCTCTTTGGTTGAGATGGTTAGATCATGTTGTCATGTTTATGTTCCTAAGGCCATGGTTGGAACTTTGACATTGATCTTAGTTTAGTTTCTTGGTATTGAGTACATTGATCATAAGATGGATACTTCATGATATTTCTATGTTGCATTTGGAGTTGGCATGGATTGATTGGTTACAGGTGCTCATGGATACTTAGAGACGATGGTGATGTTGATTTCTCTTAGATTAAAGAAGTATTTGTTGGGACAGTTGATGGTTTCAATAGGAAGTCCGAGGGGTAGTCACCTAATATGGACTTGAGAGGAGATTTTTCTTAGATGAGTTTTGGTTGGATACTTGGGTATCTTGATGAGCATTCTCATTCCCCACTCTTGCTCTCATTCCCCACTCTTGGTCTACTCGACGATTTACTACTTGAGAAGTATAGCCCATTATTTCTCTCAGTTGCATTATATTTATGCTTATCTTTCATGGATATGGATCTTGAGCTATGGTACATGAGTTAGTTCTAGAGGGTTCATTTGAGAGATGGTTTAGCATTGGTTATCTCCATGTGCATATGTTATTATGTTGGTTGAGTTTAGGAGATGGTTTTATATTGGGCATATTCCTTGGTTTAGGAATGGTCAATGAGTTTGATCTTCTTGTGAGAGGCTTACATCCATGATTAGCTATATGGTATGGTTTGGGTGTTGTTGAGGCTTCTTGTTGGGGTTTAATGGAGGAGATCATACTTGCACAGTTTACATCTAGAGGTGTGCATAGAAGGACATGATACAGGTTGTGATTTGTTTGGTTGCTCTGGTCTTGGTTATCTTCCTAGATGTTCAGTTTCACTTACATTGGATTTGAGATTGGTTAGATATTGTGATCACTAGTTTGTGCTCATGTATGTCATGTGAGAGATGACATGGTTATTCCTTTATCTCTTTCCTCTATTAGTTGTGGAGAATTTGGGAGACTATTGGAGACTTGTTACAAGAGTTGTTCTTGCAAAATATTAGTTTATGTATTGTGGATGTCCTTGATGCTACATGAATTCACTTCTTTGAGATGTTGTGAGTGGATTGGTTATAGATTTGACATTATCTTTTGCAATGGGAGCTTCTTGGTATATATGTGGTAGGTATTTCTATTGAGGCTTATGATTACAGGTGCAGATTGGATATGTTGATGTTATGAGATTCACTTGATATACGTTTAGAGGTATGGATAGTTGGATGGGTTTGGCACTTGTTGTGGGTGTTATTTCAGCTATGGATATATTTTGACAACTATAGATACATGTGATTACCTTTCGATCAAATTTTTGTGCTTGGAATTTTAGTTGGTATAGAATTTTATGATCTTCTAATGTGATAGGTTGGGTGGCTTTATCTTTGCATGGCTTCTATGTATGTCTAGTGGTAGTGGCATAATAGCAAGTGAGATCATTCATGTTCGAGATGCTGGATACTTTGATTTTTTTGCGGGTACCATGATGGAGCACTTGGTGTATTTTGATCCATGATGGTGGATGTGCTGGGAGGGATTGTTCCCTTTTTTCATTTATGTGGCTACGGATTGACCCTATGCAATGTATACAACAAGTGGGAGATTGTTGAGATAATAGGTGTTGCACACATTGCATAATATTGTTATATATATATATATATATATATATATATATATATATATATATATATATATATATATATATATATATATATATATATATAATTTTTATTTTTTTATTATCATGTAATGTTCCACCTAGATGGATGTGCAACATGTGAAGATTCTCATGGAATATTCTTGATGAGTTGTATTGTAACATTGTGATAATATTTTATGTAATTATTTAATATTGGAGAAAATAATTAATATGTCCAATATTAAATGTGGGGTCAGTGGATTAGGTAGCACATGGTTTTAGCACATGCTTTATGTAATACCACTTAGTGGTTTTGTCGGACTTGCTACTATATAAGTAGCCACAAGGGTAGTTGTTGTAGAGTAAGAGTGAAAAAGGCAAGAGTCGAGTGATATAAGGCTTGATAGGTTAGCCAAGGGAGCATTTGTGAAGGTTGAAAGCATGGCATGGGATGTGTGGATTCATGCTTTTCACATAGTTTTCTCAGTTGTGGCTATGGCCATGAAGACTTCCATGGTTGTATTGTAATGGTATTTTTTTGCTGAATAATACATGTTGATGGATGCTTTTGGAGGCTAGGTTTTTTCCCTCAATGAGGGTTTCCAAGGGTATATCTTGTGTCACAATTTTGTGGGTATGTTATCTATTCTCTTGCATGTGGATTTTAATTCTGTATTTATTTTAGATCTATTATAGGTTATGTGAAAAAGATTATTATATTCCTTGTTGCCAAGTTTCCTTACAGTTGCCATAAAGATTAATAGTATTTGGGAAATCAACATAAGTTTAATCAAAGACATGTGAAGTGGGTTGGGTACATGAATAAGGGAGTACCAAGAAACTCATCACATAAAACAACTAAGTTTGAAATAATATCCAACAAATTGGGTAATCAAATACCACTAATCAACAAACATAACCATAAATTTTGTCTAAGAGAATTTGGCAATATAATATGAAAAGTAAACTAGGGGTAGGCACTATATCCACCCCCC
Source organism: Cupressus sempervirens (assembly GCA_028749045.1). Taxonomy (NCBI): domain Eukaryota; kingdom Viridiplantae; phylum Streptophyta; class Pinopsida; order Cupressales; family Cupressaceae; genus Cupressus; species Cupressus sempervirens. Next base: position 994,892,930 of record CM053785.1, on the reverse strand, counting down.
CCCCACCAAATTTAGGCTTAAACCTGGAAGCCTTTTAACAAATAGGGGTACAAATCTTGTAAACCAGATGCATCGTCCCAAGTAGATGATGGCCCATCAGTAGGGTCCCATTGGACCCTTACTTGCTCTATGGTTCAACCCTTGAGGATCAAATCCCACTATTGTATAATGCACATTGGATCCAAAACCAGTTGCTCATCCTCCACCTGTAATGCATTCCAATCAAGAACGTGCATCACATCAAAAATATTTGTCTAAGAACATAAACATGGAAAGCATCATGAACACGAGCTAAGTTGGGCAGAAATGGAAGATGTTAGGAAACTAGACCTATCCTCTCAAGAATTTCAAATGGTCCCACAAATGAGGTGCTAGCTTTGAACCCTTTCCATAACAGATTCGACTCTTCCACAAATGCACTCTCAAGAAAACTTTCTCACCCACTTCAAATTGCTTATCCATCCTATGAGAATCGCCATACTTCTTTTGTCTATCATGTGTTGTAATACATGCTCATGGATGCACACTACCTATTGCTTCATATCTTGAAGCATCTCTAGACCCAATAGGATGTGATCCTCTAAATTGTCTCAACTCAATAGTGTATGACAAGGATAACCATACAAATCCTGAAAAGGTGTCATCCTAATGGAACTGTGATACCCATTATTATATGCAAACTCTACTAGGTATAAATAATCCTCCCAAAGAGTATGTTTGTCCATAACATACATCCTCAGCATATCCTCCAAAACTTGGTTTACTCTCTCGGTCTGACCATCTATCTCTGGGTGATAAGCTAAGATGAATTTCAACTGTGCTCCAAGACTATGCTACAAGGATGTCCAAAATGTAGATGTGAATATAAGATCTCTATGTGAAATGATCTTATGGGTAATAGCATTCAATCTCACTATGTCACACATTAAGACATTACCTACTGAAGTTTTTGTGTAGGATGACCTCATCGGTGAAAAGCTTGCCACCTTGGTCAACCAGTCAATAGTGACCATAATAGAATCATGTCGACAAGTAATCATAGGTAATCCTACAATTAAATCCATAGAAATAATGGACCACTTCCATGAAGGAATGAGATTAGGCTATAAAATCCCTACTAGATGTTGGTGTTCTACCTTGACTCTCTAGTGCTCAAGACACCTAGCCAGGAGATCAATGATATTACGCTTCATCCCTATCTAAAAGTATAGATTTTTTAAATCTATGTGCATCTTCTTGACACCTGGATGTGTTGAGAAAGGTGCATGATGAGCCTCTAATAGGATCAATGTGTAAATCTCATATAGTAGTGGTATATAGATCCTTCTTGAAAAGCACAAAAGGTCATCTGACCCCATAACATAACCTAAAAATCTACCCTCCAATGGTCTACTTGAATCTATCTCCATGTTCACCTCCTGATACTAAGTATCTATAAGAAGTGCCTGAAGTATCTAGCTCCTCAAATCCACACTAAGAGCCAAAGATAGTGTCTCATGTCTCCTATGACTTAAAGTGTTAGCCACCACATTCTCCTTTCCCTAAATATACTTCACCTTGAAGTCATATTCACATATAAACTCTATCCAATGCCTCTTCCTAGCATTCAAATTAGGCTGCATGAATATATACTACAAATTGCGATGATCACTATGAAGCTCAAAATGGTGCCCCAACAAGAAGTGACTCAATCTCACTAGAGTGTGAACCACTATGGCTAACTCAAGATCAGGCATGGGATAATATAGCTCATGAGCCTTGATTTTGTGTGACTCATAAGCAATCACTTATCCATCTTGCATCAATACTACTCCAATCACTTCTAGGGAAGCATCTATACACACCATAAAATCACCTATTAGATCAAGTACTGCTAGTTTTGGTGCACTAGTTAAAATCTCCTTGAGCTTTTGAAATGCTTCCTCACATTTATCCATCCAAATAAACTTCTTTCCCTTTCTCTCGAGGGAAGTGATAGGATATGCTACTCTGGAAAAGTTTTGGACAAACCTTTGATAATAACCTACCTGACCCATAAAGCTACGAATCTCTGACATAGTAGTGGGTGCAGGCCAATCTACCATTACCTAGATCTTTGTAGGGTCTGCTAAGATACCATCCTCTGATATGATATGTTTTAAATATTGTATTTTTGACTGAAAGAAATCACACTTTTCCAAGTCAGCATAAAGCTAATTATCTCTCAAGCACTACAGAACCAATCATAGATGTTCCTCATGTTCCTCCTAGGATCTAGAATATATCAAAGTTTCATCCAAGAACACAAGTAAAAATCGGTCAAGGTAACATTGAAATACTCCATTCATCAAGCACATGAAAATTGATGGAGCATTTGTCAATCCAAAGGGAACCACTGTACACTCGTAGTGATCATAGCAACTGTGAAAGGTGGTCTTATGAATGTTAGCATCCTGAATGCAAAGTTGATGGTATCATGACTTTAGATCAATCTTAGAAAATAGTGTATCTCCCTTGATTTGATCAAATAAATCATCGATCCTTGGTAAAGGATACCTGTTCTTAATTTTTACCTTGTTCAATTATTTGTAGTCAATGCAAAAGTGTAATGAACCATCCTTCTTCTTCACAAAGAGTACTAGTGCTCACCATGGAGAAACACTCATTTGAATACAACCTTTTGCCAAAAGGGCCTCAAGTTGGAGGTGTACCTCACTCAACTCCTGAGTGTTCATCTAATAAGGAGCTCTAGTAATAGTCTCTGCTCCTAGGATAAGGTCAATGCCAAAGTCAATGTCTCTCTTCAGTAGCATATCCAAAATCTCACTAGGAAAGATATCACACACTGCTGTAAGATAGGATGGTCTAGAGTCTTCCCTACAGGGTCTTCTTCCTCTAGTTCACTCACCATGATAGAAAACACCTAACAAACCTTACTAAATCTCCACTTCAATTGCATAGTAGAGATTATTCGTAGGGATATAGGTCTCTGGATACCCACAATTTTTAAGTCCCTACCCTGATCATCTTTACACAAAATGGTCTTCTTTCCACAATCAATACTAGCTCTATGAAAGCCAAGCCAATCCATACCTAATACTATGTTATAAGAACCAAGAGGTATAAGCTTCAAAGGTCTACTAACATAACAAAATCTCCTATGTTCAGTTCACACTATTGTACTAAAGAATCTGTGGGAATCTTAGCTCTTGAAGCTAGTTCCACTTGCCAACCCAAGCCCTTCTTTACAGCCTCTAGCTTACATTTAACAACTATGGAAGGTGAAAGGAAAGAGTTTGTGGCACCTAAATCAAACAAGATGGAAAGGGGTGTACCTTAAATAGCTCTTGTAGTCTCAACTACAGTACCTTGATGGTCTGCCTAGTGGTGGTCCACCATTGCAAAGACCCTATGTGATGTACTTGCATCTCCAATTGTAGGCTCAAATTTTGTTGGCCTAGGTCCCAAATAGTGAGATGTACACTATGGACAATTGGTTGCAATGTGCCCAAACTATCCACAATAGAAACATCATGTGCCTTTGCTAGACCCTCTTCATGTTGGAGGTGCAATCATTTAAAGAAATAAATTGAACAATAGAAGAAATAATATGAAATATTATATAAATACTTGATAATAGCTGAGATAAATAGGCCACTTTGAGGGAGCAACCTCCAAATATCTCTAATGAGAACACACTTCACAACATTATGATGAAATAAGACTCACAACCTCCTATATATACCTAATTATGCTTAGGTGGAATAGACACAACCCTTCATAACACCTAGCCCAACCTACCTACCTAAATTATAATATAATAATGATAACATGTCTTAATTAAGGATTAAGATAGCCACAAGTTGACTATTCATAACCCTATATACAATGATATTAACGGTGTAGCATGCCTCCTCTCTTGAAAGAAGCACTCTCCTCAATGCTAACCAAGTGTGGATTATTTTGAATGAACTCCTCATCCTCCAATGTGGCCTCTTCAACTAGTAAATTCTTCCATTCGATGAGATACTAAGATAGGATTTTGTTCCTTAGCTTCTTCATGCATGTTTGAATAATGCACTCTAGTTACAAAATTATTCTTCATTCTTCATCAAGTTCTAGTAATACTATTTGAATAGGAATAATCTGCCCAATTAACTTCTTCAAACAAGAAACATGAAAAACTAGATGTATCTTTGTTATTGGTGGCAACTCAAGCTTGTAGGAAATACTACCAATCTTTTGCATGATTTGGTATGGTTCATAATATCTTAGAGACAACTTATTATTCCTTTTTTGTTGCTTCATTGAGATTTTTTTATAAGGCTACAATCTCAAGAAGACCCAGTCCCCAACTTTAAAATTTCTTTCACTACGATGTTGGTCTACTTGTTGTTTCATTTGATTTTGTGTCATAGCTAAATTCTCTTTGAACCCTAAAAGTACCTATTGTTGATGAAGAAAGTGATCCTCTACTACTTGAACTCTTGGTGACACCTTTAATGATGATGTAATGGAAGGAGGATGATATCCATAAAGTGCCAGAAATGGAGACATTTTTTATGAGTAATGAAAAGAAGTATCGTATCACCATTCTACAAGAGGTACCTAATCTACCCATTGAGAATTTTTTTTTATAAAAGGAAAAAAAATAGAAATCCTTCCAAACATTTATTAACCACCTCAATTTTCCCATCTAATTGTGGATGGTATGAAGAACTATGAGCCAATTGAGCACCCAAACATGAGAATAAATCTTTCCAAAATTGACTAGTAAAGATAGGATCATGATCACTAACAATAACTTTAGGTGTACCATGTAGCTTTTGGATATTCTCCAAGAAAAGTTTTGCCACTATACTTGTTGTAAAAGGATGTGATAATACAATAAAATGTGTATATTTAGTGAGGTGATCAACTACTACCATGATGACATTATGACCTTTAGATTTGGGGAGCCATGTGATCAAGTCCATGGATACCTCTTCCCAACAATGGCTAGGAATAGATAAAGGTTGAAAGAGCCCTAGTATCTTAATTGTTTCCCCCTTATTTCTTTGATAAACCAAACATTTAGCCACAAACTTTTGAACATCACCTTTTATCCCTTCTCAAAAAGAATCTTGCTTGACCCTATGATATGTCTTAAAAAATCTTGAATGACCACCAATTGGTGACTCATGTAGCTCTTTGAGAATCTTGTGTTTAAGAGTGGAATTCTTGCAAAGATACAAGTGCTATTTATACCAAAGAATATCCCCCTTTAAATAAAACCTATCTGAACTATTTGGGTCACTTTTTATTTGCTGGATGAGATTACGTGTTGCAACATCATTTTTCCACTCTTATTTGGCTTCTACCACCTAGTTTTTTTGTAATATTGAAATGGCACACAATAAGGCTTCATCTTTTTCATCCTTCCTGAAAAGTGCATTGGCCACAATATTTTCCTTCCCTTTCTTGTATACAATTTCAAAGTTATATCCCAACATCTTAGTGACCCATTTTTGTTGCTCTTCTGATGATAGTTTTTGTTCCAAAAAATATTTTAAGCTATCATTATTTTTCTTAACCTTGAAGTGTCAACCCATTAAATAAGGCCTTCATTTTTAAACTGCATGAAGGATTGCTAGCATTTCCTTCCTGTAAATAGATTTGAGTTGATTTTTAACTTTTAATTGATGACTCTCAAAAGCAATTGGTCGACCTTCTTACATGAGAATTGCTCCTATCCCATTTCTAGAAGCATCACATTCCAAAATGAATTCCTTGGTGAAGTTTGGAGAGGAAAACACTGGAGTTGTACACATAACCTTATTCAATTGCTCAAATGATACATTAGTAGATTCATTCCAATGAAAAGAATCCTTCTTCAATAGAGTTGTAAGGGGTGCTGATATACAACCATAATTCTTTATAAATTTTCTATAGTATCCTATCAATCCCAAGAAACCCCTCAACTTCTTAATAGTTTTTGGAATAGGCCATTCCATGATAGCCTTAATTTTATTAAGGTCCACCTTTACTCCTTCATGTGAAACATTGTGTCCCAAATACTCCACCTCCTTAAGACCAAAAGCACACTTGGATGGCTTAGCATATAGTTGATGATCTTTGAGTAATTTTAATGCTTGATCTACATGTTGTAAATGTTCTTCCCAAGTCTTGCTATAAATTAATATATCATCAAAAAACACTAACACTAACTTTCTTAAGAACTTCTTAAAAATGGAATTCATCAAACTTTTCAATGTAGATGGTGCATTGGTAAGACCAAATGGCATCACCAAAAATTCATAATGACCTTCACAAGTTTGAAATGCTATCTTACAAATATCTTCCTCCTTAATCCAAATTTGGTGATAACCTGATCTAAGATCTAACTTGGTAAAATACATAGCTCCATTTAATTCATCTAGAAGATCATCAATGACTGGAATGGGAAACTTATCTTTAATGGTGTACTTTTTGAGCACTCTATAATCTAGACACATGCACCAAGTTTCATCCTTCTTATGCACCAGCACAACAGGTGAGGAGTAAGCACTTTGGCTATGCCTAATAATTCTTGCCTCTAGCATTTCCTCAACAATTTTTCTCACTTTTTTGTATGTGTGGGTACCTATAAGGCCTAATCTTTGGTGGTTGACTCCTTGGAACTAGTTGTATGACATGGTCATGATCCCTCTTAGGAGGAAGTCCTTTAGGCATATCTCTAAGAATCACTAAGTGACAATCAATTATTACTTGTAAATCTGGATGAGTAAGAGCATTAGATTGAGAGACTTCTAATGAACATAGTTGGGCCACAAATCCATCCACACCTTTCTTAAGAAGTTTTTTCATTTGATAAGAGCTTACCATATATGGGGATTTTTCCTTCAATCCCCTTAGCTCCACTACCTTTCCTTGTGATCAAAATTGCATGAATAGTTCTTGGAAGTTCATCTCAGTTGTTCCCAATGTAGTAGGCCATTGTACTCCGAAAATAATATCTGATGCACCCATGGATATCGCATACATTAGGGTATCAAGTTGATAATCTGCCATGGATAATTTGATGGTATGACACTTCCCTAAACAACTAACTATGCCCTCATCTACAATCAAAACCTAAAACTCTAGGGTTGGATATATAAAACAATTTAGAAGAGTTGCCAACTTTTTGTTGATGAAATTATGAGTACTACCAGAGTCAATCAACACTGTTACTTTTTGCTTCTTTAAGAAACCCACTACCTTGAGAGTTTGTGGTGCACTAAAACCTAAAATTTCATCACAAGAAATGATTGGTTGAGAATCATGTGATTCCTCACCTAACTCCCTATCCTCCTCTAATATGGGCTCATCCTCTTCTTCCTCACTTGGACTTTCAATATAGAACAATTTATTTTCACTATATTTATGTCCTCAACTATATTTTCTATCAAAATTAAAACACAACACTTTTTCTCTTTTCTCCTCAATTTGTTGTGGAGTCAACCTAGTAGGTTGAGAAAGATAATGTGTTGAATATCCTTTGTCTCTTGTCACATTAGCCCCCTACTTTCTAGAAATCAAGAACTTATCCTCTACCCTGAGTGCTAATCTAAAAGACTCATTTACTAAATTGGGGCAAAACATGCGTACCTCATGTTGAATGTGATCCTTGAGACCACCCAAGAATAAATCATACAAGTTCTCCTATGTAATTGTATTAACTCTTAAGGATAGATTTTGGAATTGTTGAATATAATCCTTCACTAATCCTATTTGTTGAAGCTTAGCAAGTTGGGTAAAGAATTTTTCTGTCACACTATTGCTATATTGTGCTTGGAGTTCTTCTGTAAAAATTGACCATGATAAACTGAGACCCTTTTTGCTCCAATGAGTACAAAGCCAATGATACCAAATGAATTGATCTGGTTCTATATATAAGGAAGCCATCGTAACCTTTTGTCTATATGGGATTTGATGTATTTCAAAAAAATTCTCCATTTGATTTATCCATGTTAGAGGATCCTTACCATCAAATTTGTGCATATCCACCTTTGGAAAAAAATTCCTAGATCCCGTAGGATTAATAAAATTTGTGTCATTATTAGTTGACTTGAAGGTTTCACCTTAATTGCTTGAGAGCTCCTTCCTTGTTTCATCCATATAGGTGCTTAACATGCTTTGTATATCTAATATATCTCCTCATAGGTCACACATATCCTTCTTAACCTATTCCTTGAACTTACTAAGTTACTCATTGGGCTTACTATCCTCTATTGCTTCCCAATCTTGATTAGAGGATTTCCTCAGTGTGGTAGAATTCTTTTTGTCTCTTATTGAAGGCCCCGTCATGATGGAAACCAATATTTTTGAAATAAATCACACAAATGAAATTTAAATTCTCTAATTTATTTATTTTTTACCATAACTTACTTGGGCCAAGAAATCCTTACTCAAAAAAAAATCCCAAAAAAAATTTAGCAAATCTATTGCCTTGAGAGAGAATTTTCCTAATATAGCTTCTTTAATATGTTCTTCAAAAACACTTTAATAATCTTTGAAAAATTTGCTAAAATTTGAAAGTTATGCTCTTCCCAAAATTGCCCCAATGTTGAGAAAAAAATCTTGCCTCTATGGTGCAAAGATCATGCTCTAATACCACTTGTAATGAAATAAATTGCACAATAGAAGAAATAATATGAAATAGTATATAAATACTTGATGATAGTTGAGAGTAATAGGCCACTTCTAGGAGGTAACCTCCAAATATCTCCAATGAGAAAACACTTCACAACATGATGATGAAATAAGACTCACAACCTCCTATATATACCTAATTATGCTTAGGCTAAATAGACACAACCCTTCATTACACCTAGGCTGACCTACCTACCTAAATTATAATATAATAATGATAACATGAATTAATTAAGGATTAAGATAGCCAGAAGTTGACTATTCATAACCCTATATAAAATAATATTAAGGGTGTAGTAACTCGACTGTTGGTGGCTATCTCTACTAGTAAAAGTTGAGTTGCACTGTGTAGGTTGATTATTATGATTTTTTTCTATCACGTTGCGAGTAATGGAAGTTTTGAGAGTTGGAATTGCTACCACTGCTCTTTGTCAAAGGTCAGAATCCCTTATGTTTTTGTGGTTATTGATGCTATTGGCCCAAAGTGCCACCGGAATAGGGAGGCTTCCTATTCTCGCCTATATTCTAGTTACCCTTGGACCCTGACATTGTAGTTGCTCCCACAAAACCACCTCTACTCTACAAGTATTTCCCGATGTACCACATCCTTGAGGGTTTAAGGATGACATACCTTAACACCCCCAATGAGATGGTTATTTAGGCCCCAAATAAGATGTTGTGCCATCAGTGGAAAGCTATCAGTGATTCTCGCATAAGGCATGAGCTCATAGAATTTCCACTCATACTCTATCATGGTCATAGTGTATTGTCTTAGATTGTGAAATTCATCTGCTCTTTTTCTATTCCATTCTTTTGGTAGGAAACACTCACGAAAGTTCTCCATAAATAACTCCCATTTGATAGTGTTCATGTTTACACCCAACTTCTTCTCCTCGATGTTCCACCATGTAGTCCCAAAGAGTTCCATGTGGGTGATGGAAAATATCACTTTGAATTTAGAGTCAAAGTCATATATAGAAAAACATTTGTTTAGAGAAATTAGCCACTTCTCTATGACATATCCTGAACCAACCCCAGTGAAAGGTTTGATCTTGGACCTCTGTAGATCCTTCATCTAAGCAGCCTTAACTGACCTCTATCTATCACTGTGAAGGTCTCTCAGAGGACTCCTAGACCTATACCTCTCCTTATTCCCTGCATGATATGACCCCTATGATCTGCACCCCAAGGAGGAGGTAGGTGCTCCATAATGGTCCTTATCATCTACCTCAGGTCAACCCTCTCTAAATTGGCATGATGCTCTCCATGGTGTTCCTCCCTATTCTCCTCTTAAATGGGACCCTCATGGCTAGACTCATGCACACTAATATCCCTGACTCACCCATGACCTCTACCATGGTATGAGCTATGACCTCTCACTAATAGTATTATCCCAGATACCATCCTACAATAATATCCAAGAAAAATGATATGTTATAATATCCATAAGAACATACTATAGTAAAGCATACACATAAGAAACATGTTTTGAAAACACTACAAGATCTAATTTAGTTTTTCCTATTTCTAGATTTAAGTATATTTCAGTTTTGAAGTTCAAGTGTTCAAGTTTGAAAATATACATATAGTAGTTTAAATTTTGTTTTAGTTAACTAGTTGTCATCTAGCAGCATTCCAATATACCTAGAGCTCCCAATGTAGAAACTTAGGCTCTAATACAAGATGTAACGCCCTACCAAGGAACCCAAAAGAAATTAACCAAAGGAAATTAGTTAAAATAAACTTTATTAAATTAATTATTTCTCTCTCTTCTTAAATTATAAGACATTTTAAATAAAATATTTATTAATTTAACTAATAATAATATTTAGAGTTTATTATAAAAATGAAACTCCTAAATATATGATTATTAAATTAAATAAATATGATTACACCAAAATTAGAATTTAAATTAAATATTTAAATTTAATTATTTTATTTAATTAATTTATCAATTAATTATATATTGAATTTTCTTTATAGAAATTTCATTAAATTATCTTTTATTTGATTTAATTATAACCAAAAATCACAACAAACCCACAAATCTAAAAATGAAAACCCATTATAAAGTATGAAATACTAAATCAAACTCAAGAATCAAAATCATGAGTTCATGTCACTTGATGAATTCAGACGGTTAAAACTTAGATACTTGTCCTACTTTCTAGGACAATTAGCTTAAGGTTAGGATTTGGACTCAAAAATTATCTCCCCTCTTTTACCATTGAGATATTGCGATAGGGCACACTCATCCTGACTATTCAAGGATGGTGATGCTGATTACCTGTAATATGCATAAAATCTGAGCATGCACATACACATATAATCTAAACTAAGTAGGCAATGGTAGGGAGTGGTGCATCGTGTAGATCCTGCCTAGCAGGTGACTAGGACTCCCTCCCTCAACCACATCAAAAACATCATATATAAAGTAAAACATACATGTACACCATACACATGCAAGTATGGGGTAAGTATCCATAGAAACTAAATATATATCATCCAACTATCATGATGAAATAATTGAAAACATTGTATACAAGAATAATCATTGAAGAATAATCATATACACATGAATAAGTGAGTACCAAACAACTCATCACATAAATAAATTGAGTATGAAATAATATCCAATAAATTGGGTAATCAAATACCATTAATCAACATCCATAACCATAAAGCTGGACTAAAAGAATCTAACAATATAATATGAAAAGTAAACTAGGGGTAGGAACTACAATAAATGCGTCATGTATTATTGAACAAGGCTTCACCCCTAGTAGATACTCATCAAAAATGTCATCTAAAGTCTACAAAAACTAGAAATTTAATGAGAAAGAATAGTAAATGTGGGACATGGAGATCCAAAAGCCCTAATCATGCTAATAAGGAGTGATGATTCTTAAATCATCATATACCATCACCAAAAATTAAGTTGACAATGTAGAGACGGTAGGAGAAAGAGGGAGGAGGGGTTATATCAAGGGCACATGGACTCTCCATGAGGCTCTGGTGTTGTTTAATGCCAAGAAGCTTGATTATGATAAAAGAATGAGAGGCAGGCATAAGGAGAGGACATATTGATCTTTATATAATCCTTCAATCACCTTAGGATCTTGAGTCAGGTTGTAATTAGAAGATGAAGCTATAGAAGCCTATTTAAATGCATTTTTACATATTCTAATAGAATTGTTCATAGAGTTTAGAAATTTGTTAACTTTCCACCACATATTGAAAATAATATTACCTTGCCAACATGTGCTAAAATGCATCCATACGGCACAATTGCATTCCACATATGGTAAGCCATTAGTACCTACATTCTTATTTTTTGATCAAATACAAGTAACTTCTATCTGCAAGAATGCCTCTGCATGTACTAAACCTTGCTGACAATCTACAACTAGACCTTTGTTACTACACCTTCTCATGACTCGTATTAGGGATAGAGAAACTAGCAATCTGTACTACCTTCACTTTGGCCAACGGAGATCTTCCAATGCTCGCATATTAGAGGGTAATGTTAAAGTTAGAGGATGTTCTAATAGTAAATATTGTATAATAGTTGGATAAAAGAAAGATTGAAAATGTTATTGGTTGTTATAAAGATGTTTAATCAACACTTAAGGGAAAACCCTTGGCAATAGTTCTCTTCCTTGGTAGGAACTAAACATGATTGATTGATGATTATCATATAATTTTTGACATGGATATGATATAACTCAAGAATAAAATGATGATATTCTTGTTAATTTTGTAAAAACATGTATTAATGATGATTAATTGGATTAAGTTAATTAATATTTTACAACGATGTTGGAAAAATTCATTGGAAGCTTTATGATGATTGAATAAAGTTGTTGAAAGGATGTTTGGATAATGATTGTTAATAATGGATTAATTATTTTAGATCTCACAGTGATTCTTGGGATAATTGTCTTAGATAGTTATTGGATTATGATATTTTCTTGGGTCTAAATGACATTATTTCCTTCATATTGTTATCAATGAAATGGTACAACACATAATGACACATTTTTCCTTAAATTTGATTAGATATTAATTGGGAATTTTAATTGATTTTTAATTTTATTTTTTTTGAAAGAAGGTGTAAAATTTTTATTCAATCAAGACCAAATTACAAGGAAAAGACTAAAGGCCCACTATACCAAGACCACCACAAGAACAACCAACAACCACATTACATATTCATGTCTTCAACTAATAACCTCTCCAAGGTCTCATGATAATTAGAAGGTAACTCCTCCCTTCCACTAATATCCCAGCTATCCACATTCTCATAGGCCCACTTCACTAGACAATAAGCCACTTTGTTCCATTCTCTAGGGATGTGACAAAAGGAGACAAAAACCAAGGAACTACATAGATTTAGAATTTGTCTGACAATAGAGGCTAATTACCAACTAACATCCTCTTGCTTCTAGTTATTTAACATATCCACAACATTTTGAGAATTTAACTCACAAATGATCCTCCTCCAACCTAAAGAGCAACCACGCTCAATTGCAATCTTAATAGCAAGGGCCCCCATCAGATTATTAGAGCATTGACCCTTGTAAATAGAAAAGAAAAAGACCACACCACCATCATTACCCCTACCAATATCCCCAACTTGAGCATGACCATGGTTCCCATGAGAAGAACCATCAGTATTAATCTTAAGGTCCCCCTTAGGGGGAGGCAACCCCGTCCCATCATGACAAATCCATTGCTTGACATGATACAATCTTCTCCCAGCAATGCTTCCCCCTCTATTATCCCCCAAGTTCAAATTCTACAAAATAGCAAGATCACTAGTATCATTATTTTTAGATCTATCACACTTAGCAGAAATAGTCTCCTAAAGTCTACTAATTATCCTCATCTATAATTGAAAACTTCAAAATTTGAAGCCACAAAAAAATCTATGATTACTCTCCAACCAAAGGTTCCAGAGAATCAAAACAGGCCCAACAAACTAGGCCACCTGCAAGAAATAAGTCTTTCCTGGAGGTCTACCTAGACTCTCCCAAAAATTGATTAGGGATGTAGCATGAATACAACCATGATGCCAAGCCTCCCACCATCTAAGTCATATCTCTCTAGAAAAAGGGCAAAGGAAGAACAAATGGGAGGTACATTCCTCCCTATGAAAACAAAGGAAGCAAATAGAAGGTCCCTGAAAACCATGCTTACGAAGATTTTCCCAAGTGAGGTACTTGTTTTGAGCCACCAACCATAAGAAAAAATTACATTTGGTCCAAGAAAAGTTGTCCCAAACCTTCTTCCACTAGTGCACCTCAGCAGGAGCATGTAAGTTCTTGTGAAACATAGCATAGCCTTGGGCCACAAAGAATTTACCTTTTGGACTCAAACTCCAAGCTAGAATATCCCTCCAATTAAGGGAACTACAAAGCTAGCCCTCCAAAACTCTAGTAAGAACTGCACGATCCTCATCCACACCACCCATGGGCCACTCCTATGGGTCTTTCCAAAGAGCAACCACTACCTGACCAATTCGCTTGAATATTTTAAAATGCTCCACCTTAATCCAACCCACCTCAAAAAAAAATGGCAAAGAGACTAAAGCTGAGGAAAACTAGAAAGAATGGGAGGGTTGCCATCCCAAGAGTCCTGCCAAAATAGAGCATCAAAGCCTATCAACATGATATTTTTACTTCCAGAAGATCTCCTCTTGAAGCTCCCACTCTTTTAATCCCATAAGAGCCAAGAACTCAACTTTACTTAGATCAAGGGTCAACCCTTTATCCTAAATCAAATGAGTGATGTTATCCAACTTAGCTTGAGCAGCTATCTTTTGAGCATATAGGTTCCCAAAACATTTTTTATTCCATTTCTTAAGCCTGTACTTTACATATTGAAGCCTCTTAGAAAAAGTAAACATGGTCATCCCATGGGTAGGCATCCCCTCATACTACCAATCCAACATAAGATCCTGCAAAGACTGATCTCTTAACCACATTAACTAAAATTTGAAAGAATGGTTTTTGGTGACTACATAAGCAATGACAAAGAGCTTGATAGGCCAATGATTAGAGCCTCTTCAATCAAGAATTTTAGAACTAGTGATCAACTTACTGTTCATCCAATAGCAAAAAACCAAAAACCTATCGAGCCTTTCTGAGATAGCCTCAACACCACACCTCCTATTATTCCATGTAAAGATACCATTGGTTGGATTCACATCAATGAGATTCAAGGAACCAATCATATCCCTAAGAATATTTATAGAGGGGTCCAGTTAGGCTAACCCACCTCATTTCTCATCCAAATCGGTAATAGAATTAAAATTGCCAACTATAATCCATGGGAGAAATGGGTCTAAGGCCTGAGTGAAGCTGACATGAACCCAAAGATTTGACTTATCTAAAAGATTAGTAGGAGCATAAATATTGGATAATACATGCCTTTCTCCAATTGCAAAATAAGATGCAACCAAAGGGATAGAGGAGCGACTAGAAATCCACCATAAGGGGAGCACTTTCCTCATGTTCTAGAAGCAAGCCACACCCCTTGAACTATTCAAAGATCCCAACCCCTAAAAATTTCCTTGGGGCTAGATGTGTGAAGTGCAATTAGCCAAACCATCCATTGTAAGCTTAGTTTCCTGAATAAAAACCACATTCGGTGACTAAGAATCAATTAATCTATGAACAGTCTTTTGTCTAGGGATGTTGTTCAACCCCCTTACTTTCCATGATAGAACAATCATTTATGGGGGTGGGAGAAGTGGGAATCAATGGGTTTCATGGACCCAGACTCAACCAAAGTATCCCCATAATCTTGACCTTCTCTTGATTAGTCTTCCTGCCACTCCTTGACAGTTTATCAAGAGGCCCCTTTTTAAAGGATTTCTACTATAAACCTAAAATAGGAGGAGCTTTGATGCCCTTTTCTGAGTTTGAGGCCCCCCTTTGAGTAGGGGGATCAGGAGCCACCATAATAGATCTCATTAGAGCCTATGACCCTTGGGGATACCTGGTGTCTTAAACTTAAGAAGATAGATTTGGAGCAATCTGTTCAACCTGAAGGTCCCCTAGAGATAATATTTGATCCTCCTTCTTTGCATCCTCATCCTAAACTTCATGTAGACCTTAATCCCTGGAAGAAATCTCAATTGGAATACCTTCCTCCTATACCAAGTCTTCAAGAACATCAAATCTATTAAAATTGCCTTCATTGTGTCTATCCAACCAGGTTCTCTTCTTACCCTTTCCTTTGTTATGGGACTTAACATGAGGAAAGCCCTCATTATCTATAGGTTCATTAGGCAAAGGATCCTTCCCCTTCTCCCCGTTAGGAGGTCCAAAGGTAGCCAAGGTTAAGGGTTTAAATATGGGACATTTTTGGTGTAAATGACCATATTCATGACAAATTCAACATCTAAAAGGGAGGGTCTCATAATCTAGTTGTTGGATCCAAGAAGAAGATCCCATGTAGATTTCCATAGAGTCTGGTAATGGATTAGTTAAATCAAATTCTACCCAAATACGAGCATAAGAAATTACCTTATGATCTTGAGTTTGTGTAGCTGCTCCCACAAGTTTTCCAAGAAGTAGTGAAAATTTGAGTGAATAATATCTTCCCTCTAAATTTCCAAAGGAAGCCTTGGCAAACAAACCCACATAGGTACTGATGAGGGGATCTCTTCAACAGAGTTGAAGCCCATGTGCCAAGGCTTGATGAATAGCCCCACCTAATTAAAGAAATAAAAGCCTCCTTCAAAAGCCTTATTCCTATCCAACATACGTGAGAAGATAACTAGAAAATAGTTATTTGCTACCAAAATAATCTCCATATCACCTTTAGGATTCCAAACCCAATGAGCCCAAGAATCCAACACGGGTAGAGAAAGATGAAGTCCTAAAAATTTGCAAATAAGGGCATGATTATGCTAGTATTCAACATCCTCTAAAATCTACTCAAGTTGAATAACCAAAAAAAATCAATATCAGATCTTTCCAAACATCCATTTACTTTTTTATTCGAGTCATCCCTTTTGAGGAGGAGACCCCATCTCCAAACAACGATTTACTCATTTGATCTTAAACATTGGCATGTAATGAAGAAGAGAGATCTACCATCTCCAAATCCTCATAAGAAATTTGAGACAAAAAAAATCCCAATTCAACATGGAACAAATAATACAACACCACCAACAAAGAGAGATGAAGTAAGAGACCCATAGTCTTAGATCCCAAAACACCACCTGCCAAGAAAATGTTGAGCACAACAAAAATTTAGGTAAAATTCATTCTCCTACAACCAAAAAAGGATTGGACCCCATAGCCAATCCATGTACCTCTGAGAAAAGAAACCCATCCCCCCTATGAGCACAGACCAACCACAACTAGTAGCTACAAATAGGAAGCAGCAAGAAAGAGCTAGGGCCACACACAGCACCATTTTTTGCATCAGTTTCTTCAGAATTTAATAGATTAATTATTAGAGTCAAGATCATTTATAAGATGCTATTTTACTAAGATTAAAAAAAATAACTAGTGTAAACTATAACATGTGTTAATCCAACAATAAATATTAAGTAAATATATTTAAATGGTTAATTAAAAAGCATAGCCACTTAATTTAATTGCATTGTCATTAGATTATATATGAAATATTATCAAAATATTTTATCACCATGGGTTTCCAGTACTTATTTGAAACTTTAGCACTTGGAATGATTATTCTTACTCTAAGAAGAATCAAGGTCCTAGCTCGCATACATGTGTTGTATATAAGAAGAATTAGTTCTTATTTAGAACCAATAGGGATGTTTCTAAGGCATCAACATAACATGATCTAAAGTAATTACTCAAAATGCATAAAAAATGCCCTAAATTAATCATTCAACATGCACAATAGCCCTACCTAGGGAAATCATGGGTCTACTTCATACATTTAACTAGAAACATTCTGTGTTCCCCCATTCCCCACATTCTCATATTCCACCAAGCCACCTTCTTATTTCTTGATTAATCTTCATTCCCCATTATGTAAGTCTCATGTGAATTATTTATATGAATTCCTTAATGATTTATCTATTTATCTCCTTCCAAATATGCCAAGTAATAATTGTTGGGCCTAATAGACATAAATATCCCCATTTACTATTTATCATTTTAGAACATGCCAAAATAAAATCAAAAATTTGTTCATTCCTTTGTGTTGTGAGGTTAAATGTATTAGTACACCAATCTCAACATATGTTAGCTACATGGTAATGAAATAATAGGTGATTGGCAATTTCCTCATTTTTCCATCTTGCCTATACATGACACACCAATTAGGTCCAACAATTCCAATTGTTTTCAATTTACTACCTATTATAATTCTCTCATGAAGAGAAATCCACAGGGCTCCAAATTTTGGTAATATCTTATTGTTCTAGTATAGTTTGTTAGGCCATATTAGATTATGCGTTATATACCTTTGGACTTCATAACTAAGTTTAGCACTATAAATACCTATTTTGGATACACACCAAAATATTTTGAATTTTTGTTTCAAGCAAATTATAATTCTATATCTCAATATGTCCTCTAACTTGTTGTAATTCTCCTTGTCTTGTATTGATATTTTATTCCATGTCCTAATTTTGCTAGCTTGAGACATTTCCTCAAAGGAATGTGTAACTTTATCTCCAATAATGGATTCAGTGGTGCATACCCATTCCTAATTGTTAAAGGATTCTTTCATGAGTTTTTATCCTTCCCAAGATTCATCCCAAAACTTAGCTTTTAGGTCATTTTTAATATGCCAAGAGATATTTTTTTTGAGGATTCTTCTACTATCCCATAAGAAATTCCTATAGGAAAAACACCTCTTTGTGTTTGCAATTATGAGGATCTTGTCAGGGTCCTTTGAGTTAATGTATTCAGCTCTAAATCTTTCTGGCTACATATGCATCTTCCAAGTAGGTTTGGTACCACGAAAAAGATTTTGTACATCTATTTTCTACAGGTCAACACCTCCTTCTTCCTTAATCATATAGTTTGTATCCCAATTTATCAATGAAATTATCTTGATGTTTTTAGCTTATTCCCAAATAATCTTTTTAAATAGGTCATCCAATTTTTGGTTGGCAGAGTAGGAAATCTAAAAACAAGACACATTGTAGATTGAAATAGTTGAGAGAACTTCTTTTATCATGGTAATTATGTTGTTCTAGGAAAGCCATCTATTTTTCCATTGCTCTTCTTTAGTGTTACATTAGTTAATAACTTCTTCACATATTTGGTTTTTTTTGGATCATGCATTGATTTGGACACTAAGATATTTGAGTGATAATATGCCAATATTGAATCACAACAGGTTAGCAATTATGATTTGTAAAGCTTTGTTGGTATTGAAAATTAAATAAGACCTTTTGTTGTTCAAAATCTATCCTGAAGCTTGCAAGTATTCTTCCAAAATACTCAATGGTTGTGGACATGATCTCCTTATCACTCATTCTCCAAATGTCATCCTTGTCTTTTATGCCAATAATATTATTAGAAGACATTCTATATTTAGTTGAGGCATGGAAGTACTTGGTGTTTTGGTGCCCTTCATCAATCCACATCTCCCTTGATTTGACTCACCAATAAAATTATTCTCTTTTTAGAATATCCGTGTATTGATTTTTCACTTTGATTTCCTATTCAAATTCTTTATTGGTCATTCTAGAGATCATGAATTTTGACTAAAGGGTTTCCAACTCTTCTTCTATTCTAAGTTTTTTAGCAAAGATATTTTTGAAGGTGGTTTTGTTCCACATTTCAATTATTATTTTCAAGTGGTGCATATTCTTAACAAGTCTAAAACTAGGAGAGGCCAAAAAAATTTCCTTCTTCCAACTGTACTTTCAAGTGTGTGATAAATCTAGATCTCTGTACCACATGCTCTAGAATTTCTTCTCCAAATTAAGTTGGATTGGGAATTGATTAGAGCCAACATGAGGTAGAATGTTAGAAGAGAAAGAAAAGGAATCAAAGATCCAATGTTTTCTAGGTACAAAGAACCTTTTAAGTGCCTCAAAAATATTTGAGAAGTTTAGTCTTTTGTTTGTCCAAGTATGCAAACTTTATTGGTAATGACATCACTAACTTTGTTGAAGGAGATGAATCCACTAAATTCTTCCATGATCTTAGCACTTTTCTTGAGACCTCCCTTTTTTTCATCAATGTTCAAGAGTGCATTAAAGTTTCCTCCCAGTATGATTTTCCCTATATTAATGGTTGAAATAAAATTTTAAATCTCAATACAAGCCTTAGCCTTTTCTTCAATCTTGGTAGGTCCTTAAACATTGATAACTAGGAAGTTCATGACATGATTAGAAGTGAATATGTGGAAAGCCGTCCAATTTTCATTTGAAGCCAGTGGATTAACTTTTGTTTTGTTGAGGTTCTAAAGAATACCAATTCTACATGAAGTACCTTTTGCATCTTGGAATTATCCATCGCATTTGTGGCAGAATTTTGAAGATTTAATTCTATAGAGCCTAGTCTCTTGTAGGAGAATGAGATCAACATAAGTTTTGTTGAATGCTCTTCTGACCAAGCATTATTTTCCAGAGGATATTAGTTCTCTGAAATTCAAAGATAATGTAGAATAGTAATATTCCTTTTATGTTTATGTATCTTTTTCTTCTTCCTCCTTTCAGGTTATTTGCTTTATCAATAAAAATGTTGGTAGATTAACTAATGCATGTTTGGTCCAAATTATCGAGCTCATATCTCAAATCATCATGAGTATTGGAAGTAGAGTCAATATTGTCATCAAATATCCTATAGGTGACTACTTCATCTATCGAGGAAGAGGCATGAATCTTTGTTGGGCTCTCAAGCACAAATTTAATATTTTGCTCATTAGGATGATCCATAAATTTAGTCCTATTGGAAGACGGTTTTGGGTTAATGTCCATCAATACATATTTATCCTCATTTCTCACAATTTTGATTCTTTCAACCCATTTTTGTGGGGGAATTCTTTTGAAAGCTTTGTTTCTTGTTCTTCTGACAAAAATTTTGTAGTTCAAGGGAAGATGAAGCTTTTTTTTTTTGTTGCATCTATATCAAGGAGTAATATCTTTTTCAATCTTAATTTGTTGAATTTAGAACCCATACCGAGTAGAATTTTCTTTGGGACAATTTTCACCACAAAAATTTTAATCCTAGTGAAAGAATACACATCAATTTCAATTATTTATGTATCTATTTCTAGTAAAGTACCAAGTGTTCTTCCACTTTTATCAAGGCTTATTTCATTATATCAACTTATTGTATAGTTTGATCCACATAGACCGTCATATAAAACAAGTGAAACATTATTGGAACTGGGTACCCAAAGTGAAATGTATAGAGAATGGCCATCTAAGAACCAATTTTAACTATGTATACTTTTATCTTGATCTTCTCCTTCTATAAACACAATTATAAAGAAGCCTTTGGATAGGAATCTGATGACAAGTTTTATTCCACAAAATTTAGCGATCTAATTTTTGATGTGGTTTCTAGACATGTTCAGACCAATGATCTTCCCAATAAAGACATATTCTTCCCATAGGGATCTTTCTTCTTCAATGTCACCAAAAACATCCACAAGAATCTCTTTCGAGTCGTCAACAACATTGTATTTTCCTTCATGATTATCATTGCTTGTGCAACTAAAATTGAAGCATAATTGATCTTACCAAGAGGGTGGCCACTCCATTTTTTCATGTAGCATCCATGGAAATTTTGAAGTTGTTCTTAAAATATGAATATTTTTCTACATAAAATTTTATAGTGCATTGCTTACAATGAAAATTAAATTTAAGTATAATTTTCTTGAATATTTTTCTACATAAAATTTTATAGTGCATTGTTTGCAATGAAAATAAAATTTAACTACAATTTTCTACATTAAATATGTTTTTTTCTATAGATTTCATGTTTTAACAAAATTATATGCTTGATTAAATACATTAAATTCTTTAATTTGTGTTTATTTTCTTAAGAAAAGCTTAAATTTTGCCAATTTTATTTTTAAATTTAGTTTTAATATATCCTTGTAAAATGATATATGAAATATATTTTAATCATAGATTAAAATATTTGTATTATTAAACTTTATATTTATTGTACTTTATATTTTTCTATTGAAGTCTATGTTTTTCCCTTTTGATTTAGCATTTAATATAAACCATTTTTTTTTATGAATAGACCTTTTTCATTAAATTAAAACTTTATAGATACATATTCATAAAAAAGGGGACAAGGGATATAGGATCACCCCATGAGGTCATATGCCCAAGGTCAGAGAACAACTATTCATTAAGAAAAATCTAAATAGAAATATAAAACTTCAAGCTGTGAGAGTGGTGCCGATCGAAGGAGGGTCTTTGTCATCAAAACCCTAGAAAACCAACCTTGGGGTTAGTGGTTGACTCAAGGGGAGCCCAACCATCAACAGCAACAGCATCTTTATCTTACTCGGCCCTGGGAGGAGAAATGAATCTAGTCAGGGGAACACCCACTTAGGGTCATAGTGAGTAGATGGCCAACCCCCATCAATGATAGTAGGGGGAGCCACTAGGGACCAACCTGAGCCTAACCTCCAAGGACTTAAGGCCAAGTAGTGATGGCCACAAAAGCCACCACTGGGAGAGTGGTGATGAGGCTATGACCTAGGGGTCTATGATAAGTGAGCAAAACTGCTCCAGCCTCTTTGGCAGCCGTGAGGAGGAGTATGGTCACTTGATGGGGACACAACCCAACAACTAGAATAGACACAATAGAAAGGGGGAATTATATTAACTGAGAAAATAAGCTGGTACAAACAGTGCAGAGAAAATAAACTCAAAACATGCCCTGCGGGCTTACAATAGCATAAATCTGGAGAATATTTCTCCTTTTAGCACCTCCTCTCAAGCTCCAATCCGAACTGCCTTTTACAATGCCAAAAATCTCCTTAAATAGACCCCGGAGGGTTAAGGACTAGGAGTACATTCTAGAAAGTGCTAGTAGGCATCCACCGACAAAATAGAAGGTTCCAGAAGCCGCGTTAGAAGTCGGTGCAAATCTAGAAGAATCCAGAAACGGTAGCCGAACTTCCGGGAGGCATAACTTTTGAATCGTAGCTCCGATTGACGAACCGTTTACATTTTCGAAAAGATCTCAAAGCGCTCTATAGCCCTATGGACCAGCTTCGCTCATCCCCCATTTTTTGACCCTTTTCAAGGTCATTTAATGCCCCAAACCTGACTTTGAAGCATTCTTAGGAGGTCTCCAAAACTCGAAAAACTGCAATAACTTTCAAACCGTGGGGCCTTTTGACCTGATTCTTTTTCTGGAATGCTCTAAATCTCAATTACCTTCATCTGGCCAAGTCACACCTTCTAGGTCACCAAAATGATGGCCAAATTGCATGCTCCTATTTTTTCAGGATTTTCAAATGCACTAATAGTTGAACTATGAGAGTTGGAACCTTTATTTGAGCCAAATGGGTATCCAAAAATGTAAAGACATAAAATAGAAACTAAGTCTAAGTACATTTTTTTGGGTGACACAAGATTGCCCTTATACCTCTGGATGCTCCTGCATCATCACTAGATAAAGCATCCGAAGGCACTTGCGCAACTATAAAAGGGGCATTTCCCCAGTGAGCAAGTAGCTCCTATAGGTGAGCCATTTCTAGCATCACTTTGTCAGTTTGTACTTGAATTTACATCATGACATTATTACATATACATGCTTTAAAGTACATTGCAACATAGATATTTAGCAAGTTGTGAGAGAATAAAATAACATTGCGATCTTTCCAGATTGTGAACAATAACTCCATTCTAAAAGCATGCCAAATCTGGGTATATCTAAAAGGGAGTGTGGGAGCATCACCCAGAACCACCATAGGCCAATTGAAGGCCTATAATGAAAATTTCTGAAGAAATAAAAAATCCAAAGCCAATAATTTTGAGCTCTTCGGCAAAACCAAAAAATATGCAAAAAGTTTTTAGATTGGCCACAAAAAGGGTATCTAGGATCAAGAACTCCCAGATGCCAGAGCTAAGGACCTAAAGGAAAGCCCTAGAAGAGGAGACACCAATCAAAGTGAGCAATCTTTGGCTCAGTAATAGTATGCTAGACAATGGCAAATCTAAGACTCCAAGCCTTGTGTGAAGAATGCAAATGCCAACACTAATTAAGGGTATCAACCATCAAAAGATGGGGCACCAGCCGCTGATACCCCAGCCTAGACTTTTAGTTGATCATTGGAGTGGTAGGGTACCACTTCCAATCTTTCCACTATAGGCAGGATGAGTGAATTCCAAGTTTGTGTAACAAATTGGGAGGAACTACAGAAACTAGAAGATCAATTATAAGTTGATCTAGACGGATAAGCCTAAATTTAACCTACAAATCCTCCCATGAGAAAAGGCTCATTTTAGCCATGGAGAATAAATCTTTGGGTGTCTTGATACCCTTGCGAAATAAACACAGAGCATTGGCTCCTTGAATCTTGGCTAAAGGAACCCCTTGAATGGAAAACAAGGGCGACCACCAAAGATTTTGTTGATTCTTTGAGAACCCATCTCTAAATCCATTATCAGCCCAAGGAAGCCAAGGCTTAATGGCTTTCCAAGATTTCCAAATACTCTTAGCAACAAAAGTGCCCTGAATCTAAATAGGCTCAAAAGTCACAAGAAGGGTTTGAAAACCAATCCTTTTCTAGGCTAGATGGTTAACCGAAAAGCCTAAAGAAATGGAGTGATATAACAAAAGTTTCCAGGTCTCATCTCTAGTGAGAGCCTATATGAACCATTTGGCATAGAGGGCTATCCCCTACTTGTGGGTGGAAACCAAGCCAAGACCACTAGAATCCTTTTGTAAACAACAAAAATCCTAGGCCACTCTATGAAAGCCATGATGCATAGCATCAAAGACCCAAAGAAAGTCCTTGAGAAGATGTTGAAGCTTAAGGTACGAGGATTTGGAGGGAGCCCAATAACAAGAATGATAAAAATGAGTAGCAACAAGAACTTTCGAGCATATTTAAAACTTTCCCACAAGTGAAAGGGGCTTAGTCATCCAATATTCCAGCTTCTTCTCAATTTGAGCAAGCACAACATTCCATAACTCCATAGGAGATGCTTGAAAAGTAAAGGGAATGCCTAAAAATTTAAAAATTTCACCATGTTAGACCCATTTCCATCCATAATTTTGCAACCAATGAGGGCATTTAGAAAAGATTGTCTATAGCAAAGGGTTTTGTGCCATTGGATAGCAGACCCTAAAGCAAGACAAAAAGTATCTAAACATGACAAAGCATTGGAAATATTCTCCTCATCCTCAATCAATGTGAGGAAAGAATCATCTGCAAAATGGCTATTGACTATCTAAGAGGTTGAGTTTAATAAAGAAATACCATGCACTAGACCTTGAGAGATGGCATTGGCTAGCAAATAACCAAAGCCCTCAGTTGCCAAAACATAGAGAGAAGGTGCAAGAGGACAACCTTGGTCGATAGATCTAAATAGCCCAAATGCTTTAGATTGATGACCATTAATGGTGATGCAATCAAATGCACCCCAAATACCATCTGCACTAATTGACAAAAAATTGGGCCAAAACCCAGAGCTTGAAGCATAGCAAGAATAAAGGGCCATTCAATACGGTCATATGCTTTGGTGAAATCAATCTTTAGGAAAAGGGCCTACTACTTAGATTTGCTAGCTCATTCCATTCCTTCCCAGATAGCAATGATGTTTTCCAAGATATAGCGGGACTTGATAAAGCTAGTTTGTTCAGGTCTAACAATCTAAGGGAGCAAATGCCAAATTTTAAGAGAGAGGGCTTTGGCAATGATCTTGTAGGAGACATTCAACAAAGTGATGGGCCTCCAATTGCAAATCTCTTTAGGATCTCTAGCTTTAGGTATGAATTTAATATTCCCTTTGTTGATAATTCTTCCTAATGAATTAGAATTATAAACTTCAAGACAAACCTAAAGCAGATTAGGGCCAATGTCATCCCAAAACATCTTGTAGAACTCACAAGGGAATCCATCACATCTAGAGGTTTTTTCATCAGCTATAGATAAGATAGCTTCCTTTAAGTTTGCAAGAGTAATCTTTTGTTCACAAAAGGCATACTATTTAGGAGCAAGTCTATTGGGAGTAACATAAAGGCAGCCTTGTAGTGCTTGATAATGTGCAATAGAGGGCCCCAAAAGCCTGCAGAATATTCGAAAAGTCCATGAAAACTTGTTGATCTTCTTGAATGCACTTGATACCCATAGCAGAATCAAGAGCCCTCAAAGCACTAAAAATTTCCTTAAAAGCTTGATCACCAACCTCCAACCAATGGAAACATGCTTTGATCTAAGCTCCCCTAGTAGCATAATTGTCTGCAATTTTCTTCTCATGTCGAAGGTTGGCAAGCCGAACCTAGAGATCTATATCAAATGGATTCATGGCAAGAGCCTCAAAGGTCATACACAGATTAAGAGTAGTGACTTCACAAGATCGCCTGTGGTACATAGCGAGTTGTCTATTGTAAATGCAAAGAAATCTTGTAGTACAAAGGATAGAATCATTCCACCATCTAATCCAACCAAGGTGATTGTAGGGTCAAGGCTCAAGATTCTAGACATGTAGGATGTGAGCAACAGTTGGTTGATGGGATAGCTAAGAAGTGTTGAGGTAAAACTAGGTTTTCTTCAAGTGAGGTTGAGTTGTCTGCCAGGTGATGGAAAAGAGGATGGGGGAGTGGTCTAACAACATCACATCAAGCAGAAGAATGATAGGTATGGTATGCTTTTGAGAAAAGGAATAAAAGGACTGTGCAAAAATCATAGCCCTATCAAGTCTTTTAAAAACTCTATCAAATCTAGCTCAAAAATTGGACCAAGTGTGCCAAATCCCATTAGGGTAGTGGCGAGTAACATTAGGATCAAAATGTCCTAATTTATTCCACATGTAAAACCAAGCCTCTCGTTCACCAGCTGCCCACCTAAAGGGTAGAAGGTCTTCCTCATTAGGGGCCAGCTCAACCATATTGAAGTCCCCACAGAAAACCCATGTCATAGGTGGCAAATGATCCACCAACCCACACCACAGGTGGGAACATTCAATATCATCATTGGAAGCATAAATGTTAACAATACTAAAAGAATAATTCTAAAAAGATAGAAAAATCCAAACTACCCTATGCATAGGTTTAGAGCCATGTGAAACAAAAAAGGAAATTAAATGAGGGGAGATAAGAGTAACAAAAAAACCTCTACCAGCTTCATGCTCAAAAGAAAAAATGGCACTATCCAGCCAAATAACACAATAGGCTGAGGTGAGAAGAAACCAAGCCACTTTAACTTCCTAGAGGCAAAGCACATCAAGATCAAATCGACATTTAGTGTCATGCATAGAATATTTTCTAGGGATGTTTATCAACCCCCGCACATTCCATGACATACAATTCATAGTAGCCTAGCTTGCATGTCATTCTCATCCCAAAGAGAGGGGAAACTATTATGCCAAAAAGAGGGAGGCTCAAAAGAAGGGTCATTAATAGCAATGACCCTTTGAAGCTTCTCCCCATTCTCAAAAAAATCATTGCAGTCGTCTGGGCTGCAAGACCGACATAGCTTTTGCTAGGAAATCATCGATGTTGCTTGTGGTACTTGAGTCCAAAGAGGACATGGATCCAAGATATGAACACCCACTATCCCCTAGCCTCCAAGGTTTAAAACAAGAGGTGGAGGGAACAATGGAACTAGGGATTTAATGGGTATCTAGCTTGAACTAGTTTTACCATGATCCATAGGAACAGAGCTTGCCTTGGCCACAGTCAAACCCTTCCCTTTTTTCACCACTATATTTCATTCATCTTTCTTGGTGGCTAGAGTAGGTTTGGTTTTTGAAGCATAGGGACAGTTACGATCCAACAAGGGACAATCCCTAATCTTATGCTCAACTAACTAGCACCAGTAGCAAGTATTTGGAAGGTTATGGTAAAGCACCTTTTGAGTAAAGGTGGTACCACCTATTTGTATATCCATTGTATCTTTGAGGTCCCTAGATAGGTTGACCTCAACACAAATCTTACATTGAGGAGGAGTGCTGAAAAAAAAAATTGGTTCAAGGTAAACAACCTTGGCAACAGTTGCACAATAGCAAGTAAAAAAGACTAGCAAGGAATGGGAAGCCCAGGGAACTCCACCCAAATGGGTACCTTAAGTTTCTAATCATTGAAAACAACAAAATCTCATGACTAGCACTAAAAAAATAAGAGTGAGCACCTTATATTCCAAGGGCCTCACACAAAAACATGTTCATTTTGGCCTACATTTCTAAAGTTAAAAAGAAAAAAGTCTTTGGTAAGGCTTTGAATGCCTTCAAGGAAAACACCCTGAGGTATCCAAACCTTGCAAACCCATTCCCATAGCATGCTTTTAGAAGGAGTATGACCCACAAAATACCCAATGAAGGTTTTTTGTTCTAGCAATGTGCATCCACTATCAAACTCCTTGGTATTCAAAATAATATCAAGAGAGGAATTACCTCGTGGAACACTTTGGGAACAAACTTGTGCAAGCATTTGGTTGGCGAAGCCATTATCTCCATTAGCAGGGGAACCTCTAGTACCAACATCAATTGCTCGGCCAGAGAAGTCCAAACTCATTATAAATAAAAATATTCCCATAGTAAATGCGGTATGACAACCAGTGGTAACCAACAAGGATTTAGACTGAGGCTATGCAAACCCTAGCAGAGCTCATTTCTAAAAACTCTCACTTGTAATGCTAAACCATATATTATAATTTATATATTTCTTGTAATAATAATAATTTCTTTTTTATGCAATATAAAGTTTAAAACTTCATATTTTACATCCTATATTGAAAAAATAATATAATTAATTTTAATTAGAGTCAAGAAAGTGACCTTGAAAAAACCATAAACGATCTTTATCTTCCAATAAGAAATAAAAGAAGGGGAAGAAGAAGAAGCATATTAAAGAGGATAATAAGGGAAAGAAGAAAAGAAGAAGAAATGAGAGGAGGATAGGAGAAGGAGAAGGAGAAGAAACAAATGGAAGAGAAGGAGAACAAGGGGGGGGGAGGAAGAGGGGGAGGAGGAGGAGTAGAAGGAAGTGGATAAGGAGAAGAAGAAAATGGAAGAGAAGGAGAACATCAATAAGGAGGAGGAGAAGGGAAAGATGAAGTGGAAGAAGAAGAAGAAGAAAAATGAGAGTAAGTAAAAAAAAGAAAAGAAGTAGAAGAAGAAAAAAAAGAGGAGCATGTTGGTTTGATCACAAGTTAGAATATTGAGGGGGGGGTGACTCTAGTATCTTTTCTTCTTTTTCCACTCTTCACACTAGCTTGTAGGTTAATTCTTACTACAACTTAACTAGTTATGATTAAGAAAAGAAAAAAGGAAGACAATCACAACACCACATAATATATATTTATCTCATGGAAACCCAGCTAGGATTAGAACTATGGTGTGTGAGTTGAACCTTACAAAGCTTGCACTCACCTAAAGTGTGCTTGGTCAAGAGCTCACCTCTATTAAAATATTACAATGACACTATTAGATGCCACCCAGCTAAGGGATTTAAATAATACCTATGAAATTCTTGCCCTCTTTAGAGCATTCTAGTTAAAGGAATTTAGAACACAAGTTAATGTGTTACCTCAGTAGGGGATTTAGTACAAAGAACTTATTAGGGTCCACCCTCAACAAGATTTTTTTCTATAGAGATTAGTAAATTATAGAAGAATGATTTGATGAAATAGTTACTACACTTTAGCTTGAATGTAGATCCATTTACCTCTCATTGGATTGTGTGCAACTTTCTCTTCCCTCCCTCGACTCTAGAAATTTAGATACAATCATGTACATGCTTGGCACTGCTCGCTCTTGCATGCATTCTCACTTGTGTCATTTAGGATCACTAGCTTCTTCTCAATACACTAACTCCTTGTTTGTGACTTCTCATTAGCACTCCTTATCACTTTGAAATTACACTTAACTCGACTCTCTTAGCTTTCTTGCTAATAAATATGTAATCTAACCATTCCCTTGAGATAATGTTCTCTTTATAGTATCTCCTTATTCAACTTTGAAACCCTAATCTATGAATTCAAAATTTGAATTCTCAAACCTAATCCTGTCTTGACTTCCTATTGTTTTCATGTGCTACTCTTGTCAAATGTAGTGTGTTGGTACAAGAGTCGCATATGTTATGTGACCTCAATGGCTTGCATTACTAGAAAGAATTCAAATTTGACTATTCCTTGATATGATAACTGTTAGAAATAGGGATTACTAAGAGTGGGGGGGGGGGGGGGGGGGGGGGGGTGGTGGTTGTGAATCAGTAATCTAAAAAATTTAGTCACCAACTGGACATTATTACTTACTTTAAAACATGCATAACAAAGCAATAAAGTAATGTTGAACAATAACAATAACAATGCACAAAGATAACTCATAACACCATATTTTATTAACTAGGGAAAACCTAGCCAAGGGAAAACCCCAACAAGGATGATACCCACTAGACAATATACTGATATATAAGTTCCTTGTTAGAGGGTGGACCATGTTAAGAGTCAATAAGAAAATTTAGTATAAGGAGTCCCTATTAGGAGACTTTGAATTCCTATTAGGATATTCCAACCTTGTTAGGAGTTTTGGTACAGTAGATGCAAGATGAGCCCACTACCGAAATATGCATTTGCAATTAGAAGAGGAGCTCACTACCCAAACAAGTAATCAAACTTTTATAATAGGTACTGCATCTTCTTCCTTGACTGATCTCTAATCTTTAGCTTAATCTTGGATCATCAAATAGCTCATATAAAACTTCACATATATCACTTTCACAAAAGTTTGCATATAGCACTTGCACTTTTCCTTTTCTTCATTTTTTGCTTATCACAAAATGTCCTTTGCATAAATGCCAAGCCTTTTCACAAACTATTGATGGGTCAGCTAAGAGCTCAAACCACTTTTACAATCTTAGAGAAACATCTAGGATGTGGGCCCTAATTGGACAAGTAATTATCTAGTAAAAAAAATAATTATTTCCTTCAATTTTGCTATCCTCTTCCATCAAAACATGAATATATCTTTTATGTATAGTCTGTATTGACTTCTAAGGTTATACATGTCATCACCAACATGTATACTATCTCCATGTAACTTTTCTAGTCATAATATGATGTCAATAATAAGTTATAAACAAAACATTACACTGCTGCAAACCAAATTCTATACTTTGACAATTTTCTAATTACCAAACACAAAGTATCATTATTTCTAAGGTTTCCTATGAACATGTACATCATGTGTTTCTATAAATGACAATAATGACATGTCACTATTATCCAATTGTCAAAAATCTCCTCCTTTAGCATTGATGGCAACAAAATAGGGAAAATTGGCTAAGTGACAAAAATAAACTACATCTAATCTATTATGGTGTTAAGCTTTTACATATGCTCTCCCTTACAATATACTTTACACTTTTATCTTCTAAACCTAATTTACAATTTGCATATGTATTTTTCCCCCTTTGACATCAATGAAAAAAGTCAAAATGTCAAGATCTGTCCAAAAATGTTGTCTTTCTGGTTGGAATACTTTTAGAATAACTAAGAGGGGGGGCTGAATCAATTATCCAAGGTCCAAATGTATAAATAAACTTTTCATAGCTTAGTGAACCCATAAAACATTTATCTTCATGCATGCAACCATAGGATTATGCAATCACTTAAAGCTTGTAGGTTACTGTCAAATCAACTTACAGAAATGTAAATATGAAATATAACAGATTCATCAACACACTTGACACAATGATTTACATGGAAATCCATTTTGGAAAAAACTACCAATAACATGCTACTCTTTTTCACTCTTCTAAAGTGATGCCTTATGAGAGGCCAACCCTCCTAAAGGTTACAATACACATTGTTAAATATGACCCTATTAAAGGATTTCAATCACCCTATTAGGAGTGAGCCTTGTTAGAGGACTTTAGACCATTCACTTGGAATGTCAGCCAGTTAAAGGATTTACAAATAACTGTTAGGTCAACCTTAATCCAAAGGATTTATCCTAGACTTATATAATTATTAGAGAGTAACAGTAAGGCTTGATCTAATAACAACTTACAACTCCATTTGTAGATTACAAATCTTTGTTCTAGTCCTCCATTTTGCTTGGCCTTCACACATTTTAGCTCTGATAGCTTCTTCACCCTTCAAGCATTCATACCCTTAAGCCTTCTTGCTTAACATGCCAATGTAGACTCTTCTCTTAGGTCACTTGATGAAGCAAAACCCTTTACTCCTTATCTTCCTTAGGTTCTCACACATGACAACTTTTTCTTTTGACTAGCCTTTCCTATAAATAGGAAATTAAGAACTTTTTTTGCTCATTCTCCATTGTCCAATTTAGGGTTAGGATGGATTAGGTAGGATACAATGAATCTACCCCTCATTTCATATCTCTTCTAGAAAATTCTACTTGAATTCTCTTTTAATTCACCTAAAAATGGTTTACCTTAAATTTTGTGCCACAAACTCATTAACCTTATCTTCCACCTAGTTCACACATTCCAAGAAAACAAACTTGTCAACTCAAATCCATCAAATTCATGATCTTTTAAATAATGCAGCCACTCGACATTATCTAGCTTCTGATGCTCAACACATATTACATTGGTTGGCATCCTCTATAAAATCACTCAGCATGAACTAAAGTTTACTAGTGCTTAGCATCAACTAAACTTTACTTGGCATCCACTATTTTTCTTAGCATACACTAGAATAAACTTTTACTTAGCTCCAACTAATTTTTTGCTTGGTTTGCACTGACTTTTCTCAACACCTACTATCCACTCAATCAAGCTTGGTAGACAAAATTTGTGTAATTTTTTCTTCTAAACTTTCTTAGTGTAACTAGCCTCTATAACCTTAAGTAGATTATCAATGCATCATGTTATCAATGTCTTAACTGATTCTTGTACACCTTTACATAATCGTAACTCAATCGTTCCTCTAGATGCTATTGTAACATCTTTCGATTAAATCCTCTTCATCAATCAAATATAAGTGATAGTACTTAAATCATATAAGCAATTGTCTAACCAGAAAATAGCAAGTTTGATATCAATGACAAAAAAATGATTAAAGCATATTGATCATACTTGTATCAGTTTTTTCTCAACAATCTCCCTCTTTAATAGTCTTCTTCAATCTATTTTCAAAAATCTCCCTCTTTGGCATTGATGGCAAACCAAACTGACTAGGTTAAAATAGTAAGACAATACCAAAAAGAAAATAATTCCTTGTATTGAAATGTTTCACTCTATCAGCAACTTCCATCTTTTGAGTAGGTTACAAAATTCTTCCTTATAACTCCCTCTGAATTTCTTCTTATCATATCTCCCTCTTACTAGGTAGATGTTAGGATTTCTCCCTCTTTGGTAAATCTCCAATATCTATCTCTCTTTTTCTTGTATTTTACTATCTCCCTCAACATACTTGTACTTTCCTTTGATTAGCAATTACTTCCTTGATCATTCCCTTGATGGTTTCTTTCTTGCATTTTCCTTTATCAGTGACTATCTCCCTCTTTGACAACAATGCCAAAGACTTGTCATCTTAACACGCAGATATGAACTTCTTTAGTTTCTCCCTCTATCACCTTGCTTGAGACTACTTTGGAGTGTTAGTTCTTTGATTACTTTAGGCAGCTCCTAAAGTAAGATCCACTACATCAATGTGTAAAATATGAAAATCAGCTTGTTTGATGCAGGACAATCCTTTTTTTACTTAGATAGCCTCTGATAAGGGTATCACCCCTAGTTTACCTCTTAGATACTCATGAGCATCCTTAGGTAATGCTTTTGTGAAGATATCAGCAATTTGTTCTTTTGTGTTGATGTATTCCATCTTCACCTCTTTATCTTGAACTAATTCTCTTAAGTAGTGATACTTGATTGTAATGTGCTTAGTCTTTGTGTGCATCACAGTATTCTTTGATATACTCATAGCACTTGTATAATCACAATAAAGTGTTACTAGTTTTATGATCTCTTCCTTCATACCTTTGAGTAATTGTTTGATCTATATAATTTTTGTACAATTTACAGTAGCAGCAACATATTCAGCTTTAGCAGCAGATTGTGAGGTGCAATTTTGTTTCTTGCTAGTCCATATAACCAGCCCTTTTCCTAATAAAAATGCTCCTCCACTAGTGCTCTTTCTATCATCAATGTTTCTAGCCCAATCAGCATTAGTGTAGGCTCTTAATTCAAATTTTTCATTTTTCTTATCGTATAGACCATACTGCTCTATTGCTTTCAAATATCTCATTATTCTCTTTATAGCCATCAAATGATTCAACCTGGGATTAGCACAAAATCTTGTAACTATCCCTATAGATAATGTTATATGAGGTATGATATGTGCTACATATTTTAATTTGTCAATCATAGACCTATATAATGTTTGATTCACTTCAATTGATCATTAAGTTATGAAAACTCGTTTCATGTCACAATAGGCATACTTCTTAGTTTGGAATCCTCCAATCCAAAAGTTTTCATTATTTCCTTGACATACATTGACTGAGTGATATATATACCATATTTCATCTGATATACTTCCAAAACCACAAAGAATTTAATCTCTCCAAACATAGACATTTTGAATTCTTGCTTCATTTTATTTGCAAAATCCTTACATGAAGCATCTTGACCTCCAAATATAATATCATCAATAAAAAAATTAGATAACAAAATACCTTTGTCTTTTTCTATCTTCATGTATAGATTGTTATTATTGTTGGTCCTTTCAAATCCAATCTTCACAAGATAGTTATGAAGTCTATCATACCAAGCTCTTGGTATTTGTTTCAAACATATAGAGCTTTATGCAATCTACATCCCATGTTCTTATTGTTAAAATCAATAAAACCTTTTGGTTTTTCTATGTAAACTTCTTCCTCTAATATGCCATTCAGAAATACAGATATAACATCCAATTGATAAACAATGAAACCTTTGTATGCAGAATAAGCAAGTAATGTTCTTACTCCTTCCAATCTAGAAACAAGGGAAAATGTCTCTCCATAGTCAATTCCTTCTTCTTGTGCATTTCCTTTGTAGAATAATCTTTCCTTGTTCCTTGTGACTTCACCATTTTTACCTAGCTTATTTATAAATACCCACTTGGTGCCAATCACATTTTTGTCTTTTGGTCTAGGAACTAGAGTCTATGTTTTGTTTTTCTCAGTTTGTTCAATCTCTTCTTCCACAACTTTGCTCCATTCCACATCTTCTAATGCATCTCTCACTGATTTAGGTTCTTTCATGCTCAATTAACATGTATCATTTATTAATTTTTTTCTTGTCATTAGTATAACATCTTTATCTCCAATAATTTGTGTAGCAGGATGATGTCTTTTGACATATTTGGACAATCTTGGTTCAACTCTAGTTTCTTCAATTTTTCTCTCAGCTTCAAAGTCACTATGTACATTTCTATCAGGTAGCTCAACATCTCCACTAATCTCTAAATCTAAATGTTCTTCAACTTCATTCTGTAACTTTGCATCTGAGTGTAACTTGGTTCCTAAATGCAACTTGGCATTCATAATGTGTGACTCAACAGTCACTAAAACTTGTTGTTGGTTTGTAGCTTGTTTTGCAGCATCTTCTTTAGTAGGCATACCTTCATAAGAATATATAAATGATTTGTATTCTTCTAGTTCTTTCATAGGTTCAGCCTCATGTACTTTTATATATTCATCAAAGTTTACATTTTTACTTTCCACAATTTTGTTAGTTTTAGTAATTAAACACTTACAATCTTTATTTATTGTAGAATATCCTAGGAATATACCTTCTTCACTTTTTTCATTTAATTTATCATTCTTGAGGTGTTTAAGAATGTAACATTTGCTTCTAAATAACTTAAAGTATTTTACATTGGGTGAGTATCCATACCATAGTTCAAAAGGTGTTGAATAAGTACCTTTCTTGAATTTTAGATGGTTCAAGGTATAGACAGTTGTACTTACAGCTTCTCTCTATTATTTTAAAGCAATATTTTTCTCCATCGTGAGTGTTCTAACATAGTCCATTATAGATATTTTCCTTCTTTCAGCAATTCCATTTTGTAGAGGGGTTCTAGGGGCAGATGTCTATCTTTTGATTCCTCTATCATTACAAAACATCTCAAACTCATTTGATGTGAATTCTCCTCCTCTGTCAAATCTCAAACACTTTAGACTTTTACCTATTTCCTTCTTGACTCTTGCTAAGTGCTACTTAAACATTTGGAAAGCATTAGATTTCTATTTCAGAAACATAACTATCATCATACTAGAATAATCATCAACAAATAGCATAATGTACTTATCTCCTTTGTAGTTTTTCACTTCAATTGGTCCACACAAGTTATCATGAACAATCTTGAGTATACTTTTAGAGGTATGAGCTTTACTCTTAAAACTTGACTTTTTCATTTTACCTACCTAACATTGTTTCCACATTATATTATCAGGCTTCTTCAACTTAGGAAAACCTCTAACTTTTCTCATGTTGCTAATACTGACCAAGTTATCAAAATTGGCATGACATAACCCTTTGTGCCATAGCTACACATCATCAAATTTTACAACTAGACAACTAGCATCCTCTATATCAAGATTGAATATATTACTCCTACTTTGATCACCCTTTCCAATCAATTTTTCATTTGTTTCATATATCTTAGCAGCCTTGTTTTCAAACTCAACCTTACATCCTAAATTATTTAGTTGTGACACACTCAAGAGACTATAGTTAAGTTCTTAAACATAGTAAGCATTGTCACATAAAATCTTCTCTATGAGTTTGATAGAACCTTTTCCTTTTATCAAACATGGTGCATCATTACCAAATCTTACACTATTTCCATCATAACAATTCAGGGTAATGAACTTGCTTTTATCTTAAGTCATGTGATGTGAACACCCACTATCAATGATCCATCTGTCATTCTTGTTCACACAAGTCACAAGTGCAGATGCCTCATCTTCATTAGATTCATCCTTCATTACAACATACACCACTTCATCATCATATTCATCAAATTCATCTTTTGTTTCCTCTTCAACAATGTAGCATGACTTTTTTCCTTTGTTTGTGTAGTCCTTGTTGTCTTAATCTCTCTTACTTTTGTACTTGTCACCACCTATGTAGTTCTTCTTCTCTGGACATCTAGTAGCAATATGACCAACCTCATTGCAATTGAAACAAATGATCTCCTTGTCAATAGCACTTCAAGCCATTTTGCATCCTCCTAATCTGTATTACTATCACTCGACACATTCTTTATCCTTTTCTTCTTCTTCTTCTCATTAGGTTCCTTCAATGGCACCTTAGCTTTGAAAACAAATTGAATATTCTCAGGTTTGTAATTATCAAATTTAGATAGCTCAAAAGTGGTGAATCTACCTACCAGACCTTCAAGTGATAGATTATTTCCTAGTATGCATCTTAGTTCTTGAATTGCAAAAAATCTAACAGCATATATGGGCAATAGTGTTCTTAAAAAATTTCTTAGTACGGTGTCATCATCTATTTTACCATTAGCTCCTCTTATTGCATTGACAACTTATTTTATCCTTGCAACATATTGAGCAATATTTTTACCTTCTTCCATTCTCATATCATCAACCTTACCTCTAAGACTTTTAGCTTTGGCTCTTAAAACATTGGTGTCTCCTCCATAGATGGCGGCTAAGGCATCCCACATTTTCGTTGCACTATCAAGACCTTTAATATCATCAAATTTGGCGTAGATTAGGGCAAAGGCAATCTCCAACATTGCCTAGTTATGTTCTTTCTTCTTTTTCATATCCTTAGTTGTTGGGACTCCAACAGGATCAACATGCTCAGTGGTAATGGTAGATTGTGCATGATCTCTGAGTCCTCCAAGGTGTAGCTTCATTAAACTTTTTCATGCTAGAAAGTTATCTCTATTAAGCTTGGGTACTTCTCTTTTTGACATCTTGATCTTTGTGCTTCTAGTACATTCAAACTAGTCATCTTAAGTAAATGGCTCTAATACCAATTGTTGAAATACTTTTAGAATCACTGAGAGGGGGGGTGAATCAATTATCCAAGGTCCAAATGTATACATAAAACTTTTCATAGCTTAGTGAACCCATAAAACATTTATCTTCATGCATGTATCCATAAGATTATGCAATCACTTAAAACTTGTAGGTTATTGTCAAATAAACTTGTAGAAATGTTGGCATGAAACATAATAGATTCATCAACACACTTGACATAATGATTAATGTGAAAACCCAATTTAGAAAAAACCACCAATAACATGCTACTCTTTTTCCCTCTTTTGAAGTAATGCCCTTTGAGAGGCCAACCCTACTAAAGGTTACTATACATACTATTAAATGTGACCTTGTTAAAGGATTTCAAATACCCTGTTAGGAATGAGCCTTGTTAGAGGACTTCAGATCATTCACTTGAAATGTCACTTGGTTAAAGAATTTACAAATGACTATTAGGTCAACCTTAATTTAAAGGATTTACCCTAGACTAATATAATTATTAAAAAGTAACATTAAGGCTTGATCTAATAACAAATTACAACTCTATTTGTAGATTATAGATCTTTATCCTAGTCCTCCATTCTACTTGGCCTTCACACATTTCAGATCTGATAACTTGTTCACCCTTCAAGCATTCATACCCTTAAACCTTCTTACTAACATGCTAATGCAGACTCTTCTCTTAGGTCACTTGATGAAGCAAAACCCTTGACTCCTTGTCTTCCTTAGGTTCTCGTACATGACAACCTTTGCTTCTAACTAGCCATTCCTATAAATTGGAAATTAAGATCTTTTGCTGCTCATTCTCCATTGTCCAATTTAGGGTTAGGATAGATTAGGTAGGATACAATGAATCTACCCCTCATTTTATATCTCTTATAGAAACTTCTCCTTGAATTCTCTTTGAATTTTCTTTAAAATGGTTTTCCTTGAATTCTATGCCACAAGTTCATCAACCTTATCTTCTACCTAGTTCACACATTCTAAGAAAATAAACTTATTGGCTCAAATCCATCGAATTCATGATCTTTTAAATAATGCAACCACTCGGCATTATCTTGCTTCTAATTCTTGACACATATTGCATTGCTCGACATCCTCTATAAAATCACTCAGCATGAATTAAATTTTACTAGTGCTTAGCATCAACTAAACTTTACTCAACATCCACTATTTTGCTTGACATACACTAGAATAAAATTTTACTCAGCTCCAACTAATTTTCTACTCAGCTTGCACTAACTTGTCTTGGCACCTATTATCCACTCAGTTAATCTTAGCAAAAAAACTTTGTGTAACTTGTTCTTCTAAACTTTATTAGTGTAACCAGCCATTGTAACCTTAAGTAGATTATCAATGCATCATGTTATCACTATCTTAATTGATTCTTGTACTCCTTTACATAATCATAACTCAACATTTCCTCTAAGTGCTATTGTTAAATCTTTTGGTCAAATCCTCTTCATCAATCAAATAAATGACAGTACTTAAATCATATAAGTAGTTGTCTTACCAACAAATAATAGGTTTGACATCAGTGACAAAATAATGATTGAAGCATATTGATCATACTTGTATCAATATATTCTCATCAATCTCCCTCTTTAATATTCTTTTTTAATCCATTTTCAAACCTTCCTTATGTTGATATGATCTTCATGCAATCATCAAAACTAGCCTTCAGACTATCCATACCCTTAGTCCATGTCTCCTTGGTTGACTCAGCTGAGGTAAGAATTGTACACATAGTGTATAATACAATCTCAACTGCATTAAGATCTAAATACAAAAAGTTAGAATATGTATCTGTGGCCTTGACACATTCCTCTAACTATTTCTCAACAAAAGATAATTTTAAACCAATAGATTCCCTAAAATCTAATATCCTTTTCAAGATTTGTTCCTTCTGAAGTTCCAGTTTCTTAATGTCACTGTGAACACTAGACACTTGTCTTTCAAAATCATCTACTTTGTAAGATGGATATTGGATTTGGCTGGATAGAGCTTCTAGGTCACTCATCTTTACTTCTATCTGACTATCAATGTCTTTAGTCAATTTGTATGATAAGGTGCACTTAATATACAAAGGTTTCCCATCCTATAGGCACTTCCAAAGTTCTTTTATACAAGTATCAAGATTAACTAAGTCGTTCTTGATATTTTGAAAGATGGTGGTAAACAAGTTAGCATCATGGGAAATTTGAGCCTTCTTCTAAATGAGTCTCTCATAGACTTTCTGGTTTATTATGCTCTCAAGATCTTTCAGTTTCAGATTGTTTGCTATGATATATCTTACAATAGATTTATCAATCTAATATTTCTCAAAACTATTATACAAATTGTAAAACTTATTCATCTGAATAAAATTACCTTCATTAGAAATAGTTGTATTGATCTTTTCTATCTTTGGCTTCCAATGTTTCTAAGCTTTGCCTATTGCTTGCTTAGATGGAGTCACTTTTTCTTCTTCTTTGGTCTCATGTTCTTCATCTTCTTCATCACTAGAATCAATTGTCAACAATGTTTTCTATATCTTTCCTGGTTCAGTGGCCTATTGTTTGACTCTCTTTATCTTAGTAGACACTGCTTCAACCAGTCTTTCAAACTTTCTCTTTGGCTCACTAGGATGAATGTGGGACACTGGTGCATATGGAATGCTCTATTCCAAAGATGTCTCGACAACTAATACTGACAAAGGTTGAATGTTCAATATTCCTTGCTTTATTGTTTATCTTACAGCCTCAAATTCACTCTCTATCATTCTAGCCTCTAATAGTGCCTTCTTCATTATAAACTCTATCTTCTTGTGTGATGCCTTCTCCAAGGTTGCTTGATGAGTTGGCTATGTGATCTCATCATATGTGCCAAATCTATACTCTACTTTTTCTCTATCTGAATTTAGCAACAAATCAAAATAACCAGCTACTATATTGTCATTTAATTCATGGCTTAAGGGATCAAGAAATGTTTCTTGAGTTTCCACTGCTTGAATATAAGTATGATCT
This sequence comes from Cupressus sempervirens, assembly GCA_028749045.1. Lineage (NCBI taxonomy): Eukaryota > Viridiplantae > Streptophyta > Pinopsida > Cupressales > Cupressaceae > Cupressus > Cupressus sempervirens. Next base: position 994,852,154 of record CM053785.1, on the reverse strand, counting down.
ATATCAACCAAAATACAAATGTCTTCCTTAAATCTATCCACAATTTCAAGTGTAATTCTAAATCTCTACATCATTTCATTCTAAAATGTCCTCATTATTAGGTTGCCACTATCTAATATATTATCTATAGGATGCCTTCTACATACCTTTGTAATCTTCTCCATTATGCATCTGTCACTACTCATGATGTCTATGACTAATAGATAAGGAAATTTTTTAAGTACATAAAAGAATAGGTGATTGATCGATGACTAGAATCTAAACACACCATTCATTGTCCTCTTGATCTTTTCTAGGTTTGCTAAGAGTTGCATTCTCAGTATCTCACTAAGATTCACTTGTTTTTTCTCTACACATATCTTATATGATCATCTTTCTTGATGGTGTTGATCACCATAGCCTTCCCATTATACACTAGTTTAGTATAACTTTCAACTTTTTTCTTGACCAATTTCTCACCTATAGGTACACTACCTTGTTTACTAAGACCAATTACCTCATGAATAAGGTTGAAAAAAAAATATCAACTACATTGTCTTGCATCCATAATTTACCATCATGTATCCTACTTAATATGCTTTGTGTCCACTAATCTGTGTCTAACTCAAGGTAGAAGTGATATTTAAACAAGTCTCATTCCCTTAGATGTTCAAATTTGGGCTTCACAATCATGTCATGATTGAAAACTAATTCCATATCTTTGTTCATGAATTCACTACTAATCGATTCAAACTTACTATTCAAACAACTTTCTACATCTTCAAGATATACTACGTTGTTCGAAGTGATAGAAAATGTTGAGTTAGGGTTTCCTTCAATAGAATTTATGGAAACAATCTTTAATTTAGGTTTGTCTTCATTCTCAACACTGTGCACTACTAACATATCCATGATTTTATAAATTATGAACTTTTTACCAAACAAATTTGAAAAAAATGATTAAATACCTCTTTCCAAAAATAGGGTTTGCTTCAAAATCACTCTGACAAGTCACTTCTAAGTTCTCTCCACTTTGGATGTGTTCGCAATGAAGTGAAAATCAATTTTTTACTCTAGTTATTCCATCAACTTGAATTTGCATTAATTGCATACTTATCAAACACAAAAAAGTTGTCAATTACATTTTGTAATTAAATAATTGCTCAAGATCATCTATTTGATCTTCAGATGTCACCCAAGGTTTACTATAGCCTCCTTTCATCATGAAAAACCTTTATAAGACTTCGCGTCACAAAATTCTCTACAAAAACATACTTTCCATCTGCTATAGAATTAGCCTTTACTATAATACCAGTAACTTTGAATACCTTCATAACTTGTTTATGTGAGCTCCAAATTACAAGCAAGCTTAGGTACCATCTAAACTTAACTAGATACACCTTTTCCCAACTTCGCTACCTCTAATTTGATCTCTAAATGAATTTCTCAAATCCTGATGTTGTGAACAAGCTTAATTCAACTTAATTAAATCAAACTCAACAACTAACTTTGATCTTCTTGTGTCACCATCATCTAACTTTTTTTTTGAGATATCTACTCCTTTCACAAATGCTTCATTAAGTTCTTTGCAAAGTTCACTAACAATGTTTCTTTATTCCTCATTGTTTATGTTAGTTCCAGAGTTCCTTTCTTGGTTCCTTCTATTATTTCCATCATTCCTTAAGTTCCCAAAGTTTCTTCCATTTTTCTTTCTATCTCCCAAGTTTATGTCCATTCTATAGTACTTTGCTATGTGTCTAAAGTTGTTGCATAAATGACATACAAGTACTCTACTTCTAGGATTCTACTGAGCATTAGGTGCATGACAATTCCAAGCAATGTGTCTTAAGTTGTTACACTTATAACACATGATCTATCTTCTATCTTCATAAGATCTTCCTTCTCTCGATGTTCTTTCATTAGATCTTCTTCTATCTAGAGGGTTAGCATTTCTAAACATTCTATTATTTCTTCTATCATTATTATACTTAGATTTCCTACAATCAATTGCATTATGGACCATACCATGAAAATTATAACAATAAAAGCCTTAACATGATTAAATGACTTATGAGTACAATCTCTTTTCATATGACCTATTTCATTACATAAGAAACACTTACCTCTAAATTCATGCCTAGTCTCCTTAGGATATTCCACTTTCTTTGATTCATCCAAGATTTCAACTTCCTTAGGTTTATCAGAAGATTGACTAGATTTAATCTTATCATCAGATTTGTCTTTTAGATCTGATCTAGTCTTAGGTTTCTTCACAGACATGTTAATTAAATAACCAAGACCAATCTTATCATAAGTAGGTCTCTGTATTGACATTGAATCATTAATCTTTTCTCTACTAAAATAAAGCTTCTCAAGTTGTTGCTTACACAGTGTTAATTTACCTTTCATAGTAGTATTGTACTTATGGAGTTCTTCATGATATTCTTTCAAAGTTTCAAACTCAAATGTTTTCTTTGCCAAACTTGCTCTTAGATCTGCATTTTCAGTCTTCAAGTTAGATTCAATTTTTCTAGGATCATTTCTCAAAGTCAATTTTAGATTCGTAATCTTCAATTCATGCTTCAAGATCTTGTAGTTTGTTTTCAACTTTCAATAATCATCATCACTAGTTCCAAATTTTGTAGATTCAGGCTTGGAATTGAGATGTTCAATCTTTTTCCTTCAATTGACCAATGTATACTTTGGAGTCTTCATATTTGTCCTTCAGCTTATCTATTTCTTTAGTAAGGAAATCAATTTGTTCAAGAGCTTCTTTGATGTTCTTCATCAACTGTTCCATATCCATAGGGATCTTACTTAAGTGCTTAAGCCTCTTCAAAGCAACTGTTCTCTGATACCAATTGTTAGAAATAGGGATTACTAAGAGGGGAGGTGAATCAATAATCTACAAATGTTAGTTGCCAACTAGATATTATTGCTTACTTTAAACCATTCATAATAAAGCAATAAAGTAATGTTGAATAGTAATAGTAACAATGCACAAAGATAACTCATAACACCATATTTTGTTAACTAGGGAAAACCCCAATCGGGATGATACCCACCAGATAATATACTAATATATAAATTCCTTGTTAGAGTATGGACCCTATTAGGAGTCAATGAGAAAATTTAGTGTAAGGAGTCCCTGTTAGGAGACCTTGAATCCTTGTTAGGAGATTCCAACCCTGTTAGGAGTTGTGGTACAGCAGATGCAAGATGAGCCCAATGCCCAAACATGCATTTCCAATTACAAGAAGAGCTCACTGCCCAAACAAGTAATCAAAATTCTAGAATATTTATTGTATCTTCTTCCTTGATTGATCTTTGATCTTTAGATCAATCTTGGATCATCAAATAGCTCATATAAAACTTCACATATATCTCTTTCACAAAAGTTCACATATAGCACTTGCACTTTTCCTTTTCTACTATTTTTTCTTTATCACAAAATGTCATTTGCATAAATACCATGCTTTTTCACAAATTGTTGTTAGGTTGGCTAAGACCTCAAACCACTTTTCTAATCTTAGAGTAAACATCTAAGATGTCAGCCCTAATTGGACAAATAATTATCTGGTAAACAAAATAATTGTTCCCCTCAATTCCATTGTCCTATTCCATCAAAACATGAATATATCTTTTTCATATAGTTTTTACTCACTTTTGAGGTTATACATGTCATCTCCAACATGTATACTATCTCCATGTAACTTTGCTAGTCATAATATGATGTCAGTAATAGGTTATAAACAAAACATTACACTGCTATACACCAAATTTTATACTTGGACAATTTTCTAATTACCAAACACTAAGTATATTTATTTCTGAGGTTTCCTATGAACATGTACATCATGTGTTGTCATAAATGACAATAATTACATATCACTATTAGTAAATTGTCAATAACAACTCCATCTCCATTAAATGAAATTTTTGGTATTTGAAAACATTGTAGGTTTCCAATTACCCTAATGAGAACAAAACATATCTAGGGGCAGCTAACTCCCATTTTTGACATATCTTGTCAAACACCAGGCCAACTATAAGGCATGACCCTTCTTCACTTCAAGCTCTACAAGACCTAGGTGGGTGGACCTCAAATTCAATTGATATGGTACCAGTGCAAAAAAAAAAACATATTCTTGAATCTATTATAGTAGATTTAACCCTTATATCTCCTAATAACTCATGCAATGACATAGATCTACACTAGCTAAATGTGAATCTATGAAATTCACAAGCTGAGTGAGGGCATTCTATTGTACCTCTTCAACGTGAAAGGGGAAAAGTGTTTGATTAATAATGTTGAATTCAACAAAAACCCCTAATATGTAGTAGCATGAAATAATGATCCTATAGCTGACCAGTGCCTAATCCATTGGGAAATTCCATGAATCAATCACATAAATTTAGATACCTAATACTTATTCATATATTCAGATATACGACCTATCCATTCACCTTGTAAATAGACATCCATGTTCAATCTAAATCTCATTCTTACATGATATCCCCCTCAATAAACTTGCAACCCTATTGATTTCTCTGAAGCATTTACATAACCCCTTGAGTTATAAGCAACAATGAAACAACATACAACCTTAAGGGACTACAACTATGACCTAGGCTCTTTGTTCAAAGACCATAAAACATTGAAGATTACTGAGATAGGAGACAAGAATCAGAATGAAACTAATGAAGTTCTTGCGCATTCATATTAATTTCTTTGAAACAATACATTCAAATGTATGAAATCAAAACACAAAACATCTAAATAGATCTAAACTTATTCTATAACCTAACTACTACTATTCATATAAGAGAATTATGTTGAAAGAATGGTTTCACAGTCAAGGAAACATGTCAAAAATTGAAATCAATGGTCTCACAGTGAAAAACTGGAACCTCTAATGGTATCATAGCAATGAACTTTTTCTTCCCAAAAACTGGAACCAAAACAATGAGCAACAATGAGAATGATATAGAGGAAGGGATTCCCAGATTTTCTTTGCATTTGACATGTGTCCACTTGAAATTCCCTCTCTTTTCCATGAAAAGACTCTCTCTAATCTCTCTCTTCAATGGGTGAATCAAATCCTTGATCATTTTACTTCTCAAAGGCATCAAATATCTCAAAAACTTGATGAGAATCGTAACTAATTTTGATGTTAAAACAAACTCAAGGTATAAAGTGAAAATCAGTTAAAATAGCCTCTAAAATTCAAGAAAACTGATTGAAGTTGATTTTCTCCAAATTTAGACTTCAATAAGTCTTCATATCTCCCCTTTAACCAATTCAGATGATCCATAATGAAATTTGATTGATTTGCTAAGAATTCCCTAAGAATCACAAATTAGCTTATAGTGTAAACTAGTGAGTAGCTATGTAAAAACTAACCTAATAAATGGAAAATTTAGATCTTTCCAGTTCTGGTGGTATATTGGAGCGCCCATTTTGGTTAAAAATTGCTCTGGTTATGCCCATTTGAAAATCGGGTCTCTATTCATGGTTTCAATGGCACTTGAAAATTTCAAAAATTTATCCTTCTATAAAGTTTCAAACTATAGAATAATCTCCAACTTTATTTAAATTCTAATCTACACATACTTTTGAGAAGGAATAAAATAAATTTTTAATTTGAAACCTTTGAAATTTTCCTACTTTTTTCAATCTGGGTCAAACCTAGTTTGACCACCTTGACACGTGGCGAGATGTGATTTGCTCCTTCCATGCACAACTATTGAACCCTCCAACTGGGTGCCACATGTCATCATCAGATTCATCCATCTCACTGCCATGTCACTATGCCACCTAGATGCCACATCATACTCGCTATGTCGCTATATTAATTGGCATGCAACTTCACCTTAGCAACATAGAGACATCCATCTGATCTGTCACGTGGCACGATCTAGTGTGTTTGCTATATCTACCTGCCACATCATCACCATCTTTGGAATTCATGCCACATGGCACCTTTTGGTAGGTCCAGAGCTCCACATCATCATGGAGTCATCCTGTACACACCCTGCTGACTACCATTTGTCACTACCTAATTTGTTATCTACAACTACACACAAGGCCAACATTCTCCCTATGCCTCTGCTAGATTTTTGAGTTTCCCAATGGGTCACCAGTTGGATTTGAGATTTTCAGCAGGTCACCATGTCGAATGCTAAAAAATCTTGCCATTTTCCAGTGGCGACATAGTGACCACTAGAAATTTCCATCTTTTTTCGATGACATTCTACTTTTTCGGCACTCCATTTCTAGTAAATTTTTTCCATGTGGCATCTTAAAATATTACTTCATGTGACCTATTAGCTAATATTCATGTCTTGGTGGGACCCTCCTTGCAAGGAGCTACGGTATTCAAAATCCTTTCACTTGTGACACAATGCATATTGTAATGAATGGTATTTAAACCATTGCAAGCCCATCACATCCCCAATGTGGGATAAAAAGAAGAAACTCCCTTCCCCATTGTTCATCCCCTATCCCCATTATAGAGTTTCTCATCATAGCCATCAAATTTCTCAACATTTATCGGCAAAAATGACGCATAGATTTCTATGGTATCAAGTTCTTGGGGAAGAGGCTCCACCTTAGGGTTTACTACACCCTCTGTTAAAGATCCATTTTGTGTTGTGGACACCATGATTGTATAGGAAACCAAGGGGAATTTATATGTGAGCTATATTCTTCCCAGATTCGAGAATATGCTTCTCAAATGTGTCGTGATCGAGTCCCTTGGAGTTCACTGAATATGCCTTGGAAATACCTCTTTCTTGCCTTTGGCTTGGGATGATTTTCTTTTTCCTTGTTGTTACGCATTCCTCTTTGCATGCTATGTCTTCTCCTGTTGGTATTGACTTCCTCTATTTAGCGTTGGGGTCTTTTTATCTGCTATGTCTGCTGCCCTCTGTGCTTTAATGACATCTTTTTATGAAGGCTCCCCTAGAATGTGTGGACTCCTACTTTCTTAACTGGTGGAATCTTTTATGTCTTTGCTCCCTTGTGTTTTCTCCTAGCCTCAATATTTTCAGTGACTTCTTCCCTATTTTTTGCTTGTTACATGGGGCTTCCTTTTCTCATTTAAATCATGGGACTCTGTTTCTACTGGCATCTTCCATGCAGTGAAAATGGAGACCTAACTATCATGGATGCTCTATTTAAAATGTGGGGCTCCTCAAAATCCTTATCTGGCAGATGGTAAAATGTACCAATGGTTCATTTTATTGGGCACATAACCTTAATCATGGATTGCAGTCCACTCATTGCTATAGTGTTGCCTGAATATTCTTCCTCCAAAAAATTGCCAACATTTTGTGGCAACTGCTTATGTTTCATAAGAGAAATTCTATATTTTTTTGTCCTAGCTAAGAAATTGATAGAATCATTAGATTTTTGATTAGTATAAGCACGGAAACCTTGAATGTTGGAAGGATAATTACAATCCCATGCTTCCTTTTGTCCTTAAAATTGGCAGAACCACTATACGTGCTTTATGGCCTATAAGACCATGTACAAATCCCTTGGCTTGCATTTGGAGGTTTTTCCACTACTGTAGTTGTAAGACCCATATGTTTTAACATTACTACTCACTTAATTGTATCACTTCTCTAACATTCATTAACAGTACCTGTTGGCATTGCTTGGCTCTTGGACACTGGTCCTCTGAAGTGTTGTATCCAGTTGCTTGAAAAAGAATAATGTTGAGACTTATTAGCATATGGTAATTTTTTCCAACATCTCTTCTGCCAAATTTTAAACTCATTGAAAGGAGAAGGAAAAATAAGCCTTGATTCAACACTATCTGGATCAAGGGCCTCCATCTCTTTAGGACTTTGGCCACACAAATCTAGGGAACAATATTCTTTGTCATATTTTTTTCACAAAAGATGCCTCAATTGAATCCAAGTATGAACTATGCTTCTCAAAATACAACCAGCCATCTCATGGACAGATCAGGGTACTAGTTCCATGGATGGTAACCCATTTTAGAGTGATAAATATATTTAAAAGTTCATGACAAACAATTAGCCTCAAAATACATTCATTTATCCTCGTACAGTATTCTAATTTGTAAATGATGATTAGTGCATAATCAATTTATCTTTAAAGACCATCATCACTGTAGAACATCATAAAAACTTCATAGTGTTTATGTCAATCTAATGGAATCAGTTGGGCCCCAAGTGGGTTCGGCTTAAAAAAAAATTGTTTTCGAACAACTAAACTACAAAATTGATCTATTGATCATCTTGAATTGATTAGCTTTAAAAACTAACCCAAACATATGGCCAGGCTCTAAAAACTAGCACACTAAGTCTCTGTTCTGCATAGTTGCATCCCATCAAATCTCGTCTCATGATGAATTCAAGGTCAAAAGATATTGATTGTCAAAGTTGACCTCTTAGAACTGCCTACAAGAAAACATGTCAGAAAATAATAAATTGCGTTCAGATTTGGCTTCAAAAACTAGGTAAACTGACACTTGGGAAAATGAAAACTAGAGCATTGGTTCATTGTCACAAGGTGAGTATAAATATGTGATTTGGGCTCATGAAAAATAATAGGATACATTTGGAAAGCGGTCAAAGTAGGCTACTCAAATTTTGCAGACCGAAACAATGGCAGAAAAGCAATTTTTGCAAATGCAATTGACCTGGGAAAGTGTGCAAATGGATTCGTCATAAAGTGAAAATTGGCACATTTGAAGTATTTTTGGAGTACAACATAGTTATACAATCCATTTGATCTCATCTATCATGGATTTCAAGTTATAACATCCCGAACAAGGGTACTAAAAAATCTGCATTTCTTCACACCAGTTAAAAGTTATAAATTGCATTAGGAATCACGTTTGAAAACTGAACAAATAGATTTGTCAAGAGCTCAAAATTGAAACATAGAATGTCTCTAACCTCTAGAATGCAACAAAAAATGAATTTTAGCATTTCAATCAACTGGTCAAAAATTGTAACTTGTCAAATAGGGCTTCCCATAATTCAAAACAATTTGTATCAACATGACAACATTAAATGACCAAATTTGAGAGATTCAAAACCTAGTCAAAAATATTCAAAACAACTCAAAATTTGAAACATAGGCTATCAAGTATGAACACTAAACACTCCCAAAGTGGCAAGTCATGAAACATAACTAGGTGTGAAATATTCAATTGCAAACATAGCCTCCTGTCGCTATTTGACACTTAGGTGAAAATGCAAAATTAAGAATTGCTCAAAATGGGTCTTCACAAAATGGCTCAGAATGAAAATTTAACTTCATGAAATGAGTGGACATACTAAATGCATGGTGTTAGAAAAATTAAACACCTCACAGGACTCAAAGGTACAATCGAGGTACAGATGCATTAGAAAGCATTTAAAGGGCTTGATTTCTCCAATGGTACTCAAAATCAAGGCTACAATTTTCAGTGCCAATAGAAATGATGAGTGCACTTCTACCTACTTCATGACATGACATTCATGGGTATCTTTCTATATGCTCCCCCTATTGGCTCGGTCAATCCATCCCACATGACCACTAATTGATCTAACTTCCTTGCATACTTAACAACATTATTCACATGATTACTTCACTTAGCTTGACTCCATCTAAGTGGTTATCATTTGTCATCACCACTGCTCAGCTTTTCCTTTCCCTTTCTCTAATCACCCTTGTAAACTAGAGTCATACATATAATTAATCCAATGTGCATCACCGGTCATAGCTCCATGCCACTCACCATTCTTTCTTTACCTTAACATCAATGACAACATAATCATAACTAAGTCACTCCATCAGTCAATACTTAGGCTTTAAGACAATATGCCAATAGAGGAGGAGGAGAAGAAGAAGAAACATTCGAAAAAAGGAAAAGAATAAAGAGAAGGGGAAGAAGAAGAAGAAGAAATGGAAGGGGAAGAAAATAGTTTGAGAAGAAGAAGATGATGATGAAAAAGAAAGAGAAGGAGAACGAGAATGACATAAAGGAGAAGGAGAAGGAAAAAGGATAAGAAAAAGAAGCATGAAGGGGATGAGGAAAATTTAAGAAGAAGAATAAAAATAAGGAAGAGAAGAAGAAGGAAGAGAGAGAGAGAGAGAGAGAGAGAGAGAGAGAGAGAGAGAGAGAGAGAGAGAGAGAGAGACGAGAAGAAGGGGAAGGGGAAGAAAAAGTAGAGGAAGAAGGAGAAGTAAAATAATTAAGAGGAGGACAAGATAAGGAGGAGAAAAAGGGTAGATGAACTGTGTTGGTTTCCAAAATGGTAAGGTTCACACTCTACAAGATACCAACAAGCTCTTCAAAATATCCTAAGAATTTTCCAACTCAAATATCAAATTTTAAGAGGATTGAACCAACTGACAAGGATAGATCTATCCTTCTACACTTTTGGCTCTACAAAACCAAGGCGGGTGGACCTAGATTCATCTTAATACATCTTTACTCAATAAATCCCTCCATCAAAATAAAGAAGATAATATCACAAAGGCTTTTGCAACATTAAGAATTTATTGACTAGTTACTTATTGAACTATCATTTTCTATGAAGCATGAGATGTATTAAATTAAAAATATATATATAAGAAATTAAAAGATATTCATGATTTAATTAGATTTGCATCATGAGGACATAAGGAATATGGGCAGTAAACATGTATTTGAAACCATAAATAGATGCAGCAAGTGCCTTATACTATTGAGAATTTGGAGACAGAAAAGCATCAAGTCACATAACAAAATTATGGAATACTGAGTTCTCTATGAGATATTGCATTACAACATTCAACAAATTAAATCTTGACTTGAACTAGTTATTGGATCCTTCAACATTCCTAGTTAATCTACAATTTCTGACATGCACTTAATCAACCTCTTAGGCCAATGCATGAAATAAAACTACATATCCCATAACATGACACTAAAATGAACAACTCTTTATTTTATTCATCTTAAAACTAAACTAGCTAAACAATGGAGATAATTAAATTAACATTTTATCTCTTTAAAAATATCTAATATGTTTTCCATACAACATGAATACTAATTATAACTTCAAGAAACATCAAAAAGATTCAACAAATCATGAGATTTCTCTATGGAAAGATTTACAACTCTACACAAGTCCTAGAAAATGTGTTATAGGAAGCTAACCAAGTTTGGAGCCAAGAATGGTCTCCCTAACCAAAGAGATTGGAAGCCTAAATAAAGAGAGAAGAAAAGAAGAACTGGGAAAGAAGAATCTTGAATCTATTCTTGTGAAGCCACTTATCTCTTTTGATTCTCATCCATTCTATTGAAAAATGCCTCTATCTCATCTCTTTGTAACCAAAATTTGTCCTCATCATTACATGTTGTAACAAACTAGGAAGAAGAAACACTAAAAATAAAAGCCACTAAAAAACAATGAGAAATTCTCTTCAAATTTCTTTCAAATATTTGTAAAACAAGCCTCAAAGTCCTCATAAAAAGTACAAGAAAGCCCACATTCAAATCTACTAAGAACCTCTTCATATCTAATCATAAATGGATGTATTTTTCCTTCTAGTGTGTCTTTACATATGTGATATGTAGGAAAACTTCACCAATTTTTACTTTATTATTTTCTAGCCCATCTTACTTTAGCTTTACCACCTAAGCCATGACATATATTTTCAATACAATATGCACCTCCTTTAATTTATTATTATATTATGATGACAACCCTATTAATTTTCATGCATTTTAAATTTCAGTGTTATTTAATAATCCACCATTTAATTCATGCACTTTACCCTTCCATTATTTAATTTCTTTAATCACTGGAGGCCTTGGATTTTATTTTTCTTGCTCATTCTACACCTAGTCAACTACCGACCTATGATGTGTAGGCCTCAATTGGCTTTTCAACCCATATCTAAATTATCTAGGCACCACCTCAATGCTCAACCTTTTCAATAACCTCCAATCAGTAGTAGACATGTGTCACATTTTTGTCTAGATCAAAGAATTATGAAATCCTTATACCTGTCACTTGATTCCTGCTAGCTACCTCAAGCCTCATGCCACATGCCATCCTTTAGTTTTTCTTATGATATCAATGTTACTGCTCAAGAAAATTGCATCATCATCTACTTGGGACATGTGTCACCTTTCATTATCTTTCAATGACATCATCAACATGTTGATTAGATCATGGGATCACAAAATCTCATTATGTGGCACTTGCATCCAACTCAAACCTTTTCCATGTGTGTCATGTCTCATATTTTTGTTCATTCATATGTCACTCAGTTGGATGTTTACCTTATCTATAGCTTGTAGCCCACATTACCATGTGTCACCATCTCATGATTATAAACATTATACATCTTTGATCATGGGATCATGGGAATGCTCAATCTTTCCTAACCTTTAACACTATCCCACAAAACCACCTCATTCCATGTGTCATGTGGCAAACCTTCATTCATCCTTCAATCCTTGTCACTTTTGAGTTGACCACCCACTTCATCTATAAGTCATGGCAATGTATATTGGCAATGTATGGCCCACATTGTCATGTGTCAGAATTTTGTGATCCCACAATGAGTCTCTTTCCTTTTTACCCTAGACTACAAATGACACCACATGTCACCCCAAATTCACTTGTTGCCTTGGACTATGTGTCATGTGGCACACTCTGGTAGGTCCTCAATATGCCATGTTGCTTCTTGATTGGCATGTTCTTTCAAAATTTCTATGCATTGGTCCACATCACTATCTAAGAGGTTGCCAATTCATTTCACAAGGCCTACCAAATCATTGTCTAAATCAAACCTCTTGACCCCTTACATGCACAAGAACCTTGGAAATCTACATTGTAAATGTATGACCCACATTTCCATGTGTCAAAATTTTACAATCCCATGATGAGCCTCTTTCCTTATCACCCTAAATTGTAGGTAACACCACATGTCACCCTAGACTCGATTGTTGCCTTAGACTTTATGTCATGTGGCATCCTCTGGTCAGTCCTCAATATACCATGTCACTACATGACTGGCATGTTCATTCAAAATTTGTTTCCATTTGTCCACATCACCATCTAAGAGGTCACTAATTCATTTCATTGGGCCTACCAAATCATTGTTAGAATCAACCCTCTTGACCCCTTGCACATACGAGAACCTTGGCAATGTATGGCCCACATTGCCATGTGTTAGAATTTTGCAATCCCATGATGAATCTCCTTCCTTATCACCCTAGACTATAGGTGACACCACATGTCACTCCAAACTTTCTTGTTCCCTTGGACTATGTGTGATGTGGCACCCTCTGGTTGGTCCTCAATATGCTATGTCACTACCTAATCGACATGTTTGTTCAAAATATGTTTGTATTCACCATCTAAGAGGTCACTAATTCATTTCACTAGGCCTACCAAATCATTTTCTAAATTGACCCTCCCGACCCCTTGCATGCACGAGAACCTTGGAAATCTATGGCCCACATTGCCATGTGTTAGAATTTTTTGAACCCACAATGATTCTCTTTCCTTACTACCCTAGACTATAGGTGGAACCACATGTCACCCAAGACATGCTTGTTGTCTTCGATTAAATGCCACATGGAACCCTCTAGTTGGTCCTCAATATGCCATGTCACTACCTAATCAACATGTTTGTTCAAATTGTGTTTGCATCGGTCCACATCACATCTAAGAGGTCAACAATTAATTTAACCAGGCCTACAAAATTATTGTCTAAGTTGATCTTTTTGACCACTTGCATGCACGAGAACCTTGGCAATGTATGGCCCACATTTCCATGTGTCATAATTTTGCAATCCCATGATGAGTCTCTTTCCTTATTGTTGTGGTCTCACAACACACACCCCATTTTGAGTTGCACCAAGTGCACTACATTTGCATTCACCTCTAATTGAGGAGGTGTACATGCACACCTATGCAAGTGGCACCATCAGAGGCATGAACCATCAAAGGTGTATACCTTTGAAGGTGCATGCCATGTAGAGCCTTGCCTATAAATACACTACACCCTTTCTTCATCCTCACTTGATCACTTTGCACATCTCTGAGCATTGCACCTTCATAGCCATTTGAGCTCTACATCTTTGCATTGTGCACAATAGCATCTATAGCTTTACAAGGTAAAACACCAATAGGAGGTGCACACATGCACATGTGTGTGCCCCCATCAATGTATGCATGGACAAGAACCAACACCAACAAACACACAAGTAAAGTGTGCATGTTGTGCTCATGTACATGTGTGCTATGTGTGTAATTGTGCACTTCCCTTCACTAAATTTTGAAACCTTCTAAAGCACACATTGTGCACCATGTGCACATGTGCAAGTGCCCCAAGTGTGTATGTGTGCATTTCAAGAATAATTGGGGGATTTTAATCAATTTCTTCTATTTTGATCAGGTTTGTATCAGTTCGAGTCACATTTAGGGTCATCTTTGTTTTCCACCATTAATGATACTAAATTTTTTATTTTATGTAGATATAATGGCATCCTCTTCATCCTCCATGGCCGTGAAGATTGCACCAAAACCAGTTGCCTTCAAGTATCAAGGAGCACCAAAGAAATCTCAATATTTGGAGAAAACTAAGTCTAAAATTGGAGATGCTGAGTTGGGATAGATTGATTAGAATTCCTTTTTGCTACTATGTAATAAGCCAGAAGAAAGGTCAGCAATTGTATGGCCTTTAATCAAAAGTAGATTAGTAAATGCAACTTTTCACTTAGTGGAATTTCAATCAGAAAAACTAATTATGACTCTAGCACATCATTATGTGTTGGAAGATAAAGTGATCAAGAGGGTGACTCGGGAAATAGTCTTGAACCTTAGACCTCAAAACATTGAGACAGTCTTCTATCTTCCACAAGAAGATCAATACCTACAGATCACCTATGACATGGAAGATAGATGGTACCAAGAGAATGAGTTAGAAGAAAAGGAGTTGGTATAAGGGAAGTACCTAATTGACATATCATCTTTGGGTTGGGGAAGTGGAAAGTTTGATATTACTCGAGGCTACATGATAGACGAAATTGGCTACTCTATAGATCTTCTGAGTAGAGAAATGGTTCTCCCTACAACTAGTCACTTAGAAAGTTGGATGTTTTACTTGATAGAAACCATAAAAATGGGGAAGATATCTATTGATTAGACTGCTATACTCAGTGAAAATATAGATAAACAACTGATTTTAGTAAAGAATGACCCCCACATTTGTATGACCTCCTACATTGTATATCTTCTTGCAGCAAGACCTATGGACTATCCAGGGTTATTTAGGAAGGGAATCATGCATGATGAAAGTGCCTAGTCATACATAGTTCATCCCCATCTTGTGAAGAAGAAGTTCCCCCTAAAGAGTCCTAAATATAGGGTGATCAATGATGGGTTCATATTTTCCATCATTCGGTTCATAGAAGACTACGCCAAGAGAATGTCAAAAGAAGTGACAACATGGACAGTGCAAATTGGAGAATATTTCATCTAATTTAAGACATTTTCTTATATCTAGGTAGTTGGTACTCTCTTGTACCCAATGATGCTTCAACGATACCCACCAAATAGATTACTAATGTTGGAGATATTAATACAATTAGCCTCGACTTATGATAGGGTGAAGAAGCAACATAAGAAGCAATGGGTTTAGCACAACACCATTGCGGATTTTGGGGTTAAAATAAAGCAATACATTGCTACATTTGATTCAATATGGGACCAATATCCCCTTAAGGATTATCAGTCACCTAGCCCATAGTTTGACAATATCGGAATGGTATTGTTGAAGATAGATTGACGAAGACTGTTGAAAGAAGGAGAGTAACAAGTATAATCAGAGCTAAAAAATGTGAAGGCCAAGCAGAGTGGAGGACTAAAATTGAGATCTATAATCTATAAATAAAGTTGTAATTTGTTATTAGATCAAGCCTGACTATTACAATCTAATAATTGTACTAGTCTACGGTAAATCCTTTGGATTAAGGTTGACCTAATAGTCATTTGTAAATCCTTTAACTGGGTGACATTCCCAGTGAATGGTCTAAATTCCTCTAACAAGAATCACTCCTAATTAGGGTGATTGGAATCCTTTAACAAGGTCACATTTAACAATTTGTATTGTAACCTTTAACAAGGTTGGCCTTTCATAGGGCATCACTTCAAAAGAGATAAAAAGGGTAGCATGTCACTAGTAGTTTTTCCCAAATTGGGTTTCCACATAAATCATTATGTCAAATGTGTTGTTCAATCTATTATGTTTCATGTTTACATTTCTACAAATTGATTTGATAGTAATCTACAAATTTTAAGTGATTGCATAATCTTATGGATGTATGCATGATGATAAATGTTTTATGGGTTCACTAAGCTGTGGAAAGTTTTATTTATACATCTAGACCTTGGCTAAATGATTCACCCTAGCCCCCTCAGTTATTCTAAAAGTATTCCAACAATTGTTATCAAAGCCATATGCTTAAGAGGACTAGTTTTAAGTTGCTAGAAGCATAAAGATCAAGATGTTGAAAAGAGAAGTACCCAAGCTTAATAGAGATAATTTTCCTACATGGAAAAGTTTGATGTAACTACAAGTTGGAGGACTTGGAGATCATGCAAAATCTACCATTACTAGTAAGCACATTGATCCTACTAGAGCCCCAACTACTAAGGATATGAAAAAGAAGAAAGAACATAACCAAGAAATGCTTGAGATTGCCTCTTCCCTAAGCTATCCCAAATTTGATTATATCAAAGGTCTTAACAATGCAAAGAAAATGTGGGATGCCTTAACCACCATCTATGGAGGAGACTCTAATGTTCTAAGAGCCAAAGCTGAAATTCTTAGAGGTAAGTTTGATGATATGAGAATGGAAGAAGGTGAAAATATTGCTTAATATGTTGCATGGATAAAAGAAGTTGTTAATACAATAAGAGGAGCTACTGGCACAATAGATGATGATATTGTACTAAGCAAATTTTCATGAATACTAGTGCCTATATATGCTATTAGAGCTTCTATAATTCAAGAACTAAGATGTATGCCAAGGAATAATCTATCACTTGAAGTTCTGGTAGGTAGGCTCACTGCTTTTGAGCTATCTAACTTTGATAATTACAAACTTGAGAATATTGAATCTACTTTCAAAGCTAAGTTGTCATTGAAGGAAACTAATGAGAAGAAGATAAAGTATGTGTCTAGTAATAGTGATATAGATGAAGAGGATGTAGAACAACTTCAAGCACTACTGGCAAGAAGATTCCATAGAGGTTAAGGCAAGTTCAAAGGTAAATTACCTATCATTTGCTTCAATTGCAATGAGGTTGGTCATATGGCTACTAGATATCCAGAGAAGAAGAACTAAAGAGATGGTGACAAGTACAAAAGTAGAAGAGATGAAGATAGCAAGGACTAAAAAGACATAGGAAAAATTCATGCTACATTGTAGAAGAGGAAACAAAAGATGAATCTAATGAACATGATGATGAAGTGGTGTATGTTGCAATGAAGGATGAATCTGATGAAGATGAGGCAACTGTAGTTGTGACTTGTGTGAACAAGAATGAGAGATGGATCATTAATAGTTGGTGTTCACATCAAATGACTTAGGACAAAATTAAGTTCATTACCTTGAATTGTTATGATGGAAATAGTGTAAGATTTGGAAATGATGCACCATGTTTGATAAAAGGAAAAGTTTTTATCAAACTCAAAGAGAAGATTTTATGTGACAATGCTTACTATGTTGAAGGACTTAACTATAATCTCTTGAGTGTTTCACAACTAAATAATTCAGGTCAAGATGTAAGGTTAGATTTGAAAACAAGATTGCTAAGATATATGACACAAATGGAAAACTGATTGGAAAGGGTGATCAGACTAGGAGTAATCTATTCTACCTTGACATAGAGGATGCTACTTGTCTAGTTGTAAAATTTGATGATGTATGGCTATGGCACAAGAGTTTATGTCATGTTAATTTTGATAACTTGGTTAGTATCAATAACATGAGAAAAGTTAGAGATTTCCATAAGTTGAAGAAGCCTAATAATATAATGTGCAAACAATGTTAGTTAGGCAAAATGACAAAGTCAAGTTTCAAGAGTAAAACTCAAACCTCTAAAGAAATACTAGAGATTGTTTATATTGACTTGTTTGGACCAATTGAAGTGCAAAACTACAAAGGAGATAAGTACATTATGTTGTTTGTTGATGATAACTCTAGAATGATGACAATTATGTTCCTAAAGCAAAAATATGATACTTTGCAAATGTTTAAGTGGTACTAAAAAAGAGTTGAGAAGGAAATAGGTAAAAGTTTGAAATGTTTGAGATCTGATAGAGGAGGAGAATCTACATCAAATGAGTTTGAGATGTTTTGTAATGTTAGAGGAATCAAAGAATAGGCATCTGCCCCTAGAACCCCTCCACAAAATGGAATTGCTAAAAGAAAGAATAGATCTATAATGGATTGTGCTAAAACCCTCATGATGGAGAAAAATATTACTTTGAAATACTAGAGAGAAGCTATAAGTACAGTTGTCTATACCTTGAATCATTTCCAAGTCAAGAAAGGTACACATTCAACACCTTTTGAACAATGGTATAGATACTCACCCAGTGTAAAATATTTAAAATTATTTGGAAGCAAATGCTATATTCTCAAAGACTTAAAAAATAATAAACTAGATGCAAAAGTGAAGAAGGTATATTCCTAGGATATTCCACAAGAAGAAAAGCTTATAAATGTTTAAATACTAATACTAACAAAGTTGTGGAAAGTGAAAATGTGAATTTTGATGAATATATAGAAGTATATGAGGCTAAACCTATGAAAGAACCAAAAGAATACAAATCATTTGCATACTTGTATGAAGGTATGCTTGCTAAAGAAGATGCTACAAATCAAGCTACTAGCCAATAGCAAGTTTTAGTGACTGTTGAGTCACATACTATGAATGTCAAGTTGCATTTAGGAACTGAGCTACACTTAGATGCCAAGCTATAGAATGAAGTTGAAGCACATTCTGATTCTAAGATTAGTATACATGAAAGAGATGTTGAGCTACCTTATAGAGATGTACATAATGATTTTGAAGTTGAAAGACCATATGAAGAAACTAGAGTTGAACCAAGATTATCAAAATATGTCAAGAGACATCATCTTGATACACAAATCATTGGAGATAAAGATGCTAGACTAATGACAAGGAACAAATTGAGAAATGATACATGTTTACTGAGCATGAAAGAACCTAAACCAGTGAAAGATTCCTTAGAAGATATGGACTAGAGTAAAGCCATGGAAGAAGAGATTGAACAAATTGAGAAAAATAAAACATAGACTCTAGTTCCTAGATCAAAAGACAAAAATGTGATTGGCACCAAGTGGGTATATAGAAACAAGTTAGATGAAAATGGTGAAGTCACAAGGAACAAGGCAAGATTAGTTTGTAAAGGATATGCATAAGAACAAGGAATTGACAATGGAGAGACATTTACCCATGTTGCTAGATTGGAAGGAGTAAGAACTGTACTTGCTTATTTTGTATACAAAGGTTTCAAAGTTTATCAAATGGATGTTAAATATGCATTTTTGAATGGCATATTAGAGGAAGAATTTTACATAGAATAGCCAGATGGATTTGTTGAAGTTAGCAATAAGAACATGGTATGTAGATTACACAAATCTCTATATGGTTTGAAACAAGTACCAAGAGCATGGTATGAAAGACTTCATAAGTATCTTGTGAAGATTAGATTTGAAAGAACTAATGATAACAACAATCTATACATGAAGACAGAGAAAGGCAAAGGTATTTTGTTATCTAAATTTTTTTTTGATGATATCATAGTTGGATGTCAAGAAGTTTTATGTAAAGTCTTTCCAAATAAAATGAAGCAAGAATTTGAGATGTCTATGTTTAGAGAGATCAAATTATTTGTGGGTTTACAAGTATATCAAATGAAATATGGTATATACATCACTCAGTCAAAATAAGTCAAAGAAATATTGTAAATTTTTGGATTGGAGAATTTCAAACTAGTAAGTACATCTATAGTGATAGGACAGAAATTGTGAAAGAATGATGATTCAACTGAGGTGAATCAAACATTATAGAGGTCTATGATTGGAAAATTACAATATGTAGTACATAGTAGACCTGACATTGCATGATTTATGGGGATAGTTGCAAGATTATCTGCTAATCCCAGGGAGAACAATCTGATGGCTATAAAGAGAATAATGAGATATCTAAAAGGAATAGAGGAGTATGGTTTATACTATAAGAAAAATGAGAAATTTGAATTAAAAGCCTATACTGATGTTGATTGGGCTAGAAACATTGATGGTAGAAAGAGCACTAGTGGAGGAGCATTTTTCTTAGGTAAGAGGCTAGTTACATGGACTAGCAAGAAAGAAAACTGCACTTCACAATCTACTGTTGAAGCTAGATATGTTGTTGTTGTTGTAAATTGTACAAACATTGTATGGATCAAACAGCTACTCTAAAGTATGAAGGAAGAGATCACAGAACCAGTGACACTTTATTGTGATAATATAAGTGCTATAAATATATCAAAAAATCCCTTGATGCACACAAAGACTAAGTAAATTGCAATCAAGTATCATTACTTGAGAGAATTAGTTCAAGATAAAGAGGTGAAAATGGAATATGTTAACACAAAAGAATAAATTTTTGATATCTTCACAAAAGGATTACCTAAGGATGCTCATGAGTATCTAAGAGATAAACTAGGGGTGATACCCCTATCAAAGGCTATCTAAGTAAAAAAATGAGTGCCCTACATCAAAAAATTTGATTTTCATATGTTACAAATTGATGCAATGGATCTTACTTTAGGAGCTAGCTAAAGTAATCAAAGAGCTAAAACTAAAAATCAATCACAAGCAAGGTAACAAAGGGAGAAACTAAAGAAGTTTTTTTTCTGAAGAGGGAGAGATTTATTGATTAAAGAGAGATAGTTACTAATTAGGAAAAATACACAAGATTAGATATTGATCAAAGAGGGAGACATCCTAATGCATAGTATGAGGGAGTTCTACCTAGTAAGAGGGAGATAACTGTAGAAGGGAGATACAAGAAGTAAATCAAAGGGATTCATAAGAATGATTTTTGTAACCTATTTAGAACATGGAAATTACTGATAGATGGAGAGATTTCAATACAAGGAATTATTTTCCTTTTTGGTATTTTGTTGGTCTTACTATTTTAACCTAGTCAATTTGGTTGATCAATTTGGTTTGTCATCAATTCCAAAGAGGGAGATTGTTGAAAATAGATTGAGGAAGACTGTTGAAATAAAGAGATTGACAAGTATAATCAATATGTTTCAATAATTGTTTTATCATTCATGTCAAGCCTACAATTTTCTGATAAGACAACTGTTTATAAGATTTAAGTTCTATCATGTGTTTGATTGATGAAGAGGATTTGATCAAAAGATGTAACGATAGTACCTAGAGGAAATGTTGAGTTATGATATACAAAGGAGTAAAAAAATCAACTAAGACAATGATATCATAGTGCATTGATAATTTACTTAAGGTTGCAAAGGTTGGCTACACTAAGCAAGTTTAGAAGAACAAGTTAAACTAAGTTTATCTGCCAAGCTTGACTGAATGGATAGTAGGTGTTGAGAAAAGTCAATACAAGCTAAGAAAAAAAATAGTAGAAGCTGAATAAAAGTCTATTCTAGTGTATGTCAATAAAAATAGTGGATGTTGAGTAAATTTTAGTTGATGCTAAGTACCAATAAACTTTAGTTCATTCCAAGCAATCGATTCCACAAAGGATGTCGAGCAATGCAGCATGTGCCAAGCATCAAAAGCTAGATAATGCCAAGTAGCTACATTATTTGAAAGATCGTGAATTTGATGAATCTAAGCTAACAAGTTTTTTTTCTTAGATTGTGTGAACTAGGTGGAAGATAAGATTAATGATTTGGTGGCATAGAATTCAAGGTAAACTATATTGAGGCAAATTCAAAGAGGATTGGAGAAGTTTCTAGAAGAGATATGAAATAAAGGGTAGATTCATTAAATCCTACATAATATATCCTAACCCTAAATTGGACAATGGAGAATGAATGGCAAAAGATCTTAATTTCCTATTTATAGGGATGGCTAGTTAGAAGCAAAGGTTGTCATGAGTGAGAACCTAAGGAACACAAGAACTCAAGGTCATTGCTTCATCAAGTGACCTAAGGGAAGAGTCTACATTGGCATGTTAAGAAAGAAAGCTTAAGGATATGAATGCTTGAAGGTTGAACAAGCTATTAGAGCTAAAAAGTGTGAAGATCAAGCAGAGTGGAGGACTAAAATTGAGATCTGTAATCTACAAATGAAGTTGTAAGTTGTCATCAGATCAAGCCTTACTGTTACTCTCTAATAATTGTATCAATCTAGGGTAAATCCTTTGGATTAAGGTTGACCTAACAGTGATTTGTAAATCCTTCAACTGGGTGACATTCCAAGTGAATGGTCTAAAGTCCTCTAAAAAGGCTCACTCCTAATAGGGTGATTGAAATTCTTTAATAAGGTCACATTTAATAGTGTGTAATGTAACCTTTAACAGGGTTGGCCTTTCATAGGGCATCACTTTAGAAGAGTGAAAAAGTGTAGCATGTTACTGATGATTTTTCCCAAATTGGGTTTCCACATAAAATGTGTTGTTGAATCTATTATGTTTCATGTTTAGATTTCAACAAATTGATTTCACAGTAACCTACAAGTTTTAAGTGATTGCATAATCTTATGGATGCATGTATGATGATAAATTTTTCATGGGTTCACTAAGTTGTGAAAAGTTCTATTTATACATCTAGACCTTGGATAACTGATTCACCCCCCCACCCACCCCCCCCCCCCCCCCCCCCACACATTTATTCTAAAAGTATTCCAACAAGTGCAACATTTAGCATGCAAGAAGTTCATGCCTGAGATGACACTTGAAGATCATTGGATGAACTCTATCAAAGGCTATGATGTCTAAATAAGGGATTATTGTAGAATGAGGCTAAAACTTGCTAAAAAGGTGCTTAATCTTGAAACACCTCTCAAGGCATGGAACAGGGATTCTCGTGAAGTATTGGATCCCTTATTTAATAGGGAAAAGATATATGAGAGGCCCATCATGAATGTAGAAATTGGGCGAGAAGAAAATGATAATATTCATCATTGGGCTTGACACGTTACCAAGTTGACAAGAGAATACATTAGAAAACCTTTTTGTCTAGACTTAGTTCCTCAAGCCCCAACTCTTCAAGCCATGGCTCGACCCAAGAATGGAAAAAGAACCAAAGTCACTATACCTACCTACCCTGAGAAGTCACCAATGAGGCCAAAAATGAAACATCAACATGAACAAGAGGTAGGGAACTTTTAGACTGACAAGGTAAAGAGAAAGAAGAGAAAGAGGGTCACTCGAGTAAGGGACCAAGAAAAAGAAGCTCAAGTAGAGCCAACTACATAAGAAGAAGAAACTCTTGTAGAAGAGGAAGGGGCTCAACTAGTAGAAGAAGGAGCACCAATACCACAAGACTCTTCAACTACAATAGATGCCTCCCCATCAGTACCTAAGAGAGCCAGAACTGAGAAGACAATGGTAGGAGAGAAGAAGAGGAAGTTGAAGAAAAGGAACACTACATTGCCTCAGGTGCCAAAAACCATTCCCAAGGTAGAAGATGAGGAATAAGGGTAACAAATAGAACATTTCCCATTAAACAAGAGAACCCACTCAGCTAGAGTAGCAGAAGAAGATAGAAGGAGGAGTTGAATCAAACACTGCCTTCTATTCCCCAAGAGTCTAATCATGTAGAAGTCTTAGAAGAAGAATAGGATAAATGGACTACAAAAATAGAAGGTGAAAGAGTCGATTGCTTTGATATTTCAAACTCTGATTTCATGTCTGTGGGAACCAAGATGTTAGGAGAGAAGATATGAGATACAACTTGAAATGAGATAGTGGGAGAAAATTGCAATCACTTTCCTCCTTTTACCACAAGGGCCTCTTGGTATACCACCTCCACCATCATAAGATCTTCCATTTGTGACTCTTCAACTAAACCAATAATCAGTTTCCCTACCTCCTTCAATAGCCAAACCTAAGAGTTAGACCTTAGAGGAAGGAGAATATGTTTAGTTACATGCTGATGAGATATTAGAAGAGGGAAAAATTGTTGAAGAAAGGGGACAAGATCTTCCCAAGAAAGAGACTAGGTTCTTAGCCTATGTTGACACAGAAGCTCACTATGAAGTCCTTCCTCATCTCGAGAAGACTCCAAAGAGAAGTGATAAGGGGAAAGGACGAGCTTTAGAACCAATGTCTTCGACACACTATATGTCACCCATGGGAACAACTCCATCATGGTTGAAGAAGGAGGTTATTTTCTAACAATGAAGATAGGTAGAGCTTACTTAAGAAGAAGGTATGGTGGAGTTAATAAAATTGGTTTAAAATCCTGAGCTATCCAAGGGTGATGCTAAAACACTAGCTTTTATTATGAAGAATCAATATCAAGATATGTTGGTGCATATTGCTATACAACCTCCTCACGTAGATATAAAAGAAGTAACTCCAAAGGACTATTAGATGAAGGAGATAGTACTAGGGAATCCCATAGTGGATACAAAAAAAATTGGTCACCATGGGCCTTAAACAAGTATTCTCACACTTAGATAAAAGCAAGTTGGAGCTCCTACTTTTGAGGAAGAAAAATGAGTTGTTAAAAGAAAACTTGAATGAGATAGTGGGTCCAATAGACCCTAATCACCTAGAGATTATTTTAGGGGTAGCACTAGAGAGAAAAGAGGTAGGGAAAACCTTAGGAGAATATGATTTATTTTTGGATGCTTGCAAAATGTGGTGTCATATTTTTGAAGATAGAGGGGTGCAGATAATAGAAGGTAATTTGAACCTTCTGCACAATATCCAAAATAACATCAAAAAATTGGTTATAATTGTAAACCAAGATTTTGGGATGATGGATGAGGTGCGTATGTAGGCCAACGATTTGCAAGGGCTAAAATCTATAAAATGGAAAAGGTATCGAATGCTAATAGATATATATACCACTAAGGAATTGGATAAATTGGATGACTTTATTGAGAAAGTGTAAGCAAGGAATAAATATATGGAGGGATTGTATGAAGATATACAAGAGATAAGGATTGAAGCTCAAGGACAATTTTTGGAAGAAGAAAAATATTGTAATGCCGCTAGCCTAGAGATTTTTGAGGATGAGTCAAGGACTCAACTTTCTTCAATACAGGTAGTAGTGAAATAGTTCAAAGCATTATTTGAGGTTACGTTGTCTGAAGATGATGTCAGACAAATTTTCAAAATAGAAGGAGGATTGTTAGAGTTGGATTCCAAATTGGAAGATTTTGTAGATACAAGGATAGAAATAAGAAATTATTCTTAGGTGGTGCACAATTATCATCAGGTGTTGTGAGATAATTGAAAGTTCAAAAGCAAACATCCATACATCATTTTGGTCTAAAGGAGAAGAAAACCCAAATTGTGGAAATTTAGTTTTGACATTGAGTAGCATTTTGATATTTTTTGATCTTATTACAAGGTGCACTTTCTAAAGGTGTTCTTTTTCAAAGGTGCACTTTTCATAAGGTGCTCAAATCAAGACATGCAAAGACAGTTAACTACCAGTTGCTATTTTTGAGCATTACATGCATCAAAAACACATTTTAATAGCAATTCAACTCCTAGAAACACCTAAAGAAGGTCAAGCTTCTATTTTTAAAAGCCCCAGTGACTCTCAGATCATCTAATGGCTTCTCTCTTCTTATCTTCTTCATTTATTTCTTTTAAGGCATGTAACGGCTCATGCACCCCTTAATTGATATAAACAATGGTGGAGACCTACTTAGCACCATTTAGAGAGTCATTTTATATATAATTAGCTTTATTTTATAATTTTTTAACATGTGTTTGCATTAGAAGACCTATCACTCCTAACACAAAAGGGGGAGATGATTTGTTTTAAATAAATGGATGTAATATGTATTCAAGGCTGATATTTTGATGCAATAATAAATGCTTTTGGTGCTCTCATTCTTAATGTAGTAAATCTTGCCAGAGTGTGTTATGTTTTGTGAATTTATGTTCATGAATTATAATGGAGCTAATGGTTTTATTGTGTTGTGATAATTGTGCTATCTTTTACTTCTAGTGTTTGCCTTATGTTAACAAATTTTGTTGTTGTGACAAATTGGATTAAAGGTTCATCATTGTTCATACATAGCATTTTTTCTCGTGTGAGTGCACTTTCTATGGCCTTGTGATTTGATGAATTGTGAAACATCTTTTGGTTTTCATTCAAGTTCCCATCGACAATTGCATTAGTGGAGTTGATGAAGTGTTGCTCATAAGTTCATTGGTTTCCTACCATATCCTTTGGATAATGTAATTTGCAGATGTGTTGTTAGTTTGTCTTAGGTCCATTAGGAATTTCCTTTTCAATAATTTATTTCAATCTCTTGTTACTCTACCTTCATTATTTTATTTTCAAATACTTGGCTAAAATAGGAATTCATGTAGTTGCATTGATTAAGAAATTGCATTCATCATAAAATAGAAAATACAAAAATATATTTGCTTTCTGGTTATGTTTCAACAAAGTTGTGCAGAATTGGTAGATACACAAACTAGAAGATCTTGACCCACCATCTCCTTTACCAAATAGGCTAATCCTAATGAAGGAGGTTCCAACTCATTCCAATATGATGGTGCTCCCATACCATACTGGAGTCCAAAAAATACCTAGTCATTTCATTTCATTGACTCTAATCCCATTATAATAGGCCTTGACTACCTCAACTCCATCTATAACCTACCTAGGATATGAACCTCAAAAATTTGCCTTCTTTGAGCAGAAGGCTACACCATTTGCTAAGGTAGAAAACAATGTCAAAATTGAGCTAGAACAAATGAAAAAGAATGTGTCTCAAATAACTAATGACCTAACCCATCTCAGGTTGTCACAAGGGTAGAACAATAATTTCCAAAGAACCAATGTATCCATGTACAAAAAATAACTATGTGTTGGTTAATAGTTTGTCCCTCTTTCAACTTGGCTTTATCTTGATTCTAGATGCCCAAAATGTGAGGAAACAAAAGGATATCACCAAAAAATGGGTTATTGTATATGTTATATCACTACCCTCTGAAGTATAAGGTACAACTCCCTTATATGCAAGATATACTTGCAATGATGTTTTTATATGATCAAAAGGGTGACTATGGGTATGCTCTTAACCTAAGAGAAGAAGAGGCTAACCAAATTACTCATAGGCATAAGCAACCTAGGCAAGGTTTTAGATCTAACACTAACTCTACTCCTAAATGCATCTAAGACTATAAGATATAAGGATATCTAATGGAATAAGGACATCTATGGCCCTAAGTGGCTCTCTAACTAGTCAATATTACCCAGTGGCAAACTCCTAGCACACTTCAATCCTAAATTCACATCACAAATGTAGGATGTTATGCAACTCTAGAAAATAGTAGAAATGCCTATTAAAAATCGCACTTTGACTACCCATACTATTAACACTTTACTAATTTACTCTAATTAGCCCAATTATTAATAGCTTAACAACTACTTGTCCTACAATTCCAGAAAGATTAATCTACATGCATGTTAGCTCAGCCAATAGAGATAATGAAAAAAACCTAGGCATGCTAGTTCTAAGTGGAATTATAACATCACATTACCTAGTTGATAAATGTTAATATAATCCTTCATTCCATACACCCCTGAATTCCCACTCAATAGTCTCTACTACATGGGGAGAAAATGCATGAAACTTTTTTATCCTTTCAATTAACTTAGAAAATCACATATATAGGCCCCCTCTTAGGGTTCTTGGCCAGTTATAGATTCATCAATTCTATTATTACAGCACATGAATCGCTCAAAATTCCAACAGTTGTAGATTACAATTCAATACATCAAGTTTAGAAACTAGAAATGATTAGAAATCCCCTTAATGGTTCATATTCTTCTCTGATTTATTGGCACCAAATTCATATAATTTGAATCTCAATGATCACAGCAGGTTTAAATCTCCACCACCGAGCTCTTATCAATGATCACAATCAAAACCTAGTTAATCCTCTTCATTTCTCCCTTCTTGCTTCTTTGCAACTTTCTTCATTTGATATCTTTACTAGATGCGATGATGTGATACAACAATGATTATTTCATTTCACAGTTTCACAGCCTGAAATGTTTTGAATTCTTTTTAGCCTGTAACTTTTTGATTCCTCTTATTTGCCACTTTGCAGCTTGACATGTCTCCATTTTACTAATCGTAGTGACTTAGTGACAACTACACACTAATCATGATCACACTTTCACAACATTAAAATTAACCATCATTTTTATCTTGCAATTGCGATGATCATTTGAGGTTGAATTTTATTACTTTCATCGGGTTGTGACTTAAATTTCATTGAACGATTCTTAATAGGTGACCTTGCAACAATTGTTCACTTTAAATGTTATTGTCTTTCGAAGTGTCACAATGCTAACCTCAAGTTAATTTAAACTATTAGCAATGATGCAACCCTTAGCTTTTGTTGCATCACAGCCTTAACTCTAGGTTTCTTCTAACCACTCATGACCATGCAATCATTGGTTTTTGCTTGTTTTCCATGTTAACCCAAGGTTAACTTAAACTACCTATGACTTTGTAAACACAAGCTTTTCACTCTACCATGGCACTAACTTTAGATCATCTTTAACCCCCTGTGACCCTATCAACAATAGTTTTCCCTGCTCCACCATGTCAACTCTAGGTTACCTTAAATCATCGGCGAACATCTGAGGATTGTTGATCTTTATGATCTTATGATTAGGAAGATACATCTCTAAGGACCATTATAATTCCATCTTAAAATGTCATCCATCGATCTGGTCTTCATCTAATGATCTGAATTTGATCTTTGAGCCATTTGAATTGTCAACTTTATAATGTAGATGCATGGATTAAATATAAGCCATCATTTGAATTTCAAAGAGAGTCATGCCACCGTTGACCAGGTTCTTTTACCAATTCTAAAGATTTATCTGCTTCTCCTGCATTCAATTTGACTTCTCTAGTTTCCATAATGTTCTTGTGATTTGCACCTTGGTCCTAAGCTCTAATGCAAATGGTTTTAGTCACCTTTTGTTCTAAATGCAATGTGATTAATTCCTTTAGATGTATCATGTCTTCAATGAAATATTTGATCATAGAGTTAGGGTTTTAGAAAAAAATTCTTCTCATCTAGGAAATGCATAAACTTGCCCTCTTTTTCCTAATCACCTAATATGAACCAATGCATTAGATTGATTTTGAATTCCCACCTAGATGTACAAAAAGGAATAGATGAGAAAAGAATTCCCTTAAAGGAAATATAGACACAGAGATGACATCAAATTGACTCGACCCTAATCCTAGAAGTTTAAAAATATAGGGGAACTAAAAGCATGGCAACACTATGGTCAAAATTATCACTAGAATTTCAAAGGAAATAACACAATAAGGAACAATTTCAACCTGTCAAATTGTAGCAATGGTTTCTAGAGATAGAATCGACATTGGAACAGCTGACTAAACAATAGAAGTATCCGTGTAGACACTAATAACAATACTTAATTCATGGACATCAATCAAATCAACACCGGTCAAAGCACACCCAATGATGGCAGATAATTTTTCAGCAGAAATCAAAAAATCAAGAAATGAACCTAAATTTACATTGCACTAATAATGAGTCCCCCATTTAGTCCAATGCCATGTTGTTAGAAACTTCTGATTTTCCACAAAACATCAAAATAGGAGACCTAGCCAATGAAGAATTTGTCTTTCCCTTTAACCAATAATTAGACCCTAAACCAACAAATATTGTCACTTTTTGAAATGACAATCAGAATACTTACAACTTACATCATCGAAGGGAACCTGTTAGTGTAAATAATTAATTATTATTACACTTTACTTAAGTTTACTTAGGTTAATGCTTTAGCATATTAGATGTCATGTAGACACTTAAGAATATGCATAGACATATGAATTGTCTTTTTGACAACACAGGAGTTAGCAACTTATTTGAGCACATGGTGTCTACAACATCTCTTTATGAGATACATCTATGTAAACTTATCCTCTCATCATCGCACAAACTCTTGTACTCAATGGAGGATAATCCACTCTTGGTGGACATGTGCTTAGTTGTGATGTTTATCTCTTTGCTAACTCCTAGTCATTCTAGTTGCCTTTATATACAGGCACTTCCAGTGTGTATTCATCTCATATATAATTATCAAATATCCATTATCATCTTGATCATTATTGAGATTCTCATTTGATCATCATTAGTCTCTCTTTTGCTAATGCTTGAGCTTCTTGATCTTGGCATCATTTTTCCCTTAGGAAAATTCTTACATAGTATCAAAGCCATAGGAGTTTCATTGCATAGCCATTGGAGAGGTTTTTTTTGCATGTCAAGATTGGAGCTTGTTGGTGCAAATCAAATATTGGTATCACATTTATAAGGTCAAAAAACCCTCAAATTGATTTTTGTTTCATCAAAATTTAAACATCTAAGGCAAAATTTAGAGTCATTTGATTTTTGAAGGTGCGATGACAATGATTAAGGAAAAATAATTATAGAGGTGATTTTCAAATAGCGATATCTCCCTCATACAGAATCTTTTTTTTTGAGCGATTTTTTTTTTTTTTTGGGTAGAATTTCATGATCTACACATTGATGCAGATTGTTTGTGATCTCTATTCCTAAATTTTTCTGCAAATTGCAAATCCCAATTTTTTTCAAGTTCAAAGGCTTATTTCAAGCTCATCTAGACACATATTAAGGTGCTATTTTTTTTTAGAGTGCATGATTTTTTGTCTACTTTCCATATCTAGTATAAGTTTGGAGTAATTTTGAGTAGACATAGTACTTCCAAATTTTGGTCACATTTTGGCCTATTGGCACTTGTAATTAATTAGATTCTTAAGAGGTCTTGTGTCTTATCTTGTTGAGTCTGATATAGCTTCATATTTCTTGTTGTGACCAACAAAATTAGAACTCCACTTAGGCCCTAAATTGGCAAATGGCGATTGTAATCGCACTAAAAATAAAGTGCCAAATCATGCATTGGGGGGGTTTCTTTGATTTCTTTTTTTTCATTTTTGGGGTGCATACATTATTTGATCTCATGGAGTTATGTTAAAAGTGTCACTTTGGTTTAAGATTCAAATTGACAAAAAGGAACTATCAAAAATGGAGTGTTTTGATGATTGATCATCTAAGAGAACATAAGGAAGTGTTTCCTTATATATATTCAAAGATATTTCCACCTAATACTAATTGGGGACATCTTTCTCTTCTTCTTTGCTTTATGTATGACAGTATGAGTAAGGAATCTTTGCTCCTCTTAGTAAGGCAAGTAGTTGTTAGGATATTTGGATGTGTCTTTGGGAAGCATATGGAGATCCATGAGTCCCTCCATTACCAGAGGACATTCTACCTCCAGTCACTCTAGTTGTGGTACCTACAACTCTAGTTGAGATCATACCTCCTAATGCTCATGTTGCTTCTACTAATCCCATTCTAGCCACAGATGCTCCTGATTCAGTGCAACAGGAAACACCATGTCTTCCCATTTTAGCTTCATGGGATGACTTCCTTCTAGAAATTGTAGTTTTATTTGTGGAATCTTATATTGAAGATGTGGGAGACATTATTGATGACATCCATCTTCTCTTTGTTGAGGAGAATTCTTCTTCACTTATTATAGGGGAACACTTTGAGCCTCAACCACTTGATCTTTCCTTTGAGACTGACATGATTATGGACACTTCTTTTCAATAGTTGGAGGAGGACTCTTTTAAGGAGACATATCAGTCTTTGGGGATTGTATTCTAGTTTCCTTAGACATCATCTCTTTTGAGGATTATTTCTACTAGTTGGGGAGCATTCTCTACTACACCTATGGCACCACTTTTTCCTACAAGGAGGAACATCATCCAGTTTTTATGGTGTAGCTTCTTCATTCATCAAGGAGCATCTTTCATGGGTGTGCATTCATCATTGAGGGGAGCCTACATTGACTCTCTTCCCATAGCTTCCTATAAGGATGATTCCTTGTCTTTGGAGTTTGATTCACTTTAATACATGGACATGTTACCTTGTTTGCCACCTTCTTTTGGGCATCCACCAAATTGGCTTGTGGCATCTACATTCATCAAGGATTTGTCAACATATGAGTAGACTTTAGAGGCAGCATCCATAGTATACTACATATGGATTCCTCATCCATCTTCCTATCCACAATGGGAAGTATACTTGCACCTATACTTGGTGTATCTTCTTCCTAAAGGGAGAAATGTCATTTGTAGGCATTGGATACTTTTTTGTCTTCATGACATCCTTGCAGGAGATTATTCAATATGGGGGGATACCATCATGTATTTTTTCTTATGGGGGATTTATGCTTGTACATGCATGATGTATGTCATACTAGGGGGGTCTTGATTACTCCATCCTTGCATGCATCTTGTATTTCTTCATCTCTCTCTTTGGAGGAGGTTTTTCCCATGAGGTTTTCCCTCTTTCTCCATTTTTAAAGAGATTCCATAGCATTGTATGTAGAGAATTACATTTATACATGGGTATCTAACATGGCCTAGCAGCCAGGACTCACATTGCATCTTGCATTTAGCTTTGTGAGCTTAAGTGCATTCCCCTAAGTTGCACTTAAGGGGGGGTGTTAGTGTAAATAATTAATTATTATTACACTTTACTTAAGTTTACTTAGGTTAATGCTTTAGCATATTAGTTGTCATGTAGACACTTAGGAATATGCATAGACATATGAGTTGTCTTGTTGACAACACAGGGGTTAGCAGCTTTTGTGAGCGCATGGTGTCTACAACATTTCTTTATGAGATACACCTATGTAAACTTATCGTCTCATCATCACAAAAACTCTTGTGCCTAATGAAGGATAATCCACTCTTGTTGGACATGTGCTTAGTTATGAGGTTTATCTCTTTGCTGACTCCTAGTCATTCTAGTTACCTTTATATATAGTCACTTCTAGTGTGTATAGTCACTTCTAGTGTGTAGTCATATATTCATATCAGGTCGAAAGGCCCCACGGTTTGAAAGTTATTACAATTTTTTAGTTTTTGGAGACCTCCTAACAATGCTTCAAAGTCAGCTTAGGGGTATTAAATGACCTCAAATAGGGCCAAAAAATGGGGGACAAGCAAAGCTGGTCCATAGGGCTATAGAGCACTTTGAGAGCTTTTCGAAAATGTAAATGGTTCGTCAATCGGAGCTACAGTTCAAAAGTTATACCTCCCAAAAGTTCGGTTACCGTTTCTGGATTCTTCTAGATTTGCATCGACTTCTAACATAGCTTCTGGAGCCTTCTATTTGGTCAGTGGATGCCAACTAGCACTTTCTAGAATGTACTCCTAATCCTTAAACATCCGGGGTCTATTTAAGAACATTTCTGGCATTGTAAAGGAAGTTCGGAGTGGAGTTTGAGAGAAGGTACTAAAAGGAGAAATTATCTCCAAACTTATACTATTGTAAGCCCTTAGGGCATGTTTTGAAGTCTATTTTCTCTATACTGAATGTATTAGCTTATTTACAAAGTTAATAAAATTTCCCTTTCCTATTATGTCCATTCTGTGCTTGGGTTGTGTCCCCATCAAGTGGTATTAGAGTTGGTTTTCCTGCGTATGTAGACAGAGCACTGACTGTAAGGCAATTTGCACTAGGACTGTGTGGTTGTGGGTTTGAGTTAAGAAGATGCCTCCACGAAGAGAGCATAGTGGAAGGGTCGGAGCTATTAATCCTGAGGAGGTTAGAGCCCTCTAATGGCAGGTACAAGTGTTGCAGGAGGAGCTTCGTAGAGGAACAAATGTTGCCACAGGTGACGAAAGTGAGGATGACAATGAAGAAGAAGAAATTGGACCAAAAGGGGAATTTTGTGGAAAGGTTATGAATTAGGTAGAGGAAATGCTTTTTAGGGCCATTACTAAGTTTGGGAAAAGACCTACAATTGATGTGGGTGTATTTTTCAGGAAATCTGAAACCAGATGAGTTGATTGATTGGATCAATGAACTAGAAGAGTACTTTGAGTATGAGGATATGAGGGATCCAGATAGGGTTAAGTTTGCAAAGGCCAAACTGAAAGGCCATGCCAAAATCTAGTGGCAAGAGGTTTCATTGGAAAGAAATAGAAGAGGAAAGGAGAAGATCACAAGGTGGGATCATATGGTGGACAAATTAAAGAAGCAATTCATTCCTGTTGACTACAAGCTTGATTTGTTTAAGAAGATGCATGGGTTAAAGCAAGTAGGAAAATCAGTCCAAGAATATATAGAGGAGTTCTACCGACTTCTTATTAGAGCAGGGAATGCAGAAGAAAATAAGGAGAAGGTTGCTCATTATATCAGTGGGTTATGACCTAGCATCCAGGAGAAATTAAGTCTGGTAAGAATGACCAGCGTTGAAGAGGCATACCAGTTTGCCCTATGAGTTGAAGAGAAGTTAAATAAAATGTTTGAAGGGAGACAAAGAGGGAACGGTCAAGGAGGAAGGGGTAGGGTAGGTCATTTGGAGGCCGAAATGAAACCCAAAAGAAAAATGAAGATGTGGGTACTAGCAGGAACCAGAGGAACGAGGGTTTCAACCACTCCCATGATCAAGACTTTGGAAATCAAAGAGGAAGAGGTAGAGGATGTGGACAAGGAAGAGGAGGCTTCTGTGGTACCTATTTCCATTGCAATGAAGAAGGTCATCGTGCCTTTGAATGCCCTCAATGACAAGGAAGGACAGATAGGAGAGCTGAGGGTCAAGCTAGGGTTGCTCATGTGGACGAGGATGCACAATCATCACATTTAGAGGATGCAGAAAGAGGAGAGACTTTAGTAAATGAAAGGGTCCCACTAAGTGGTGAGATTGAACCAAGACAAAGGAGGAGTTTATTCTGTACCAAGTGCAAATGTGAGGATAAATGTTGCGATGTGATCATTGATGGTGGTAGCACTGATAACTTGGTATCAGAGGAGATGGTCTCTAAGCTGAAGTTCAAGAGGGAGAAACACCCTCAGCCCTATCGGATTGCTTGGGTGAAGGATGATCATAAGGTCCTGGTAAGTGAACAATGTTTAGTGAAATTCAAAATTGGGAGTTACCATGATGAAGTTCTTTGTGATGTTATTCCAATGGATGTTTGCCATCTATTATTGGGTAGACTGTGGCAGTTTGATAGGCATGTAGTACATGATGGTCACGCAAACACATACTCTCTAACAAAGGATGGATTTCGCCACAAATTGAAGCCCATGAAAAAGGAAGGTGAAAAGGTATGTAGCAGTGCTAGGATTTGTCTTGTTGATGGAAGGAAGTTTTTAGATGGCATGAAACATTAGCGTATGTGCTATGCTTTGATTCCTAGGAAAGATAAAGAAGGTAGTAGTGAAATACCACTCGAAGTTTCAGATTTACTAGGTGAATTTGGAGATGTCATCTCTGATAATTTTCTAGAAGGATTGCCACTGGTAAGGCAAATCAGTCATCAGATAGATTTAATTCTAGGAGCTAGTTTGCCTAACAAGGCTGCTCACAGGATGACTCCTACTAAAATTGAGGAGCTAAATAGACAGGTTCAGGAGCTATTGAGGAAGGGCTTAATTCAGGAGAGCCTGAGTCCATGTGCAGTACCTACAGTACTAGCACCAAAGAAGGATGGAGAGTGGAGGATGTGTACAGACTCTCGATCTATAAATAAGATAACCATCAAGTATCAGTTACCTTTGCCAAGAATGGATGATCTTATGGATTGCTTGAGTGGAGCTCAGTACTTCACAAAGATAGATCTCAAAAGTGGCTATCATCAGATATGGATTCGAGAAGGAGATGAGTGGAAAATAGTCTTCAAGACCAAGGAGGGTCTTTATGAGTGTTTAGTCATGCCCTTTGGATTGACAAACACCCCAAGCACCTTCATGCGGCTTATGAATGAGGTACTTAAGAAGTTCTTGGGAAAATTTGTTATTGTCTATTTGGATGATATTTTAATTTTTAGCAAGACTTTGGAAGAACATTTATTGCATATTCGTAGTGTCCTTGAAAGGTTAAGGGAAGAGAAACTGTTAATTAATTTGAAGAAGTGTATCTTTGCAAAAAGGGAGCTAGTCTACTTGGGGTTTGTTATATCACCTGAAGGTCTCAAAATGGATCCAAAAAAGGTAAAAGCCATCTTGGAATGGCCTACTCCAAGGTCTCCTACTGAGGTAAGATCATTTCATGGTCTGGTTAGTTTTTACAGAAAGTTCATTAATAATTTCAATGGCATATGTGCACCCCTGACTAACACAATAAGAGGGGATAGAAAAGAGTTCAAATGGACTATGGCAACTGCGAGAAGTTTTGAATTGTTGAAGAAGAAGGTGGTAGAGCAACCTGTGTTGGCACTTCCAGATTTTAGAAAGGTGTTCCAAGTGGATTGTGATGCTAGTGGCAATGCTATTGGAGCTATATTGAGTCAAGAAGGTAAGCCTATTGCATATTTTAGTGAAAAATTGAATGATGCGAAAAAGAAGTATTCTGTTTATGATCAAGAGTTCTATGCAATAGTTCAGGCCTTAAAGAAATGGAGGCATTATTTATTTCCAAAAGAATTTTTTTTGTATACTGATCATCAGGCATTACAGTACCTAAATAGCCAAGGTAAATTGAATCAAAGGCATATGAAGTGGGTAGAGTTCTTGCAAAGCTATACATTTGTGTTGAAGCATAGAAGTGGAAAATCTAACAGGGTTGTAGATGCACTAAGTAGGAGACAGTTGTTGCTTACAGTAATGCAGGTTAAAGTAGTTAGGTTTGATGAACTCAAGAATCTGTACCCTGAGGATCCTGATTTTGCTGAAGCATGGAAAGCTTGTAAAGAGCCTATTGCTATAGAAAAAACCAAGTGGCTAGACTATCTGATTCAGGATGGAATGTTGTTCAAAGGTAGTCAATTATGCATTCCAAGGAGTTCCATGACGGAAAATCTGATTAAGGAGAAACACAGTGGAGGGATGGTAGGACATTTTGGTCGAGATAAGACCATCACCATTCTTAGAGAACATTATTTTTGGCCTCAGATTTCACAGGATGTGAAGAAGTTTGTACAGAGTTGTCAGATTTGTCAAGTTGCCAAGGATTTAGTCACAATACTGGACTTTATCAGCCATTACCTGTTCCATCAAAGCCATGGGAGGACATAAGTATGGATTTTGTTCTTGGATTGTTGAGGACACAAAGGGGTAATGACTCAATATTTGTGGTGGTTGATAGGTTCTCCAAAATGGCACATTTCATTCCATGCCACAAAACTCATGATGTTGTCCATATTGCAGACTTGTTTTTTAGAGAGGTGGTAAGACTACATGGTCTTCCAAGGAGTATAGTTTTTGACAAAGATACTAAATTTGTGGGGTATTTCTGGAGTACATTGTGGAAGAAGTTGAGAACAGACTTGAAATTTAGTTCCACACACCACCCGCAGACTAATAGCCAAACAGAAGTGGTAAATAGAAGTCTGGGCAATTTGTTGAGATGTTTAGTTGGGGATAAGCCCAAGGGGTGGGATTTGATTCTACCACAAGCAAAGTTTGCTTACAATAACTCTATAAATAGGAGTAC
Source organism: Cupressus sempervirens (assembly GCA_028749045.1). Classification (NCBI taxonomy): domain Eukaryota; kingdom Viridiplantae; phylum Streptophyta; class Pinopsida; order Cupressales; family Cupressaceae; genus Cupressus; species Cupressus sempervirens. The sequence continues at coordinate 994,814,413 of CM053785.1, read as the reverse complement.
TAGAAAATAACCATTCCAAATTGTATGTGGAAGTAGCCCAAGGACTAGTCCAGAATTGAGGAAGATAGAGCAAGGGGAGAGGACAAGTGTTGAAGCTAAAGAATTTGCTAAACATATCAAGTGTCTACATGAGGAGGTTCAGGCACACATTACCAAGATGAATCAAGAGTATAAAGCTAGGGCTGATCAAAGGTGAAGACATAAGGAATTCCAAGTAGGGGATCTAGTCATGGTACACTTACGAAAAGAAATATTTCCAGCCGGTACTTACAACAAGCTAAAAATGAAAAAATTTGGTCCCTGCAAAATTCTGAAGAAACATGACTCAGGAAATGCATATGAGGTGGAGTTGCCAGATGGTATTCACATTTCTCTTGTTTTCAACATTGCAGACTTAACAGAGTATCATGATGATGGTGCAGATGAGGAGCTAATGTTAGAGCCATGTCCAATTCCTACTTCTAAGAAGGAGGAGATAGAAGACATTCTAGATTATCATGTGGGTAGGAGTACTAGAAATAGGCAGTATGAAGAGTATTTGGTCAAGTGGAAAGGATGGTTGATAGAGGACTCAACTTGGATTTCAGCAGCTGAGGTTTCCCATTTGGGATTTCCTCTACCATTCATAAAGTGACAGGGTCACTTTTCAATCTACCTTGGGTGTCTAATGTAGGAGCATCCAGAGGTATAAGGGCAATCCTGTGTCAACATAAAAAATGTACTTAGACTTAGTTTCTATTACATGTGTTTTCATTTCTAGATACCCATTTGGGTTAAATAAAGGTTCCAACTCTCATAGTTCCACTATCAGTGTTCTAGGATAGAGTATTTGAACACCTTGGGATATGTGTAAATGCCAAAAAAATAGGAGTATGTAATTGAGCCATCATTTTGGTGAACTATAAGGTGTAAATTTGTCAAAAGATTGTAATTGTAATTTAGAGCATTCCAAAAAAAGAATCAGGTCGAAAGGCCCCATGGTTTGAAAGTTATTGCAATTTTTTGATTTTTGGAGACCTCCTAAGAATGCTTCAAAGTCAAGTTAGGGGCATTAAATGACTTTGAATAGGGATGAAAAATGGGGGACGAGCAAAGCTGGTCCATAGGGCTATAGAGTGCTTTGAGAGCTTTCCGAAAATGTAAACGGTTTGTTAATCAGACTACGGTTCAAAAGTTATGCCTCCCAAAAGTTCGGTTACCATTTCTGGGTTCTTCTAGATTTGCGTCAACTTCTAACACAGCTTTTGGAGCCTTCTATTTGGTCGGTGGATGTCAACTAGCACTTTCTAGAATGTACTCCTAATTCTTAAACCTCCAGGGTCTATTTAAGAACATTTATGGCATTGTAAAAGGCAGTTCGGAGTGGAGTTTGAGGGAAGGTACTAAAAGGAGAAATTATCTCCAGACTTATATTGTTGTAAGCCCTTAGGGCATGTTTTGAAGTCTATTTTCTATGTACTGAATGTATTAGCTTATTTACAAAGTTAATAAAATTTCCCTTTCCTGTTATGTCCATTTTGTGCTTGGGTTGAAGTGATGGGGACACAACCCAAGCACAGAATGGACACAACAGGAAAGGAAAATTTTATTAACTTTGTAAATAAGCTAATACATTCAGTACAGAGAAAATAGACTTCAAAACATGCCCTAAGGGCTTACAACAGTATAAGTCTAGAGATAATTTCTCCTTTTAGTACCTTCCCTCAAACTCCACTCCAAACTGCCTTTTACAATGCCATTTCTTAAATAGACCTCGGAGGTTTAAGGATTAGGAGTACATTCTAGAAAGTGCTAGTTGGCATCCACCGACCAAATAGAAAGCTCTAAATTACAATTACAATCTTTCGACCAATTTACACCTTCTAGTTCACCAAAATGATGGCTCAATTACATACTCCTTTTTTTGGTATTTACACGTATCCCAAGGTGTTCAAATACTCTATCCTAGAACACTGATAGTGGAACTGTGAGAGTTGGAACCTTTATTTGACCCAAATGGGTATCTAGAAATGAAAGCACATGTAATAGAAACTAAGTCTAAGTACATTTTTTTGGTTGACACAGGATTGCCCTTATACTTCTGGATGCTCCTACATCACATATCTTCATAATAATCCCTTGAGTTAGCCTTGAGGCTTTCCTAATTAATTGTAATATGATAATTAATTAATTACAATTACAATACCACTGTCGGCTCACAATCTATACAAAACTTCACACATGCGATATTAGAGCTTACACTGACTATTCTCTATCACTACTTGACTACACATCTCTTCATTACATCTCAGATGTATGATAGCCAAAAAACATCAAGAACTCATTTCCCAATACTCTATCTCTAAACTACTCTATGTACATCAGATACATCTTCCATACGTCTTCAATTTAGACTCTGCACACTTGACCACATCATCAAGACATTGTGCCAAACATGTCCATAATTGTGCATCACCAGACAATCAAACCATTGTCTATACCATCAAGATCTTTTTCTTCTACTTAGCCAGTCTTTACAAAAATCATACTATGTTGACATCAATGACAAATGTAGTCATGAATGCAACATGTCAATACTCTCCAATGCTCAGGATACTCCCTTAAAGTAGTGTCATTAGCATACCTGCTAACACGCTCACCAATAAATCTATTGGTTTATGGATCCCAATGATCATTTGACCAATCATCTCCTCTAGACTCTTTGCAATCCAAGAGCTTTTTATAATAGTTGTGTATAGCCCATGTAATTGTATCAACTATTTTTTATTAATAAATAATTCCCTACTAGAGTGTGGATGTAGACACAATTTTTCCAAACCATGATAAATAGTTGTATTCTTGTATTTTGTCTTCTGCTTAAGTTTTCCCATTTATCTTCTTGTTTGATATGTATAAAATCATTTTAATATTTCCATTGTAGATCAAGAGAGTTCATTTCAAGGGCAAGTAGGATATTGGTGACTAGATTGGGGGGAGTTCATCTTTGACCTTACTTATAGGGAGAATTTGATTGTGTTTCCCTATAGTGGCTAAAATGTAACAAGGGAAAATCCCATTAAACTATGCTAATAATCACAACCCCAAGTCCAAGCATGAGCAATATATGTCATTGTTATGGAATAGTGAGCTCTGCTACATCAAATCTATATTTGCTAGCATGTGCTTTCAATGCAAAGAAGGCATAGTCCATATATAGGTACTTTATACTTGAAGCACTATATCTAGCTTCTTTTTTTGTGAATTTCTATCAAATAATTCAAGTGTTAAAGCCCGTGATTTCACAATGACACATGATGGATTCCATAGTCACACATATATTTTCCATTCATTTCTTGTAATTTCCCCATATGCATAGTTATCCACCCTCAAGTGCAACCTAGTGATCATCTCCATTGTGGAAATTTGAACTTCATGATAGTGCAACAATTGCATTTAGTTGGCTTCTTGATTTAATCAAGTTGTCATAATGACATTCTTGAAAAATCTTCTTCATGAATCTCTTGAAAATATTACTCATCATGACTAATTGATTTGAGAAATTATTTCAAATGGTTTGCCATGTGTATGTTTTGAATTTGTCCATTAACTATTTTCTCCTCTTATACATTTTAGGGTTCTTGAAATCTCTAATCCCAACTCTAACTTTCTAACATTAATTTTTCCAAAATGTTGTGGTTTTGGGGAGAGGGAGTGCATATGTATTTGGGGAGAGAGAGGAAATATTGATGGAGGTGGTGAAAAGTTGACCCTTAACCATTAACATTTTCTTAATTAAGCTCTTAACCTTTTAGTTAAGATATTAACCTTTTTTAAAGTTGGTATTTTATTTTGTATTTTGAATTTTAACTAGAACATTTTACTCATAGCTTTGGATTGAAAATTTTGAAGTGCATGATGTTAGAATAGTTTGAATCATGAGACTACCAAAAATTGGGTTGACCTTGACCATTTTAAAGCGTGGTGTTTGATGTTCATTTGCCCATTTTGACTTAAAATATTGAAATTTTAGTGGGGTAAATGCAACAACAAGAAGTTGTCAAGATAAGTACACAATTTTTAGGAAACAATATTTTGACAATATATTTGAGATAAGTAGAACATATTTTTTTGTGAAAAGTTAAATTGTGATATTGCTATCCAGATTCAATTATGTAGTTTTTGAGTCAAACTAATTGACTTATGCTTCATGAGTTGAAGGCATTTTCTAATAAATGGTTCATATGATACAAAACTTCAAGAAGGTTTTACAAATTTAGTTGTAAGAAAAGTGGGCCTAATCATGAAGGAAAATTTAAAGTTGAGTTTGTTTGAGTTAGAGTAGTACTAGGATGTGTAACCTATGGAAGTATCCATGATTCACCTTTATGAGCATCATTCAAGTGCAATAAGTGATAACAAATTTCTTTATTCATATGAAACAAAGATTCTCATGAACTACCACTCATGAAATATAGATCACTAAATGTGGCTCAAAAAAAATGTACAATCAATCATGATAAAAATGAATTATTATTTTAATTTATTGTCTTTTGTAACCAAACATCTTTAACAACAACATTTATTTTTATTCTTAGTTAAGTTAAATATTTATTAAGAAAAAATAATTAACTAAAATTTTATCAATTTTTTTGTCTTACTAGTTAGTTAACTAAGTTTTCTACTCCTCATTTTTACTTTTGCTTAATTTTTTTACAAGATATTACATGATTAATTAGATAAGGATCAATAATCATTTGACATGTTGTATAGAGATGAAAGATGATAACTTTATATATAACAAGGGTTGCACGAGTAGCTTGAGTCGCTACCTACTATCCTACTATCTGGAACAAGAAAGAAGTGTGGAAGAGGGGAAAAGAATGTGCACTTCACCATCAAGCCAATCAAGCCAATCATTAGATAAACTAAGTAGATGAAAGCATTGAATTCTAATTATACAGCTACATAGATTTTTTGTAATAAAACTATCTAGCTTCCTTGTAATAAAACTTATAATATGTGCTTGAAGAATGCAATGTTTGTTCCAATCACAATCATTCTATTCTAAAGAAAAAATTAGAATGTAGCTTAGAAGCTCAGAGATCACAGATGTACATTACTAGGCGGGTGGGATCTATAGTATTGATACTTGTTATAAAGAACCTCTTCACGGGCCCTACTATTCTGTGGCTAACGAATGATGCATACATACAATGGAAATTACTAAATTGAATCATGAGTATATTAATTAATTAAAACGTAGAAACCAGTTGAAGTCAACTTTGATATTGCTTGCTGAAATAAAATTATTTCATTCACATAGTAATTCATGAAAAATCTTTCTATAGCAGATAGTTGAAAATTAAGAGCTCAATATAAATATGCCCACAAAGACAGAAAGTCATTGTCTGGTACAAAAATTAATTCTTATATATTTCTAGTTCTGACAGTTTATTATAACTTATAACCTATAGGATAAATTACATCTACATTTCAGCTGGAACCTCTAAATGCATGAATTGAAAGATCACATTTGCATCACCATCTAACCAAATTTTAATTTTTTTCGTTAGGCCAAACCTTTACAAACATATATTTTCAGATGATAAGGCAATTCAATATTTGTCTTTGAAATGCAAAATGGTATAACAATAACATATATTAAGGTTTTGATTTTTAATATAGTGAAATTTCAGTTTGTTTTATTATGCTGACTCTATTATAGTGTCATTGAGTAATCAACGCTGAAATGCAAGGTATTCCTACAAATATAAATTTGGAGGAATGGGCAAAGGAAGATTGTTGGCAAATTTTTTGCATAATTCCCAACTTGTACAAGCTTATGTAGTAAATATATCACAGACGTGTGGAAGCTATCAAGAAGCTATATATAGTATGAATACAATGCTTATAAGTAGTTTAGGGTTTAATGTACTACATTTTGATTTTATCCAATATAAATGGTATTGGAGCATCATCCAAACACGAGGGACTCGGATGAAAGAAATTTATATGGTCAACATCATAGTCTGATCTCTTTCGAGTGGGTAAGTAGTAATCTTTACTACCTAAAAGTACATGTAATTTAATATTAACTAGGATTGTCCTAGAGGAATTTTATCTTTCAATTAACACCCAAGCTAGTGCAAACACCATGGCATCATGCATACATGAGTCTTTTAGATCAGATTGTACTTAGTCTTTTAGGCCAAATTATATAAGTCATTTAAGATACATTATTTTAGACCACTGTATTCAATATTTTATCTAGAAAGTATTCCTTTAGCAGGGCCTAAAATTCCCAAATTTTAGACATTGAATCACCTACATAGCTTGATCTGCCAAAATGTTCCATATTGATGCACCATTGAAAAGTTGTTCAATAGTCCTAAATTCTTGAGTGTACAACTATTGAAAATTATGAGAAATGAGAAATAATCATTTTACAGTGTACACCATCTAAATTGAGAGGAGTTTTTTTAAGGTGGGCATGGAAGCTTTCATGGCCTCCCACTAAGAAAAAAATTCATTCTATTATTTGTACAGGATATAGCCGGTTCACACACGACACCAATACCTTTGTATTTTCCTAAAAATTCATTCATTTGCGACTCTCAGAACAAATCCCACCTTTAATTGTCAATTCTCCAACATAACATGTCCAATAAGATGGAATAAATATTATCTTTGATTCAAACCTTATGTCCTCTGCCCTTAATTTGTGACAATTTTTTCAATTGTAGTGCTCAATTCAAAGCTCTCACAAAGAAATCAAAATCAATTGTGTCTTGAACTCCCTTTAGAAATTGAAGCCTTTGTAGGCTTAACTGAACCCAGTCTTCTTGTACGCAAAACCTTAAATTGTTTCAAGAAATGGTGGAGTTGAAATCTCCAAACAATTTAATTAATTTTTTTTTGAAAGCAGCTGAAACATGAATCACTAGAACCTGAACAGAACCAATTTTTATTAATCACGATCTAATTCTTATGATGGATAAATTAGGGTGATTCAAAATTAAAATGTTCATCTATCAGACCATGTTGTCAAAGCCTATTTATGTGATGTGTGACCCGAATGAAATGTGTGCAAAATATCTTCACCTACAAAAAAAGAATTTGACTGGTTTTCGATATTCATACAGGATTTCAATATTTAGAGAGGATGGAAATAGATTATTGCTAATGGAAATTGTTTATAACCTTAAAAAGCATGCACGGGTCTTATTTGCATTATTTTCCTCCTTTTAATCTTTTTCTATGTTAACTTTATGTCTGGTTCGCACACAGATTTATATTATAAATTTTCTAAGAAGCTTACACCTCATTCCATGCAACTAATGGATGGACACCAAGTTTTATTTTTTGCAAACATTGCATGTTTGGAAAATTGCAATAGCAGACAGGTAGCTGCCTTTCCCAAATGACAATTGCCATATTGCAAAATTTTGGGTAATATTTGTGGTGAGAAAGGAAAAAACCACCGACAAAAAGCATAACAGCCAATGAGAAAATATTAATTTCTATATATGACATCAACTAATTTTAATATATTTTATAAACAATAGTCTTAACTATCATATTCGTGTCTCTTATATATTTGGATTCTTCACTTGTCAGATATGGAGCGAGCAGTAACTGCAAAATCCTCTGCTTTAAGCATTGCTTCCATCAATATGGATCGGCTATAGTGTGACCCTACTTTCTGGGCCTTCTCTTCTGCTTAAGGGCCCGTTTGGTCGTAGGCGTAGGAATGGAGAATAGGCATGTAATATTGGGAATAGGAATGGCTATTCCAATAACAGGTATTTTTTGGAATGGGTATAAGCTCATTTTAGAGGCAAAATGGGAATACGTATTCCTATTCCCTGTTCCAAGTGACGAACCAAACACAAAATGGAAAACGTATTCCAACTTTTCTATTCCTATTCCAGTAACCAAACGGGGCCTTGTTTTCTTGGAATTGAGGAGGGGGGTCCGTAGTTTTGAGTTGGTAATCAGTAGCACTATGGATATGTATTTATAGTGGCTTCATCATTATTTGTAAAATAATCTGGAAGGCAAATCAATAAACTTTTACATCAAGGCATGATTTAATATACTGAGAATAGTACGTTAGGAGCATTATATACTGTAAGGCCCCGTTTGGTTGCTGGAAGATGAGGGCCAAAACCGGGTTATCAGGGGCAAAACCAGGTTTTGTAAAAAAACTTTGTTGTTTGGTTAGTTAAAATTATAACCCGGTTTTCAATTTCATCTTCCAATTTTGGTCAAAAATTGGAAGAAGTTTCTTCCAGTAAAAAGGTGGAATTCGAAATTAAAACCAGGTTTTGAATTTTATGACAGTTTTTTTAATAATATTGTGGGGTCCACAGTATATTCATCTTCCGTGTCAACCAAACGGACCATTGGCTTTCCAAACCACAAAACCAGGTTTTCGAAAACCTGGTTATAAGATAACCTGGTTATGTCAAAAATTCATCTTCCCCAACCAAACAGGGCCTAAGATACTCTCAGCGAGAGTGAGTTAATGTTTTTAAACTCGGTCACAAGGTTTTCCACGTGCATTGTCGAAAGGGAGCTAGAAGATTACTTTGTGATCATGTTTTGTCCCATCAATGCTTCCTTCTGTTAAGATCCGGTGAGATTTTGCTTTGATCACAAAATAAATAAAAAATAATATATTATTTCTGTGACCTCTAAGGATTGAACTCTTAAAGCAAGCTAAATTGTAGATTACTTCTGTGCCGTCTCACGTTTAAAATCTGAAAGTGAGCTAAATTGTAAATAATTGATCTGACATGACACAACAAATTATTTGCAACTCTGAAAGTGATTGGCTTTGCTTTATCTCTTTGCACTGTGAGCGATCAATAATGGTGTAAGGTTTGACTTGACTTGAAGCTTAAGACACCCTCGCGCCTATTTAATTAGGTAATGTCTCTCTGTAACATATACTCTTTAAGCCCGGCTCTTCCAAAGAGTTCTTCAAGGATATTTGTGAGTCGGGAATCATGTCTAAAGAAAGGATTGCAGGTTCTGTATTAAAAAGGTAATCAGTCCTTGTTCTTTCAATGTTTTTTTTAATCTAAACCCTTTGGTTAGGGTTGTAACGATCTTGTTGTATCTCAATTTCTTCACACTGCAATCACGTTTCATTAGAGATTTTTCGGGTGGTTACATGATATGTTTGTGAAATACAGACTGCAAGGCAAGGTTGCTTTAATCACAGGAGGATCGGGAGGAATTGGTGAGGCTAGCGTTAGGTTGTTTGCCAGTCATGGAGCCCACGTCATAATTGCAGACATTGCAGACGATGCCGGAAGGAAAGTTGCAGAATCGCTTTCTCCATGTGTGAGATACATCCACTGCGACGTGAGCAAAGAGAAAGATGTAAGCGCAGCAGTGGATTTGGCGATGGAAAAGCACGGGAAGGTGGACATAATGTTTAATAACGCAGGAATCTCCAGCAAGCAAAAGGGGAGCGTGGCAGAGTATGATATGGAGGAATACGAGCAAGTGATGAATATCAATGCAAAGGGGGTAATGCACGGGATTAAGCACGCGGCCCGGGTTATGATCCCAAATAAAAGGGGCTGCATTATTTCTACTGCAAGTATTGCAGGTGTCATGGGAGGAATCTGTCGTTATTCCTACACAGCCTCAAAACATGCAGTCATTGGGATGACTAAAAATGGAGCAATCGAACTGGGTAAATATGGAATCAGAGTGAATTGCATTTCTCCTGCAGTAGTTGTCACAGATATGGCAATAAAGTACTTTGGAATGAGCCCTTCAGCAGAGGCAAAGGCACAGCTGGAGGACTCGCTGAAAAGCGCGGCTGTCTTGAAGGAAGCTACGCTTGAAGCGGAGGATATAGCACAGGCTGCTTTGTATCTGGCGAGTGAGGAGTCAAAATATGTGAGTGGTCGGAATATTGTGGTCGATGGGGGAATAACGATTACAAACAGCGATTGGGTACTGTACCAGTGAATAAGGCATAAAAACTCTTTCGTATTCAATATATTTCTAAATTATAAGAATTAAATAGTCAAATTAATTTATTTTTCTAAGCCTAATTTCTTTGTATGATATTTAAAAGTGGTATATGATAACATGTTGTTTCATTACATCGAATATTATATTATAATAAATAAATTTTATCTTGTAATCGTTTGATTGTTAGTATGGATTGTTTGTTTGGGACCTAGTCTTACATTAATGTAAATTTTGAATTTCCCACTCTATAGAGAAAAAGGTTAGTACTTGAAGACAAACGGGTATGTTGGGGTTTCCTTTCACACGAAGAGAAGAATTTGTAGACTTGGTTTAAGAATTTGAATTTGTAGACTTGGTTTAAGAATTTGAAAATTCATACGGAATGATATATACATAGATACATTTACTTTTAGAGACCTTATGAACTTGTGTACAAAGAGTTGTGACTTAATAGTATGTGTTTCACCAGTGCTTGTTTAGGAATTGAATGAGTCCAATTAGATCATACTATGTGGTTGAGTTCTAGATGAGAAACAAATATTGATTAGAATAATTGGTGTTGATGAAAATATATAGTTTTAAAGAACTAGCAAGTTTTAGTGTGTGAATTCAGTTCAATTTTATCATATGAAAATGTAATTATGTGTAATATGTGTTCTTTCTAATCCTTTACATACCTACAATCTCATTAATTCTTCTTAGTGGAAGACCTTTGTGTATATTTGAATCTAGATATGTTACACATTTTAAAGTAAATATGTAATGCAAAGATAGTTCATTATGAGAAATGTTAAAATATAAAATATTTAAATAACACTTCAATATATAATCTTATCAAGGAAAGAGACCTCCTTAGTACTTAAACATAAAATTATAATTTGTATATGGTATAAGTTACCTTATAACATAAAAATTCATATGTGTTCATCATAGAATGTAGTATGTGGAAAGTAAATTTTTGTAATAATAGTTGAAAGTAATGTGATGTACAAAAATTTATAATGGTGCATACAAAATAATTCAAGTAGTATTTCAATGAAACATTGAGAAGGGCACTCAATTCTATTTTGATGTAATTGTTTCCACCTTTTTTGAGTGTTATGGGTCTCATGAGTACCGTGAGGATAATTGTACTACTAATTTTCTTACAAATATGTTCCAATGACCAAAATTAGACTCCAATGAACCTTAGTTACTCTTTTAATAGATAACCTTTGGGTAAGTGCACAAAGTTGTGGTGCCAAAAGGGGGGTATAAGTGGACACCTTTTTCCTGAAAACAGCAAATTCTGGACTTCAACAAGAATTTGAAGATAGTTACGCTCAAAATTTTAAGATATGACAAAAACAAAAGTCGTAGTCCTTTGAATCTAGTTTCTAAACTACTAATTTTTTTTCAAAATGGTTTAGTTTTAGGTCCTCAAAAAAGGGGGCCACAGAAAGTGGTATTGTTTATTCCAAAAAAATATAACATAGTACAAAGTGTGGCCCCCCTAAAATTTTAACTTTTTTTTTGAAATTCTTTAATCGCTCTGGTCAAAAGTTACCTAACGCTATGTAGTTTATCCCAGATTTTTCGGGTAATTTTATAATGTGTATTTTTTTTTAATGAATTTTTAAATTAGACCCATCCCAAAAATGTGAAATATCTGTGTGCTCCCCCTAGAAATGATTGAAAACTAATCTAAAATCAAAACTTCTTTTTTTCAAAGTGTGTAGAATGGAGTCTAGTTTCTAAAAAACTAAGTTGTTACAAAATTCGATGAATGAGCTAAAATCTATAGCCCAATTAGTACATGGTGGTTTTTGACAAAAAATGAACATACATTCAAAAGAAATTATAGATGAAAGACTTAAAATAGTTCAAATTAAAAATAAATTATATGGTTAGATAGCTAACACAGAGACCTATAATGTTATGTAACCTAATCTTATCGATACCCAACCACGAAGAATCTTGAAGGGGAGCACACAAGAAAAATCAATCATTTTTTGTATGTTTGCTGGAAAACACGTCTCAGACCTGTTTATAAACTCCAAACCTTTGGGTTGGATCTCCAAGGAAAAACCAAACCTTAGGCTTGGTTTTAATGCAAAGCTTTGAATAGCACGTGCGCCCTATAGCGCGCACGCCCTATTAAAATGCTATTGAATTCGAGGTAGTGCGCACGTGCTATAGTGCGCACGCACTATTGAGACCTAAATTGCAAATCAAAACCAAGAGAGAGCTGGGGGGTGGGGCGAGGGAATGGCTATTTGTGTGTGTGAGAGAGATAGAGAGAAAGTAGGGGATGGGAGAGGGGAGAGAGGAAGTGAGAAAGAGTAGGGGTGGCAGAGAGAGTATAGGATAGGAGATAGAGGAAATGTGAGAGAGTAGGGGTGGCAAAGAGAGTACAAGATGCAAGAGAGAGGAAGTGTGAGAGAGAGAGTAGAGGTGGCAAAGAGAGAGTATGGGATGGGGGAGAGAGATTGAAAGTAGGGGATGGGAGAGAGAGGAAGTGTGAGAGCGAGTACAAGTTGGGAGAGAGAGATTGAGAGTAGGGGATGGGGGAGAGAGAGAGTAGCTGGTGGGAGATGGAGTGGGAGAGGAAGAGCGAGAGAGAGGAGGATGGGAGTGCATGTGTGTGAAAGAGAGAGAGTAGGGAATGGGAGAGGGGGAAGATAGAGTAGCTTGAGAGAGAGTAGGGGATGGAAGAGAGAGTAGGGGATGGAAGAGAGAGTAGGCGATGGGAGAGGGAGTGGGAGAGGGAGAGAGAGAGGAGGGATGGAAATGTGTGTAAGAGAGAAAGAGAGAGAGTGTGAAAATGTGAGAGAGGGTAGGGGGTAGCAGAGAGAGAGTAGAGAGGGAGAGAGTGAGAGAGAGAGAGAGAGAGTGAGAGAGAGTGAGAGTAGGCAGTGGGAGAGGGAGAGCGAGTGAGAGAAAAAGTAGAGGATGGGAGAGGAGAGAGGGGGGATGGGTGTGTGTGAAAGAGAGAGAGTAGGGAATGAGAGAGGGGAGAGAGAGATAGAGAGAGTAGGGGATGGGATAGAAAGAGAGTAGGTAATGGCAGAGGGAGTGGGAGAGGGAGAGAGAGGATGGATGGAGGAGAAAGAGATTAGGCAATGGTAGAGGGAGTGGGAGAGGGAGAGAGAGGGGGGATGGAAGTGTGTGTAAGAGAGAAAGTAGGGGATGGGAGAGAGTGTGAGAGAGAGTAGGGGTGGCAAAGAGAGAGAGTGAGAGTAGGGGATGGGAGAGAGAGAGAGAGAGAGAGAGAGAGAGAGATAGTAGGCGACGGGAGAGGGAGTGGGAGGGAGAGGGAGAGGGGGAATGGAAGTGTGTAAGAGAGATAGAGTTGGGGATGGGAGAGAGTAGGCAATGGGAGAGGGAGTGAGAGAGAGAGGGGGGGGAATGGGAATGTGTATAAGAGAGATAGAGTAGGGGATGGGAGAGAGTGTGAGAGTTTGAGAGAGAGTAGGGGGTGGTAGAGAGAGCTTGTACACGATGGGGGTGAGAGAGAGAGAGAGAGTATGAGAGAGAGTAGGGGATGGAAGAGAGAGAGTGAGAGTAGGGGATGGGAGAGAGAAAGTAAAGAGGGAAAGAGAGTACTTGAGAGAGAGAGAGAGAGATAGTAGGTGGTGCAAGAGGGAGTGGGAGAGGGAGAGAGAGGGGGGATGGGAGTGTGTGTGACAAATCTAGAGAGTAGGGGATGGGAGAGGAGAGAGAGAGGGGGGGTGGGAGTGCGTGTCTATGAAAGAGAGAGAGTAGGGGATGGGAGAGGGGAGAGAGAGAGTAGGGGATGGGAGAGAGGGAGTGGGAGAGGGAGAGAGAGGGGGGGGGAATGGGAATGTGTGTAAGAGAGACAGAGTAGGGGATGGGAGAGAGTGTGAGAGTGTGAGAGAGAGTAGGTGGTGGCAGAGAGAGCTCGTATGGGATGGAAGAGAGAGAGTGAGATTAGGGGATGGGAGTGTGAGAGAGAGTAGGGGATGGGAGAGAGAGAGAGAGTGAGAGTAAGGGATGGGATGGGAGAGAGAGAGAGAGAGAGAGTAGAGAGGGAGAGAGAGAACTTGAGAGAGAGAGATCTAGTAGGCGGTAGGAGAGGGAGAGGGAGAGAGATAGGGGGGATGGGAGTGTGCGTGACAGATGTAGAGAGTAGGGGATGGGAGAGAAGAGAGTGGGGGGATAAGAGTGTGTGTGTCTATGAAAGAGAGAGAGTAGGGGATGGGAGAGAGTGTGAGAGTGTGAGAGAGAGTAGGGGGTGGCAGAGAGAGAGTACGAGATGGGAGAGACAGAGTGAAAGGATGGGAGAGATAGAGTGAAAGGATGGGAGAGAATGAGAGAGAGAGTAGGGGGCGGCAGAGAGAGAGAGAGTATGGGATGGGAGAGACAGAGTGAAAGGATGGGAGAGAGTGTGAGAGAGAGTAGGGGATGGGAGAGAGTGTGAGAGAGAGTTGGGAATGGGAGAGAGAGAGAGAGAGTAAGAGTAGGGGATGGGAGAGAGAGAGTAGAGAGGGAGAGAGAGAACTTGAGAGAGAGAAATAGTAGGTGACCTGGGAGAGGGAGTGGGAGAGGAGGAAAGAGGGATGGGAGTGCATGTGACAAATCTAGAGAGTGGGGGATGGGAGAGAAGAGAGAGGGGGGATGGGAGTGTGAGTGTGTGTGTGTGTCTGTGAAAGAAAGAGAGTAGGGGATAGGAGAGAGTGTGAGAGTGTGAGAGAGAGTAGTGGGTGGCAAAGAGAGAGTACGAGATGGGAGAGACAGAGTGAAAGGATGGGAGAGAGTGTGAGAGAGAGTAGGGGATGGGAGAGAGTGTGAGAGAGAGTTGGGAATGGGAGAGAGAGAGAGAGTAAGAGTAGGGGATGGGAGAGAGAGAGTAGAGAGGGAGAGAGAGAACTTGAGAGAGAGAAATAGTAGGTGACCTGGGAGAGGGAGTGGGAGAGGAGGAGAGAGAGGGATGAGAGTGCGTGTGACAAATCTAGATAGTAGGGGATGGGAGAGAAGAGAGAGGGGGGATGGGAGTGTGAGTGTGTGTGTGTGTCTATGAAAAAGAGAGAGTAGGGGATAGGAGAGAGTGTGAGAGTGTGAGAGTGTGAGAGAGAGTAGGGGGTGGCAAAGAGAGAGTACAAGATGGGAGAGACAGAGTGAAAGGATGGGAAAGAGTGTGAGAGAGAGTAGAGAGAGTAGTAGGAGAGTAAGAGTCTATTTGTTATGATTATACTGAATTATTAATTCTACAATGTTTCTATTATTTAATTATTTAAAATAAATTAAAACTTTTTGTATAAATTATTACTTTTTGTATAAACTTTTTGTTGAAGGTGCACCTCCAATATTTGGTCTATATCTCTTTCAAACATTTAGATTATCCTCTCTTTCTTTCCTCTTCTATTCCTTTAGTGCAACCTTCTCCGCAACTCATTTTCCCCTCTCTATAGCATATAAGATCTCATTTCTTGCAATCTTTTCCTCTCTCCCATCTTTCCTATCCCTGATCTTCTCCTTCATGTAAAGTGCATTAGCTTCAAATAACTTCTTAGTCTCTCTTCTTCCTTAGAATTTTGTATCCTTTTCTTTGGTAGCTATAGGAATCTACTGGGTAAACCACTATGTTGTTTTCTATCTAGTGGCATGTAACGTATAAAATCATCATCTCCATCATAGTCATTTTGGGCCTGGGTATCAAAAAATTGTTAACTATTTATTTCATCATGGTTTCCACCATTTTCAAAGCATTAGATGACGTCCTTGGGGTCAACATGTGGTGGGGATGGAATTAAAAGGGAAACATTTTCATCCCCACAAGTATTTGGTTACCCAAGGTTTGTGACAACCTCCTACAACCAATCTGGTTGTGAATCTTGCATTAGCAAGCTTAATCTAATATCAATGTTTGTTGTATGCTCAAGGTTTTATCTCCTATAATAGTCCACTGGCTGGTTCAGGTTTTTTGGTTGGGTATTTTTAGGTGCAATTGTACCTAGTCCCTTCATATTTTGTCCATAACTCCTCAACAAAGTGTTAATTGGCTCATCTAATAAGCCATTGATTTTTAGGAAGGATTCAATAATTATTTCCTCCCCCTCGCTTTACAACTCGTCAATATTTGCATCATCTACAGTAGTTGTTTCTTGCAACTCATCTCTTACACTTTCTCAATTTTGCCTCTTCTAGGCTTGTTCCAACTAGCCCTTGCCAGTCCTAAACTATTGGGTGATTAAAATACCCTTTTCCTCACTCTAAAATATACTCCAAAACCAACTACACTTGTTTTGTAAAATATCACTCAAAACTGGCTATTTCAGTCTACCAACTAGGCCTAGTTTGAGGCCATTTACAAAGCAACTCACAATCCCTTGACTTTTGGAACTCCCATGACCCAAAAAAGTCTTAAGAAATGACTCAAATGCAAGGATTCTTTTATTTTTTTGGTCTCATGATCAACTTTACAATGGTTTTTACAAAACCCTCCTTTCTAGCCCCTTTACCCTAGGGCTTTCTAGAACTCTTACTTTGGAACGTCTCTAGAACCCCAAAATTGTTCAACCACCTTCACTTTGGTTATATTAGATGACTTCAAACATAAAATGCAACTCTTGTTTGGAGAAAACACTAAATCCACCTTGGGAGCAATCACATACCCCTTTTTATGCACTCAAATTTTAGGGAAAACTATGCAAATACTTCTTAAATGGTTTCAACACTCGACTTTTCAGATGGAAATGGTTATTATAGACTCAACCAACAAGAAAAATCCCAAACTTGAGGTTTCTCAACAATCAACAATCAAATTTCAAAACTATTACCAGCACTTACTACTATGACAATTTCTAGTTTTAATGGTCAAACTCCCAAACCATACAAAGAACCCCCCGCTGTTTTTGCATTTTTAAACACTCTTTTTGGAGACCTACAATAACCTCTCTCACTTTTTGGAGATCACACTCCATTTTCATTTTACGACGCCATCTCGGGTGATGCTGAAACTTGCAATGTCGGCTAGTAAAAAGTTGCCAACTGCCAAATCTCTCTCACCTTTCCTCGTGGGATCGAACTATCTACTCTGTTAGCTCTGTGTGGTCAGGTAAACACTATCCAAAACCTCGTTCTATCCCCTTCAGTACTCAAACATTCTTAGGCACGCCAATCCAAAATGTCCCCAAGGGTCATTAAATGCCATAGGGCTGAGATCTTTGACGGGGCATATCTCGGAGCTCGTGTGAGGTATGGATACGATTCTAGTTCCTACAGGACCGTGTTGCAAAGACCTACAATAACCTCTCTCACTTTTTGGATATCACACTCCATTTTTGTTTTACAACGCCATCTCGGGTGATGCTGAAACTTGCAGTGTGGGCCAATTCAAAGTTGCCAACTGCCAAATCTCTCTCACCTTTCGTCGTGGGATCGAACTGTCTGCTCTGTTAGCTCTAGGTGGCCGGGTAAACCCTATCCTCAACCTCTTCCTATCCCCTTTAGTGCTCGAACATTCTCAGGCACGCCAATCCGAAATGTCCCCAAGGGTCACTAAATGCCATAGGGCTGCGATCTTTGACGGGGCATATCTTGGAGCTCGTGCAAGGTATGGATGGGATTCCAATTCCTACAGGACTGTGTTGTGGAGACCTACAATAAACTCTCTCGCTTTTTGGAGATCACATTTTGTTTTCATTTTACAATGCCATCTCGGGTGATGCTGAAACTTGTAGTGTGGGCCAGTTCAAAGTTGCCAACTGCCAAATCTCTCTCACCTTTCGTCGCGGGATCGAATTATCTGCTCCGTTAGCTCCGAGTGGCCAGGTAAACCCTATCCCCAACCTCGTCCTATCCCCTTCAGTGCTCGAACGTTCTCAGGCACGCCAATCCAAAATGTTCCCAAGGGTCACTAAATGCCATAGGGCTGCGATCTTTGACGGGGCATATCTCGGAGCTCGTACGAGGTATGGATGGGATTCCAATTCCTACAGGACTATGTTGTGGAGACCTACAATAAAGTCTCTCACTTTTTGGAGATCACATTCTGTTTTCATTTTACAACGCCATCTCGGGTGATGCTGAAACTTGTAGTGTTGGCCAGTACAAAGTTGCCAACTACCAAATCTCTCTCATCTTTCGTCGTGGGATCAAACTGTCTCCTCCATTAGCTCCGAGTGGCTGGGTAAACCTTATCCCCAACCTCTTCCTGTCCCCTTCAGTGCTCGAACGTTCTCAGGCACGCTGAACCAGAATGTCCCTAAGGGTCACTAAATGCCACAAGGCTGCGATCTTTGACGGGGCATATCTCGAAGCTCGTGCAAGGTATGGATGCAATTCTAGTTCCTACAGGACCGTGTTGCGGAGACCTACAATAACCTCTCTCACTTTTTAGAGATCACACTCCATTTTTTTTTCAACGCCATCTCGGGTGATGCTGAAACTTGCAGTGTGTGCCAATACAAAGTTGCCAACTGCCAAATCTCTCTCACCTTTCGTCGTGGGATCGAACTGTCTGATCCGTTAGCTCCAAGTGGCCGGGTAAACCCTATCCCCAACCTCATCCTATCCCCTTTAGTGCTCGAACGTTCTCAGGCACGCCAATCTGGAATGTCCCCAAGGGTCACTAAATGCCATAGGGTTGTGATCTTTGACGGGGCATATCTCGGAGCTTGTGTGAGGTATGGATGCGATTCTAGTTCCTACAGGACCGTTTTGTGGAGACCTACAATAACCTCTCTCTCTTTTTGGAGATCACATTCTGTTTTCATTTTACAACACCATCTCGGGTGATGCTGAAACTTGTAGTGTGGGCCAGTTCAAAGTTGCCAACTGCCAAATCTCTCTCACCTTTCGTCATGGGATCGAACTGTCTACTCCGTTAGCTCCGAGTGGCTGAGTAAACCCTATCCCCAACCTCATCCTATCCCCTTTAGTTCTCGAACATTCTTAGGCACACCAATCCAGAATGTCCCCAAGGGTCACTAAATGCCACAGGGCTGCGATCTTTGACGAGACATATCTCAGAGCTCGTGCGAGGTATGGATGCGATTCTAGTTCCTACAGGACCATGTTGTGGAGACCTACAATAACCTCTCTCACTTTTCGGAGATCACTTTCTGTTTTCATTTTACAACACCATCTCGGGTGATGCTGAAACTTGTATTGTTGGCCAGTACAAAGTTGCCAACTGCCAAATCTCTCTCATCTTTCGTCATGGGATCAAACTGTCTACTCCATTAGCTCCGGGTGGCCGGGTAAAACCTATCCCCAACCTTGTCTTGTCCCCTTCAATGCTTGAATGTTCTCAGGCACGCCGAACCAGGATGTCCCTAAGGGTCACTAAATGCCACAGGGCTACGATCTTTGACGGGGCATATCTCGAAGCTCGTGCAAGATATGGATGAGATTCCAATTCCTACAAGACTGTGTTGCAGAGACATACAATAACCTCTCTCACTTTTTGGAGATCACATTCCATTTTCATTCTACAATGCCATCTCGGGTGATGCTTAAACTTGTAGTGTTGGCCAGTACAAAGTTGCCAACTGCCAAATCTCTCTCATCTTTCGTCATGGGATCAAACTGTCTGCTCCATTAGCTCCGAGTGGCCGGGTAAAACCTATCCCCAACCTTTTCTTGTCCCCTTCAATGCTTGAATGTTCTCAGGCACGCCGAACCAGAATGTCCCTAAGGGTCACTAAATGCCACAAGGCTGCGATCTTTGACGGGGCATATCTCGGAGCTCGTGCAAGATATGGATGAGATTCCAATTCCTACAAGATTTTGTTGTAGAGACATACAATAACCTCTCTCACTTTTTGGAGATCATGTTCCATTTTCATTCTACAATGCCATCTCGGGTGATGCTGAAACTTGTAGTGTTGGCCAGTACAAAGTTGCCAACTGCCAAATCTCTCTCATCTTTCGTCGTGGGATCAAACTGTCTGCTCCATTAGCTCTGAGTGGCCGAGTAAACCTTATCCCCAACCTCTTCCTATCCCCTTCAGTGCTCGAACATTCTCAGGCACGCTGAACCAGAATGTCCCTAAGGGTCACTAAATGCCACAGGGTTGCGATCTTTGACGGGGCATATCTCGGAGCTTGTGCGAGGTATGGATGCGATTCTAGTTCCTACAGGACTATGTTGCGGAGACCTACAATAACCTCTCTCACTTTTTGGAGATCACACTTCTTTTTTTTTTTACAATGCCATCTCGGGTGATGCTGAAACTTGCAGTGTGGGCTAGTACAAAGTTGCCAACTGCCAAATCTCTCTCACCTTTCGTCGTGGGATCGAATTGTCTGCTCTGTTAGCTCTGAGTGGTCGGGTAAACCCTATCCCCAACCTAATCCTATCCCCTTTAGTGCTCAAACGTTCTCAAGCACGCCAATCTGGAATGTCCCCAAGGGTCACTAAATGCCATAGGGTTGCGATCTTTGACGGGGCATATCTCGGAGCTTGTGTGAGGTATGGATACGATTCTAGTTCCTACAGGACCGTGTTGTAGAGACCTACAATAACCTCTCTCTCTTTTTGGAGATCACATTCTGTTTTCATTTTACAACGCCATCTCGGGTGATGCTGAAACTTGCAATGTGGGCCAGTACAAAGTTGCCAACTGCCAAATCTCTCTCACCTTTCGTTGTGGGATCGAACTGTCTGCTCCATTAGCTCTGGGTGGCCGAGTAAACCCTATCACCAACCTCGTCCTATCCCCTTCAGTGCTCGAACGTTCTCAGGCACGCCAATCCGAAATGTCCCCAAGGGTCACTAAATGCCATAGGGCTGCGATCTTTGAAGGGGCATATCTCGGAGCTAGTGCGAGGTATGGATGGGATTCTAGTTCGTACAGGACTGTGTTGCAGAGACCTACAATAACCTCTCTCACTTTTTGGAGATCACATTCCATTTTCATTCTACAATGCCATCTCGGGTGATGCTGAAACTTGTAGTGTTGGCCAGTACAAAGTTGCCAACTGCCAAATCTCTCTCATCTTTCGTCATGGGATCAAACTGTCTGCTCCATTAGCTCTGGGTGGCTAGGTAAACCCTATCCCCAACCTCTTGCTATGCCCTTCAATACTTGAACATTCTCAGACACGCTGAACCAAAATGTCCACAGGGCTGCGATCTTTGACGGGGCATATCTATGGGCTGTCAATACTTCGACTATACTTTAAGTCAATGATTATCAATATGTGAAAAAATGGAACTCGTTGTATTTTGAAGTACTGAGAAGATGGCCTTTCCCTTCCCCAGGAGTTTCAGAAATGGGAGACATTAGGTAAGAGAGTGAAAATGTTACTATCACTTAAACGCACATGATGCAATTGGAAATGCAAATTTTGATGGTAATCATTTTGTGATAAGGGAGAGACTAGGGATGATCATTGTTACTATCTCTTTAGTAGTGGAATTTTGTTTTCTCTTGAATTTGGTGGTGGGGGATCCGTGGTAAGACTCCTTGGATATTCCTTCTTATGATGTTAGTGACAAGTGTTGCTCTTTGAAAACACTTGTACAATCTTTTTTAAATTATTAGATAAAAATAGAGAATTGTAAGTATTAAACATGATTAGCCTTTAGTTCCTAGAAGATCTTTATTTCCCCATCAATGCATTTAGAAATTTAAGTTTGAAGAAGATCATAAATAGAAAAAATTAGAGAAGCGATTTAAACATTTATATTGATTGGAAACATGTGAGTCTTGAGTTTCCTCTACCTTTTAAAGAACGTTCCTTAGCTAGCAGACCTAATTCCACATTCCATAAGACTGCCATTGTGCTAAAGATTTAAGAAACCAACTGCTCTAAGATAAAGCTTCCTGGTCAATAATAATCTAGCCTATTGAGGTACATAATACTTCTCAATTAAACTTGTGTTAATTTAGTATTAATTTTGTAATTAACTACAATTTCAGTATCTATGTACAGGGGGTGACTGAGAAAACTATTTGAGGTCCAATTTGAAAATATATTTGTAAGGATCTCGACCAAGGTTCACAACTTTGATGATTAATACATTCATTCAAGCCAGAACCTCACTACAAAAAAATAATATATAAAAAAGGTAGTGAATAACGTCATGTCTAGACCCAAATCAACCAATGAAAGTCAAATTAGCATAATGTGGAACAACAATATATGCATTGAGTGGGTTGTCATAAAAAAGCTTCATAATAAAATCCATGTCTAGAATTAAAAGACCTTAAAGAACATTTATGCTTGTAACACAAATGGCCATTCAAAACTGAATATGATTACAATATGTGAAATAGCATTACAAGAACTTGTAATGCTCTTGTGAACATCGTGTTAATTCTTGTAAGAATCCCTAAGATGCTTGTTATACTCAAAATTTTGTTGAAATTGAATTAATTTTTACCCTGTCGGTTAATTGGCTTAGGGTGATATATGCTTCTTGGATGGAATAATGAGTTCATGATTAACTCTGTATTAAGATTCATAGCATCTTCTAGTTATTTGCAAAGGAAATTTATAAATTACTTGCTAATGTCATATGGCTTGCTTGAGAAATATGTATGTGTTCTTATTGATGGGTACTAATGACTATCCACATTTAGTTCTTTAATATCCTATTTGACAAGCTTTCCATAGACATTTCTTTGCCATACTAAGTATTTTTGAAAACATATTTGAGTAGGACTATAGTAGATACTACCAGAAATAGCTTCTTTGCAGTTTTTGAGAAATACTAATAAAGCAAAAAAGAACATCTACTAGTTGGTAGACATAATGGCAACTCTCTAGCAATTGAATTTAATTTCATACATGCACATATCTAATTTAATGTCATACACGAACATATCTAATTTAACATCATACATGAACAAACATATAATATAAAATGATAACCAATAATGTCATATACATTAACAAACACATAATATATTATGATAACCAATAATGTCGTATATGAACAAACATATCATATATTAACCAATAATGTCATACATCAAATATAGAATGTCATATGTACATCAAATGTGTATCGAATATGTCTCTCAGATGCTTATATATATACATGGGGAAGGAAACAAGTCTCTATATATATGTATCAAATATCTCAACTACATCTTTTCCTTCCTACGAGGGGAAGGAAAGAAGTCTCTCGACGTCCTCTGCCGTCGTGTGGAGGGAGACAATGGAGATGATGGGGCCTTCCTGACACGCTCACTTGACCTCTTGTTGAGGCTCTTCTCCAGGTCCAACTAATAAAAAGAAAGTAGATATGAATCAATATTTATTATATGTTGAAATCAAATATATGTACTCACAAAATCAATTATTTTCTTACCGCCAACAAATAGTCACTCTGTAAGTCCACCTCAAATGCTCGTGGATGATCAGGCGTGACAAGACCCTACAACAATTCAATAAATATAATCACTTATAAATAACATTAGAAATTTGAGATTAAATATTATAAACAACAACTAAAACGAAGAAAATTCTTTCATACCTCTATCAGTGGCTGTGAGCTAGCCACAGTTGCGGCCACTCCACTATCAACAGACTGTCGCAGATGAGGAGGTGTGTCCGACATCATGAGCTGCACATCATACAATACACGTTATATCTAACATGAAACATGGAATAAATATAATCAAATGAATTAAATTAACATGAAACAACTATACCTGTGTGAAGCTCGTATGATGTCTCTGCTCTGCATCTGTGGTAAAGGTTGAGGGTCCTGTGGAGAACTGATGCACATGCATATTTTTTTTGGTCAATCTTTAATGTGATTACGTAATAAATATATGTATTAATTAAAATGATTAAATTGATACATATCTTAGGACTCGTCGAAGGGACAAAAAATGGGCCTGGAGGATCACTGCTAGGCCCAGGAACACTTTGACCCTAAATGTTGAACAATGTCAATAAATCCTAATTAATTGATCATTCACTATACATATGAAATGTGATCAAATTAGTAATTTACATGTGTGTCAATGCCAAATGTCTCATTCAGGAACTGATCGGTGACAAGCCCATCATCTGCACCATCTCCGACATGAGTGCCAAATGTGCATAGGGATCCACATGAAGTGCACATGTGACCATGATGTATAGAAGGCTCCCCCTCAACTAATGGGCTCATGGAATGGATGAGGGTCTGTTTCAAAGCATTAATGGTCCCTAGAGTGCTGGCCTCTACATGTTCCTTCACAACTGAAGGAATAATCACATGCTCACGCTGTGGATGGACCACGGGTGCCCTAACTACATTAGGGTCACGACATGCTCCGGGCCTCTCAAATGATGACCCCCCACCTCTACCCTGGGAGTCTAACATATCAAAATAATTGGGGATCTCCCCAAGGACAAACTCACAATATAATTTCTTCAAAAAATACATGGGGACCTTGTGATTGTTGCAAGGAGGGGCATCAAAAACCATCCACCATCTATCCCAAAAATTATTTCTAATAGCATCATGTATGCACCAATGGATGAGGAATCGTTTAGTACCCTCTCTAACAGTATTTTGCTCACCGAGTTTTCTAAATAATGCACATATACTACTTTTTGGTATTTCCTTTTTTTTAACATCTTCATATGACAATTTATTTGATAAAATCTTTTTTGTTCATCCCTCTTAGCCCGCCAAATATCTAACTGACCACTAACTGAGGCTATCTGAGTGTTAATGGATTCGAGGGATGATGCCAATTGAGCCCTCATTGGATTGGTTTGTCCGAATTCTTTCAACCGAGCAATGATTCCTTCTAATTCAGTTTTGCCTCTCTCTATTTCATTTCTTAGATTTTCTTGTGTGCCTGGTGGAGGTCTTGCAATTGGTTCGGGTTGTGGAATTTGTTCTTCTTGAGGAGGGTTTTGGTTTTGGGGTTCTTGAGGGTTTTGATGCTCTTGTGAATTTTCTAGTTGATTATGAACATTTCTTGATAAAAAATCAATTGAAATTCAAATAAATAAACAAATCTAAATGAAATTTGTAAAAACCCTACAAAAGAATATTAAAAACTTACAAAACAATATGAAAAATATATCAAACAATGCAAAGTTAGGTGTATATCACTTACGGAGTCGTCGTGGGTGCGCTTGTGGTCTTGGATTTCATCGACGAGGAGGCATTTTGGCAAATGGTGGTGCAAATGTTGAGTCTTCAACTCGCGTACGCGCTGCTCGCTGTAGGAGTAAAAGAAAATGGTAATGAAAATGATGGGCTGCGGGTTTGCAGCCCATCATACATACTTTTTATTTTTTAGAAAGCACGTACGCACTATAGGGCATGCACACTATAGCTCGTACGCGCTGTTTAAAATAGGAAAAAAAAAATTGTTGTCACCTTTTTGGCAACACAACTCGGTGCATATGCCCCTTTATTTATTCCCAATTGCCAAAAAAGTATTCATTTTATATTGAGTGACATTTATATTTTCTCATTATCTATACATATTTTTTATAATCATATTTTAAAAATCTGAGTATAATTGAACAAGGGTGGAACCGTAATGTAACATCAACAAATTAGTTTACATACTAATAAAAATTAATAAACTAAACTACTTCTAATTTGAATTTTAAATTTCCTTATTTTATAATTTATATTTAAAAAATAATTCATTCACAATTTTTTATAAAAAACCTAAAAACTAATATAGGGATTGGGGTTTTCATTTGTCCAAATTTGTAGAATCTATAATGCCTTCCACAAACATGGGGTGCAAGCACCAAAGTTCTTGTCTTTAGTGTGTTGGCTTTTGGGGTAAGAGTTGAGTCAAGTTGTTTGACTTTCAACTTTAAATGGAATGCAAATGACATTAGAACTATGTCTTTAGAAAATAATAATTGATATTTAAAATTTAAAAAAATAAACAACTTATGATTGTTAAATTTAAACCTTTTAGATAATAGTTGCAAAATAAGATTAATTATAAATATTAAAGTATTATATTAATATATAGAATGTAAAAATATACTTTTAAAAATTATTTTAAAATGAAATAAAAGTGAAACTAATTTTTTTTTAAAGAATCTAAAGTTAAATCACCAAGTTTATTGTTTCTTAATATTATAATATAAATTTAAGTTGAATGAAAGTATTTTTTATTTATTTTTGTATTATTATTTTTAATAAATTTTAAAAATTAAATATTTATGAAAGGTAAATAAAGATAAATAAATTAACTCAAAAATACATTAATAAATGTTGTAAATTTAAAATAAATGAAACTTTAAAATCTTATATTTTTTTAATACTTTGACAAATGTCTATAATGCACACTTGTTCCATTTTGGCATAGATCTGTGGCATTTGGTTTCCACCTTTTCTATTTTGGTGTTGGTTTCTGGCATTTGGTTTTCATATTATGTGCCCCATATTTTAACATTCTTTTCTCCCAAACCTTGTAGAGACAAATTTTAATGTATATGAATTAATTCAAAGAATTTAGGAAGATTTGAAGAGAGTCTTTTCCTTGAAACTTTGTTCCTAAGTCAAATTGCTCCTTTGCCTGGAAATGTTGTTCTTAATATGTTGGTAAACAGATTGTTCTTCTTCTTTTCCTCTTTGTATGTGCCCAAATTTATAACAAAGAACAACTTTACACAACAGTTGGGAAACCATTTCTAAGAATATCTAGTTTCCCTCTGAATTGAGGTACAGCTCCCTATGTAAATGATATTCAATGAATCATGTTTTATCTCTAATTCCTACTGCAGGGTATGTTCTTAACCGGAGAACAGCAAAGGAAAACCGAGTTCCACACAGGCAAGTGAAATCTCAGGCAAAATTTAGATGCAAAATGTTGTGCTGTGATCTTCACACTCTTATGAATTTCTCAACAAAGCAATCATGATAGATGCAAATATGAAATGCAATGCAAGCTTAACTATGTAGATGAAACAACTTACAGATACTTGTTGTGTTTGAACCCTCACAATCTTATGACTTCTGACGCACAATAGAATATCACAATGATTAAGAAGAAACGGAATGGAATGCATACAAATGAAACACTTAACGGATATATTTCCAACAACTAGTTTCAACTCTCTAATTGATTTACCAATTCCATTAAAATGAAACTCTATTCACTTAATTACTTCAACTTAACCTTTATGGAAATATAACATATAGAAGAAGCAAGTGGACAGTAAAGAAATGGCACAAAACTCAGTTGTCTCTGCAACAAGATTCGCACCAAAAATTTGCCGACCATTCATTAATCATTTAGCCTTATACATATAGAGATGAGAGATGATCGTTACCATAGGAATACCAATCGGTTCATCTCCTTAGAAGACAAATGACAAGAAGTTAATTTGTCATTTACAAAATTTACAGAATAAAACAAAAGAAAATGAAAAGAAGACATTATTTTGACTTCTTCCCCTTTTCCATTTTCACTCTATATGCCCTGGCAGCAACTATAATAGGAATTAGCTCATCATTGCTAGACACGTGTAAATTTGTGAATCTTAAGAGCCATTTTGAATGCTCTCAAGCTAATTCCTTTACAGAATCCATCTGACTTTTTAATTCTTCAGCTGCCACATGTATGCATCCGCTCAACGTCTATAAATCTGTTATTATGTTTTGACTATTACGAGTGATGCTTGAGAGGTTACTCAAATATACAAAGAAGTTATTTTTCATCACTTCTATTCCAATCAAAGCCTTTCCTTGACCACTAGTCTACGGTTCAGAATGCAGTCCTTTCATCAACTCGAAAGCTCTGTCCTGAGTCTTCTTTACTTTATCTTCTGTTTCCTTAAGCCCCTTTTCTGCTTCTTGAATCATCTCTTGTTTGAATTGCATACCTTGAAGCCATTCAAACAGGGCTTCATTACCTTTATTCAGAATCTTCACTTCAACTGCTTCTTTTGCCTTCATTTGAATAATCATCTTCAGAAGGGAAACACACTCTTCACATCTTCCTCTCTCTGTGGCCAGAGTATGTTGATTAGATGTGAGGTTATCTTTCTCAGTCTCTAGTTGAATGATAACATTTCCAATCTGCTCAATCAACATAACTCCATCCGAATTGAGCTTGTCAATCCATTCCTTCCCGATCTGATCGAAATGTCGGTCTTTTTGCAGCTGGGAGATGAAGGCTTTTAGTTCCTTTGCCATGGGATTTTCAGCAGCAGGTACACCAGTAATAGTTGCCAATGGGACAACTAATTTCCTGATGAACCTCTTAAGCTCTTCTATCTCAGATTTCATTCTGATCTTTGACAACTTGAGATCCTCCAATTGATTTTCTATGATCTCATTACTTGATCTCCATAGGCCCACCTTTGTATCGTGCATGGCTTCTCCAAGATCAATAGAATGCAGAGTAAAATCTCCAAGAGTTAGGTCTTTGATTCGCCCTGCCTTACTGGGTTTGGCAATCTCCATGGTCAGATGTCTTGTTTCTAGATCTTGTCCCAGAATTGACAAAGTTTTGTGCTTCTTGACCTTCACCATGGCAGAACCAGAACGAACTGCCTGAGATACAATGTCCTTTGCAGGAACATGTTCATCTTTTCTTTTCCTTTTTCTTTCCAGTGAGTCTTCAAGCCAGGACTCTGTTCCAATTACCTTAGAAGCTACTCCTAATGATTCGATGCTGAACATCTTCTTCTTCACTGGAGTCTTCACCATTGTTTCTGCGGAGAAAGGATTCTTTGAATCTCTAGAAAGAAGTCTAGATGAGCTTGGAGCTTTTTCTTCCTCTTGTGTTCCTCCTTCAGCCTTGTCCAATTCAGTGGATTCACTACGACTAGAGTCTCCATCTCCAATCTCTACTACCTGAATTGGAGAACCAGGTGGCTGCAAAATGGGAGTCTTCTTAGATAGAATAGGACTATGATGAGGAGATGGAAGTGGTGTAGTATGAGGAGAAGGGATAGGTGTATTCTGTGGAGATGGAGATGGGGAAACATGAGGAATGAAGATTGGAGGAGAACCACTATCTTTTTCCTCAGTAGACTGGGTCCCAATAACTGGCAGAGAGCCACCTTGACATGTCAGAGATATGGGAATTTTCTTCTCAGGTGGTTGATCTCCTCCTCCTGCAGGCATAACTGGTCCTTGAGTGGCTGATATTGATACATTGGGTGTGGCACTATGAGAAGAAGTGGGAGTGGCAACGGTTGGAGATTGTTGAGAAGCTTTTCCCTTAATTCGGCCCTTCTTAGCTGTCCAGTCTACCCATTTTCCTATTCTTTTGATAATCCTAGCCACCATAACATCGAGATCTTCATCTATATTAGTGTAGGGATCTGAACTGACTGGGGTATTTCTCAACCTTGTTAAATATGTATTGCTATACATATTCTGGCCATCATCCTCTAGCCCTTCTACATCTAAATTGATACCATAAGTTTTTACTTGATCCATCGTGAATCTAGCAAAGGCACGATCTCTACTCTCCAGCTCATCTTTACAATTTGCCCAGTAGTCTTCTATGGTGGTGATATGTTTGATCGTGCTTCCAATCTGAATCACATCTCGAGCATACCCATTTAGGTCAAACATAGGTCTCAAAACTTCATACTCTTGTAATTTGAACCTTCCTTCAAACGCTTTCACCATGTTCTTAGCATCTGACCTGGATTCACAACTGTAAGCTCCAACCTTCATAGGGAATTCATATCCCTTCTTTCGCAGTCCAGTACTCAATGCGTTCACCTGGAGAGCCTATCTCACGATCTCCATCAACACGATCATTTCATCTGGGTATCTGGGCATCTTCAAGGGAAACCCATCGAATGCTGCAAAACACAAATAGGAGAAGGATGAGAATTGTATAAAGAAGCAACCAAACTGACTGATTACTGCCATTGCTTCTGGGCTGAATCTTCGCTCCAAACACCCTTGGAGTTCCCTGCAAATTCTCATAGTGAATGCATCATTAACTCTAATAAAATCTGCATAGCTATTTTGTAGCTGCAAGCACGGATAGAATTCATAACTTTTAACATTTTCTAGCACATCCTCAATTCTAGGGAGGCCTGGCAATAACTGTAAGGAAGCCAGCATATATATCAAGAAGGAAGACATATAAAATGAATTATAAAACTTGGTTGCACTGAGAGCCCTAGATAATTGCTCACTGACCTCAAATGCCCAGTCAATATACTGCGAATCTAAGCAAATAATTTGCACCAAGAAAAAATATTGCTCTGCAAAATTAAAGGCATCTACCTCACCTTTGAGTCGATGCAAAAGAACCATAATATCCACAATCTCTGGCTTGAGATCAGTGCCAAAAAGGGTTTTAGGGACCTTACTCTTGACTCCCCTTGGTTTCTAGAACCAGGACTTCATGATTTCTTTCCTCCATACCATCTTTTTCAAAGAGAATTCTGATATGGCTCCTCCAACTGTTAGTGTGGAGAACTCCTCACGTTCTAGGATTCACAGACAGTTCACCACTGCTTGCCTATCAACTGAAATCAATACACTCTGATTAGGAAACAGAATCTACTTAGTGTCTAGATTGTAATGATTGATACATTCAACAATCAACTCCTGAGGTTGAACTGCCACAGGAAATCCAGCTGCCTCCACCAGTCCACTCCCATGGAGCTTCTCAATAATAGGATGAATTGGTTCAGTCCTTATCCTTCTCTGAAAATATAGAATATCATAAAAGCGGAGTGAAGTATCTGTGATGTTCTGCCATGTTGATCGAACTCCACCCAAACCATCAAATCCAGATAAATGAGCCATTTAATCAAACAGATGTAGACTATGAAACTTGAGAATGTAAATGATTGCGAGAAATAGCTTTGCAAGTACTGTATTAGCAATGTTCAATTCAACATCATAACGATTCAAAGCAAGAAAATGGTAATTTGAAAATTGGTTATATTGTTCTTTATATAGAAACCTCAATTTACCTATTAGGTTTTCAGGATTCGCACCACACAAGCGAAATAAATGATCAATCTGTTAGACTGATGGTTATAACGGGTTCCTCCATGTCTTTTCACTTTTCCGTTGGCTTAACGGTAACTTCCTTTATTACTGACTTACTTTCCCATTTAACCCTGTTTCGAAAAAACCAAAACGGAGTACTCCCTAGTGTGAAATCCGCTCAGCTTGATTCTGCATTTAGACTCCTTTTCAGATGTGAGTATTCACTTCCCTTGTATCCTTTAGGCTTCTTGTGATTAATTTGTTACATAACCAAGCCTGCAAGATTAATTTTCTGGACAATGCAAAAAATCACCTCTGAAGGTAGAAACTCTACAAAGGAGAAGGCAATTTCCAATTTTCATCGAAGCCTCCGTTTAGTCTTTTCTGTCTTAACTATTTCGCTTTAAGCCTTCAAAAAATAGAAAAAGTACTTCACCAATGGAAGTGGGGCCCACTGACTTCCTTTACTTTCTTTAGTTATGCCTGTTCAAAAAATTGACTTCTTGGTGCGAAAGCTGGTAGAAGGAGAAGCTATTTTTCAATTTTTCGCAAATATTCCTTTTACTCATCTCAATAGGTTTTAAATCATTCATGTCATTGAGACATCCTGAACTTTAGATGATCTTAAGCAAAACATAACTCTTCTTTCTGAATTCATCCTATAGACTGCATTTACATTTCTGGCGGAGTTTCACCTTCTGACTACGAAAGTCCGCAGGAGGAGAAGTCAGTTTTGAGTTTTCCGCCAATGTCTTTTCTGATCACTTTGGCAATTTCCGAATGATTCCCATGCTAGAATATGATGATAATTAACTAACTTGTCTATAACTTCACTCACCTTTCTATTTTGAAATCTGCAAATCGTATTTAAAACTCATTGCGGAATTTTACCTTCAAGGTGCGAAAGTTCACAAAAGGAGAAGGTAAAACTGAAATTTTTGCCCCTTCATCTTTCTTCATATTCAGTCCGTATGATCTGCAAGTAAATTTATCTAAGGTAGTATCCTTTGAGAATCTCCATCGAGTAAGGATCTAGACTACCCAAATGAACTATGACCATGAGGAAAACCCACCCAGCTATACAATGTGCGAGAAGGGGGAAGGATGGAAACCCGATGGAGAAAATCATCACCTAAAGAGGGAAGACTTATTGACTTGACAGGACCAAATATGACGAAACATCTACTTTGCCAAATTACTATGGGATTAAAAGTGGGGCAACATAATATAAAAGTGAGATCATCAAATGTTCATGAAATGTTGTCTTTTTTGTACAGATATGTAGGGTTTTGTGTAAGTTTCTAGCAATTTTATTTGGAGTAAGTATGATATGTGAATCTTTTTTCTTGGAGGAGAGATTTATTGTATGAGCAAATAATTCAAGTTCATAAATTTGTGCACAATACAAGTATATTTCTGACTTTTGTCGATTATTTAAGATGATATTTTGTTGTCTTGGTTTCTATGATCTAAGTTGGTTGCTCATGCTTTGTAATTTTTTGAAAATGTGGAGAGTGTATAGAAACATGTATTGCCCAGTGATTTTTTTGTGATTTGAAAGTGCAATGGAGATTTTGAAGATTTATAGGTAGTGGATAATCCTTTTGTGGGGATGGACTATAAAATTTGAGCCATGGGAGGAAAACAAGGATGACATTATGGTTAAAAGTATAGTGATTGGGTATCAAAGGCTCGTGAGATTATTGTCAAGGATGTGTTGGGAAAGTTTTTTTTTTTTCTAGATTTTAAGATTAGATCAAGAATGTTTTTAGATTCGACTATATTAGATATTCTTATCTGATTGGTATTAGTTTTCTATACTTCATGTAGATTAGATTAGAATGTTTTTGAATTGAATTGTATTTAGATTTGAAAATAAACATAGTGCAGTTAGTGAGTTTTCCACCATTCATGTCTATTACATAAGAACATATTTGGATCCAACTACATTTAGATGATAAACTAAACACAATTGCATCCTTTTGTCAAAATCTTATAACTCTATTTATATCTCATGCAATTTTTTATATATCTGATTTCACATTTATATAATTGATATGTAACATTTTTTTGTGGGCAATGTTTAAGTATTCTAGTCCACCATTAAGCCTATTTCCTCACAATGTACTAGTGCTCCTGAATGTCAAAAATTTAATGTAGTAGCTCAGTTGCCCCTGGAGCCAAACATCAACCTACCCACCTGATAGCGTTCAACATGGTATCTAAGTTTGAATTTGAAATGAGAGGGAAAAGTTTTTGCTGTAAGACAAAAAGGAATATATATAATTCATTTGATCTGTGTAGAGCAGAAGAGTTGGATAGGTTGTACAGTAGAGGACAGAGTAGAGAAGGAAGTCAATCAATAGATCAAGTTAGAGTTCAGAAGATAGAAGGAAGTTTCAATTTTGTGTTTGTAGTTGCATGTGTTGGATCCTTTTGTTATTCTGTAAGTTCATTTTTTATTTTTTTGTCCTGTGAAGCAGTGATTACTCCAAACATTGTTGTATGCAACCATTAGTGATATAAGTTTTAAGTTTTAATTTTTTAGTTTTAAGTTTTAATTTTTTAGTTTTAAGTTTTATCAATTTGAAGATTTTAAGGTTTTTTCTAATTGAAGCCGAATGCTTCCAGATTTTGTAATAGTTTTATCTTATTTGAATAGAACACAAGCAAGCAAGCAGGCATACAAATCTTTGTTGTTCCCTTCTTCTATTGATCATTGCATGATATTTTGCATTTGAGAAGTTCATAGTTGAAAGCTTCATCCTTTGGCTCTCTGCATTTTAATAGTGGAAAAATTTTAGACACAAGGTCTAAGAAAAAGGTCACTTAGTTTGTACAAGAGGTGTCATCTTTATCGAGTCCACCAAGTCTCCCTCTCTGCCCTCACTAAGTTCACTCAATTCCCTTTTATTTACCAAGCTCACTTGAAATCCTCTATTGCCAAGCATCACCTTGCAATGATGATCGAGCTCACTCGGCATCTTTGCTATCAAGCTAACTCAACATACACTATGTCGAGTCGCCCTTAGTGTCAAGCTACTCGGCTCCTTCTTGTGCCAAGCTTACTTGGCACAATCTTCCTATCACTCAATGTCTTCCCATGCTGAGAGAAATTATTAAAGTTTGTGATTTATTTTTGTCATGGTATCAGTGCTTTGAGGCCCCACATCTATAGTGAGTTAGGGCATTTGTTTTCTAGGACATTTGACATAATAGGAGATGCAAGAAAGATATGGTAGCAACCACCATCCTTTAATGGAAAAAATTATGGTACATGGGCAAAGAAGATGAAAACCATAATGGTAGCTAATGACTTATGGGAGTTTGTGATCAATGGGTTTAATGATGTTACAGTCCCAGTAGTGTATGTTGCCCTCACAAATCCACAAAAAACTTAGTTGAAAGAGTCAAGGAGAAAGGATGTAAAGTCATTAAGTTTGATTGAGAAAAAAATGACAGAGATAGTCTTTCCCATACTATGACAGAGATTACTATTTTCCATACCTTTGCGCTATATCCAAGCTTTGTCAAATGCTTGTCCAACCTTGCATACTAGGTTCTGGGTGCTTGCTTCAAGCCATACAATGCTTTCTGTTAGTGTAAATAATTAATTATTATTGCACTTTACTTAAGTTTACTTAGGATAATGCATTTTTATATTAGTTGTCTTGTAGACACTTAGGAATATGCATAAACATATGAGTTGTCTTGTTGACAACACAAGAGTTAGCAACTTATTAGAGCACATGGTGTCTACAACATCTCTTTATGAGATACACCTATGTAAACTTATCCTCTCATCATCACACAAACTCCTGTGCTCAATGGAGGATAATCCATTCTTAGTGGACATGTGCTTAGTTGTGATGTTTATCTCTTTGTTGACTCCTAGTCATTCTAGTTGCCTTTATATACATGCACTTCTAGTGCATATTCATCTCATATATAATTATCAAATATCCATTAACATCTTAATCATTATTGAGATTCTTATTTGATCATCATTAGTCTCTCTTTTTCTAGTGCTTGAGCTTCTTGATCTTGGCATCATTTTTCCCTAAGGAAAATTCTTGCAGAACCTATGACTGGCAAGAAATTTCCCCAGATTACAACCAACACCATCAGACCGAAGAGTGAATAATAATCCCACACCTACAAGAGAGCCCTTCTCGAGGAAAAAATTTCAAGCACAAGGGAACATACCTACTATACTAAAGAACCTAGCCTGGTCAATTAAGAAGTACAGTTCCATTGAAGAGTTGAAAAGAACCAAGGATAATATCTCAATGTATGTGTATCATCTTAAATTGGAAGCACTTCCATGATAAGAGCATTTAGCCCTCTGAGTAAGTGGTCTAGGGTCATGTCAAGTGCCTTGAATAGGTCTTAGCATGGATTTGGTTGTTCCTATTAGAGAAAAAGGATAATTTAATTTCAATTATTAAATTACCTTTTCTCCCTTCTCAAGATTTTGCTTTATGCATTTTTTAGCTTTCTCTATTTAATAATTATTAAATAGCTTTTACCTTTAGGTTACCCTTTGTAACTTATTAGGTTACCCTTTTTGGGTTTTGATCTCCTTTTATAAGGATTGATCTCTTTGTAATTATAATCCATTGAATAATCTTTTCTTCATCTGAATATAATTTGCCTATCAAACCCTTGCCTCTTCTTCTCTTTTGCTTCTCCATGATAGTTTTTTACATGCAGTTATTCTTGGGCTTCATGGATTTGATTGGTATATTTGCCCAAATCCTACATGGTATCAGAGCTAGATCTATTGTAGCTTATGCAGTATTTGGAGAAAAAGGGAGAATAAGAATTTTGTAGATCAGATCTGGTGTTTTTCAAGTATTTCCTAAGAAAATAGGGGGGTCACCAATTTTCAAATTAATTTGAGGCCAAACGGACTTCACAGATGGATCTGGAAGGCATCAAAACCCTTGTTTCCATATAATGTTTGTCCAATTTGGACATTGATCTGGGAGGAAAAAAAATTGTTAAGCAAGGTCATACAGCCTCTACACGCACTCCAAGGAAAAAAAATCATAAAAAGTTGCAAAAAAAAAAAAAAAAGTAGCTTTTTTACTACTGTAGTTTAAGAAAACTATGAATGGTCACCAACACCATTAGTGGCTATGGTAAACCACCGACAGTTACTGCCAGTGGTCCTGCAAACCGTCGCGGCTTAATGGCCATTGCAGACATCGTCACCTCCCACAAGCGGCTACCACCAGCGATGCCACCCACCTGCCACTACTGCCAATGGCTCTGCTACCCACCTCTGCCCCATCGGTGGCTTTTTTTGTGAGTTTTTTAATTATTTTTTAAATTATTTTTTAATGCATTTCTAGAGGCCCTGTCTTTTTTTTTCTGTAACTAGATCATACGGACGTATTTTTTCAATCCAAAAAATGCACCAGAAAACTAGTTCTTAGATAGACACATTGGTGTAGGTGTTTTTAAGTTTTGATGTAGTTCGATTGCCTATTTTAGCAATCAAAGCTAGATGTTCAATTTTTCACTCTAGAGGGCCTATCTTGAGCATCACATCTCCATTTTTTGAAAATGCTATATTTTTGGAAAGTTGGTTCTGTCTACTTTTCAGAAATGATGTAATTTATTCTAGATTCTGCTCCATGCTTTTTTTTATCATGTTTTTCTCTATGGTGGATATCTTCGTTATTTCAAATCCAGAGATCATTTTCTTAGCATGGGATCTCTTCTTTTGGGTTGTACTATCTTTTGCATCGCCTTTTTTTCCTTTTTTGATCATTGTTGATATCATTTGTAAGCATTTTTATGCAAACACACTGAGATAAAGTGTCGCTCCTTGCTTTTCAGGATCCTTTTCATCATTGTGATTTATTATACTCGCACTATATTATAAAGTGCCATGGTGGGATCGTTGATTGCCATTTAGTACCCTCTTCCTTTGTCAAGTGAGTGTCCTTCCATGACATTAGCCCCATGATGTGTCAGTGATAGGTGCCTTTACAGGTTTTTGTACCCCTTCCTCACTCACGATGTGCCTAGTTCTTTATGTTTTGTAGGAGATTTTTGGCCCACTTTCTCAATTTCCTATTACCTCACCCTGTCTACATTGAGGGGGGGTTCTTCTATTGTTTCTAATGTTTTTTTGGTTTGATGGTTCGTTGGAGTAAGCTATGTATTTAGTTTTTGATACTATATACTAGGCGATTATAGTGGCTGGCAACCTATGCATTTTGATGAGATGGATCATCTACCATATAGACACTCTTGGTTTGTAGCCTTTTGTTTCCATGGAGGTTCTTTAGATCAGCAGTTTCTTTTTTATAGAGTTTGCGGCTTCTTCATGCTTCAGTGGTTTTCTTCATGATCAGTCTTTGTTCCTATTTTCTAGAACATTCCTCTAGTTGGAGGCTTCTGTAGTCCTTCACTAGATTTCCTGCTCTCTTTTGGAGTAGATTTTTTCCTGCTAGGTTTTCTATATTTCTCTATTTCACAGAGATTTTATTGTGATTGGGTACCTCATCAAACCTTGTTGTCGGGACCCAAGTTTTCTTTCTGCATTGCTTTGTAGCTGCATTGTTTCTCATCTTAAGGGGGGGTGTTAGAGAAAAAGGATAATTTCATTTCATTTATTAAATTATCTTTTCTCCCTTCTTAAGATTTTTTTTTATGCATTTTTAGCTTTCTCTATTTAATAATTATTTTATAATTATTAAATAGTTTTCACCTTTAGGTTACCCTTTGTAACTTATTAGGTTACCCTTTTTGGGTTTCTATCTCCTTTTATAAGGATTGATCTCTTTGTAATTATAATTGTTTTGAATAATCTATTCTTCTTCTAAAAATACAATTTTTTTGTTTTCAGATCAAACCCTTGCCTCTTCTTGTCTTTTTCTTCTCCGTGATAAGTTTTTTGCATGTAGTTATTCTTGGGCTTCGTGGATTTGATTTGCATATTTTCTCAAATCCTACAATTTTTCCCCCTTGTTCTACTTCTCTCCCCTTATTTCTAGCTTTTTTTCTAACAACTTTCTCTAAGAAACTGAAGACTTTGACTTTCTAGGTCAATGACGACCTAAAGGGTCAAGGTCTCCTAGGTCAAGCATGACCTCAACCCTCACCTAGGGTAGAGTCAACCTCAACCTTGACCCCAGGTCCAAATTTCAAGTTGTGGAGGTTTTGAGATGTTGGGTTTCAAAATGTTTCATTTTCCCACTTCCAAGTCAATTGTTTGGTGTTTTAGAATGGTAAATTCTTAAATTGCATCTAATCTAGGTCCATTTCTAGAGGTTAAGGTTAATTGGGATTTAATTTCCAATGTTAGCCTCTCTAGAAGTTTGGGCCCTATATTACTATATAAGAAAGCCTTCTTCTCTCATTTTGACATCTATCTATCAAGTTTACATCCACTATCTATGAGAGATGTTATTATCTACTTTTCATAAGAAGACATTATATCGGATATTCCATTATCAAGCATTCAATCATCCAATTCATCAAGGAGATCAATTATTTGTCATTAAAGGATTCAATCTCTATGGATCCCTCTTATTGAAGATTTCTCCATCCACATTCATTCAAGCTTATTCCTATGCTAAGATCCATTCAAGATTGATGTTGAAGATCTAATGCCATTCATTTGAGACATCCTACACACAATTCTACATTAATTTGGAGCATCCATACTTGTGGATCCAAGGATTTGAATCCTCCACAAGGATTTCAACATAAGCAAGGTGAATAGTTTCATTCACTTTGTTTATTTTATATTGCAATTTCAATTACATTTCAAGGTTGATTCCAAATTGGGGTTTGACCAAGGCAAACCCCCCATCCAAACAAAAAAACCATTTTTCTTGCAGGTGCAAGTATAGGACAATGAATTGAAGTGTAGATTTGGATACCCTTTTCAACAAACTTCTGAGATCCACAGATATAGTTTTTGTTAGAGCAGTGCAGGTCAAGGTCAAATTTTTGGGGTTAGGGACAACCTTTAATGAGGGGTATAGTTGTGCCCTGTGGTAAGATTGTGCCCTGCTATATGGGTCAAGGTCAACTTGCTTTCAAAAATATAAAAATTTTCTGGGTTTTCTCCATCTCGGCACTTCTAGCCTGAAGCAAGTTGCAAAATTTCCCAAAACTATATACAGACATCAAAATTCAGCATTTTCTAGATTTCACCTACTTTAAGGTTAGTATTTTTCTTTTGTCAATATTTATTTCTATTCATTTCGGTGAACCCGACATGCTTAGCCTCTTTTCTTTTGTGGAATTAGATGCCCTATTGTGTTTTATGGTGTTAGATTTCTCTTCATAATATCTTGTGTGTTCACCTTCATTATTCATTTTGGTGAATTTGACATGCTTACCCTCTTTTTTTGTGCCCTATTGTGTTTTATGGTGTTAGATTTCTCTTTATACTACCTTGTGTGTTCACCTTCATTATTCATTTTGGTGACCCAACACACTTACCCTCTTTTCTTTTGTGGAACTAGATCTTCTATTATGTTTTGTGGTGTAATATTTCCTTTTGTGTTATCTTGTTGGTTTTATATTTGTCTTTTATGTTAAATCTTGCATGCTAATTAGATTTCTTGCATCTATTTTTCAAAAATACAAAAAAAATTACAAATTCTCTTTCAAAATACAAAAATATTCATGCTTTATGTTTTCTTATTTTAGTTCATTTGCATGGCCTTGTTTATGAGCTTTACTACTACTAGTCCTACTTCTAATATTACAGTTAGAAAAAGTCATAGACTTATGGATACCTTAGGATTTTGTACAATAATTTGATTATTCGTGATTTCAATCCTATTATGGAGAAAAACTCTTCTCACTCATCTCATGATGAGGATGATTCTTTAAGAGTTCCTCTTGAACAAGTCCAAAAAATTTCAACCAAACTTGATAAAATTGGTAATTGGCTTATGCAAGAAAACCATAATTAAGATTCTATTCAAGCTATAGAGGCTCTTAAGAAAGTTCTTCATGATAGTGATCAAGGTGTTAACCTCTTGTGTGGTATTACTCACCTTATGCATTCAAATGTTAAATCTTTAGCTCAAGAAGCTCAAGATTTAGGGTTGATTCCTCCTGTCACTAGTGTAGAACCTTCTTCTATTCCTTTCCCTAGTGTTCCAACTTATGCTCCTTCTTTGATAACAGTGAGGATTCCCTCTATGCTTATGAGTGTTCCTTTTGTGTCCCTTCCTACATCACAACTTTCTTATCATAATGTT
The DNA here is from genome assembly GCA_028749045.1 of Cupressus sempervirens. Classification (NCBI taxonomy): domain Eukaryota; kingdom Viridiplantae; phylum Streptophyta; class Pinopsida; order Cupressales; family Cupressaceae; genus Cupressus; species Cupressus sempervirens. The sequence continues at coordinate 994,774,345 of CM053785.1, read as the reverse complement.
CCTTTTACTTATTCTAATCCTTTGCCAACTATAGTTCCAACTATTCCTTTAGTTGTGTCTTCCATCCCTATAGCTTCATACATTTTACCTAGTGTTTCTAATGTTGTTATTCCTCCTATTTCTTCTCATGATTCAACAATTATCAATTTGGCTCAAACTGTGTCATGTTTACAACAACAACTTGCATCCTTGACTCAAAACAAGTTTAATATTCCTACATGTGATATGGGAAGTCCTTTGTCCCAGGATATCATTCATACTCTTGTTGCTCAACAAGCTGATATGCCTTGTCTTGAGAATTACAATGGTAAAGGAAACCTTGTTCATCATGTTAAAACATTTCAAACACTTTGTAGTTATTATGATCATGACCGTAGGATTTTAGCTAAGTTGTTTGCTAGAACCTTTTGTGACAAGTCCTTACAATGGTTTTGTTCCTTGCCTCCTTATTCTATTAATTCATTTCCACAACTTTCCAATGCTTTTATTCAACAATTTCAAAACAACATTGGCCTGCAAGTGTCTTTGACTAATTTGATGCATTGTAAACAAAGTGCTAAATAAAACTTGACTAAATTTATTAGTAGATTTAAGAATTTACATGCTCATATTTCCTACCCTATTCTTGATATTGATATTCAATGTATGTTTATTTTAAATTTGCAAAAGGATATTAGAGATAAGATTATGCTTACTAAATTTACCTCTTTTCAACAAGTTTGTGTAGGGCTTCATCATTATCAATTACAAGTGAGTCCAATGGCTCCTATTCCTATTGATAAAAGTGATATTGCTCCTAACCCAAACAAATTTCAAAAAGTCAACAACTATGTCAAGATAAACAAACAAGCAAGTGAAGTTGTTGATCAAGTTGTTGTTGCATATCACAATGCCACTTCTATGTCCACTGCTTTTCGATTAAATTGTACATTTACTCCTCTTTCTGAATCTTTACATGCTATTATGAATAGGTTTTTAACTGCTAATATGATTACTTTACCTCCTATTCAACCTCTTTTACCTACTATGGCTGCATCTAAATCTTTTGATTCTAAAGTTTTTTGTCAATATCATCATTAGAATGGTCATGATACTAAGAAATGTTATCTTTAAAACATAAGGTACAAGATTTAATTGACTCTAATTCCTTATCTTTTGAAAATTTTGATGGTAGCAAGAATAAATTTGTTTCTCCCCCTAATGAAAATCTTCAAATCTATACGAATATTTTACCTCAACATGGTACTAATACAATTGCTCAGCCATCTTCTATGGATATTGTGTATGATTCAAAGATGGATGATCTTAGTCACATTTTTAATCAAGTGGAGCATATTGTTCAATCTGTATCTCCACCTCAGCTTCACTCTCAAGTTCTATCTCAACCTCAACTAAAACCTAAACCTCAACAACAAACTAAGAATAAAAGACCTCAAGAACTTTTAATTACCTTTGATGATTCTGAGACTATTAAAGCTTTGGATGGTTCCCATTATATTTATGCTAGGATTTATGACATACCTACTTGTGGTTGTCTTGTTGATCCTACATCCTTGGTCAATGTTATCACTGAAGAAAATATTTTTATGAAAAGATTGCAATGCGATTATTATGATACATGTGATGTGTGTATTCAAACTTGTAATGGTTTTCTTTATCCATCATTTGGTTCTATTAATTTATTGGTTGAACTTTTTTGAAAAATTGTGAATACTACCTTTTTTATTGTTCCTACTTTTGATTAGTATCAAGTTAAGCTTGGTTTTTTGTTGTTAAATTCCATTCATGTTGTTGCTTCACCTATTCATAAATTTCTTAAATTTGTTCATGATGAAGAAGTGAAGATTGTTAATCATAGTTTATATCACCCTTCTAGGCCTGTAGATTGTGCTACTCTTGATTTCTTTTGGCATTCATCACCTAATTAATGTCCTTCTCGACCTAATCATCTTTTCCACTCATATCAAGCCTATAAGCATTGTAAGATTCTCAAGTTAAACTTACCTCCTATGGATCTTAATCGTGGTCTTTTTCCTTCACCTTCCATACCTTCTTTATCTATGGCTTCTACGATTGTTAATCAAGCTCCTCCTATTGCTTGTTCATCTATTGATGATCCTACTAATCCTCCTATAAAACTTGTGAAGGATCCAGTAATTGCTCCTCCTAGTTCTCAACACATTTCAAACAAGAAAAAACTTAATCAATCTGCTAATGAACATTATAAGAAACGCCGTGCTCAAGCTAAAGCTTGTAATTCTATTCTTCAAAAATCTTTACCTTCTTTGGATACAACTATGCATGATGTGTTAGAAGAATTTTTTGATAATAATGATGTTAAGATGCATGATTCTTATGAATCCATTCATATCTTAGATTCTATTTTGATTAATTTAGATGAAGAATATACTCTTGATAATACTAATGATGTTAATGATGAATGTGAGACTGTTGACATTGACATTGATTTACCTAATATGCTTTCATCACAATTGACACTTACACCTAGTATCAAATATTATGATTCTCAAGAGGATCCTTGTTTGGAATTGACTATCACTCCTACTATGTTGGATACGTTCCCTCTTGCAAGTTAGCCACCTTCCCTAAATGATATAGAATGAGATAGGGAGAGTAGGTGGCACACTTGATTGGCTTATCCTTTATGGTGGCTCTTTTGTGTGTTTGTCTATTGTACTATGCTTCTCCCATGATGTGTTTGGTAAATGTTTTTAGATTCTTTTATACAATATTTGTTTCTCTATTGGTGCACAATGATAAGGGAATCATACCTATTGTACTATTCCTCTATATGTATCTTTATTCTTCCATATGTTGTTTTATGTTATGTTGTACTTGTGCTATTGTTTGTAAATGTTTCCTTGTGTAATCAGCTTAGATCCGCAACTTAGTAGCACTCATTCTTTTTGGTCTCTAGGTCATGGTCTAAAAAGATTCTTCTTTTTATCTCTTATGTGATATTTCCTCCTTTTTTATTGTAGCTCAACTTTCTCTGGGGAATGATGTCAATTCATTTGCAATATATATATATATATATATATATATATATGTATGTATTGATCATACTAACCTCACAATAGGTAGATCTCTTCTCTATTCTATGTATGGTTGTATGGTATTTCCCTTGATTTGTCTTTTTCTAGGAGCATCTTGTAGTGGAAACATCATTAGTAGAGTTTTTTATGTTTCCATTAAAGCCATTGCTCCTATTAATGTGTTATCAATGACTTTAACGTGGGGGCATACACTCTGCTCACCTATTGTACACACACACTTTTTGATATATTATATTATTTTTCAAGACACCTTCTCTCCCTTTATGGATTAGTGACTAATCCTTGAAGCATGGATTTATATTTTAGGATCTCTTGATCCATCTTGTTTCAAAAAAATTGATCCCTTAAGGTTGAAGATGTCCTTAAGATTGGATCTCTTTTTCTTTTTGGTTTTACTCTTATGGAATAGAATATTCTTGAGGGTGAATCCTTGATGGGTTGATTAGTAAGTAGCCACATTCACTAGGAGGTTCAATTCCATCTTTCTAGTTGTGTTGTTTCCTTGTGTGGTTCACAATGGGACATAAGTTCTCATTGGTAAAGATCATCACACTCTTTCTCTTTTTCTAGAGATGTCTCTCTCATTGTGATCTTGGAGTTGAAAAAGACTTGAGTCTCTAGGGGCTTGAGGATTTCTTTTTCCCTTTGATTTTAATAGGATTATCTTTTCATTATGATCTCCTTTATCAAGAGTTTGCATCGAGTACATACTCTTGCTAAAGTGGGGGATTAATGTATCATCTTAAAATGGAAGAACTTCCATGATAAGAATGTTTAACCCTCTAAGTAAGTGGTCTAGGTTCATGTCAAGTACCTTGAATAGGTCTTATCATGGATCAAGTTGTTCCCCCCTATTCTACTTCTCTCCCACTATTTCCAACCTTTTTCTTACAACTTCCTCTAAGAAACTAAAGACTTTGACTTTTTGGGTCAATGATGACCTCAAGGGTCAAGGTCAACCTCGACCCTAACCTAGGTCAAGGATGACCTCAACCATGACCTAGGGCAGAGTTGACCTTGACCCTGACACTAGGTCCAAATTTTAAGTTATGGAGGTTTCGAGATACTGAGCTTCAAAAAGTTTCATTTTCCCACTAGTGGGTCAGTTGTTTTGGGTTTCAGGATGGTAAAATCTTAAATTGCATTTAATCTAGGTCCATTTCTAGGGGTTAAGGTTAATTGGGATTTGATTATCCAATGTCAGCCTCTCTAGAAGTTTGTGCCCTAGGTCACTATATAAGGAAGTCTTCTTCTCTCATTTTGACATCAATCTGTCAAGTTTACATCCACTATCTATGAGTGAAGTTATTATGTACTTTTCATAAGGAGACATTATATTGAATGATCCATTATCAAGCATTCAAGCATCCAATTCATCACGGAGATCCATTGTTTGCCATTAAAGGATTTAATCTCTATCAAGCCCTCTAGTTGAATATTTATCCATCCACATTCATTCAAGCTTCTTCCTATGCTAAGATCCATTCAAGAATGATGTTGAAGATCTAATGCCATTTATTTATTTGAGAAATCCTACACACAATTCTACATTCATTTGGAGCATCCATACTTGTGGATTCAAGGATTTGAATCCTCCATAAGTATTTCAACATAAGCAAGGTGAATAGTTCCATATACTTTGTTTATTTATATTGAAATTTAAATTACATTTCAAGGTTCATTTCAAACTAGGGTTTTACTAAGAAAAACCCCCCATCTAAACAAAATAACCATTTTTCTTATAGGTACAGGTACATGACAATGAATTGAAGTGCAAATTTGGATACACTTTTTGGCGAACTTCTGAGATCCATGAACAAAAATTCCATCAAAGTAGTGCAAGTCAAGGTTGACTTTCTTGGGTCAGGGATGATCTTTAGTGAGGGATATAATTGTGCCCTAGGTTAAAATTGTGCTCCACTATCTAGGTCAAGGTCAGCCTACTTTCAAAAAGATAAAACTTTTCTGGATTTTTTCTATCTTGACATTTCTAGCTCGGAGCAGGTTGCAGAATTCCTTGAAACTATACATGAACATTAGAAATCAATATTTTCTATATTTTAAGGTTAGTATTTTTCTTCTATTATCATTTCTTTCTATTCAATATGCTATGATACAAAGTTGTCCTAGCCAAAGGGAAGCACTTTTGAAAACCCTTGATCACACAAAGACAACACTTGGTGCTAGCCCTTAGAAGATAGCATCACCATAGGTGAACACCTCTAAGGCTATGCCTATCATGTATGAAGAAAAAGCCAAGGTGCCCCCTTTTCTACTCAAACTCAAAAATTTTGAAAATAATCTTAATGATTGCCTTATAGACTAAGTAGCTTCCTACAATGTCATGTCACTTTTGATATCTCAGAAGTTAGGAGTTACTTCGTAACCTACAAATCGAATAGTGATCCAACTTGAGAAAACATAAGTGAAAGTCATAAGAGTGTTGAAGGATGTCTGCATACAATTAACTACATATCCTCATATCCAAGATATCATTGGCATACATGTAGTAGAAATTTTAAAAATATACAGTCTACTACTAAGCAGAGAATGGATTAGGTGTCGAAGAGGATGGTTGTCAACATAGTTCACACAATTATGGCTGCCTTGGAAAGGATTGAATAACCAAATTAAAATAGATTTTGAGCCAAAATTAAAGACCATGATAACATATTATAATGTTTTGAATGAAGTTTCCTTTCTTCAATCAGATTTAGGTTCTTATAACTTTTGATATAACTCCAAAAATTTGATAACCAAATTGCAAGATCACAAAATCTCACCCCATAGGAAGAAATTATAAATGAGTTTATAGATAGCATGATTTAAAATTTACAATGTTTAGGAGAAGATGTAGACCCAAATATCTTGCTCCTCCCAAGATTTTGTGGGTTGCATCATGCAAGACACTCTAAGTTTGAATTCTCAGATTGCTAGGAAGAAATTACTTGAGTTTTAACCCAGATGATGTACTCTATGACTAGCCAAACCACAAGTGAAATACCCAAAGATAATTCAAGTCACATGTGTACGAAAAAAATTATGAGCAATAAAGAAAAGATAAAAGAAGATCTAAATGCTTCATTCAGTAACACCTGTTCAGATGAGGGGGCTTTATCTTCTCCTCCACTGGGAGTGATTAAAGTTCTTAGAAGGAGATGCTTTGTAAAAGGTCAAGGTTGGACCTTGGAGGTCATTTGACCTAAACTAAAAACTACTAAAATCATGGAACTAATTAAAGAAATTGAAGATTTCAAAAAACAAAAAAAAACAAACAAACAAACAATCCCTATATAAAGAACTACCCTTAGCGACTCATCAAGTCCAACATGTGGAAGAATGCAATGGGTCCTGAAGAAACAATCTTTAAAAGTCTAAGTAAAAGAAGATATTTGGAAAAGAAATGCTTTGGAATAATAAACACAAGATTTAAAAAAACAAAATAATAACCAATATGGACACTAAGGTTTGATGGTTCCAAGTGTAAATTGGGAGCCGCAATAGGTATTGAGCTAGTTAACCCCAAAGGTAGGTCTTTTTACACTACATACCATTTATAATTCATGTGTACTAACAATGTTGTAGAATACAAAATCCTGATATGTGGACTTCACTTCGCATTAGAAAAGGATGTCAAAGCTCTCATAGTTGAAGGGGACTCCCAATTAGTGATTCAACAAGTCAAATTGATCTATTCTTGCAACGACAGAAGATTGCTCACTTACCAAAAGAGGTTTGGGACATAATGGAATATTTTGAAGCCCTAAACATAAGATCTTTTCCAAGAAGAAGAAATCTAGTAGCTAATGCCCTTTTAATTTTTTCTAATGCATTTACAAGCCATAGAAATAACAAAACTTAAAAGATTCTTAGTGGAACTCGTATCCACTCCATCTATCCCAGATAATATTACTAACTTAAAGGTCTTTCAAGATGATCAACATATTCTAGAATTTATTATGTGTAATGGTTTCTTTGAAGGATGTAAAATTGATGACAAATCAAATGACAAACCCAAAGGAGATGAATTGGACGATGAAGATGGGATCATAAATATGAAAACCAATACTATTCCTAAGGGGATGGTCAAGCTAGAACACATATTTTATTAAGATGAGTTGGTACACAATAAGAGGACAAATGAAGAAAAGGGGATCAAGGAATGTGACTCTTATAACTTAGGCATAGAAGATAACCCTAAGATTGTGAGAATTTGAAAATATTGTAATACCCAAGGGAGGGAAGAAATTCTCTTATTGCTCACAAAATATAAAGATGTCATAGCCTATAGTTACAAAGAACTAAAGTCATATGATCCCAATATCATCACTCATAGCATCCCTCTAAAGCGTAATGCTAAACCTTTTCGCCAGCATTAGAGACCAGTAAATCCCATCATTGGAAACTTGATAATGAAAGAAGTCTAGAAACTACTAGGCAGTAAGATTATTTTTCTTGTTTGACATTCTACATGGGTCACTAAATTGGTGATGATAAGGAAAAAGACCAAAGAGATTCGCCTTTGCATAGACTTTCAAAATTTTAATTAGGCATCCCAAAAAGAAAACTACCATTTTCCTTCACTTGACGAAGTATTACAGATTGTAAATGGGTCTAAGATGATGTATTTTCTAGATGGATAATCAAGATATAACCAAGTAATGGTAGATGAGGAAGACATGTTCAAGACAACATTCACCACCAAGTGGGGAACATTTTCTTATAGAAGGATGCCCTTTGAATTAATTAATTCAAGAGCTACATTTCAAAGAGCAATGAATGAGGAATTTAAGGGATTGGTAAAAATACATAGCTATCGATATGGATGACCTCACAGTCTTTTCAAGAGAGAGGAGTACCCATATCCCTAACCTGAAACAAGTTTTTAACGATGTCAGAAATACGGTATATCTCTTAACCCAAAGAAATGTTCATTTGGAGTTATCAAAGGGAAGCTTTTGGGTAAAATCATTTCTAAAGTTGGGATTTCAATTGATCTTGAGAGGGTAGAGGCGATCTTGAAATTGTTACCTTCTTATAGTCATAAAGAGCTTAAGTCCCTTTTTGGGAAAATTCACTTTGTACTTAAATTCATTAGTGGATTTGTAGAAATAGTTCACCCCGTCAATGACTTACTAAAGAAAGGAGAAAAATTTAATTGGATTCTTGAAGTCAAGAAATATTTTGAAAGTATCAAAGTAGCCATTTCTACTATCCTAGTTCTTGTGAGCCCTGATTATGAATTGTCTTTCAAAGTTTATTCTTTTGCATCAGAACACTCATGTGTGGGTATCCTCACGCAAAAGAAAGATAAAGAAGATGAGAGATCCATTGTATTCATGAGTTTCCCATTGAAGAATGTTGAATTAAATTATCCCAATATGGATAAATGATCATTCATCCTAGTAAAGACAGCCAAGAAATTTTACCACTACATACTCAGGAGTAAGGCATATGCTATTGTGCCAAATCCTCCAGTCAAATCATTACTAATGCAGAATGAGTTAGGGGAAAGAAGAGGAAAATGGATGGCCATCTTACAAGATTTTGATTTAGAAATTCAACCCATGAAGCTAGTAAGAGGATAGGGATCAACCAAGATGATTGCCGAAAATGAAGAACAAATCATAGTGTCTCAAGTAGACACTAATGAAGGGATAATCATAGATGTCTGGTACTAAGATATTGTATTCTACCTCTTGCAAAATCAATACCCTCAATGAGTGAATAGTTCCCAATGTAGAGGAATGAAAATGAAATGTGAGTCCTACATGCTTCAAGATAGAAAACTCTACAAGAAAAACTATGAAGGGATTTACTTGAAATATTTAGGTCATGAAGAAGTGAGAGAAGTACTAGAACAATATCATGACAAGTATGACACTAAACATAGATTAGTAGAGGCCATGACCTATAAAATTTTGAGATCATGATACTTCTAACCTACTATTTTCAAAGATATGTTTGAACATGTACATTCATGTCACATCTGTCAGACAAGTGCCAACAGGGAAAGAAACCTATCCATGCCATTGCAACCAGTATTTGAGGTTCGTCACTTTCCAAGGGGGGGATATATTTTATTGGGCCTATCAACCCACCATCATCAAAAGGACATATGTTTGTTCTACCAGTTATAGATTACTACAAATGGTGGGTAGAAGCTGAAACTTTTGGAAATTGTACAATAAAAGTGCTCACTGACTTCCTAGAAGAACACATTGTGACTAGGTTTAGAATGTCATACTTCCTAGTGTGTGATAATGGGTCATCTTTTGCATCAAATTTTCTTACTTAGTGGGCATTAGAGAACCAATTCATAATTAAATTCTCATCCAACTATTATCCACAAGGGAATGGTGTGGTTGAGTCCACCAACACAAAAAATCCAAAAGATTGGCATACCCAATTAAAATATTTGTTATGGACAAATAGGGTTGGGATAAAAAATGCTTTGGAAACTTCCCCATATCTACTAGTTTATGGCCAAGAATCAATATTCCTACTCAATCTCAAGATTCTAGTGTTGATATTTATGAGAGGATACACCGAGGATGTTGACAAGGTCCAAATCAGATTGATGAATCTTTTGGAATTGGAGGAGAAAAGGACAATGACTTTAGAACATATGCCAAAACATCAACCTGTCATAAAATGTTGGTTTGAAAAGAGAGCCACGATCAAATATTTTAGAATCTCAAACCTTATTCTTCTATGGGATAAGGCAAAAGAAAAACTAGGTAGTCATACTAAGTTTCAACACTTGTGGATTGGTCCTTATTAGATTGTAGAGATTTTGGGGGAAAACACCTTTAGGCTAAGCACTCTGCAAGGGGAATTGGTCCCATTACCAGTTAATGGCCAATTTTTGCAACATTATTTTGAAATCTAACAAAAAAATATTAAAAAAATGTTCACTTTCTTTTAGTTAAGTGTTTTTTTTAGTCGTGTGTTTTCTTTAAGTTTGTGTGTTTATTTTTTGGTCTGGGGTTAAGGTGTGATCAAAATTTCTCCTTGATAAAAAAAACCACCCCAATTAGTCTCAACTTTAGGGAAGATGTATTTATTTATCAAATCATTTGGATAATTTTCTTTTTTTTACCAACTAAAATTTAGATACCACTTGTAGTCATAAAGCACTTCTAGCCTCAATGGTTAGAATCTAAGTTGATCGCTCTCAACACTTCACAAATTTAATATATCGATTATCTAGGCTGTCTTGAAATTTAGGTTGATAATAGTAGGGGACAATTCAAAACTTACTAGTTTAGGTAAAGGGTCTCTTCAAAGACTTGTGAAAATCATTGTTTAGTGTGAGAGTTTCCCAAAAGCTGATTCAAAGAGGAACACAAGATTTATCAAACTGGAAATTGATCTAGAAAAGGAACACCAATGCCTTGGCCACACAATCTAAATGTGGTCAAGGTAAAAAAATATATATAAATTATAAAAAATTATTTTTAAAATGATGGTGTCACACAAAATTCTAGATATTTGCTGCAAAGGTAATCCAATTTAGAAATAACATTTCAGTTGTTATCCTATTCTACAATGAACAAAAGAATTCAAGGAAGAATCAAGTGGAAACACACGAGCTCCATGAAGCAAGTTAAGAAGATTGAAAAAGATTCAAAGAAAATAATTTGATAACTCATTAAGAACCCTTCGAATGAATTCTCTCATTTGGTCATACAGTGATGGATAGCCAGTTTATGGGGATTTCCAGTGTCTGTTCTGATTAGCGAAAGATTATTTCTGCATTGCTAGAAACTTATGATGGATGATAGCTAGTGATGTCAAAAAAGGAATTGAAACACTAAACACACACTAAGCCTGAAATTTTGAGATTATGAGTTTTTGTCTTCCAAGTACTTGAAAGTCACTCATAGAATTTGGAATCAAGTTGTCACTTAACACAAGTTTAAAGAATGTTTGTTGATGAAGAAATGTCTTTGTCATTTCTTCCCTTTTGTTGGGGCTATTTTTTGTGGTCTCACAACACATGCCCCATTTTGAGTCACAAAACGGGGACCACCTTCTTTTTAAAAGAGCCCTCTTAAAAACACCTAGTTAGGTGCCTCGATTGATCATGATCTTCCGCTAAGTTTAAGTTAGTCCCGAGTACCTAGTTGGGCAATCAAAAGCAATATTAGAAAATTAAAAAGACTCATTTTCTTTCTTTTAAAGTGTAAAATGTATACTTGTGCACAAGTGTACTTGCACCAAGTGTGTTGCATGCACATTCAACTCCAAGATGAGGTACACATGTGCACCTATGTAGGTGCACACCACCAAAGGTGTTCACCTTTGGAGGTGTACATCATGCATAACCCTACCTACAAATACACTACCCCCCTTCTTCATCCTCACTTGATCACTTTGCACATCTCTAAGCATTGCACCTTTGTACCCATTTGAGGTCCACATCTTTGTATTGCACACAATAATATCTACACCTTTGCGAGTTAAAACACCAACATGAGGTGTGCACATGCGCATGTGCGTACCCTCATCAATGTGTGCATGGACAATGACCAACACCAACACCAACACACACACACACACACACACAAGTAAAGTGTGCATGTTGTGTACATGTGTATGTGTGCATTTCAAGATAATTAGGGGATTTTAATCAATTTATTCTATTTTGATTAGGTTTTTATTAGTCTAAGTCATGTTTAGGGTCATCTTTATTTTCCACCATTAATGATACTTGCATTTTTCTTTTGTGTAGATATAATGGCATCCTCTTTATCCTCCATGGCCATGAAGACTTTACCAAAACTAGTTGCCTTCAAGTATCAATGAGCATTGAAGAAATCTTGCTTGGAGACAAGCATTCTAAAATTTGAGACACTAAGTTGGCACATATTGATTGGAACACCTTTTGATACTATGTAACAATCCCAAAGAAAGTTCAGCCATGGTCTCAACTTTGATCACAAGTGAATTACTAAATGCAACTTCTCACATGGTGTTAGTTCAAGAAAGTTCAGCCATGGTCTCAACTTTGATCACAAGTGAATTACTAAATGCAACTTCTCACATGGTGTTAGTTCAATCATAAGAACTGATTATGACTCGAGCACATCATTATGTGTTGGAAGAGAAAGTGGTCAAGAGTATGACTAGGGAAATAATATTGGACCATAGACCTCAGAACATTGAGAAGGTCTTCCATATTCCACAAGTAGATCAATACCTATAGATCACCTATGACATGGTAGATGGATGGTACCAAGAGAATGACTTAGAAGAAACAAAGTTGGTACAAGGGAAGTACTTGATTGACATATCATCTTTGGGTAGAAGAAATGGAAACATCGATATCACTTGAGGCTACATGATAGATGACATTGGTGTTGGAAATGGAAAGGAGTAATTGAGAGGGGAGGGGTGAATCAATTACTATAAAAACAAATCCAAAGTCCCTTTTAAGATGTCAACACAATATAAAACCAAATCCTATTGTAACTTGGTTAACACTGAATATTATGTTGTAACTTAGTTAACACTGAATATATTACTGTCACTCAGTTAGCATAGAGATCTTAGGATATTGATGTGATTAACCTTTATTAACCTATTTGTAGGAACATAAAGGAAATAACATGAACACAGAAACACCAAGATTTAACGTGGAAACCCAATTTTGGAAAACCTTCAATTCCAACTAGTTATTGTTTTTCACTCTTCTGAAGTAAGTCCTATTACGAGCCACCCTCTAAAGGTTAAAAACCACACTATTAGGTGTGACCCTATTAGAGGATTTAATTCATCCTATTAGGAGTGGATTTTTTAGAGATCTTTAGACACTTCAATCTAGAAATGCCACCTTGTTAGAGGATTTACAAAATAGATGTTAGCCTAACTCTATTAAGAGATATGATTCATTGCTAAAATTATTAGAGAGTAACAATGAATTAACCTGATTGTCGATGAAACTAACTTTGCTGATTCTGATTTCAATTCTAGCTTGATTACTTGATCCTCTTTGATTGGAATGTTCTTTGCATCTTGGTCAACTTGGATGCTCTACCCTTTACAGATATCCTTCAAATTTTCCTCCTTAATTCATCTTCTTCAATTCCATATTTCAATCCTCAACTTGACCTTTCATATATATGATTTACCTTGTCAAGTCAGCTTGAATATTCTTTTAATCAATCAAATATTAACCCTTAAGTCGACTAGCATTAGCCAATAAATCTATCCAACTCAATATGTTGTTAGTCGACTAATATAGAATTGAGTACTTGATCAACTCAAAGAAACTCTTTGTTAGCTGACCCAACGCAATCAATACTAACTCTAAACTAACTTTCCTTTGGTAATTGAGTGAACTTGCTCAACACAGGATCTATGCTAACTTTCTTTGGTAACTAAGTAAACTCATTTAAAACAAGATCTTCCTTTGATGCTTGAGTGAGCTTGGCAAGAACTAACTCTAAACTTGGTTATAACTAGAATGCTCAAAATACATAGGAAACTATTTTCAATGCCTGAGTAAGCTCGAAAATCACTAACTTTCTCGGTAAGGCTTGACATTTTGTGCGACAACAAAGACAATATACAATTGAATAATTATTTTCAACAATTTCCCTCTTTGGCATTGATGGAAACACAACATGTCATGGTACAATGAAATTTTAGAGAAAAATTGAAGTAAGGATTATATCCTTAGTTTTATTTCGATTCTCATCCATGAGAACTCCCTTTGACATCAATCTCTTCCTCTAGAATGATTCTCCAATTTCTCTGACTGCAATTTCTCCCTATGACAAAAAACTCTCCATCTTTATTGATACAAAATTTCTCTACCATGACAACAATTTCTCCCTCTTTGACATCTCATGCCAAATACAATAATAAATGGATATGCCATGTATCTGATGTACTAATTCATATGCAATCTTTTCTAAAAAAATGCTACATCAACTTGTTTGATCTTCAAAATGCTTGGCTGATGCATCACTAAAATCTAATTAGTGAGCTTCAGATAGGGGAAATCTAATTTGTCCTTTTGTATTTACATATTCCAATCTCACCTCTCTTTCTTGCACTAATTCTCTCAAAAAATGATACTTTATTGCAATGTGTTTTGTCTTGGTATGCATCACTGGGTTCTTGGATATGTTAATTACACTGGTGTTATCATAGAAGATAACTATTGGATCCTTGATTTCTTCCTTCATACCTAACAATAGTTGTTTGAACCAAATGATGTTGGAAGAATTAACTATTGCTGCAAATATTTTTCTTCTGCTATAGACTGAGAGATGTAATTATGTTTCTTGCTTGTCCAAGACACTATCCTCTTTCCAAGAAAGAATGCTCCACCACTAGTGCTTTTCCTGTCATCAATAATTCATGCCCAATCAGCATCAGTGAAGGATATCAATTCAAAGTTACCTTCTTTCTTATACCACAAACCATAATCTTCAATACCTTTTAGATACCTCATAATTATTTTTATTGTCATCATATGATTTTCCTTTGGATTAGCAAAGAATGTTGCCACCATACCAACTTCCAATGCAATATCAAGTCTTGTGTATACCACATACTAAAGTTTCTAATCATTGATTTGTATGTAGTTTGATCTACCTCTTTGGAATCATAATTTTTGGAAAGCTTATGTCCAGTAGACATAGGTGTTCCAACTAGTTTGGAGTCTTCCATTATAAATTTCTCTAATATCTCCTTGATGTACTTTGATTGAGTGATGTAGATACAATCTTTCTTTTGTTGAATTTGCAAGCTGACAAAGAATTTAATCTCTCCAAACATTGACATTTCAAATTCTTTACTCATTTCCTTAGAAAAATATTTTCATAAATGATCATGTCCTGTGAATAATATATCATCTACAAAGATTTCTGCCAGCACTATCTTCTTATTTGGTCCTTCCTTGATGTATAGGTTATTGTTGTCATGTTTCCTTTGAAAACCAATATTTTCCAGTTGACTGTGCAATCTTTTATACCATGCTCTAGGGCTTTTTTGAGACCATATAAAGCTTTGTGTAGTCTGCAAACCTTTTCCCTTTTGTTGGGATCTATGTAACCTTCAGGTTTCTCAATGTATACTTCTTCTAGGATTCCATTCAAGAAAGTTGAATTTACATCCATCTAATATACTTTGAATCCTTTATGTGCAACATAAGCAAGTAGTGTTCTACACCTTCTAGTCTTGCAATAGGAGGAAAATGTAGAAGTTGATGAAACCCAACTTCATAGTGCACCAAGATCACCTACATGCAAATAACCTATCAAAGGGAAACCAAAGAAGGAAGAGGCAGAGCTTGAAAAAATACTAAATAGACTTGAGAGAGAAGATATTGCAAACTAGGAAAAAAGTATTGCTATTGAAAATGAGATATGAGTTACAATGAGAGAGCCCAAATATAAAGGCCTCATTCCAGCTTGTAGAACAAGTTGGAAGGTGCTAGAAGATAAGGTTGACAACTAAGAAGATATCTACAAAAGGTGGGATATCCTCAAACAAGGTGAGAGGATAAGTATGACTTAGATAGGAACAAACTCTCGTGTTGTCAACAACTCATCAACTAAAACTAATAAATAAATGCATTAACCTAAGTAAACTTAAGTAAAAGAATAAATAATTATTTACTAAGTGCAACTTAGGGGAATGCCTTAAGCTCACAAACTAAAATGAAATGTAGAATGGGTTCCAGAAACAAGGCCATGTTAGGTACCCATGTATAATGCAAAGAGATGCAACCTTTGAAAATGGGGAAAGAGAGAAAATAACATGGGAAAAACCCTTCCCCAAAAAGAGGTAAGAAGCCTAGTGAAAGACTGAAGAAGCCTCCAACTAGAGGAATGTCCCATAAAATAGGAACAAGAGAGAAGATCATGAAGAGCATCACTGAAGCATGAAGAAGCCACAAATTCTATCATAAAAAAGAAACTGCTGATCTAAAGAACCTCCATGGAAGAAGGCATGAATCAAGCATGTCTATATGGTAGATGATCCATCTCACTGAAATGCATAGGTAGCTAGCCACTGCAATTGCCTAGTATATAGGATCAACCACTGAATACATAGCTCACACTATCAAACCATTGAACCAAGGAAGCATTAGAAAAACATAATGACCTCCTCTTAATACAGATGGGGTGAGATGACAGGCAACTAAAAAGGTGGGCCAAAATCCTCTTGTAGAAAGGACCAAGAATGATGAGAGAGTTGAAGGGGTACAAACACCTATACAAGCATGGTCACCAACTCTGCATGAGACAAAAAAAGGAAGAAGGCACAAAAATGGAAAACAACTATCTCCCCATGGTGCTTTATAAAAATAGTGTAAGTACAACTATCTCAAAACAACATTCATGAACCTGAAATGTAAGAGTGGCACTTTATCTCAGTGCATTTACATAAAGATGCTTACAAATGATAGCTACAATGATCAAAAAAGGAAAAAAGCTTATACAAAAGATAATACAACCTAAAACAAAAGAGCCCATGCCATGAAAATTATCCTTGGACCTAGAACACCAAAGATATCCACCATAGAGAAAAAATTCTAAAAACATGATAGAAAGAGCATGGGGCAGAATCTGAAGGAAATGACAACATTTTTTAAAAGATGATAAAACCAACTCTCCAAAAATATAACGTTTTCAAAAAATGGAGATGGGACGTAAAATATATGCTTGCTAGAGTGAAAAATAGAACTTTGGACTTCAACTACAAAAATGAGTAATAAAACTACATCAAAACCTAAAAATACCTACACCAATGTCTCTATCTTAGAACTATCTTTTTGACACTTCTTTTGGATCAAAAAAATACCTCTGTATGCTCAAGTAATGGCCAAAAAATTGCAAGTAGGTCAAAATGGGGCCTAGAGTGCTGGTAGGGGTGTTGATGTAGGGTGATATCATGCTAACATCAATAAAAGACTAGTTTAAAATTGATGGCCTTATAGCCATCGCAAAAAAAAAAAGACCATGTGGCACAATGTTGAGGTGGTGGGCTGACGTGGCAGGGGCCATGTGGCAAATGCCAATGTGGAACCCATGCCACATATCATCCATAGAAGGTGCCAACTATCACTGGAAATTAACATACAAGCACTATGCTATCAGGTAGAGTAAAGCAAAGTAAGGAGCAGCAGAGTCGCGAAGGTGATGGTGGAGACAGGGGGTGTCATCGGGAGGGCGACGGCTACACAATGGTTGCACTATCGGTGGTGGCGGTGCCTGGTTGAAGTATGGGTGGGCCATGGTGGTGTGGTGGTGACTGTCGAGCATGCCTCGACCATATAGATTTTTTTTTTAAATTGCCAAAAATTTGTCCATACGGGTCCGTATAGCCTCCCAAACAAAAAAAATTTGCCTCCCAGAGCTCCTATCACCAAAATTGACAAATTTTATATGGATCCTAACTATAACGGGCCTTTTGAACTCAATGGAAATGTCTATTCAGGCCCAAAGTGCTCCAAAAAATGCTCTTCCCCTAGATTGAAGAAAAAATCATAACTAAACTAGGGTTTGTGTCTCTAAATTGCGGCTTCAAAAATCCTTCAGCCAAGAAGTAGTAGGGAGGCTCTAATACCATGTAGAATTTGATAAAATCCAACTTCACAATGCGCAAAAATCACCTACATGCAAATAACCTATCAAAGGGAAACCAAAGAAGGAAGAGGTGGAGCTTGGAAAAACACTAAACGAACTTGAGAGAGAAGATATTGCAAACTAAGAAAAAAGTATTGCCATTGAAAATGAGATATGAATTACAATGAGAGAACCCAAATATAAAGGCCTCATAGAAGCTTGTAGAATAAGTTGGAAGGTGCTAGAAGATAAGATTGACAACTAAGCATACGTCCATAAAAGGTGGGATATCCTTGAACAAGGTGAGAGGATAAGTATGACTTAGATAGGAACAAACTTGCATGTTGTCAACAACTCATCAACTACAACTAATAAATAAATGCATTAACCTAAGTAAACTTAAGTAAAAGAATAAATAATTATTTACTCTAACAGAAAAGTCTCTCCATAATCATTACCTTCTTCTTGAGCATAACCATCGCATACTAATCTTGCCTTTTTTTTTGAAACTTCTCCATGTTTATTCAACTTGTTTCTAAATATCTGTTTTGTGCCAATTAAATTTTTGTCCTTGGGTCTAGGAACAAGAGTCCAAGTTTTATTCCTTTCAATCTGATCAATCTCTTCATTCATTGCCTCAATCCAACTTTCATTTTCTAATGCATCTTTAACAGTTCTATGTTCAAACTTAGTAAGAAAACATGTACCTTTTAATTTGTTCCTTGTCATTGTGTCTTTTTACTGATCTTTAATGATTTTCTTAGGTGCATGATACCTTATAACATATCTAGCTAGTACAGGTACCTTCTCCTTGGATTTAAAACTTGTTTCATTATGTTCATCATGCTCAAAATCATTCTCAGATCCCACTATTTGTAACTTGGGTCTGTTAGACTGCAACTTGGTTTGCACTTGCTGAAACTTGGGTCCTTCTGACTGTGACTCGAGTTGCACTGGCTACAACTTAGGTTGAATTGGAGATTTTAGGGACTCAGGTGGTGAAGACTATTGATTTCCAATTGCATTTTATTGAATCTTAGTCATAGTATTAGGTTCAAAGTAAACAAAGTTTTTTTAGTTTTCAGGTTCTTTTCTGCTTTGTTCTTCACTTTTTTCTGCAAACTCATCAATTTTCACGTGTGCACTTTCTATGACTTTATGACTAGAAAGATTCAAACATTTATATGCTTTTCTCTTATTAGAGTATCCCAAGAATATTCCTTCATCACTTTTCACATCAAATTTTCCTTTCTTGGATTCTTTCAGGATATAACATTTGATGGCCAAACCTTGGTTTAAGGATTTTGACCTATCGACTGAATCCTTTAGTAAGATTCCTCTTTGGGTAAGGTTGTCAAATCTTCCCCTTCACTTATGGCTAGATTCAGTCCTGGAGGCTATGAGGGAGGCCCTCAAGGACTTCTTGCTAGTTGATACTATGTCTTCCAATGTGTTTCAAATAATGTATTCTCACATTCTTGTGGAGATCGATGTCTCTAAGGGGCTCCCTGAAATGATTAATTTGGCCTCTCCAAAAGGCTCTTGGATTCAGCTTCTTGATTATGAGGATATTCTCTTTAGATGAAGGAAATGCTATAAGATCAGCCATCTCACTATGTGATGCTCCTCTTAAAAGGTTAGATCAAAGAAATCACCTTCTTGGTAGTTGGGAGTTTCAGATGATCACTACACAATTTAGAAAGTTCCACTGTTAGGGATGGGTTGGTAGGCTCTTCTTGGGATTCTTTGGTGGAGGATTATGTTGTTGTCTGTGATGTTTCAAATGATGTCCCTATGGTGATGACCAAGAATGTTGCAGTACTCCCTTCTTCAATGTTGTAACTATTGATTCAAATGTTTCCCCTCTTGCAGCTCTATCTCAAGACAGTGTTATTGTCCCTTCTACTATTGTGGTCCATAAATCATGTGGTGATGTTATTTCTTCTCCTGTCATGTGGGTGTTGGGGGTTGGTTGTGGAGTTAATGATCTTGTGTGGCAGAAGGTTGTTGGGAAGGTGGAGGATGGATAGACAATAGTAAAAGGAAAAAAGCATCAAGCCCTCCAATCCTTCATTTGATATGACTTTATGTTCTCAAACGACAGGAAAAAAATGTAAATCTTGAGGTTGGGTTTTGTTTTAAGTTTTGGGTCCTTTCAAAACCTGTTGCTCGCCTATTCTTTACAAGGCTATCCCTTTTTGTTTGGCTCTTTTGGCCTTTTGGGCCCATTGTTTCTTTGCAGTTTGTCATGGTTCGGGACTTATCATCTATTTCTTTTGTAACCATGGGGTTTCAAGCACCTGTTCAAAAACTCTTTTGGTGGCATAAGTGTACAGTGTTATCTGTGAGGCCACCCTGATCACCTATTTTTCGTTAGTGACCTGTTTCACCCTAGGGTTGTTGTATCTTTTGTTTGGGCTCCATTGAAAATATTTTGATATGTAAAGGGTTTTAGACACCCTTCAAAACCTATTTTCCTTAATCAAAAACATTTTCTTCTAAATACTTTGAAATTTATAAACATCAGGTTTATATCCATACCATAATTAATAGGGTGTTCATTAGGATTCTTTTAGTTGAACTCAATTTAAGGTATGAACTATTGTGTTGATTTCTTTCTTCTAGTATTTGATTGCAACATTTTTCTCTATCATCAATGTTCTTGCACAATCCATAATGGATCTATTTCTTCTTTTTGCTATGTCATTCTGCTAAGGTGTACTAGGTGCAGATACATGTCTTTTGATTCCTCTTTCATTACAGATTTCATTGAATTCATTTGAGATGAATTCTCTGTTAGGATTAACCTCAGACAAAAATAATAATTACATGCAAATATAAACAATATCAGGAAATAATAATTCACAGAGAAGAGAACACAAGATGCCAAGATTTAACATGGTTCACCCAAACCCTAGGCTACGTCCACCAAAAAGCAAGTCCAATATTATTACAATCTAGTGATTACAACCTGATTACAATCCATAATCCCTTGCAACTCAATACCACTGCAAGAAGCAATTTTCGCATCACATCTTATGGAAAAATCCCTAACCCTAAGCCCTTTTATACAAGTATTTTTGTCGCTTTGGGATTATAGTTAATTACCATATGTCTACCCAAAATTATCGATAAAATAGTAGCAATAAAATAGGCCCCGGCCCAAAAAATTATGATGTATACTACTTCCCTGATTAGTCACCACAAACTAACATTCTCCTCCTCTATCAAACCTTAGACACTTTAGTTTCTTTCTCCACTCTTGCCAAATACCACTTGAATATTTGAAATGCTTTAGATTTATTTTTTAGGTACATAATTGTCATCATCCTAGAATAATCATCAACAAATAAAATAAAATACTTATCTCCATAGTAGCTTTCTATGTCAATGGGTCCACAAAGATCTGTATGAACCAATTCTAGAACTTCTTCAGAGTGATAGTTCTTTCTTTTGAAACTTGTCTTTCCCATTTTTCCAATTTGATAATTTTTTCACATGATCATATCAAATTTATTTAAACTAGGAATGCCTCTCACTCTTTTGTTCTTGCTTATTTTGACCAGGTTATCAAAATTCACATGACATAACTTTTTTATGCTATAACTAACTTTCCTCTACTTGAGCTAGGAAACATGAACTTTCATTTAGATCTAGATAGAATAGATTACCTTTTGTTTGATTTCCAAACCTAGCTAGATTTCCTTTCCCATCCAATAGCTTGGTCTTGCCATTCATGAATTCTACCTTGAATCCAATGTTGTTCTATTGTGCCACACTAAGTAGATTGTGTTTCAGTCCCTCAACCCAGTAAGCATTGTCAAGCTTGAGTTCATCAATTAATGTAATGCAACCTTTTCCTTTTACCTAACAAAGTTCATCATTTCCAAATCTGACACTCCAACCATCATAGTGTTCCAAGTTCCCAAATTTAGATTTATAACTAATCATGTGGTGTGAACAACCACTATCAATAATCCACATGTCATTTTTTCCAATATGAGAAATGAGAGCCATCTTATCATTTTCATCATTTGATCTTTTACAACAATTTAAACTATTTCATCTTCATTACTATTATTAGAGTCTTTAGCCATGTAACAAGATTTCTTACCTTTTTCCTTGTAGTCTTTGTAGTTTTTGAAATCTTTCTTGCCTTTGAACTTTTCATGCTTCTTTTCTTCTTTTCCTTCTTTGTTTGGATACCTTGTAGCAATGTGACTAACTTCTTCACAAGAAAAACATATTAGAGGTATTTTACCTTTGTACTTTCCTTTGCCTTTAGGGAATCTTCTTGCAAGTAGGGCTTTAATGACTTCAAGGTCATCATCAGAATTGTCTTCATCTTCACTATCAAACATTTTTCTTTTATATTTACCACATTTCTTCTTGAGTGATAATTTATCTTGAAATGCAGACTCAATGCTACCAAAGTTAGGAACATAGTCACCAAAGTTATCTAACTCAAAGGTTGTCAACCTTCCCACTAGTACATCACAAGTTATATCATTTTTATGATCACATCTCATCTCTTGAATAGCTAACACTCTAATTGCATAAACAAGATGAAGAGTTCTACCACCTTTCTAACTATTGTCACATCATATATTTTCCCTCCTGAGGCTCTGATTGCACTTACATTTGCTTTGATTCTTTCACTGTATTATGCAATGTTTTCATCTTCTCTCATCTTCATCTAATCAAAATTACCTCTTAGAATTTCTACCTTAGCTCTCCTTACATTTTCATGTCCTCCATAGATATATTTCAACTTGTTCCACATTTCATGAGTAGTAGGACAATCTTTGACTTCATCAAATTCAACATAATTGAGAGTAGAGGCAATGTCAATCATCATTATGTTGTGATTCTTCTTTTCCATAAACAAAGGCCCAATAGGTGCCACATATTTTTTATCCAGATATTTCAAGCCTGTGTCTCCAATGGTTGCCAAATGTAGGTTCATGAGTTCCTTCCATGCTTGGATGTTATCTTTGTTTAGATTAGGAATCTCCCTTCTGTAAGATGTCTTGATCTTTAGCTTAGGTCCTTCAAACTTTATCTACAAGTACAAAAGCTCTTATACCAATTGTTGGAAATGGAAAAAAGTAACTAAGAGGGGAGGGGTGAAATAGTTACTACAAAAACAAATCCAAAGTCCCTTTTAAGATGTCAACACAATATAAAACCAAATTTTGTTGTAACTCAGTTAACACTAAATATTTTGTTGTAACTCAATTAACACTGAATATATTACTATCACTTAGCACAGAGATCTTAAGATATTAATGTGATTAACCTTTATTAACTTAGTTTTAGAAACATAAAGTAAATAACATCAATGCAAGAGACACCAAGATTTAACGTGGAAATCTAATTTGGGAAAACCACCGATTGCAACTAGTTATTGTTTTTCACTCTTTTGAAGTGAGTCCTATTAGGAGCCAACCATGTTAAAGGTTACAAAACACACTATTAGGTGTGACCCTATTAGAGGATTTAATTCACCCTATTAGGAGTGGCCTTGTTAGAGGTCTTTAGACACTTCAATCTAGAAATGCCACCTTGTTAGAGGATTTACAAAATAGATGTTAGGCTAACTCTATTAAGAGATTTGATTCACTGCTGCAATTATTAGAGAGTAACAATGATTTGACCTGATTGTTGATGCAACTAAGTTTGTTGATTCAAATCTCAGTTCTAGCTTGATTACTTGATCCTCTTTGATTAGAATGTTCTTTGCAGCTTGGTCAACTCGGATGCTCTGCCCTTTACATATATCCTTCAAATTCGCTTCCTAAATCCATCTTCTTCAATTTGATATTTCAATCCTCAACTTGAACTTTCATATATATGATTTACCTTATCAAGTTAGCTTTAATATTCTTTTATTCAATCAAATATTAACCCTTAAGTCAACTAGCATTAGCCAATAAATCTATCATACTCAATATGTTATCAATCGACTAATATAGAATTGAGTACTTGGTCAACTCAAAGAAACTCTTCGTTAACCAACCCAACTCAGTCAATACTAACTCTAAATTGATTTTCCTTTGGTAATCAAGTGAAATCAATTAGTACAGGATCCATGCTAACTTTCCTTTGGTAACCAAGTAAACTCAGTTAACACAAGATCTGCCTTCGATGCCCGAGTGAGCTCAGCAAGAACTAACTCTTAACTTGGTTATAACTGGAATGCTCAACATACACAAAAAATTGTCTTCAATGCTTGAGTGAAATCACTGATTTTCTTGTTAAGGCTTGAGATTTTGTGTAACATCAAAGACAACATACAATTGGTTACTTTATAGTTCTTCTAAGTAGAGCCACGAGCCTCCCTATAGTTGATCACTTGTGAACATTGATGGTTCACTTCATAGAAACCATCAGAATAGGGAAGATGCTTATTGATTGGGCTACTATACTAAGAGTAAATCTAGATCAACAACTAATTTTAGTAAAGAGTGACCCTCACTTTTATATGACTTCCTACATTGTATATCTTCTAGCAACAAGATCTATAGACTATCCAGGATTATTTAGGAAGGGAAGCATGCAGGACACAAATGCCTGACCATACCTAGTTTATCCCTAGCTTGTGAAGAAGAAGCCCCCCCTAAAGAGTCCTAAATATAGGGTAGTCAATGATGGGTTCATATTTACCATCATTTGGTTCATAGAAGGAATTACACCAGGAGAATGTTAGTAGAAGCAATGAAACATATAGTGCAAATTTGAGCATATTTCATCCAATTTAAGACACTTTCTTATATTTGAGTAGTTTGTACTCTCTTATGCCAGAAGAAGCTTCCATGATACTAATAAGATAGATTATACTATTGGAGATAGCAAGGAAATTAGCCTTGGCTTATGATATGATGAGGAATCGACATAAGAAGACATGGGTCTGACCCATCACCATTGAGGCTTTTGAGGTCAAACAGAAGCAAGACATTACTACATTTGATTTAGATAGGGACCAATATCCTCTTAAGGATTATCAGTCACCTCACCCATACTTTGACAATATTGGAATGATACAACATTTAGTAGGCAATAATTTTGTGCTCGAGATGGCACTAGAAGATCATTAGATGAACTATGTAGATGACTATGATGTTCAAATAAGGGATTATTGTAAAATGAGTCTACAACTTGCTGAAAAGGTTTTTAACCTTGAAATACCTCTCAAGGCATGGAACATGGATGCCCTTAAATTACTAGATCCCTTATACAATAGGGATAAGATGTATGAGAGGCCCATCATGAATGTAGAAATTGGGTGAGAAGAAAATGATGATATTCATCATTAGGTTTGAAACATTACTGAGTTGACAAGATAATGGGTTAGAATTTTTTTTAGTCTAGACCCAGTTCCTCAAGCCCCAAATCTTGAAGCCACAACTCGACAGAAGAAGGGAAGAGGAACCAAAGTCACTATACCTACCTACCTTAAGAAGTCACCAATAAGGCAAAAAATCGTACATTGGCATGAATGAGAGGTATAGTACTTTTAGACTAAGAGGGTAAAGAACAAGAAGAGAAAGAGGGTCACTCAAGTAAGGGAGTAAGAAGAAGAAGCTCAAATAGAGCCAACTGCACGAGAAGACAAAACTCATGTAGAACATGAAGGGGTTCAACTAGTAGAAGAAGGAGTGCCAACACCACAAGACCCTTCAACTACAACAGAAGCCTCCCTGTTGATACCCAAGAGAGCCAGAACTGAGACGATGATGGTAGGAGAGAAAAGGAGGAAATTAAAGAAAAAGAGCACTCCATTGCCTCATGTTCCATAAACCACCCCCAAGGTAGAAGATGAGGAAGAATGGGAACAAATAGAATATGCCCCATTAAACAAGAGAACCTACTAAACTAAGGTAGCAAAAGAAGAAAGAATTAGGAGTTTGACTCAAACACCACCTTCTATTCCCCAAGAGAATGTTCATGTAGAAGCCTTAGAAGAAGAACATTAGAAATATATTGTAGAGATGTAAGGTGAAGGAGTCAATTTATTTGACATTATGTACTTTGATTTCATGCTTGTGGGAATTGAGATGGTAGGAGAGAAGATACGAGATGCACCTCAGAATGAGCTATTGGGAGAAGATTGGAATCAATTGCCTCCTTTACCACAAGGGCCTCTTTATATACCTCCTCCACCATCACATGATCTTTTGTCCATGCCTCTTCAACTAGACCAAGAATCAATTTCCCTACCTCCTCCAATAGCCAAACCTGAGAGTCTGACCTTAGAGGAAGGATAATATGTTTAGGTACATACTGATGAGATATCATAAGAGCAACAGATTGTTGAAGAAAGGGGGAAATAGCTTCTAAGGATAAAGACTAGGTCCTCAACCCATCTTGACACAAAAGCTCACTCTTAAGTCCTTCCTCAATGTGAGAAGACTCCAGAGACAAGTGATTGTAAGAATTTTCCTTAGGGAAAAATGACACCAAGATCAAGAAGCTTAAGAACAAAGCACAATATGGACCAAATGATGTATGATCATAATAACAATATGAGAATGAATAATTTATGTATACATCATTTGGTCCATATTGTGGTTTGTTCTTGAGCTTCTTGATCTTGATGTCATTTTACCCTAAGGCAAATTCTTACATGGTATCAGACCCATAGGAGCTTCATTGCATAGCCATTGGAGAGAATTTTTTTTTTAGGTCAAGATTGGAGCTTGTGGTACAAATTAGAAATTGGTATCATGTTTAGAAGGTCAAAAAAACCCCAAATCAACTTTTGTTTCATCAAAATCAGACATCTGAGGTGAAATCTAGAGTTACTTGATTTTTGGAGGTGCAATGACGGTGATTCAAGAAAAATAATTATAGAGGCAATTTTCAAATAGTGATATCTCCCTCATATAGACTCCTTTTTTCAAGCAATTTTTTTGTTTTGCGGTAGAATTTTGTGATCTACACATTGGTGTAGGATATTTGAGATCTATGTTCCTGAATTTTCCTACAACTCGCGAATCTCAATTTTTGCAACTTCAAAGGCTTAGTTTGGGCTCATATGGACACATATTTAGGTGCTATTTTTTTTTAAAGTACATGATTTTTTGTCTACTTTCTAGATCTAGTATTAGTTTGGAGTAATTTTGAGTACACAGTACTTTCAAATTTTGGTCTCATTTTGGCCTATTGGCACTTGTAATTAATTAGATCCTTGAGAGTTCTTGTGTCTTATCTTGTTGAGTTTGATATAGCTTCATATCTATTATTGTAACTATCAAAATTAGAAGTCCACTTATGCCCTAAATTGGCAAGTGGCCCATTGTAATCGCATTAAACATAAAGTGCCAAATAATGTATTTTGGGGAGGGGGTAGGGGGGGTGTTTCTGTGATCTTTTATTTTTTATTTTTTGCATTTTGGGGTTGCATATATTTATTGATCTCATGGAGTCATGTCAAAAGTGTCAGTTTGGTTTTAAATTGAAGTTGACGAAAAGGAACTATCAGAAATGGAGTGCTTTGATGATTGATCATCTAAGAGAGCATAAGGAAGTACTTCCTTTTCTATGTTCCAAAGAAATGCCCTCTTATACTGATCCATCACCTATTAGCATAATTGTGCAAGCCATTTTTATAAATATCAGTTATGATTATTTTGTTGTCCTTAGAAAGGTCAGTGAACCTTATGATCTTTGGATGAGTCTTTGGAAAGCATATGGAGATCCACAAGTCCTTCCATTCCTAGAGGACATTCTACCTCCAGTCAATCTAGTTTTGGTACCTGCAACTCCAATTGAGATCATACCTCTTGATGCTCCTATTTCTTCTACTAATCCAGTTCCAACCACAGATGCTCTTGATTTAGTGCAGCAGGAAACACCATGTCTTCCTATTTTAGCTTCATGGGATGACTTCCTTCCTGACATTGCAGTGTTGTTTGTGGAGTCCTACATTGAAGATCAAGAAGCTCAATAGATAGCACAAGAGAGATAAATGAGAATCAAATGAGAATGGATATCAGATAATTGGATATGAGATGAATACACACTAGAAGATCCTTGTATATAAATGCAACTAGAATGACTAGGAGTCGGCAAAGAGATAAACATCACAATTAAGCACATGTCCACCAAGAATGGATTATCCTTCATTGAGAACAAGAGTTTGTGCTATGATGAGAGTATAAGTATACATAGGTGTATCTCATAAAGAGATGTAGACACCATGTGCTCAAATAAGTTGCTAACTCCTATGTTGTCAACAAGACAACTCATATGACTATGCATACTCCAAGGTGTCTACATGACAACTCATATGCTAATGCATTAACCTAAGTAAACTTAAGTAAAGTGTAATAATAATTAATTATTTACACTAACAATGATAAGGGGAAAGGACCAACATCAGAACCAACATCTTCGACACAATATATGTCACCCATAGGAACAACTCCATCATGGTTAAAGAGGGAGGTTCTTTTCCAAAAAAGAATACATGTAGAGCTTACTGATTAAGAAGGTATGGTAGAGTTAAGAAAATTTCTTAAAAAGCCTAAGCCACCCAAGGGTGATGCTAAAACACTGGCTTTCATTATGAAGAATTAAGATCAAGATCTTTTGGTGCATATTGCTATTCCTCTTCCTCACATGGATATAGAAGAATTAACTTCAAAGGACTATCAGATGAAGGAGATAGTAGTAGGGAAACCCATAGTGGATACAACAAAAGTTTTGATCAACATGAGCCTTAAACAAGTATTCTCACACTTAGATAAAGGTGAGTCAGAACTCCTAGTTTTGAGGAAACAAATGAATTTTTAAGAGGATACTTGAATGAGATAGTGGGTCCAATATACCCTAATCACCCAGAGATTACTTGAGGGGTAGCACTAGAGAGAAAAGAGGTAGGATAAGCCTTAGGAGAAGCTAATTTATTTTTGGATGCTTGCAAAATGTGGTGTCACCATTTTGAAGATAGAGGAGTGCAGATCATAAAAGGTAATTTGAACCTTCTACACAATACCTATAATAATGTTGACAAATTGGTTACAATTGTAAACCAAGATTTTGGGTTGATGGATGAGGTGCGTACCTGGGCCAACAATCTACAGGTGCTAAAATCTATAAAAGGGTAGAGGTACTAGATGTTAATGGAGATATACCACTAAGGAATTGGATAAATTAGATGATTGGATTGAGAAAGTGCCAACAAGGAATAAAAATATGGAGGGATTGTATGAAGATATATAAGAGATAAGGATTAAAGCTCAAAGATAATTTTTGGAAGTGGAAAAATATTATAACGTCGCCAGCCTAGAGATTTTTTATGATGAGTCAAGGACTCAACTTTCTTCGATACAGGCAGTAGTGAAATAGTTCAAAGAAGACTACTTACAGGGTGACTCCTCTAGAAATAAGGAAATTAGAAAACAGATTACTAAATTATTAGAAAATAGATTTATAAGGGAAATCATGAGCCCATGCACCACAACTCTTGTACTCTTACCTAGACAGGTAGGACATGGTGATTATGTAAAGATTATTTGAGGTTGATTTGTTTGAAGATGATGTTAGACAAATTTTAAAAATAGAAGAAGCATTATTAGAGTTGGATTCCAAATTGGAAGATTTTGCAAATACGAGGAAGAAATAAGAAATTATTATTAGGTGGTGTGCAATGAGTATGGGTCATTAGACTTGTCGAAAGTTAAGGAAATCATGGAGATAATTGAAAAGTTCAAGAGAAAACATCCAAACATCATTTTGGTCTAAAGAGGAAGAAAACCTAGATGTTGGAAATTCAATTTTGACATTTAGGAGAAGTTTGATATTTTTTTATCTTATTACAAGGTGCGCTTTTTCAGAGGTGCACTTTTTAGAGGTGAATTTTTTTAAAGTTACACTTTTTCAAAGGTGCACTTTTCACAAGGTGCACCAAATCAAAAGGTGTGCTGACAATTTTGAAGATGAAGCAGTGTGCTAATAGTTAACTATCAGTTACTATTTTTTAGCACTCTATGCATCAGAAACATATTTTGACGACAACTCGCCTCCTAAAAACATCTAGAGGAGGCCAAGCTTCCATTTTTAGAAGTCCTAGTGACTCTCAGATTATCTCATGGCTTCTCTTTTCTTATCTTATTCATTTTTTATTGTTTAAAGTCATGTAAAGGCTCTTACATCCATTAATTGATATAAACAAGGGTGGAGACCTACTTAGTACCATTTAGAGGGTTTTTTTGTATATAATTAGCTTTATTTTATAAGTTTTTAGCATGAGT
This sequence comes from Cupressus sempervirens, assembly GCA_028749045.1. Lineage (NCBI taxonomy): Eukaryota > Viridiplantae > Streptophyta > Pinopsida > Cupressales > Cupressaceae > Cupressus > Cupressus sempervirens. Next base: position 994,744,423 of record CM053785.1, on the reverse strand, counting down.
TTTCACTTGAAGATCTCTCACTCCTAACATAGGAGGATGAGAGGATTTCTTTTAAATACATGGATGTAATATGTATTTAAGGTCACTATTTTGATGCAATAATAAATGTTATTGTTGCTCTCATTCCAAGTGTAGTAAATCTTGCCAGAGTGTGTTATTTTTTGTGAATTCATAGTCATGAGTGATAATGGAGCTAATGGCTTTATTGCATTGTGATGATTGTTTAATCTTTTAGTTTTGGTGTTTGCCTTATGTTAACATTTTTTTTTTTTTGTGACAAATTGGATAAAGTATCATCATTGTTCTTACATAGTGTTTTGTCTCGTGTGAGCACACTTTATGTGGCCTTGCGATTTGACGAATTGTGAAACATCTTTTGATTTTCATTAAAGTTCCCATCAAAAATTGCATCAGTGGAGTTGAGGATGCATTGCTCCTTATTTCATTGTTTCCTACCAAATCCTTTTGATAATTTAATTCACAAACGTGTTGTTATTTAGGCTTATGTTCATTAGGAATTTCCTTTCCAAAATTTATTTCAATCTCTTGTTACTCTACCTTGATTATTGTCTTTTCAAACACTTGGTTAAAATAGGAATTCATATAGTTACATTGATTAAGAAATTACATTCATCATAAAATTAAAAAATACAAAAACATACTTGCTTTGCGGTTATGTTTCAAAAAAGTTGTGCAGAATTGGTAGATACTAGCAAAGGTCTTCTTGTGAACATTCACATTTATCTTCTATTGAGTTACCCAACAGGTTGAAAAACAAGCATTGAAAACCTTGGAGTTGGTCATTGATCAACTTTTCAAGAGAGAGATTTCAAAGGATTTATATTGTTAACATCCTATAAAATGACCACTCAACACATATCATGCTAGACTGCAAGTGACACCACATGTCACCCAAGACTCACTTGTAGCCTTGGACTATGTGTCATGTGCCACTCTCTAGTTGGTCCTCAATATGCCATGTCACTACTTGGTTGACATGTTCATTCAAAATTTATTTGCATTGGTCCACACCACCATCTAAGAGGTCGCTAATTCATTTCACCAAGCCTACCAAATCATTGTTTGCATTGACCCTCCTAACCTCTTGCATGCACAAGAACCTTGGAAATGTATGGCCCACATTGCCATGTGTCAAAATTTTGTGATCCCACGATGGGTGTCTTTCCTTATGACCCTAACCTAAACTATAGGTGACACCACGTGTCACACCATACTCACTTGTTTCCTTGGACTTTGTGTCATGTACCACCCTCCAGTTGGTTCTCAATATTCCATGTCATTGCCTAATTGACATGTTCATTTAAAATTTGTTTGCATCAGTCCACATTGTCATCTAAGAGGTCACCAAATAATTTCAATAGGCCTACCAAATCATTATCTACATCAACCCTCCTGACCCCTTGCATGCATGAGAACCTTGGCAATGTATGACCCACATTACCATGTGTTAGAATTTTGTGATCCCATGACGAGTCTCTTTCTTTATCACCCTAGACTGCAAGTGACACCAAATGTCACCCAAAACTCACTTATTGCCTTGGAATATGTGTCATGTGGCACCCTACAGTTGGTCTTCAATATGCCATGTCATTGCTTGATGGACATGTTTGTTCAAAATTTGTTTGCATCGGTCCATATCACTGTCAAAGAGGTCACCAATTCATTTCACCAATCCTACCAATTCATTGCTTGAATCAACCCTCTTGACCCCTTGCATGCACGAGAACCTTGGCAATGTACGGCCCACATTGCCTTGTGTTAGAATTTTGTGATCCCATAATGAGTCTCTTTTCTTATCACCCTAGACTACAGGTGACACCATATGTCACCCTAGACTTGCTTGTTGCCTTCAACTATGTGTCATGTGATACCCTCCAATTGGTCCTCAATATGCCTGTTACTTCTTGATCGTCATCTTCATTCAAAATTTGTTTCCATCGCTTCATGACATCACCATCTAAGAGGTCGCCAAATCATTTTACCAGGCCTATCAAATCATTGTCTGCATTGACCCTCCCGACCCCTTGCATGCATGGGAACCTTAGTAATGTACGTTGGCAATGTATGGCCCACATTGTCATGTGTCATAATTTTGTGATCCCATAGTGAGTCTCTTTCCTTATCACCTTAGACAATAGGTGACACCACATGTCACCCTAGACTCGCTTGTTGCCTTGGACTATATGTTATGTGGCACCCTCTGATTGGTCCTCAATATCCCATGTCACTACTTGATCAACATGTTCATTCAAAATTTGTTTGCATCAGTCCATATCACAATCTACGAGGTCAATAATTCATTTCACCAGGCCTACCAAATCATTGTCTACATTGAACCTCCTGACCCTTTACATACATGAGAACCCTGAAATGTGTATTGTCAATGTATGTCTCACATTGCTATGTGTCAGAATTTTGTGATCCTACAATGAGTCTCTCTCCTTATCATGCTAGATTGTAGGTGACATCGAATGTCACTCTAGACTTGCTTGTTGCCTTGAAATTTGTGTCATGTGGCACCCTCTTGTTGGTCCTCAATATGCCATGTCACTACTTGATTGACATGTTTGTTCAAAATTTATTTATATTGGTCCACATCACTATCTAAGAGGTCATCAAATCATTTCTCCAGGCCTACCAAATCATTGTCTACATTGACCCTCCTGACCCCTTGCATGCACGAGAACGATGCCAAAAGTAGTTTCTTTGGCACTTAAGTGGGTGAGTGCTTCTCTATGTGGGACCAAACCCACACAATCTTTATGCAAATGGATGCCCTAATGAAATCTTTATGCACCTTATGTGCATTCACTAGGTCATTTTTCCACCATCTCTCTATAGAAATGCCACCATGCTCAATCCAAAACTATCAGCCACTGTAATATCATTAACCCTCTAAACATGCACAAGTTGATATAATGGCTAGACATTCAACCTTAATGTTAGAGACTGAGAAAAAAGTTAAATATTGGGCTTCCATTTGTCAAAACACAATCAATATTACACCTCTCCCAAGGATTGAAAAACTGGTTTAGGGTAAGATGAATGATGAGTAGGTGAGATGGACATGTGAGCTGAATTTACATGTTTGTGGTTCCCCCCCACCGTTGATCCCTCCTTTGCGAGAAATTCATTCCTCAACGATTAGCTTGATATTCATGATATTTCACTTGACAAATGTTGGACATGCCCTAATGAAACTCTCATTATTAGATTTCTCCCTTTACATGATAGGCTACAGGTTCTCAGGGAAAAAAGAAAATTATTTTCTCTTCTCTCTAAGATTTTTTTGGATGAGGATCTCACTAGAGCACAAGTGATTGAATTGAAATAGGCTAGAAACCTCATAGTGGAGGCTAGATGCAACGATAAGTGGGTAGTCATTAGGAATCTCAGAGCATTGGTCTGGGATTCTCCACCTAGCTAGTGGGAATTGAGCCAGGTTAATAAGGCTACTAAGGCTAAATGACAACCATGCCAGCAGTTTGACAAGAGGATCTGCTACCCATCTGACTCTCTCCTTGTCAATTGCTAGAATGGTAATAGATCTTTTTGGTCATTGTCAGGTCTTTTTCAAGATGTTGTAGGGTCGGCTAATATCTTAGTTGTCACTGAGACCCATGAGAATCATGCTCATCCCCTTCCAAGTCTTGATGCTTATTAGTGGTTTTCAATCTTCAGGCATGAGGTTCACTCCTTAGGCGGGGTGCGAGGGTCTGGAGGTGTTGCCTACCTAATTAGAGACAACCTCTTTAGTGCTACTTCTATGGTCTATTTTGACACACATGCCAGATACGATGGATCTATGTATGTCATGACAGACACCATCATTGAGATATCTTCATCATGGTTTGTTACTTTCCACCAGCCTCTTCACCCTATGCCAATCACAATACTAAGGATGGTGATTCATTTATTGATCTAATTAAGTGCATTTCTAGATTTAGCATCTTGGGTGACATCATTATCTTAGCCGACTTTAATGCATGGACTAGGGAACAACATACCCCTTTATATGACCTAGGCACAGACTGGACCTGTATTACTAAACTTGATCATGTCAGTTTGGGACTCCAACACATTTCTGAGGATCGTGATGGACCTTTATTTATCTATTTTTGTCACCTCCTCCAATTGTGTGTCTTCTAATCTGATTATTCTAAACAACCTTCTTTGTTTTCCTAGATCTGAGCTTTTTACCAATTGGCCACATTGTGGGGGTGCCAATGTGGTTGACTACATTATCACTAGTGCTTTTTTCATCTCTTCCATTTGCAACTTCACTATCACCCATCTCCCACTTGCTGACCATGGTCTTTTGTGCCTTGTGCTTTGCTTCTCCCCTCCTCCTCTCGCTAGTCCGACCTTCCCTATATAGGGAAGGCCGCTCCATGCCTTTACCCACATCCCCACCCCCCTACTACTTTGGATTGCACCCCTAGCCATTTCCATTTCCACTTTGTCAAGGGCGATGGGGACCTCTTCATTTTCCACCTGTGTCAACTCCTCTTGCCTATGTCTTTCTCTAACTGTAACCATGCTTCCTCCATGTTTGATCTCTTGACCACTGCCATATGGGAGTCTGCTTTCCTTTCCATCCTCCACCACCCTATCCTTAGATACAAGCACTAGAATACATGCCCTATGAATCCCTGGTTCAATGACAATTGTAAAGCCTTTCACTGCTACTTGACTGTAACCTTTAAGACCTCCCCTTCTGCTATCGCCAATTTTTGACATTACTATCATCAGTTTCTTCATGCAAAGAAACATGCTTACATTGCTTCACAGTACAAATCCTTATATGATACGCTTAGCCAGGACCTAAAGCTCTTTTGGCACACCTTGTTCCCATGTTATCTACCTTCACCTTCCTCCATCGACCTATTCTCCCTCATCTCCCACACCACCACCCTTTATGACATTCCAGGCTAGCCACCTCATCTCACCCCTCATTGTTGTATCTTTACCACTTCCATCATCCATGAGGCCATCAAAACTATGAGATGCAGTAGAGTTGTCAATGAGTATGGCTTCTAAGTGGAACTACTCAAGCTCGGTAGCCTGGCGATTGGCTCCTATCTCACCACACTCTTTAATAGAGTGGTTTGTACCAGCTTTTTGGAGGCTTGGTCAAGACAGATGATCCATCTGATTCATAAGACAAGGTCAATTTTTGACCCCAATAATTATAGGACCATCATGATTGGGCATAACTTTGCCAAACTTTATGCCACAACACTAAATACTATTCTATTGGGGGAACTAGATAGGATGAGTTGCAAGGCTAGAGGTCAAGCTAGCTTTAGAGCAGATTATTAGACTATGGATCATATCTTGACCTTACAGATGATCATTGAGGAGGATCATCATCACTCTACAAAAGTCTTCTTTTTTTGTGGACTTTTGTAAGGCATTTGATTTTGTACCTAAAGTTTCCCTTTTTTAGAGGCTCAGAGACATTGGGATATCAAAGATTCTTTGATGACCATTATTAGACTCTATGAGTAGGTCAAGGGTAGATTCAAGACTCCTATGGGGTTCTCTGATCCTATTAAGAGCACTATTGGGGTGAAGCAGGGGTGCCCCCTTTCCTCTACTCTTTTTGGCATCTAAATTGACGAGTGTGAGGGATTTATCAGAGACTCATCCCTTCCAGGTGATGGTTGTTACTTACATCAAGTTTTAGTCTCCATCCTTCTTTTTGTGGATGATGTGATTCTTCTTGCCTCCTCACCCGAGAGCTTCCAAAGAACTCTTGACAACTTAGCCTCCTTTTGTGACTTGAGACAACTTGTGGTTAACTTAGGGAAGACTCGGGTCATGATTTTTCAATTGCTTGAAGACCTCACACTTACATTTCTACTTCCAAGGTCAGGAGATTGAGATCGCCTCCTCATACACTTACCTCAAGGTCAAGTTTTCTAATCCTCATTTTAGTTTGAGATCTACCATTCAACTTAGGATCAGCAAAGGGATGGGTTCCCTTGCCATGTTTGAGAGACAATGCTTTAGACACCATTTCTAGGAAACCTCGTCCAAGGTGTCCCTCTTAGACTCTCTGGTCAAACCTACTATTCTATATGGTTCAGTCATTTAGGGAACATTGTTGCTTGATTCATATTGGGCCTCCATTGAGCATATTCAGACTCTTTCTTCAATAGATTATCAGATGTCATTGCTCCATTTCCCACAATATCATTCTAGCTGAATTTGGAGCTCATCCCTTTAAGTTGGGGGTTATTTTTGACCTAATATGGTTTCTTCACCATCTTCGTTGCTTTGCAAACTCCATAGATGGACAAGATAGATACTCTTACCTTGCATACTACTCTCAATTGTGCTTGCTAGATCTAACACCTCTGTGAGAGCTCGTTGCTGGTATGCTCAGGCCACAACTCTTCCAAGCTCCATCTGGATTCACATTGATTGTTTGCCCTCTTTTGATTCTCATTAGATGCTCCTGTTCATATTCTCCCTTCCAGACAAGAGTTGAACAAGCAAATCAGACTTGACATCTGTAGACAGTACCTCATTACGACTTGGACTAACCCACTTGGGGGGTTAAGTCTGAGGACGGTTTTCTATGATGAGCACTTTTTGGTTTGTAAGAGCACTCATGACTTGGTGGTTGGAATTTTTGAGGGGAGACTTTGGTTTGGTTTAGGAAACTCTTAAACTTGCTTAGGGAATGTGACAACATTAGGGGGTGGATTAGGCTTGGGTTTAGGATTAGATTAGGGATGTTAGAGATGTGCAAGTGGATGGCATTAATGAGGGTGGGTGAGTTAGTGGCTAAGTTTGGTTAGTATGGGTGGATGGGGTGGATTAGGCTAAATGGAGGATTAGGGATAAGTTAGGGGTTTTTAGATTTGAGGATTTTATTTATCAAATAGATTTATTTATTAAATGGGGATTTTTGGAATTAGATAGAACAATAGGATTTAATTGATAAATAATAGGTTATTTGATTTATCAATTAGGACTATAGATGATTAATTAAATTAATAAACTAGGGATGGCAAAGGATTAATTAAATAAAAATTTAATTAATGATGCCTTTAGAGATAACTAAATAGGATTACTAAAGCAGTGTAATCAAATTTAGGTGTCTACATTTTGCCCCTCTTTGACATAGTGTTGAGACAACACTATTTCAAAGAAGTTCAAATGAAGACGACACGAGGAAGATGTTTTAGCAACGAGGTTGCCCCAGTCTCAGATAAGAAGAAGAGAGATTAGACTTAGATGATGCCCCAGAAGGTGGCGAGGAGAGAAATGAGGCTCGACGACTTCTTGAAAAGTACAAGAATTTAAGACGAGCTGAGATGCAGGTTGGCGAAGAGAAGGGGCTGAATTAGCTCAAACTCTCACTACGGGAGAATGATAAAGGGAAATCAGAGGCACAAAAGTAAAGCAAGCTTAAGACTTTCCAAGATTGGGGGGGAGGATGGAGGAGTGGAGCGCTATAAAAGGAATCCATGGTATGGAGATGGATGATGGAATGATAAAGCTAATGCAACGGGATTTCAAAAGAGTCAGATTGGTGGAAGATGGGTTTTAGAGATCCCTAGGACTAGGATTGTGGATCTCGAAAGATGAGGCTTGGTGGATTGATTTGATTGGTGGATCCCTAAGACTAGGATTGTGGATCCTTAAAGCTAAGCGCGAGGAGTGATTCAAAGAGATACTAATGCATAAGCTGGGATAGGTGCTGGATATGGATGGTGGATAATGGAGATGAAGGGAATCCATTGAAGCTTTTTTGAGCAGGGGGATACTTCAAAGAGAAGTACCACCATGTAGTTGAGCACTAAATTTGCTATAGGACTATTGGTTAATTGCCAAGGTTACCAAGAACATCAAGGCCTTTTCACCAACCGTCTAGAGGACTGACGAACTGACTCAAAACAAACATGCAAGGATTGCCCCAGTATCACACATGAATCCTAGAGGAAGCAGTGTGGAAATGACACTAGGTAACCCACAAGCAAAAAAAGAAAACAAGAAAAAGACATGATCAAGACCTTACACTCTGATTGCCCCATTCGCAGCATACCATGATATGGAAGATCGTGGCAACCTTGAGGAGGGAACAAGGAGATTGCTTGGAAAAGATATTTTCAAGACCCAAAAGGGAAGATCCCCAAATCAAAAGAAAGTGAAAATCCAAAAGAGAACCATTTGCCAACGAGATGGGTAGGACGAGGTACTAACGGACCAAGGTCAGACATGAGGAAAGCTATATCCTGCAAGGACCTATCGGAGAGCACCTAAGCTGGTGGATTTGGATGAGTGATGCGTCTAGAAAGCTGAACTAAGAAGGATAACACTTTGGTGATAGGAGATCTAGCTAAAGGATGCATTGGAATAGCTAACCAAGATGTGTGATGTGTGCAAGATGCTGATCAATGATGAACTGACATGAACGTTGGATAGATACAATGGTACTAAGCTAAAGAGGATGTACAAGCTGACGGACCAAGATATGTTACAGATGTACAAGTTTGTATATATTTTTGATTTTGTGAGATGGAAATTTTCGTGAAGGGTGGGATGTTAGTAATAGCTGAGAGGTGGATAGGTAGATGGTTTGCAAAAAGCTTAAGTGAAAATGGGGTCCTTTGTGTGCATGTGATAGGATAAAAGTTAGGATACAAGATTATTTACAAGCGGGAATATGCTACAAGCTTTGGACAAGATTCGGATATACAAGGTATGGTACAAGATTTACAAGGTATAATACAAGCTTTGGTACAAGATTTTACAAGCTGAGGTACAAGATTTTACAAGCTGTACAGGAGGTATTTACAAGCTCCATTAGATTTTGGATATTTGGTTGGAACACCAAGGGAACAAGCAAGTGTTTTATGGCAATGGTGGGTGGATGGATGAGGGATAGGATAGTGATAGATAATGGATTAGTCTTTAGTACACAAGGCACCTGAATTACCAGGTTTTCACCAAGGTACCTATCCAAGGCGCTTGAATTGCCAAGTTTTCACCATTGGACGCTTATTTCTCTTTACTATTTTTTTTTGTATTTTTCAAAAGTTGGGTATACCAAGGAGCTTCAAGCATAAAACTTCTTGAGATGAATGATGTTAGTGGGATCATTCAAGAGTTCTCCTTCTGGTGTAGATAACTGATAGGCTCCAGAGCCAAAGGATGCAGTGACAACATAAGGACCAAGCCATGTAGGTTCAAACTTGCCTTTCTTTTCTCGATCTGCTTGGACTTTCATGTTTTCTTTGAGGACCATGTCACCTGGCTAAAAGCTTCGTGGGAGCACCTTCTTGTTGAAATTTCTTTTGAGATGAGTTTGGTAGACTGTGAGATGGTCATAGGCTTGTTGTCTCTTCTCGTCTAAGAGATATAGCTGGGTGAGCCGAGCTACTCTGTATTCTTCATCTGATATTTGCCCTCGCAAAGATATGCGTAGTGAGGGAAGTTCAACTTCTATAAGTAACACTACTTCGGCACCATAGACTAGGGAGTATGGATTTGTTCCTGTGGATGTACGGAAGGAGGTTCGATAGGCCCATAGAGCCAGATTTATTTGTAGGTGCCAATCACGGTCGGAATCATTGACAACTTTCTTTAGGATTTTGAGGAGGGTTTTGTTAGTTGCCTCTGTCTAGCCATTACCTTGTCGGAAATATGGGCTAGAAAAGTGGTGATGGATGCGGAGGGAAGTGTATAATTCTTCCATGTTGAGATTTTCAAAGTTACCTCTGTGGTCAGTGAAGATGGTGGATGGGATGCTGAAGCGGTAAACAATGTGGTACAAGATGAACTTGGAGACCTGAACTCCTGTAGCTAAGACTAGGGGGACTGCTTCCACCCATTTAGTGAAATAGTCTGTAGCTGTTATTATCCATTTATGTCCATCAGATGAGAGAGGTGTGATAGTTCCAACTAGATCAAGGCCCCAACAAGCGAAAGGCCAAGGTGGTGCAATAGGCTGTAGATCCTGTGTTGGAGCGTGCACAAGATTTGCATGCTGCTGACATGGGAGACACTTCCTGAAAAAGTCACAGGAGTCTTCTTCAATGGTAGGCCAATAGTAGCCTACTCTAAGGATTTTTCATGCTAGGACAATACCACTCGTGTGGGCACCGCAAAGTCTAGAGTGTACTTCTTTTAATGCCATCGTGGCCTCATTTTCATCTAAACATTGAGAGAGAGTATCGTGATAACCCCGACGATATAGGGTATTGGTTATGATAACATAGCAGGATGATTTTTGGATGAGGTTCTGGCGTTGGGTACGTGTGAGGTAAGGGGATATGATACCATCATTAAGGTAAGCGTGAATTTCATGGTACCAAGGGGATTGGGGACCAACCAAGATACAAACACGGTTTGAATCCTCATTCGCATAAGCGGGTGTGAGGAGCTGCTCAACTAAAAACTCATACTGCATAGCTTCTTGGGGAATTTCCAAGAGTGAGCCGATAGTGGCCATGGCGTTTGCTGCCTTGTTCTGTATTCGTGGCACTTGTGTAAACTGAAGCTTTGTAAAATGCTGGGTCAGCTAATCAACTAGCTCTTTGTAGGGTAATAGCTTTTCATCTTTGGTTTGATATTCATTTAGGACTTGCTTGATGATGAGCTGAGAATCACCAAAGATTTGTAACTCAGTGATATTCCATTCCGCGGCTATCTTTAATCCTGCTACAAGAGCTTCATATTCTGCTATATTGTTGGTACTAGGGAATTGTAGCTTGAAGGCTTTTGGAATATAATCTCCTTGAGATGTAACCAACAATATTCCTACCCCTGATCCATGAGATGTGTATGAGCCATCAAAATAAAGCTTCCATGGGGGTTGTTCTTCAATTAGGCAGATATGCTCATCTAGAAATTTGGTGAGCAAAGGATATGCATCTACTAGAGGTGCATCAGCTAGGTGATTTGCTATAGCTTGCCCTTTGATTGCCTTTCTGTCCACATACTCGATGTCAAACTCACTTAGCAGCATAACCCATTTTGCTAACTGACCTATGAGTGTTGTTCTAGAGAGCATATACTTGAGAGGATCAATTTTGGATACGAGTTGGATGGTATGACTTAGCATGTAGTGGCAAAGCTTTTGAGTTGAGAAAACAATTGCCAAACAAGCTTTTTCCATAGGAGTATAATTGAGTTCATAACCAACTAGGGTTCTACTGATGTAGTAGATGGCTCTTTCTCTACCATAGTCATCAAGTTGTGCTAGAAGTGCCCCTAGAGCAGTAGGAGTTGCTGATATGTACAAGATCAAGGGACGACCAGGAACTAGTGGAACCAAGATAGGGGGATTGGTGAGATACTACTTGAGCTGATCGAAGCTACGCTAACATAAAGGATCCCACTTGAAGTTCTCATCCTTCTTTAGTAAATGTGAAAATGGTGTACACTTATCTGCAAGCTGGGAGATGAAGCGTTAGACGGATTGAAGCTTTCCCTCAAGAGAGCGAAGTTGTCGCAGTGTTTGGGGAGGAGGCATGTCTAAGATAGCCTTGAGCCTTTTGGGGTTGATCTCTATACCTTGTTTAGAAACTATGAAGCCCAGAAGCTTGCCAGATGTAACCCCAAAGACACACTTCTTGGGATTTAGCATGAGATGATATTGGGCTAACCTATCAAAGACTTTCTCTAGGTCAGCGAGATGATCCATGAAGGTGTGAGATTTGACTAGGATATCATCCACATAATCCTCCAAAATGCTATGGATAAGATCATGGAAAATGGTTGTCATAGCTCTTTGATAGGTAGCCCCAGCATTCTTTAGGCCAAAAGGCATCATGGTGTAGCAAAAGGTTCCCCAAGGGGTAGTGAATGTTGTCTTATGTTGATCCTCTTCTGCAATCTTGATCTGATTATACCCAGAAAATCCATCCATAAGGGACAAAATTTCATGTCCAGCTATAAGATCTACAATCATATCTATGTTGGGTAAGGGAAAATCATCTTTTGGGCAAGCTTTGTTTAGATCTCTAAAATCAGTGCAGATTCTGATGTCACCGGAAGGCTTAGTGACAGGGACCATGTTGGAGATCCACTCTGAGTAGTCGATAGTTCGGATAACCTTAGCAGCTAACATTCTTTCTAATTCAGCTTTGACCAGTAATGCCACCTTGGGGTGCATTTTTCTAAGCTTTTGTCTGACGGACTTGATCTTTGGATCGACTGCAAGATGGTGAACTACAAGCTTTGGATCCAACCCTGGCATGTCCTGATATGACCATGCAAATCGGCCAATGTTCTCTCTTAAGACCTCAAAGAGGAGATCAGCTTGGTCTTGTGATAGGGATGCAGCAATGTGAACAAGTTTGGGGATCTTTGAAGAACTGATGTTGACTTCTCTAGTATCCTTTATTAGAATAGATGACACCTCTGGTCGATTATCTTGAGGAGGCAATACTAAATCCTGATGTTCTACTTGTGGCTCTGGATTTTCTTGCTGAGGGGTTCTCTTCACTACCTTAGCTAGTCCCAGATTCACCTTAGTTCCAGTTTTGGGTGTATCGGAACTAGGTTGGAGATTTTCTCCAAAATACCCCTTGGGATCTAGCTTATAGATATAGGCAGAATCTGGGTTTGTTTGCTTATGAGGAGTTTCGGCCCCCATGAATCTCAGAAGTGCTTCCTCTGATGTGAACTCATCAATGTGTATGATGCTTGGTTGGTCCCAATCTATGAGTTGTGGATGGGCGAGTGGTAGGTCAATGAGGTGGATGGATAGTTCTTGGAGAACAAAGTCTCCTAGGAAGATTTGGTCTAGGATATTGTCGTAGGATCTCTTTTCAACTTCCTCAGGAATGTCTTTGATTTCGACAAGGTTGCGGTGGATGTTCAAATAAGCGTGACCATTCTCGTTGGTGCCCCTAGTTGTGGGTATGCCAAAGCCAAGACCTAACTTCGTTTCCCACTTATGTGCTTCGATGGGACATTGCATGCCCCTTTCTTCTGGTCCTAGACCACCACCTTGATAGTTCCATTTTTCAGTGATGAGCTTATGTTCTTGGGGATACGTCTAGCTAAAGTGATCAAGGCGTGCTTGATTTCTTGGAGGTGCATCCTTATGTAACCAATTGTTGATATTTGGAGTGAGCTCTTCATGAAGAGGGGCTTTTGAGGACACAAAGGTGGTTGGGCCAAATTGTTTGTATCGAGGAGGTGGAATCTCCTTAGCTTTGTGATATTTCGGTCGTCCATGGGTATGTGGATCAAGTGGGATTGCTCCAACAACAAATGCATCTGATAGACTATATTCTCCATAGCCTTTGTTGTTGATCTTTACAGTAGATAGGGTGGAGGCGAGGATGATTTTTGCATCATTACAAGTGTGGGATGAGCTGGCGATGGTTGTATCGATGTCTATTCCAGGGCAATGATTTGTATATGAAGCTTCAACTACATTGCAGTAAGCAAAGGGTTCTAGATCGGCATGGATGGTCACCTCAGTGCCCTGATGCAGAAATTTGATGCACTGATGGTAGGTGGATGGAATGGCCTTCATAGCATGAATCCATGGGCGACCGAGGAGGATGTTAAATGGTAGGTTTAGATCAACAACATGGCAAACTGTCTCTTGGATGACCGGCCCAACCTTGATTGGTAGCAAAATAGTCCACTCTGTGGTTCTTTCCAAGTTGTCATAAGCTTTGATGGTGATAACTTCACTTATCATATCTGCCTCAGTATACCCAGCTTGTTTTATGAATTTTAGGGTGCAAATGTTCAAGGCTGATCCATTATCTATCATTACTCTTTTCATGGCAAAATTGGATACCATAATGGCTATGCGAAGCGGAAGGGTGTGATCTGGCTCGACCGCGGGTATGTCGGTGGGTTTGAATCATAGGGAACATGAGGAGGATAGGTGTCCAACAAGATTACAAAAATTAGTAGCGTTGATATCTGAAGGGACACGAGATTCTATGAGAGCACTGTCAAGGATGTCTTTGTATACAGGACTAGTACAGAGAAGGTCTAAAATGGAGATTTGGGCTGGCATGTTCCCAAGGTGTTCCAAGATATTGTACCAGCTTTTTGATGGAGCTGATGGTGCTGATGAAACAGGTGGGCCTGCGATGTTAAATCGCGCTCTTCGAGTGGTGACTGCACACTCATTGTCTGGTCCTCGGATATTGATAACATTGACAGAAGGCTCTTTCTCGGATATACAACCTATAAGGCTACCATAGTCTATATAGGATGAAGTGTGGTCATTGTTCTTCCCATGTTGTTGGTTTGGCTAGCGGTTGTTGGTGTTGTTTTGGATAGGTTCTTTTCCAGGATTTTGGTTGTTGTGTGGAGGAAAAGCATTTTGATAAATTTGAGAGCCTGCATTGGGAGAGGTTTGGGCACCAACAATGATTTCTTTTTGATCAATGAGGTCCTGCACATAATCTTTCAGTTTCATGCATCTGAGGGCGGTGTGACCATTTACCCTATGGAACTTGCAATACTCATTGTCCTTGTGCCGTGCAGCTTTGGATTGGCTTGGATCAATTTGCTGGGTAGGAGAAAATTTGATGAGGTTTTCCTTTGCCAATTTCTCAAAAATGACATCCAATGGCTCACCAAGGGGTGTATAGTTTCTAGGTGTGGGTTGGAATCTAGGTTTTTGCCCTGCAGCTACATTGATGGCATTAGCTTGATTGTTAGACCCTTGAAAGTTGGGTCTTGTATTGTGGTTTTGATAGCTTTGGTTATTTTGCTATTGGTAATTGATAGCTTGTTGGTTGTTTGGTTGATATGATGGGTTAGACTGGTTTTGAGAAGGACCAACAATATTCACATGTCTAGTGTCAGTAACCCCATCTATTGCAACATGCTTGTTTTTTTCCAATACCTAGACTTGTCATTGGAATGTGGTTGATTTTGGTTGGCCTCTTTGTAAATCTTGACCACACCATCATTAATGAGTCCTTGTTCAAGGATCATTCCTTTCTCTTTGATATCTTTATAGGTCTGCAAACAGTTCATGGTCATGTGGTGAGCCAAGTTGGGATGGGCATTATCAATAAACATTTTCACCACATGGCGTTCTGGCAAGGTGCAGGATATGCGAGTGGTAAGAGTTTGCCATCTTTGTAGGTATTCGGCAAGGCTTTCTCCACCTTTTTGCTTGGTGTGGACAAGATCAACTATTGATAGCTCTATTTCAACAAGATGGGCATATTGGGCTACGAATGCCTCAGATAATTTAGCAAAGCTTTTAATTGCGCCATAGGGGATTCTGCAAAACCATTCAAGAGTTGGTCCAACCAAGCTTTTGGGAAAAAGATGCAAGAGGAAGATATCATTGTATGCCACGTCTTGGCAGTGCATGTAAAATTCTTTGATATGTGTGACAGGGTCTCCTTTTCCTCTAAATTTGTCAAATTTGGGTACCTCAAAGTGTTTGGGAAATGGTGTCATGGTAATGGCTCTGTCAAATGGGTAAGGACACACATTCTCAAACTTGAATGTCTTCGGATCATTCCCTTCTTGGATGGCTTTCAGAGCTGTCTTCATTTCCTCCCATTCTAAATTGATAGGTGATGGCTGGGGTGCCCCCAATGTAGGAGTGCCTTGAGGTAGGTATGCACTAGATGGGGCCACTGAATATGGATGGCTGTGAGGGATTTGCTGATAGGGATTGTACATTGTTTGGGCAGCTGCATGGTGGATGGCGGGTTGCTGAGGGGGAGGTGGCGCATATTGTTGCATGTGCTGCGAGGCTTGCTGTTGATATGGGATTTGAGGTTGGGATTGAGGAACATAAGCTGGCTGTGGGATAAATGGATTTCTTTGTGGAGGTAAGGTATAAGATGGTTGTGAGGCTTGGGGAAAGGATCGGGGGGCTTGTGGGGTTTGACGAATATATGTGGGTTGTGCCCCCATTTGGGATGGTATCTGCAAATAATTGGTGGTTGGCTGGGGTGGTGGATTACCTCCTAGAAGTGGCATTGAAAAGTAGTTGGTAATAGGAGGTGATGGATTAGTTGGTGGTGGAGGTGGTGGGAATTGAAAGCTTGGGAATGGAATTGATGGGGTTTGATAGCTTGGTGGCTAGATTTGGAAGCTTGGTAGAGTGGTGGCGGGAGCTGGGGTCACTTGGGAGCTTGGCAAAAAATTGGCAGTAGCTTGTGGGATTTGATTGCTTTATGGAGTGAAGGTAGTAGCTTGTGGATTTGTGGCTGATGGTATTGAGCTCCCAAGACCTAATGGAAATGATGGGATTGTGCTTTGGGCTATGGTGAACAAGCTGGGGGTGATGAAAGGTTGATTACTTGGCTCCATGGGCGGCATCCCTGTTGTATATTGCTAAGGTTGGCCAAAGATGCTAGCACTGATTTGGGAGATGGGTGGATTTGGAAGGCTGGGTTGGGGAGCAGCAGCAGCAATAGTGAAGGGGGTGAATGGTGAGGTGTTTTGGGTAAAGGGGGTTTGGAGCAGAGAGGTATGAACCAAGGATGGAGTGGTGGTGGCTGGGTTGGCTTGCGGCATGGCAATTTCAACTTGGGTGGATGATGGTATGTTTGGGTCTGTTGGATCATATGGATTGGCTGGAGGCTCTTCTTTTGGCATATATTGAGGATAATTTGGATCATAAGAGCCTATGGGTGGTGGCAGCTGCCCAAACAATGGGTGAGATGGATCTGATAATGGAGGGGGTCTTCCAAAGTCAAAGGTTCCTACATTGTCCCTTCAAAAATTAGCCATGATTGTCTCTTTGTTCTTGTCTATAATGGTGTTTACCAATACTGCATTTCCTGGTTGGTTCATGAAAGCTTCAATGTTAGTAGGTGATGGCATAGCTTTCTCTGGGCTGAAGGATGGTTGAGTGCTCAAGGGGGGTGAGGCTATTCGATCCAAATGATAGGGCTCCATTGTTTCTTTCTTCTTGGCTAAGCGAGTGACAGGTGGCATGAAAAATGCTCTGAGGGATGAGATGCAATAATGCTGATGGATGCAAAAGGGGGAACGCTTCTCTATGCAAATGATTTCCTAGGTTGAGGCAAAGCTATATGAAAAAACCTAAGGAGGATTGGGTTGGGGATTCTAACTTCAAAGATATGTTGCCAAAGCATGAAAGGTCTGCTTTCCTATGTGCAAGCTTGGTGGTGATTGTGTCAACTTAAGGATAGATTGATGATCCTTTAGGAAGAACACAAGATTGACCACTTATGGATCCCAACCTTTAGCTCAAGGTGATGAGGGATAACAAGTGACAAAGCTAGATTACCCTAGACAAAGCTCTGTCAAAGGGATAACCTTGGTGAGATTGGTGGATTTGAAAGATTTTAGGAATGGCAAACTTTTGGCAAGGTAACAACAATTTTGAAAGCTTAGATGTGCAGATTTTGGATTGCTGGCTAGATGGTTTGGTTCTAAATGAGATGGATGAGCTAATAATGCTTAAGGGGATAACCTACGATGGCTGGCTTTTCTACAAAGATGACTCTAAGATGAAGCTTATCCAAGAAGATGTGGAGAAACAATGGTGTCTAATCATAGAAATCATGCCTAGTTGGTAAGGAATAAGCAGGATTAACTCCTGGATGTTGGCTAAATTTGATGGTGCGCTCTAACCAGGCCTCTTGAAGTGCTTCGTCGGCAACATTGTCCTCTACTTTGTGGAGTTTGGCAACTCGCGGGCTTGGTGTTATTTCTTTTCTCTTGGCTAAAAGTTCTTGGTATGCTAGAGATGGCTTGATTTTGACTTTGTGAAACTTCTGTTTGAGTTTGGGTTGTTCTGACATAAATTCCTGAATTTGCTTGGCTTTGGGAGATTCTGGTTGTTTTGCTTCAACTTTTTCAACTTCTAAAATAGGCAGTGACTACACTAAGTGTGTCTTAAGCTAGGATTGACCAAGTTTGGCAAACATTCATTCAACAAGTAAAATAAAATCAAGCAATAGATAGGAACACCCAGATAGAAGTTTGTGGTTCTCAGAATGTGATACTTGCGCCGAGGAGTGTGTATGTTTTACAAATGTTTTGATCAGTCACTCCAAACACATTAACACTCTAAATGGTTTTCTGCAAGGCTAACAATTGGTTTAGCTAGGGAGTCCTCGATATACACAAGGTACGTGAGGCCCAAATCCATAGATGAGACCAAAAAGATGTCACACAGCCGAGAGGAGCGGTAACCCACTTCTCCTCTTTCACTTCTCAAGGGTATAAAGTTCTTTGAGGCTTAGCCCGAGTGACAAAATTTTGATCCCAAGAGAGGTGTCTTTCGATTCACCTCTTGATTCTTATACTCCGCCGGAACGCTAGAGTTGAGGTCGTCCAAGGGGTGATGAAATCCCCAAGCAGGCCTCCTAAAAAGAAACAAGGTTTTGGATCCTAATCTTATGCACCCAAGATGGCCACGAAAGATGACAAGGGGAGAGAAGACTTGGATGACCTTGGGCTAAAAAAACACGCTTGTTCTTTTACCAACTAACTCTTATGTGTGCTAATCTAGACTTTGTTAGCACTCATGTTTAAGAGATAATGTTCAATTCCAACTTGAAGCACCAACAAAAGTAAATCAATCGAAGAATGCAAACAAGAAGAAGAGTTAGGGTCAACAAAAGCAAACTCGCGCTCTCGGAGGCCTTCCATGTCAAGTATCGATTAATTTTCTTTAAGGCATTCAAGATTGAGTGTGTGTTCATTTTAAACTCAAAACAAAGATGTGTGAGATTCGATTTCAAGCACGCGCCCGAAGGCCCTCCACGTCAATTGTTGTTCAATTTTAGTGCCCAAACTTGAAATGTGATTGATTTAATCTAGAGTTTTGGTCATTTAAAATTTTTGATAAAGCTAAAGCAAACATTCAAAGACCAAGTGAGTTAGTTAGATTGTGGAACACTTAACACCTTTTTCAAGTAGACCCATCCCCATAAATGGCGCTGAGATTGCAACCAATGGTTGAATTGATGAGTGATTAGAAAAGAGGTGAGTCCAAGGAACTACTCAAATTAATTTTTGCAAATTTGTATTTAACTTAACAAAGTTTCTTAATTTTCCAAAAATCAAACTTTGCCTAAATTGCATGCAAAAGAGAGATTTGTTTGTTCTTTTTAATGCCCCAAAAATTGAAGTGTGAGATATTGCATTGATTCATTGATTCTATGCATTCAAGATTGAGTTTGTTTGATTTAAGCATGCATTCCAAGAAAAAATGATTTTAATCCATGGCATTCAAGAGTGTGTTTTGAGAAACATTCATTCAATGGAAAATGTGTTTAACCATTCAAGTTCATTTTAGCAACATGCATTCAAAGACAAATGATTAAACATTCAAGTTCATTTTTTAGCAACATGAGAATCTGCAAGAAACATGGTTAGTGGTTTCATATGTGCTCCAACCTGCAATGAGACAAAAAAAACAATTTAGTTAGTCACCCAAAATCTTCAAAAATGAAATCTTAACTATGGGAAAAAAAATTTAACTTTTTTTGTTGTTTTTCCTATGCGTAAAAATGCTTAGAATGGTCTAAATCCTACGGAACCACTAAAAGTCAAATTTTGATTTATACTCTTTTTTTTTTTTTTTTTTTTTTTAAAAAACTACAAAGTGCAGAAATAAAAATTTTAAAATAGAAGTGCAACAGAGATAGGCGAAGATGACAGTTCATCAGGTGCAGACGCCAAACTACAAAGACGTTGATCTACAAAGATGCTGATCTGCGGAGACGACAGGGTAGCCGACGGAGGCGCTGATCTGTGCAGACGACAGTCCAAGATGCATAGACAACAGTCGAAGACGCCAAACTGCAAAGATGACAATTTGGTTGCGGAGACGACAGAGTAACTGGCGGAGACGATAGTTTGCAGGCGCAGACGCCAAACTGCGGAGACGACACTGCGCGGAAAAAGCTGAAAAATGCGATTTTTTTTTCAGAATTTTTTTTTTTTTTTTTGTTATTTTCAAATTTTTGAGGGTATGTCTTCTTCCCAAGTGCGTTCTTTAACCTGCAAAAATAAGTGAAACACCCTACAACTCACTCAAACAACAAAAAACATTAGATTATTAGAAAAAACAACATATAGATGAAAATGGATGATTAAATGACCCATAGTGGGGTCCCATCGGGCGTGCCAAAATGTAGAACAAGATTTAGTATGCAAAGAACATTAACAATAAGAGAAACATTCACAAACTAAAACTAAATTCACATATAAGCTTAGACAAAGAAAGCAAACAAGAAATGCAAATCTCAAAAGAGAAAACACTCCATGCTCCCTTGATTTTGTAGATGTGTCCTTTGATGTGGATGTATGCTCAATTGCTCAAAGTTGCTTCAGTAGTGGAGATGGATAATAGCAAATTGGTAGCTTTGTGAGCTCTCAATTTGGCATTATAAGGTTAAGATTGATGACTTTGGTTCTCAAAATAGCATGGTAACTTTAGCTCAAAGATTGTTGTTGAAATGGCTTGGGATGGAATTCAATTTATAGGCCAAGGGGTAAAGGGATGGAGGGCTTAGATGCAAGGATGGGGAGATGGTTAAAGAGGGCTAAGATGCACTCGAAGGGGAGCACATGGATTGTGCTTGTTTAGCACCAATGGGAAGGTGACACTTGTCACAAGGAGGATGAGTGTGAGAGGGTAGGGTAAGGAGTTGGTTAAAAGCATGATGAGTGGGGTTGAGTATGTAAAAGAGATGTAAGAGGAATGAGTGTGGAAGAGGGAAGAGTGTGGAAGATGGATGTAAGAGTCATGAGTGGGCTTGTAAGAGTCTTTTATGGTTTGTAAGAGCACTCATGACTTGGTGGTTGGGATTTTTGAGGGGAGACTTTGGTTTGGTTTAGGAAACTCTTAAACTTGCTTAGGGAATGTGACAACATTAGGGGGTGGATTAGGCTTGGGTTTAAGATTAGATTAGGGATGTTAGAGATGTGCAGGTGGATGGCATTAATGAGGGTGGGTGAGTTAGTGGCTAAGTTTGGTTAGTATGGGTGGATGGGGTGGATTAGGCTAAATGGAGGATTAGGGATAAGTTAGGGGTTTTTAGATTTGAGGATTTTATTTATCAAATAGATTTATTTAATAAATGGGGATTTTTGGAATTAGATAGAAGAATAGGATTTAATTGATAAATAATAGGTTATTTGATTTATCAATTAGGACTATAGATGATTAATTAAATTAATCAACTAGGGATGGCAAAGGATTAATTAAATAAAAATTTAATTAATGATGCCTTTAGAGATAACTAAATAGGATTACTAAAGCAGTGTAATCAAATTTAGGTGTCTACACTTTGAATTGACTGTCTTCTACAAATCAAGCCTATCAAAGACTAGGCACCCCTTCATATTATCAATGTACCATATTACTTTTATGTTATTTATGTCTTCTAACTCACGTACAATCTATAATTATTATTGTCCTCTTTGTGCATTCTAAACAAAAGAAAACAATAACCCACTTTAAAATGGTGTCGACCCTATTGGAAAAGTTGTGTTTTGACTCACAACCACTGTGCATGTTTCTTTGGAGGTTAAAAGAATGACCACCCCTAAACATCACACATAAGGAATAGATTAATCATGGAAAAACAAGTCAATTTTGACTATTTAACACTTTTAGCCTAGGAATTTAGCCCTAGTGTGTGATGTTTAAGCCATCTGAAAAAATGATGTAAAGTGGATCAAAACTAACTAAAGGGATTCAAAGTTGAAACATAAGGTCCCTGTGACACTTATGATGCATGTAATTCAAAAGATATGCAATGCATGCAAACATTCAAACACAACCCTTAAGACAAGTGCAGAAGAAAATACACCATAGTTAGAAACATTTCAACATAGAAAATTTGAGACATTTTAGATTGCTAACAAAGTGGAAGAAGAAGAAGAAGAAGCACAAGGATGAGTTAAAGGAGAAAAAAAAGTAATACAACGAGAAGATGAAACAAAATATAAAGGAGGAAGAGGAGGAAAAAAGGACACCAAAAAGAGAAAAAAAAGGAACAAAGTTACAATTCCATTAGTAGATCTTATTAAAATTATAATCTATATTTTATAAGTTTTTATCATCATCATTTACTTCCAATATAGTACTATGTGTAACCATTTAACAATTGCATTTACTTTTGATTAAAATGCAAATACCTATATTATATTTGACATTTACATCCCACGTATTTGAATATATTCTAAATAAAGACCGAGGTCTCACCCCTCATGTATTTGAGCATCTTTCTGCTCAATTCAAGAGGAAGAGAGTGATAATTCTTATAGGCAACTTCGCTATCAATATCGTTACTCTTTCTTAGAGATTTATACCTAGCACTTGCACCAAAAGAGATGCAAGGATTAGTCAATAGGAAATATATAATTAAGTTTGACTAACTTTATTCCTAACCATAATCCAAAAATATAATCATAATCCTTGTGGTAATTTAAATTGACTCATACATTGTAAATTATTAGTCCCTGCCTTTTAAAAGGAGGGAACTAATGTTCTCGTTAGCCCTCCCTCAAATCGGTATTAATTTTTGTAGACAAAAACTAATGTTATTTTAAAACTTTCTAAGGTATGATTTTTTAAATCATTTATGATCTATTAATGTAGATTTTCTGATTGGTCTGTGGATATTTTCTAGGGGAATATTTGTATTTTCATTGGTAAAAAATTAGAAAATTTAAAGGCGGTGCTAGTGTAGCATGTATCAGAACTAAAATTCATAATAAAAGTTTAGCCAGCAAAGTTTCTAGACCATCTCCTTTATTTTCCTGATTGTCGTAGCACTATTTTGAGTAGATTGATTTGCATTGTTAGATCAAGATTATTCCAAATATGTCTAAGACCGTAGAGTTTGCAAACCCTTGAGCAAATGTGGATGTGCAAATAGCGTTAATAGGTTAAAGTCTATTGCCCCTATTTAGCAAGCTGGGTTTCTTTTTATTCTTCCTTAATTTTTATTTAGGATTTTCCATCTTTCTGAGAGACTCTGTATTCATTATATGGATTTGTGGTTGTTATTCAACATAAAGAGTTTGGTTTCATTTCAATTTGACAAACTTCACCATTTTTGCTCAATATTTGTCCCTCAATTTCACACTCAAACTCTTTGATGCCCAAATAATCCTTCAACAACTTCAATTAATTTAGGCTTCCACATAATTTTCATTCTTCTTTTGTGACACAAGTAAATCTCACTATTCTTTAGAGCATGTTGACAACAATGCACAATTGTCAAACCAAACTGAATTTCTACCAACCCAAAAAGAGATTCAGGTGACAATGAATGCTAATTATGTAAACTTCCAATTTTTTTTACACACAAACCTTCTCTCTTCTACATACTAGATCTCCTTACATGGGCACACAAAATACATAATAAAATAATATTCAATAGGGTGCAAGGAAATATGTAGAAAGCATTTAAAATTTCCAAATAAATAATATTAATAACCCTAAAATGATGTTAGTCTTGCTGAGCATGCCTGTCACCTGTACAAAGGGTATTTCCTCCAAGTCAGCTATTTGGAGAGGGATTTTAAGAGTTTTGTTTCATCCAATTAATTTTACCAGCTATTGGAAGGGGATTTTAAGTTTCTTTTTCACCTATGTATTATTTTTTTGAAAAAATGTTCTTTCCCTTTGAGTATACCTATTATAATTCTATTACATGTAATTGCTCTACTTAGTTGTCCATGTTAAATTGATTCACCTGTACATGTAAATAAATCAATATTTTGCAAAACAATGTAAGCTTTAAAATATATATTTTTTGGACAAAAATGTATTTTATTTTTGGAAGGCACATTAAATTTAAAGTTGAGACTTCACATCATCTATACTTATATATGTAATGAAGTGATTTGGTCATATCTATAATGGAGTGATTCGGACAAGTAATATATTATTCTTTAAAAAAGAACTAAACTAAAAAATTTATTGCTAACATCAACTTGAAGTTTTATTATTCAACATTTAATTTTAAAAAATAAAAATTTAATAATATAATTACATTTTTATATAATTGATTTCAAAATATTTAAGTACTACTTAAAAATATAGGAACTATTTTAATTATTCTTTTCCTTATCTAATTTTATTACACATTTCAAAATGTTAAATCTTATTATTATTTATATTTTCCAATTTCATCCCTCCATTTCTTCAAAAGGCAAGGACTCTAGTGCAAAAGAGCTCTTGTATTTACAATATTATAGACTATTACTATACATAATTTCCAAACTAATCATTTCCAAAACTATAAAAATTAATTTGTATTAGTTCCTACTTTTTTAATATATTTCAAAATCACTTTAAATGATATCTTACTACAGTCTAACTATTGCAATTACTAGAATCATAAAATGGTTAGAACATTTTAAATATAAAATTATTTTAAATCATTTTTATATTATAATAGTTTTATATGTCAATGTGCCCTTGGTCTATTAGTGAAGTTGAATGGCTCACAGAGCCCATTAGGGATCAAGTCTTACTGAGTGCAAGGCTCCGACATCATAAGGGATGAGGTCGAGATCGTGCCCCAGGTGATTTTGATGGCTTGGATGCTCCTCAATCCTTGGATCTAAGCTAAAGAGGTTTCAGGCACGAGTGGTCTCATATCAGGTTCCTAAAAAGTCCATGTGGTGGCCTTCACTGGTTGGTAGCTCACAGGTTTCATGCCTCATTGGGTTGTCTCGCAAGTTTGAACCCTCCATCAAAAAACAATAGTCTTATACAATTCTATTTGAATGCATATTCCATGGAATGCTAGACTATAAAATAATTTATCAAAAATTAACCAACCATCACAATAAATCAATAATATTAATGATAAAACAAATGGTGAAGAAGCAAGCAACAAAACCCAACAATAGTGGTAACGGCAGTGTGAACAAAAGTAGCAAACATAAATAAAAAGCAAGACAACAAGAGGAGTATAAGTAGGGGAAGAGATTCATTAACTAGAGGGCCCACTGAGGATTAGAGAGGGTCCCCCGAGGATTAGAGTTTCGTGATAAATTTCCTCCAATTATCACTTTTAAAAAGTCTTAAAAAATACTTGTGCTAATAGCCAATAACAAATGTAGTAATAGCTGATCACACATGTAGTACTAGTCACAAGCAACGGCTACCCAGCTAGTTATTTCGACTGGTTGGGTATGCCATCCTCCATCCGCATCCCATCGTTGACTTCACGGTCATCCCGAAATGCTGTACCTTGACAGATGCTAACAGTCGCAGGACTTCAATGGTCGCAGCTGCTGCAAGACATGATCTGCACAGCATGAACTGACACTGACTTTCATTTACTGCAATTAACTTCCCATCTGCACCTACGTACTACTGGTTTCCACAACAAAACAAGCGGGATGACATAAAACATCTGCTCTTAGATTTTTATCTCCACCTTTCTGTATATGTTTTTATTTCATTTTCAGCGTTCTGTATGCAGCTCTTGCTTGGGCAAATCCCTGCATTCTATCTCATTTGTCCAAACTTCAATGACTGTTGCGTTGCCAAATTCCTCTCCACTCTTCAGCCACTCTAAAGGTATGCAAGTAATAGATATTTGCTTGATTGTAAAGAAAATAATGATTTTGGATCATATTGGATCATATTGAACACCTACCCTGCTATATTGTAATCTATTGTTTTGATTAGATAAAGTGGGAGAGGGTCCGAACTCATTGTTGTGGTCTATTGTTAAGAACACCGTGTTAACTAAATTTCCACAAATGACTTTTCTGATCCATTTCATGTATTTAACATGTTTTGAAAACTTTCCTTTTATATTGGAAACTTTGAAACTTCTTTTGTATTGGAAGTCTTTAGAATAGATAATGTATTTACCATGTTTTGAAAACTTTCCTTTTGTATTAGAAACTTTGAAACTTCTTTTGTATTGGAAGTCTTAGAGTACATACTAGGATTGGGCCATGGAGTGTGATCCAAATGGTAGATGTAAAAAACTCACACCCAATCAAAAAAATCAAAAGCATTTCTTTGCAGAGATCAAATAGAGTGTGAAAACAAATGGCTTTTCTAGTCAATTTCATGTACCTACTTGACTTGTTTTAAAACTTTTCTTTTTGTATTAGAAACTTTGAAACTTCTTTTGTTCTGGAAGCCTTGTGTACGTTCTACATGCTCAATCTGTGTTGAAGTATATGAACTAAAATACAACATTTATTTATTTATTTTTGTTGTGTCATGTATATACAATATTTATTTATTTTATGTTATTATAAATAACAATTTAAATTAACACTTCAAAGTTTTAATTTATTTTATATTGTATAACTAATTGTATAATGTAATTCAAATCTATAAAGGAATAAATTTAATATAATTTAATATATTTTTATTATACGATATTAATATATAAAAATAAGTATAATATATTTTATTATTAATTATAATTTAATAAGAATGCATATGTAATAAAATAAATTTTATACCTAATAGAATATAATAAAGTTAATTTTTCATCTTCAATATTTTTCTTTTTTTAACTTTTTGAAACGTTAAAAATATAATATCCTAATTAAGTATAAATATATTAAAATATATATTTATTAAAGCACTTGATAATAATAAATTGAATTACTTTTTAATTCTTTTTCTTGTTGATGATATTTAATTATGTCCACAATCAAAAATCTTTGATTCAAAAACTTTAATGTAAATTAGAATGACATGTTTTAAAATTTGAAATTTGTAATGATTTTCTTTGCCATATATATATATATATATATATATATATATATATATATATATATATATATATATATATATATATATATATATATAATTCATAAATATTGTAAAAATGTTGCTATAACAAAAATTATAGATCCCTTCTTTTATTCTAAATAAATCAATAGATATATTTTTACTAAATAAGAACATGGTAATACCCCAACTGGAGGTTAGACTTGATGAGATCTAGAAAGCTCTAAAATTTTATATAAGTGGTTGTTAATGCATGCAAAAGATGATACTTACTTTTTATTAATACTTTATTGGATAGATGAAGCTCATTGCAAATTTGTCATACACCACATTTTGAGAAAAGGCATGAATTGAATCCCATAAAAGATGAAGTTTCCCTAACATTTTTCTCAATCAACCAATCCTTGAACTTGGTATTAAATTCCATCATTATCCTAAAATAATATGTGGTATGGTGAACTATTTGAAAGAGGAATAAATTATCTAATATTGTACTAAATAATATATGAGAACTCCTACATTTTCAACTGAGACTTAAATCTAAACATTAAAAAATATTAAGCTATATTTTCGTAGTTGGATAGGCCTTTCTATGTGAATTCCTAAATTATGAACTAGTGTGCATGCATAATTATCTAACTACACTTAATTAATACTAGAGTTAGTTTAGAGCGTGGAAAATTTAGAATACAACCTAAAATACTAATCACATGCATGAACCTAAGATTTTGAATACAAATTAAAGACTAAATCACATTCATGGAGTCTCTGTCAATGAGGTTGTGTGCCATAAGTAGAGGAAATAGCCTAATATGCATTAGGGGGTTTAATAACCATAACCATTTGTCATGTTAGCCCCCCTATTCAGTACTATTAAAGAAGCATGATAACTCGTGCACTAATAGTAGATCACACATGTACTAATAGTCAATCATATTTTTATAAGTTTTTCTGTTTAGTGATTGACCCATTTATGCACCACTATTGGGACATTTCGCCACAAGTACTAACTTTTTTGAGTGAATGAATATTGGTGCAAGAATATAGTGGGTATTAGGAAAAACTTTGAAAATGCCATTTTTTAAAAATCATTTGGTGTTTCATCATCTCTATAGAGAGATCCATGAATACCTAAAAGTTGAAAGCTTGTCTTTAAGAAGTTTACTGACATACTAGCTTCAACCAAAAAAATCATCAAACTCCAAACTATGGTTTAGGATGTGTTGGCATATAAAATTATTTTGTGCAAGTACTTGTTGACTTTCCTTACCTAAATAAATCATAGGAAAATGGTCTATGAAGAAAAATATCATAATGTTATTAAGTTATGATGTCGCATGTGAGTATATTCTACATAGGTTTAACAAAATAGTTAATAGTACTCTAGTAACATATTGCATTTCCATAGTACAACCATTCTAAAGAGTACCAAGGATCTAGATGAGAAAAGGATATGGACTCTAGGGTGGTGTATCTCTCCTTTCATGATGATATTATTTGTTCTCATGTTATAAATAAATATTTGTATAGAATTTCCAGTTACCCAACCAAAAAATGTGAAGATTTTTTTCATTCCCTAAATTATTATTAAATCACTTGCGTTGATGGATTTAGCCTCTTGGTTAGTATCATGATCATCAATAAGAGTTGGTGCTTATTGTGAAACTAAAGTTTTGGTTTCTTAAGGATTAAAGGTCCACTAGGTGGACAAGAATGAGGATGACAACAAAATTATAAAATATATAGTTAATTTCATTATATTATTCTAGTATAAATACAGAGGAAGACTTGGGTTTGGTGATTAGTACTAACTGCTCTTCACAAATTATGACATGGTCCATATTAAATTAAATCCTTCACAAGTTTACATTGCATATAGTATTTATTGAAACTTCATTTTTAACTTTTCTTTACTTGTAGATGCATTGTGAAAAACTGGACCTAAATAATTATGCGTCAATAATTCTATATCAATTTGAATAACTAGAATAATATCATGAGATTCTAGCTTGATCTCTGATTCAAAAACTTTAATGTAAATTACAATGACATGTTTTAAAATTTGAAATTTGTAATGATTTTCTTTGCCATACTTTTATATATATATATATATATATATATATATATATATATATATAATACACTAAAAATGTACATAACCTTCTACATGTTTTTTAATACACAACTTTTAATTTGACAACTTCGTATATAACTTAATTACTCATAACTATATATAAAGTTGACTGAGACTCTCTAAGATAAAATACTACAAATTTAGAAGGATATAGTAGGACTAGTAAATGTTGAGTTCATATCTTAAATTCTATAAAGGGCATTTTTGGGGCTTAGTCATTATTGACAAATTAGTATTAAAGAATATACTCTTTTGTTTTTATCCTTTATATAGATGAAAATGTTCTCATCTTGTAGTTGTTAAATGCTTATGAAGATGGTATTCCATATTTTTATATTAGTGAATTAAAAGAATTTACTCCCTTTTGATTAAATAAAACCCCTCCTTACTTAATTTTATGTGCAACAATTATTATTTTAAAAGAAATAATTAAATAAATGTCACACACTTTATTTTATAAGAAAATGGATTATTTTACATTTAAATTAAATAAAAGCACCCTCATCTTATAATTTTTATGGAGTTTTACACTCCACATCTCTTAATTAAATGTTAATTGCACATTCTCTTATGTGGGTCACACCTTTTCATTTAATTTTCATTCTTCCATTAATCTGGGAATACCTCTTGGCTTTGGTATATTATTGCATATCTTGTGTTTTCTTGTTGCTTTGTTCATTGCGAGCAAGCGTTCAAGCATAAATGAAAGGTACAACAAAGAAAAATGCATTGCAAGGATTACTAGGTATTTTGTTGGATCTCTATAACACTTGGATTTGGAACTAAAATGAATGTCTCATGTATTTGGCTTGAGTGCTTTTACATGCTTTCATACATTCACACTTCATTTGGTGTTCTAAAATTGGATCTAGATTTGCTTTCATGCATATATGTTTCGCATAGTAATTAGGCCCTATGAACATTATTTGGGAGATCTTGAGAGATTGAGCTTCATTCGCTTGCTTTACATGTGAAGCTCCTCTTGATGACAGATCCCCTTGTAGGTAGGGAAGGATATTTGTCATTGTCTCACTATTTTGCTTCGGTTTGTCCTCAACATCCACTAGTACTTTCTCTTTTGAGACTGGTGGTGTTTGTTGTTGGATTTTCCAAAAATTTGGTGAGGTGATATCAAATTAGTGTGTCAAAGAATCTTGTATTCTATGTTTGGGTAAGGTGAAGAGGCTAGAGGAGTATGCTCTGTTCCCTTTTGGGCACATCAGAAACTTGGAACCCTTATATCCAAACCAAGTCCTCATGTGATACAACTTTGTGAGTCTTCCTTGATTAGAGAGGGCTAAACCATAGTGGACATTCCCTTTATTGGGTCAACCACATGGATGGTACCTCAAGTGGTAATAGCCATTTTGACGTGGTAGTAGCAACCACTATATAAATGTCCTTGTGGGGGAAATCCCCACGGGTGTAGTCTTTTGTTGGGTTGTCAGATCTCCTCAGTATCTCTGATTGATTAAATTCTCGGAATATGTCAAAACCCGGGTATGCCAGGATTGGATTTCACCCACTCTAGATTGCAAAAGTTGCAGAGTTGACCATTACTAAGAACCTTAGTGTTGCCAAATTTTCTTTTCTAGGACTATGTGTGTGATTGAAAAATATTTTGAGAACATACACAATAGTGGTTCTAGGGATTAAATTCATACTACGACACTATTTTTGTTCATGTGCAAGGTTGCTTTGTCCCTTGCCCATTGCTTGTAGACATTTGCTTGAAATCCCTAATTGTTGTTCTATGTGTCTGATTATTATTTATAAATTTGAATTTGATCTTAGTTGGTCAAAAAAGGACAACTCATCATTCATCATTTGGATATACCTTAAAAACTATATTTTTTTGAGTATTCGATAACATGTCTTAGATTATTTCTCTAATTTTTTCAATATAGTTTCCAATGTATTTAACAAAAAAGTGCTTGAGAAATAATCTCTCAGATTATTTCTCTAATTTTTTCAATATAGTTTCCATAAATTGTTTTATTAGATGAGTAGTGACATCTCCATCATCACTTATGGCATACATTATCTCACCTAGCCTAGTGAAAATATTTGTTCCAACATCCTTATTGCTTACAAACCTATAATAAAAAATATAATATCAAGCTATGATGTTAACAAAATAACTTTAAATGAATTTTAAGAAGAAATGATTCACTTGTAGACATTCTTTAGCCATGCCCTGCGTACATGCCAGATACATAAAGTACTCGACAATTGAAGGACAATCTACAAGTTACATTATAAGTATTAATAAGTAGCATTCAAACACAATCAGTTATTCAACTAAAATTATATGTTTAAATAATGAAATGTATAGTTTTAAAACCTATATATCAAATATAATTGGAGGATTATCAAACCTAATTGCTTCAATCTCGGCACTAGCATCATCGGTCATGAATGCATTGACTTGCCAATCTTCTTTATATTGCTTTCCTCTTTTGTAAACTTCTGCTAGACACCCATGTATATCATCAACTTTATTTCTTGACGATATGGCCCACGCAATAGAAATGTCGGCCTCTTGTTCATCAAATACAAGTAATGAATATAACTCATACTGCACATGAAAAAATCAATAAATTAAGATTTTAGATAAATTTTAGATGAACTAAACTAAAATATATTAATATAGTTGACATTGGTATACTCACAACATATTTATTTGTTGAAAAAGTGGAATCCATTGCTATAATAGAGTTACGTGAATGTCTCACCATCATCTCTCGCATCCATGGTGTTTGAATACCTATGATAAATGGAATGTCTTCTCCACTATTGGGTGTTTTATATTAGAAGAAGTTGTCTTTCTCCTCCATGTGCCATAAACTTACACTTTTGGCATTATTTTCATTTTTTTGTGATCGAAGGGAACGCACCCTTTTGCATGCATTCATTACATCTTTTCTTAGCAGAAATGTGTCCCTCTTATTCATTAACTTCGTAAGACTAGGATTCAAATAATGTTGCTCACATATTGTGGAAACCCCCACACCCATCAATAACAATGACTCAATATAAGATTTATATTCATTTGACAATCTCGGTCCAACCATACTCCTTGGGTCACCGGAAGGGTCATCCTTTCCATGAAAAAATTCACCACTAGCATCTTGATGACTAAACTCATTATAAGTAATCATGGCAACATTTGGTCTTCCATACATAACTCTAACACAAAAGTGTGTTTTACAATCCCTTTTCTTTGCAAACCTTGGTAACCTTTGCATATTTGTTTCGAGTTTTCTTCTATTATCATGAGGTCCAAATGCACAATGATATCTGTATATACATGTACAACTATATTTATACCAATTTACAATCAATAAATTTTATAAAATTAGAATATTGCATGCTTAATTATTATACTAAATCTAAACAAACCTTGAATACATTTTGGTAGCATGGTTAGTAGGGTTTGTCAAGTTCTTCTCATGATGTTCTTTTCGTATGAATGTTGTTTCTATACCATCCAATAGACCTTCTCCCTTGACAAAGTGAGAGAGTCTCTCAAGAGGGACAGTAGCACATAAATTCATAACTGCATTATGATGTCCAATAGGTGTCCACTCTAGTTGTGCACTTGAAATTTCACTTCCTTCATTGGGGACATCTTGCACAGGTAGTTTGATGAGTGATTGCCATTTAAACTTTGTATCCATTTTGAGGAATATTAATATGGTTAGCGATGTTTAACTTGTTGAAACATGTTTAAAAAAACTAATAGGGATTATTACATATATCCTCAATAAAACAATTAGTATATTGAAATTACAATAAATACAATTATATCCTTGATATGAAATAATTTCACTATACCATCAATGAAATGATTTCGCAAAATTATATTAGAAGTTTGATATTAGATATTTTATTCTATATTTTTCTAATCTTGTGATCTAGTAATGAGATGCATGTTAGTGCAAGCCTAGGACACATGATTCATATTGCCCTAGGACACAAACTTTAAATGGTTAATAATCATATTAAATATGTGTGTTTAATAATAAAAATCATCTTTATATTATGGTGATTCACACATATTCTACTCTTTTTGCCTTGTTGCAAATTATTCTTGAATAACTTCAAAATGTATTATCTCTATTTCCCAAAACCCTACGATTTTCAAGAATAAGGATAATGAAGCTAGGAGTTACTTACATTATGGTATTTAATGTGTTTCTAAGAAATGATATTATTTTGCTAATAACCAAAATTCATCTCTACATTTAGATGAACCAAGTGTTCGTAAAAATATCCACTCTATTGAATGTTCAAGATTTTTCATCCCAAGATAATGATAAGGTGCTAGATTGTGTTTCTATGTTGGTCTCTAACAAACATAACTCTATTCTCATGGAACTTTTCTCTCTAGATTCTTGTATATTTAAAGGGATATTAGATTTTTGTGCAAACATAGGGTGTTAAGGTGGAAGATTATGTATCCATACAAATAGAGGATGATATCCCAATTTCATCATGGAAGGACCTATCTAGTGAGCCTATATTAAAGGTTGATATCTCATACCTCCTCAACATATTGCAAAAGTGAATGATTTTTATTAATTTTGATAGGAGAGACTAATTTGACAAGTTACTACATCTTGAAAGCACCCACTGAAGGAGGGTTATAGATCAATTCAAGTGTTGGGTCAAAGAGATAATGGGTAAGTTAAGTGTTGTCTTAATATTTCCAAAAGCGGGGGCCTTCTTATTGAGGTCTCTTCAACTTAGAATCCTTATCAGTGATAGGTTGGAGAGGCTTGGTATAGATAACAACTTTAATTATGTTCTTTGTGGAAATGCAATGGAAGATGTAAATCACTTGTTACTGAATTGTGAATTATCTCAATCATATTGGAAATGGTTTTGACTAAGTTTGGATGCTATATTCCTCTTCCTTGCGCTCTCTATCTCTCTCTCTCTCTCAACATTTGGTGGGATGAGAAATTTTGAATAAGGGCTCTATCATTTTTGAGATATGGAGCATTTCTCATTCGGTTGTGGTAAGGGCTAACTGGTGGGAAAGGAATAAGATGATATTTAGGAAGGAATTAGTGTTAGTGGATAAGGTTTGGGATAGTATTAAAGCCTTAATTTCTAAATCACTCAATACATTTTTTATGTGGTCCAATTCTCTCTCATCTCCCTTTTCCTTGCTTATGTTTTGAATAGAAGGAAGAGAGAGAATATCCCACTGGAGGGGTACTAGTTGATAACATGGCTAAATGAGAAAATAGAAGGAAATTTAGATGGGAAAGGCCTAATGGATCCTTTACTAAATAAAAATTTTATGGGACCTCCAAAGGGAACCCAAAGAGGTTAGAGATTGGGAAAGTTCTAAGAGACAATAGGGGCAATTTTTTTAAGGATTTAACTGTTAGAATTCAAGATGGCTCAAATAATTTAGTAGATGCTTCAGTAGAGTTGGAGGGAGTTCAAATATCTCTAGGTACGAGATTAAACAAGATTTTTATTGAAGGTTTAATATCTCGAAAGATCATCAGTTGGGAGTTTCAATATGTCTTGGGTGAAGTGTGGTAACTTCTCCCCAGATTCAAGGAATTTAAGATTACTCATTGATTTAGGGAGGCTAATGCTATTGCAGATTGGTTGGCTAATTGGGGCACCTCATTGGAGTAGGATTCATGTAAATTAATTGGTTTGGAAATGAGTTAATGGGTTTAGGTACACAAGATGTCAAGTTCTCTATGAAATGACGCGGTCTAGAACTTGTAAAATGGGACACAAGGACATTTTTGTGTGTGTTTTTCATTGGTATGCTATGGGGCTAAAGATTTCTAGAGGGCTCATTCATTATGCCCACATCTAGGATTCCATAGCACTGGGGACTACACTTTCTTCTATGGATATATGAAATGTTCTCTCTTAATACAACTCATTTTGCAAAAGGGTAACAAGCTAGCATGAAGATACAAATATTTGTGGAAAGAAGAACAAAGATCTATGTTGCCCTATGATAGTACCAAGAAGACATGATATAAACTTGTGAGAAATGATGATACACCAAATATCCACAATCAATAGATTCTTTCAATATGGAGATCTGATACTGATTGCCAACCCATTATTTCACTTTTTTGTTAAATACATTGGAAACTATATTGAAAAATTAGAGAAATAATCTGAGACATGTTATGGAATACTCAAAAAAATATAGTTTTTAAGGTATATCCAAATGATGAATGATGAGTTGTCCTTTTTTAACCAACTAAGATCAATTTCAAATTTATAAATAATAATCAGGCACATAGAACAACAATCAGGGATTTCAAGCAAATGTCTACAAGAAATGGGCAAGGGACAAAGCAACCTTGCACATGAACACAAATAGTGTCATAGTATGAATTTAATCCCTAGAACCACTATTGTTTATGTTCTCAAAATATTTTTCAATCACGCACATAGTCCTAGAAAAGAAAATTTGGCAGCACTAAGGTTCTTAGTAATGGTCAACTCTGCAGCTTTTGCAATCTAGAGTGGGCGAAATCCAATCCTGGCATACCAGGGTTTTGACATATTCCGAGAATTTAATCAATCAGAGATACCGATGAGATCCGACAACCCAACAAAAGACTACACCCATGGGAATTTCTCCCATAAGGACATTTATATAGCGATTGCTACTACCACGTCAAAATGGCTATTACCACTTGAGGTACCATCCACATGGTTGACCCAATAAAGGGAATGTCCACTATGGTTTAACCCTCTCTAATCAAGGAAGACTCACAAAGTTGTACCACATGAGGACTTGGTTTGGATTTAAGGGTTTCAAGCTTCTGATGTGCCCAAAAGGGAACAGAGCATACTCCTCTAGCCTCTTCACCTTACCCAAACATAAAAAACAAGATTCTTTGACACACTAATTTGAAATCACCTCACCAAATTTTTGGAAAATCCAACAACAAACACCACCAGTCTCAAAAGAGAAAGTACTAGTGGATGTTGAGGACAAACCAAAGCAGAATAGTGAGACAATGAAAAATATCCTTCCCTACCTACAAGGGGATCTGTCGTCAAGAGGAGCTTCACATGTAAAGCAAGCAAATGAAGCTCAATCTCTCAAGATCTCTCAAATAGCGTTCATAGGGCCTAATTACTATGTGAAACATATATGTGTGAAAGCAAATCTAGATCCAATTTTAGAGCACCAAATGAAGTGTGAATCTATGAAAGCATGTAAAAGCACTCAAGCCAAACACATGAGACATTCATTTTAGTTCCAAATCCAAGCGTTATAGAGATCCAACAAAATACCTAGTAATCCTTGCAACACATTTTTCTCTGTTGTACCTTTCATTTATGCTTGAACACTCGCTCGCAACAAACAAAGCAACAAGAAAACATAAGATATGCAATAATATACCAAAGCCAAGAGGTATTCCCAGATTAATGAAAAAATGAAAATTAAATGAAAAGGTGTGACCCACATAAGAGAATGTGCAATTAACATTTAATAAGAGATGTGGAGTGTAAAACTCCATAAAAATTATAAGATGAGGGGTGCTTTTATTTAATTTAACTGTAAAATAATTTATTTTCTTATAAAATAAAGTGTTTGACATTTATTTAATTATTTCTTTTAAAATAATAATTGTTGCACATCAAATTAAGTAAGGAGGGGTTTTATTTAATCAAAAGGGAGCAAATTATTTTAATTCAATAATACAAAAATATGGAATACCATCTTCATAAGCATTTAACAACTACAAGATGAGAATATTTTCATCTATATAAAGGATAAAAACAAAGAGTATATTCTTTAATACTAACTTGTCAATAATGACTAAGCCCCAAAAATGCCCTTTATAGCATTTAAGATATGAACTCAACATTTACTAGTCTTACTATATCCTTCTAAATTTGTAGTATTTTATCTTAGAGAGTCTCAGTCAACTTTATATATAGTCATGAGTAATTAAGTTATATATAAAGTGGTCAAATCAAAAGTTGTGTATTAAAAAACATGTAGAAGGTTAGGTACATTTTTTAGTGTGTGTATATATATATATATATATATATACATATACATATACATATACATATACGTATACATATACATACATATCTATACATACATACATACATATATATATATATATATATATATATATATACATATACATATATATACATATCTATATGTATATATATATATATACATATCTATATATATATATATATATATATATATATATATATATATACATACATACATATATATATATGTATGTATGTATATATATATATATGTATATATATGTATATGTATATATATGTATATGTATATGTATGTATATGTATATGTATGTATATATGTATATGTATATGTATATATATGTATATATATATATACATATATATGTACATGTATATATATATATATATATGTATGTATATATATATACATATATGTATATATATACATATATATACATATATATATGCATACATATACATATATATGTATATATATGTATATATATGTATATATATACACATATACATATACATATACATATACATATACATATACATATACATATATATATGGCAAATAAAATCATTACAAATTTTAAATTTTAAAACATGTCATTGTAATTTACATTAAAGTTTTTGAATCAGAGATCAAGCCAGAATCTCATGATATTATTCTAGTTATTCAAATTGATATAGAATTATTGATGTATAATTATTTAGGTCAAGTTTTTCACAATGCATCTACAAGTAAAGAAAAGTTAAAAATGAAGTTTCAATAAATACTATATGCAATGTAAACTTGTGAAGGATTTTATTTAATATGGACCATGTCATAATTTGTGAAGAGCAGTCAGTACTAATCACCAAACCCAAGTATTCCTCTGTATTTATACTAGAATAATATAATAAAATTAACTATATATTTTATAATGTTGTTGTCGTCCTCATTCTTGTCCACCTAGTGGACCTTTAATCCTTAAGAAACCAAAACTTTAGTTTCACAATAAGCACCAACTCTTATTGATGATCATGATACTAACCAAGAGGCTAAATCCATCAACGCAAGTGATTTAATAATAATTTAGGAAATGAAAAAAATCTTCACATTTTTTGGTTGGGTAACTGGAAATTCTATACAAATATTTATTTATAACATGAGAACAAATAATATCATCATGAAAGAAGAGATACACCACCCTAGAGTCCATATCCTTTGCTCATCTAGATCCTTGGTACTCTTTAGAATGGTTGTACTATGGAAATGCAATATGTTACTAGAGTACTATTAACTATTTTGTTAAACCTATGTAGAATATACTCACATGCAACATCATAACTTAATAACATTATGATATTTTTCTTCATAGACCATTTTCCTATGATTTATTTAGGTAAGGAAAGTCAACAAGTAGTTGCACAAAATAATTTTATATGCCAACACATCCTAAACCATATTTTGGAGTTTAATGATTTTTTTGGTTGAAGCTAGTATGTTAGTAAACTTCTTAAAGACAAGCTTTCAACTTTTAGGTATTCATGGATCTCTCTATAGAGATGATGAAACACCAAATGATTTAAAAAAATGGCATTTGCGAAGTTTTTCCCAATACCCACTATATTCTTGCACCAATATTCATTCACTCAAAAATGTTAGTATTTGTGGCCAAATGTCCCAATAGTGGTGCATAAATGGGTCAATCACTAACCAGAAAAACTTATAAAAATATGATTGACTATTAGTACATGTGTGATCCACTATTAGTGCACGAGTTATCATGCTTCTTTAATAGTACTGAATAGGGGGGCTAACATGACAAATTATGGTTATGGTTATTAAACCCCCTAATGCATATTAGGCTATTTCCTCTACTTATGGCACAAAACCTCATTGACAGAGACTCCATGAATGTGATTTAGTCTTTAATTCGTATTCAAAATCTTAGGTTCATGCATGTGATTAGTATTTTAGGTTGTATTCTAAATTTTCCATGCTCTAAACTAACTCTAGTATTAATTAAGTGTAGTTAGATAATTATGCATGTACACTAGTTCATAATTTAGGAATTCACATAGAAAGGCCTATCCAACTACGAAAAATCCTCACATTATGCAATTTTGTACATAGTACATTACAACAAATCTAGCTTCATATTTTTTAATGTTTAGATTTAAGTCTCAGTTGAAAATGTAGGAGTTCTCATATATTATTTAGTACAATATTAGATAATTTATTCCTCTTTCAAATAGTTCACCATACCACATATTATTTTAGGATAATGATGGAATTTAATACCAAGTTCAAGGATTGGTTGATTGAGAAAAACGTTAGGAAAACTTCATCTTTTATGGGATTCAATTCATGCCTTTTCTCAAAATGTGGTGTATGACAAATCTGCAATGAGCTTCATCTATCCAATAAAGTATTAATAAAAAGTAAGTATCATGTTTTGCATGCATTAACAACCACTTATATAAACTTTTAGAGCTTTCTAAATCTCATCAAGTCTAACCTCAAGTTGGGGTATTACCATGTTCTTATTTAATAAAAATATATCTATTGATTTATTTAAAATAAAAGAAGGGATCTATTATTTTTGTTATAGCAACATTTTTACAATATTTTTGAATCTAATATATATATAAAATTATGGCAAAGAAAATCATTACAAATTTCAAATTTTAAAACATGTCACTCTAATTTACATTAAAGTTTTTGAATCAAAGATTTTTGATTGTGGACATAATTAAATATCATCAACAAGAAAAAGAATGAAAAAGGAATTCAATTTATTATTATCAAGTGCTTTAATAAATATATTTTTTAATATATTTATACTTAATTAGGATATTATATTTTTAACGTTTCAAAAAGTTAAAAAAGGAAAAATATCGAAGATGAAAAATTAACTTTATTATATTCTATTAGTTATAAAATTTATTTCATTACACATGCATTCTTATTAAATTATAATTAATAATAAAATATATTATACTTATTTTTATGTATTAATATTGTATAATAAAAATATATTAAATTATATTAAATTTATTCCTTTATAGATTTGAATTACATTATACAATATAAAATAAATTAAAACTTTGAAGTGTTAATTTAAATTGTTATTTATAATAACATAAAATAAATAAATATTGTATATACATGACACAACAAAAATAAATAAATAAATGTTGTATTTTAGTTCATATACTTCAACACAGATTGAGCACGTAGAATGTACACAAGGCTTCCAGTACAGAAGAAGTTTCAAAGTTTCTCATACAAAAAGAAAAGTTTTAAAACAAGTCAAGTAGGTACATGAAATTGACCAGAAAAGTCATTTGTTTTCACACTCTATTTGATCTCTGCTTATAAATGCTTTTGATTTTTTTGATTGGGTGTGAGTTTTTTACATCTACCATTTGGATCACGCTCCATGACCCAATCCTAGTATGTACTCTAAGACTTCCAATACAGAAGAAGTTTCAAAGTTTCCAATACAAAATGAAAGTTTTCAAAACATGTTAAATACATGATCTATTCTAAAGACTTCCAATACAAAAGAAGTTTCAAAGTTTCCAATACAAAAGGAAAGTTTTCAAAACATGTTAAATACATGAAATGGATCAGAAAAGTCATTTGTGGAAATTTAGTTAACACGGTGTTCTTAACAATAGACCACAACAATGAGTTCAAACCCTCTCCTGCTTTATCTAATCAGAACAATAGATTACAATAAAGCAGGGCAGGTGTTCAATATGATCTAGTATGATCCAAAATCATTATTTTCTTTACAATCAAGCAAATATCTATAACTTGCATACCTTTAGAGTGGTTGAAGAGTGGAGAGGAATTCGGCAACGCAACAGTTGTTGAAGTTTGGACAAATGAGACAGAACGCAGGGATTCGCCTGGGCAAGAGCTGCGTACTGAACGCTGAAAATGAAATAAAAACATATACAGAAAGGTGGAGATAAAAATGTAAGAGCAGATGTTTTATGCCATCTCACTTGTTTTGCTATGGAAACCAGCAATACGCAGGTGGAGATGGGAAGTTAATTGCAGTAAATGAAAGTCACTGTCGGTTCATGCCGTGCAGATCACGTCTTACATCGGTTGCGACCATTGAAGTCTTGCGACTGTTAGCATCTGTCAGGGTACAACGTTTCGGGATGACCGTGAAATCAATGATGGAATGCGGATGGAGGATGACATATCCAACAAGTCGAAATCACTGGTTGAGTAGCCGTTGCCCTAGTCACATTTAGTACTGGTCGATCACATCACATGTACTAATAGTTGATATTTTTTAACTTTGTTGGTTGTTGATTGATCCATTTGTACCAAAATACTACTTTTGTAGTGAGCAGCTATTAAGAGGTAAACACGACTGGTAAACCGTCTTGGCGTGAATGAGGGCGACTTACCATGAAAAATAGCATCCGGCGACACAAAGAGGAAGAGGTCCAAAAAACGTTTGCGTTCGAATAGCGTGGGCTGTGCCCCCATGAGAAAGCCTATCAGCTACTGAGCAAATTGCAGATCTCTTGGAGCCAAATCAAAAGAATCTCCAAATAAGGGAAGACGTGAAGACGTGTTTATGTGGAAAATTTGACAGAGGATTGTCTCCAGTGTAGCTGATGTAACACAGATTGCTCTCGTAGGACTTGCCAACGGGAGACTTGGGGTGAGTATGAATGCTGAAAGCCCTCGTTCACTCTTGTATGTAGTTTGAGAACCAGTAGATTAATCTTGTAGGCCTAGCTGGATCAGAATGTCAAAAATTGACAGGAGCTGCTGGAAAGGGGTTAAAGGACGCAGGAAACATTAACCCTTCACTTTCCCAACTCGGGAATTTGATAAAAAATCTAGCAGCGGTTTCGATAACAGGAAAGCAGAGACACATTCACCCCTCTGGCGTAAATATTATAAAACATAATTCATAGTGAATTGTGAAACGGATATAGCAGGGGGTGCAGGAGAATGGATGAAACCATAAATTTTATTCTCCAGTCTGCTTCCGCCTTTCCTCCACCACCAGGTGATCGACTACCTTAATTTCTTTTTGTTAGATCTGTTTCTTCGTGTTGTGATCTGTCTTTTGCTATGAAATCATCGGCTTTGACTATGATCCCTGCCCATTAAAAATAAAAGTAGAGATTCACTCACCTGTTAAGAATCATAGTTTGGCATTTCACGCATAGGCCGACAGGAATCAAATTATTATTTTTGCAAAACATGAAAGCTAAACTGGTCGCATTCTTCAAAAAACCCAGTTGAAATTAACCTCGGAATTTGTTAATTATA
The DNA here is from genome assembly GCA_028749045.1 of Cupressus sempervirens. NCBI lineage: Eukaryota > Viridiplantae > Streptophyta > Pinopsida > Cupressales > Cupressaceae > Cupressus > Cupressus sempervirens. Next base: position 994,702,258 of record CM053785.1, on the reverse strand, counting down.
ATCACTGGAAATCTCCCGAGTATTATAAACAAGATTTAGGGCAGATGTACAACACTGATTGTACTATATAAAACCGTAGCTCATCAAGGCATTTTGTAAAATAATTTGCGTGCATGCTGCAGTCTTTTTACCATGATACAAGATTTGCACAACTATAAGCTTGAGTTCGCATTTTTTATGTTTATTTGCTTCAAAATCTCGAAGCGTGAAATAAAAATTAGATCTTGTTCAATAATAATTGCTCGTCAATAAAGCCACTGAATGCGCAACTGGCAATCCCCATCTCCTGTGCGACAAAAGTTCAGTGTGGTATTTTATCAAACACTTCCACTTGGTTTTCTATAAACCTTCACACTTTACAGATTTCAATCAGTCAAGTCATACCTTTGACATCTTCAAAATCTATTTTCTCTTGTAATCTGTATAATTTTTATATCCTGTTCCAATTGTTTCACTTTTGTCACACTGCAAAGGTACTGACGGAGTTTGTTGAGTTTTGCTTCACACCTTCTGAATGTTTTTATTTATTGCAATTGCGTATTTCGCTTTTTATAACAGTAATGTTTGACTCCACAACTCGAGACTTTCCCGTCAAGTTCTTTATCTGCTGTGCATTAGCACAGCCATCATGAGCTTGAATTTTCCCGCATCAAGTCACCTGTATATTACCAGCCCGAGTTGATAAAAATCAGCTTCTACTTCCGCTGGCTGAATCCATATCATAGAATTTTTGATTGCCTGCTTTTTCCAATGTAGCAATTGGGATCTCCTTTGAGACGAATATAACAATTGGAATCTTACAGTAGTGCACCCACATAATAAGAATTAATACGAAGACAATATTCTCTTTGTAAAAGTGTAATTGGTATCGGAACGTAACTAATGCAGACTCATATTGACCAGTGAACACCCACTGAAAATCAGAGCCGAATACCACCCAAACACATTGTCGAACTAAACAGTAGCACTAATTCTCGAGTATTTTAGTCAAAAAAAAATCTGTAACAGGCTAAGGTAAATGTCCATATTCAATCATTTTTCATCCGCATATATCAGGGCTTTTTATTTGAATTGTTTTTAGTTATTACAGAGAGATTTGTCTGTACACCTGCTCAATGCATATTCAAAATATCCTATGCATTGCTGAATCCATCAGGCATAGCAGCTTGAAAGAGCATATTTTAATGAAGTTTGATTTAATGTAGGCTTGTGGCTTACCAAAACATATCCTTGAAAAGCCGTATCTAAACAATATATTTATCAAAAACGTGCGTGCCTGCTGAATTCTATGACAACTTCTCAACATGTCAGCCATGACTTTTGAAGCTACATCAAACACAAATCTTGTATTTTACATGAAGCTTTATAACCCACCTTAAAGCTCTAAGTTTGGCATATACATGCAAATGTTAGAACAGATATAAGAAAACGATAGCACTGAAAAAATGCAAATATGGTACCTGGTTGGAGAATTCTTTTGTCAAAGACTCAAATGTAAGCTCAAAACTACCTGAGCAGGATGTTTCTTTTCTTAACCATTTCAGAGAGAAGCTGACTGTTTCAAAACATTTTAATGTCCAATTTTCTATATTAATGAGTAAGTTGTTAACATTTTTGCTGTCATACACTTCTCTTCATTCCTTATTGCTTTATCTTAATTGTGATTATTTTTACATTATATAAGATAAGTATATTCCAGTGAGGTTAGTATTCATCCAATCAATGGAAATAGTCATTAACATGTCAGTAGGTGGCATTTAGCAGTGAGATCAGAACTCATCTGCTGTTTTTGCACAAACAATAATTAATTCAGTGTATGCCACCATATTCTGGATCTTCTCTGCTTGATTAGTTATGTTATATAGTTCCTTCTTTCTTATTTTTCTTAGCTTGCTTTGCATGTATTTAGGGGTCAAATTTGCTTATGGAAAGCAGGGTTCTGATCAGATGCTTCACTCTTGTCATTAACAGTGTTCAGGGCTGGAATTGTGGCTGCTCTGAGGTCATTGAAAACCGGATCTTGTTGTCGGTAAAAAATATTATAGCCGACGTGTAGAATTGGTATCCGAAAGGGCGCGTGACGGTTGAGTCACTCCTTCGGGAAAGTATACGTTCATCGTTCAAATGGACTATTGGATAATCATTGTAATCATTGTAATTGGAATTGCATATTGCTCATATGAATAAAGCCTTTGTTTTGTGTTACATTCTAATATCTTAATGCGATAAACATCCATTTACCCTGTACGGCAAACATTTGGTGCCGTTGCCAGTTGAACCTGGTATATAAGAGGTGTTATGAAGGTTAATGCCAAATCTGCTCAATAAAGATAGGAATAAAATAAAAGACAAGGATGATGTACGCACAACACGGGAAGCACTAATCTTAACACAACAGGTGGAGTGCAGGCAAAAGTTTTAGCAGCTTGCCAATGGACACCGAGGGGGTGAAGGAGCACTGATGGAGGGAGTGCATTTACCTAGTAGACCAAGGAGTGCCAAGGACTTGCTTGAAGAAATGCGCCAAAGATTGAATTTGGTAGAAGAGACAAGGGAGGAGTTCCTAAACTTGTATATGCCAAGGATAGAGAATTCGAACAGAAGGGAAGGAACCCCCACGGCTCGAAGTGCCAAAGGAGCACGAGTGTGGGGTGAACTCTTCATTTCCGATACACCTGACGAACAGGTAAAAGTAGAGAATCAAACAACTTTGCTTGAAGAAGATCTCTTCACACTGAATAACGCAGTTATCCATAGTAAGATGATTGTCCAAAGTAGTGCGGTGGTACAAAACAACACGGGTACTTAGAACAATGCGGGTATGCAGAACATTGCAGGTGCGCAACAAGTACCATAGATTCAAAATAAATTAACAATGGCAAGACCAAAGAAAACACTGTCGAAGTTTTAATGCTGATGGGATGGCCGATCTAGTTTGACACTATAAGACATGTGAAACAATCTAGATAGCGAATGGTGTAACTGACTAGGATGACTGGGTCTGAAAGTTTCCGGCAACCCTACGGGGTGTAGCGATTGATTGGTTTTCGGATGCTGATCCGCAGAAGTTAACTTCATGGCTAGATGTCAAGAAAAAAATCATAGTAGAGTTTTGACTACTGAGGGATAACAACCGGATAGTAGCGGAAATCTATAGTACTAAGCAAGGAAAAAGTGAAACAATTTGCATATATGCAAGGAGGCTGAAAGAGTTAGTAGGAAAAATGGAAAGCTAACCAGTTAATATATTGAAGAAAAGGTGGTTTGTTGATGGGCTATGACCAACACTGAAGAAGAATATGAAAATTGTACCCCCAACATCATACGTGGATGCATATAACCGGGCAATGGACCTGGAGAATGAGCAACAAGAAGAAAAAAAATCATCGGACTCAGACGATTCATCCTCCGAAAGCACCACAACGACGAGGAGTCAAGTAAGAAGGTTCGAGCACGACAAAAGGACATGTTACAAATGATGAAGGAATTCAAAACCATGAAAAAGAACCCTGGCTCAGTGAGAGAAGGGGAACTGTGGTGTATGGATTGTAAGGAGGTGCACACAAAGGGCTCTTACCCGAAGAAACAATTTTGTGATATCTGCCAAATTGCAGGACATTCCACCAAGGAATGCCTATTCAATATGAAAACGAGGGGACATCAACAAGTATTTCTAACACATGAAGTGTCTACCTCAGGAACAACAACGAATATGAACAATGACGCAACCTCAAGAGGGTAACAACAATAATAACAATAATGGGGGCCGAAGCGGGATACAGCATGATCTAAGTGGACGGTCGATGATACAATGCTGTGCATACAACCTTTGGGGACACTTCACCAGAGGCTGTACCATGAAGGGAATACCACAGCTGTTGTCTGGGAGACCATGAGGATTCAAAATGCCCAAAGCGAGGGGTGAACCTGTTAAGTATAGAAACATGTGATTAAGAGACACTAGCTATCGCTCGCGATCAAGCAAAGAAGAGAAGCACAAGCAGCATTAGAAAAAAGAAATGGAAGCTAAAGAATCACAAATGAAGGACATTGCCGGCACCTAAAAGAGGAACCCGACATAACAAAATATCATACGATAGGTAATGCAAACTGAGGTTCCCATGAAGCTGAATGACCACCTTACAATGCCTCAGCTACGGATTGCAATCTTGAACATGACACCACTCTCGAAGGCAATGGAAGAGTTAGGAAAAGACACACAAGGTGGAAGTGAAACGATTGCGGTAGACCCAATACTATTTGCACTCACCACGGGAAAACACCCTGTAGTAGTAGAGATGGGTATTCTAGGAACCATCCTCACGGATACAATCGTAGATGGAGGATCAGGAGTGAATGTATTACCGAAAGATATATGGAAGAAGTTGGGGCAATCTACGTTGTGGCCACCTACATTTCAGTTGCTCACTGCCGATTAGCACGGGATTAGGCCTTTAGGGACCTTGATGGCTAACCTGTAACCATCGGGAGACAACCATTCTTACTGGATTTTGTGTTTATACCATTAAAAAGAAAAGGGTATGACGCCATCTTCAGATGGGATTGGCTACTACAGGCGAAAGTAAACAAGACTAGAAACGAAATACTCTGTTCATGGAAGGCGGAGGTCGGAGATTTGTAATTGACCTACATACACAGATGGTAGGAGAGGAGGTAGCATTATCGAATTTCGAAGGTGAAGGCGAAGGTAACAACGAAGGGAAAAAATAATGGAACCCAATGAAGAAGGTATCCTTAGACTAGAAGGAGGGTCCAGTGATGATGATTTGGATTTGGTGAACGGCTTACTCTATTGACAAATGGAGGACTGTGAGCTCTTTCTGAGTTGTAACATGTTAGGGGTCGAGGATGGAAATAAAGGAGAGGAGAATGAATTCCGGAAGGAGTATAGAGAAGTGAAGAAAGGAGAAGTAAAGATAGATGAAACACCTACGCATATGTTTAGTGAAGACAAACCTATTAAATACGAAGAACCTACAGTAAAGACGATGAACTTAGGGGACGAAGCTAACCCGAAGAATATATTTGTGGGAGATGACTGGAAGCTAGTCTTGAAACCGACAATGTTTAAAATCTTTATGGAATATAAGGATGATTTTGTGTGGATGTATAAGGACTTGAAAGGGGTACCGCCGAAATTATGTGTCCACCAGATTCCATTGATAGGAGCAGTACTCGTATGGAAGCGGCCGTACCGGATGAATAAAAATTATGCCGCACGGGTCATTGATGAGATCAATCGAATGCTTGAAGCAGACATTATTTTTAGGGTGCAGATGAGTGAGTGGGTATTACCGATTGTGATATCTCTGAAGAAGGACACCACTTAGATAAGGATATGTGTGAACTTTCGATGCCTGAATGCAGTAACGATCAAGGCTCCATTCCCGACACCATTCACTGATAGTATTTTGGAAGAAGTTGCAGGGCACTAAATCTATTCATTTATGGATGGATTTTTTGGATACAACCAGATATCCATCATAGAAGAAGATAGGCTCAAAACAACCTTCATAGTAGAAGATGGAGTAGATGCCTACAATAGAATGTCATTCGGACTATGCAATGCCCCAACAACATTTTAGAGAATTATCTTGCACATCTTCGATAAGATGTTAGTTGGAAACTTCAAGGTTTTTGGATGATTGGTCAATTTTCAGTGCGGAGGACAAAAATTTGACCGCACTTAGAGAATGCACAGAAAGATGTAGATGAGCGAGACTGGCACTAAAACCGAAGAAGTGCAGATTCATGGTACTGTAGGGGAAGCTATTGAGACACATAGTATGCAAAGAAGGATTAAAGACGGATCTTAACAAAGTCTAGGTAATCTTAGAGATGACACCTTCGATGAATGTTACGGAGGTAAAATCATTCTTGGGACACATAAGATACTACCAAAGGTTCATTAAGAGCTTTGCAAAAATATCCTACCTGCTTGACAAACTAACTTGCAAGGGAGAACCCTACAAGTGGGATACAAAGTAGAATGAAGCCTTTGAAGAACTGAAAACACGAGCCACAACGCCTATCTTGGCTTATCTGAACTGGGATAAGGAGTTCCATGTCCATGTTGATGCATCGAACTATGCAATTGGAGCAATGTTGGCACAGACAAGTGATCACGGATTAGATCATCCAGTGTACTTTGTGAGAAGACTACTATCTAAAGCAGAGAAGAATTATAGTACAACAGAGTGGGAGGCTCTCGGAATGGTGTACACCATATAGAAGTTTAGACATTATCTACTAGCGACTCCATTCAAATTTTATGGTGATTATCAAGCACTGTTATATCTTGTGAACAAGTCGATCATCCAAGGACGGATAAGCAAATGACTATTACTATTACAGGAGTTTACATTCAAAATTGTGGTACAACCTAGAAAAAGCCATGTAAGCGCGGATCATTTATCAAGGATCAAATTAGGAGAACCACTGGAGGGAGTCAACGATGATTTTTCTGATGCACAACTATTCTAGATTGCTGTACTACCATCCTGGTATGCAAGTATTGGGGAATATTTGTCAATAGGACAATTTCCTAGAGAAATGCCGCCGAACGAGAGGAGGAAATTGATGCTGAGAAGTCATACATTTCAATTGATCAATGGGTTGTATAAGATGGGACTTGACTAGATTTAAGACTGTGTTCTAGAAGAAGAAATACTAAAGGTGTTGAAGGAAGCACATGGACCCGCAGGAGGACATGTATTGCGCGAAAAATACTTTTGGCAGGTTTATGGTGGTCAATTGTGCACAACGACGCTAGGGAGTGGGTCGTTGTGTGCGATACATGTCAGAGCGTTGGGAAACCATTGAAGAGGGATTTCATGCCTCTGAAACCTTCACATGCATAGGAATTATTTGAACGTTGGGGGTTGGACTTTGTCGGACCCCTTAAGGTAAGTAAAACTCGGAGGTGCAGGTACTTTGTGGTAGCGACATAATACCTTACCAAGTGGGTAGGTGTGGACCCTACTAGACAACTCTACAGTAAGCACGACGAGATTCATTTACGAGCAGAGCTTCACACAGAACGAAATTTTGCTACAGTTGACAAGCGATCGTGGGGGGCATTTCTTTAATCATGTCATCCGACTACTGACCATAGAGTTAAAGATGTACCATTCCCTATCGAGCCTGTACTATCCTAGAGCAAACGGACAAGTAGAAGCTACAAAAAAATCTTGGTTGTAGTAATCTACAAGTCCTGTGTGGTCAAAGGTGAGGATTGGGAGGAAAAGTTGCCATTGGCGTTATGGGCATACCGTACTTCATACAAGGTAATCACGGGACACACTCCGTTTCAGTTGATGTATGGATAGGAGGCTGTGGTACTAGTGAAATTCATGGTACTGAGTTTAAGAATCACGATTGAAAACAAATTAGGAGATATGGAAAATCTGAGGGAAAGATTGTATAATTTAAATAAACTTGACAAATGACGACTGCAGGCACAATGAGCCACTGAAGTTACACAGTGTAGACGTAAGGCATGGCATGACAAGCACTTAAAGCTCAACAAGTTTCAACTGGGCCAATTAGTATTGAAGTACAATGGGCGCATCGAGATCAAACCCGACAAATTTAAAGTGAAGTGGGTCAGGCCATATAAAATTCGTGAAGTGGGTTATAATGGAGCAATAAAATTATGGACACTCGGCAGAAAGGAAGTGCCCGATGCAGTGAATGGGTCGAAGTTGGAAGTCTATCATGAAAGAAATAACTTGCCTCCGTGGTCGAACAACTCAAAGAGTATAAAAATAATAATAAGTAGTAATGTATATATGTAAAATAAATAAATATAAATAATAATAATTAAGAATTTATGAGTAAGAGCACATTAAAATTTCCATTCGCCATACGACCATAGATAGAAACAAGCTATTAAATGGCCTTGCAACCATACAAAATACTGTACGGCCAAATAGAAGACAATTAGAGGTACCTTATTGGAAAATAAAAGGTGTCAGTACGGCATGAAGGAATGTGTAGAGGCGACCACTGTACGACAGAAAAAGCAAAGGTGCCACTGTATGACCAAGTAGAAGAGAAACAAAGTAGATAAAAAGAGCGAATATTGTATAGTGATTTGCAGGTGATTGTTACAAATAAAAAGAGCATATATCATATGGTGAAAGTTATTTGGGACACTGTATGGACAAAGGGAGAGGAGAACAAAGGGAACATTGTCCGTACAAGAGAACAAAGAAACACATACTATATGGTTCGTACGACCAACATGCATATAAACTTGTCACCACCGTACAGACCTGATAGAGAGTAATAACCCCACCGTACGACACTGGGAGTAAACAAATAGAATATTGTAACCGTAGGACCAAAACAAAAGTTGGAAGCTTCGTACTGTGACAATTACAGAGCAGTCTCAGAACAGAATAGTAGAAGGCCATACAACTTAGAAACATAAGTTGTGAAGGGGCATACCATACGGCTAAATATGAACTCCATATAAAAAGTTCGTATGACCCAAAAACAAAACATTAAGAGTGCAGTGTGGAAATATTAAGAGTGTCGTACATTAAGAAGAATTGAAGCATGCAAAAGTGATCACCGCACGACTACAGGCAGTCCACGAAAAGGAGTCTAGGGAGCAACAAAACAAGACACCGTACGACAAGGCAAACAAGGCAAACAAGAGGCTGGAGGCACCATTGTGCGGGCTGTACGAACAAGGCAAGGGATCAATGTGCAGACATTGTAGTTGTATGACCTTTTAAGGAGTAGGAAACCACCATACAGCAAAGCAAAAAGCAGGAGGCTACCGTACATCCAAATGGGAGACCACCATACGACCTTTAAAGCACAAACAATGTATGCTGTACGGATCTAGCAGAGAGCCAATCATATCGTACGGGCCTAGTAGAAAGCAAATTATATTCACGCTGTACGACGAGCTTAGGCAAGGGAGAAGACAGGTACTGTACAACCTAAGTAATTTAAATAAAGGACACCATTCTAGGATAACGTACGACTGTAAGGCAAGAAGTGTCTACCATATGGTTGGGGATTATATATCAAGGCATAAGGAAAGAACAACACCATCGTACGACCAAGGAATCGTAAGTACCACCACAAGGGATCATCTGAAAGGGAGACAGAGATAAAGTGTATCCGTATAGTATTGAATAGCTTCAAATAGCTGCATAAGTAGAGAAAGCGAGTGCACTGTACGACCCCAATTAGAAATAGAAGGCAGAGAGAATGGTAATTAAAGACTTTCTCATTTCTTGTAAGCACATAGCATAGGCATTGTATGGATTGGAGGTATAGCATCCTGTATGACAGCAAGAATAAGAGAGGTTGTACCAGCACAAAAGCAATAAAATTCAAAAGACTAGTCCCAGGAGCCGTACAGAAGCAAAAGTGTGAGCAACTGACCTAACGGTTTTTATTCTCTTCACACAAAAAGACAAAGGAGGTGATAGTTATGCATTCAGTTGGAAAGAGAGCATGGAAGAAGTTGGAAGAAGATTCATCAAGCAACACAATGAACAAGAATGTACAGGCTTTACCATCGAGAGTGCGGATTGTAGGCAGTACAAGCAAAAAGAAGGCAAGGGCATAGTTGGCTGCAACTACACACCTCACACCTTAGAATGTGACCTTTGAAGGTTTGAACGGGCTGGAGTGTAGAAAATGGTGGCAAGAGGCCCCGAATGACCACTTTGCGAAGGAAAGCATACAAAGGGCATAGGTGGAATGGGCGTTGTGGATGCCAGTATCTTGCATTCGCGACTTTGAGGGTTTTCTACGTACCATGCTAGAAACCTACGGCCGATTCTCGTGAACAAGCTCATTTCCATACCTAGGGTAGAATCTCGTAATATCATTTAGAGCCACAGACTTCACCAAGGCATTCAGCATACCAAGTCATGCGTAGGGAGGAAAGAAAATCAATAACAAGCCAAAGAAACTCGATCGGAGAGTCAAGGAGCAATTGGTAGAATTAGTATGTGGGAAACAGCCGGAGGCAGAAAGCGAAGCCTTAATGGATTCTTCAAAGGCAAGGGGATTGAAGAAATCCAATGTTGAGGAAGGATATTGGCGTTGTTTGATGGACTTAGTAAAGAGTAGACTCACTGGTTCGAGTAGGGCATTTGACATCTCATTTCTGTAGGTGACCATGATGAACGGTATCGTGCATGGCATAGTATATGACTGGGCATCCTTATTGGCTGAGCACATGCAGGAGTTCATGATGCTGCAGCACAAAAAATTTTATATGCTACACTATGCCATCGGCCTATTTCTTGACACTACTGCACGGATGATAGCCAATAATAGGTTGGAGATCAAGCCAGGTTCGACAGAACCAGGAGAGCCTCAGATCATGCAGTGGAAACACCTGGATACTCCTGGAGGGCAGAAGGCCATCGGATAGAAGAGGATGTGATAGGAAGTGGAGAGTTCTAAGCACAGGAACACGAACAGTGGGAGATAGGACACATCCTCTGGAGACACAGAAAATGCAGAGGAAGAAGTCAAGGATGAGGAGGATGATGAGGAAGTCAAAGTTATTACAGCACTGCCACTTTTATTTCCGAGGTCCCTCACAGTTACATCCCACTGAAAATTAGAGCCGAATACCACCCAAACACATTGTCAAACTAAACAGTAGTATAATTCTTGAGTATTTTAGTCAAAAAAATCTGTAACAGACTAAGGTAAATGCCCATATTCAATCATTTTTCATCCGTGTATATCAGGGCTGTTTATTTGAATTGTTTTTAATTATTACGGAGGGATTTGTCTGTACACCTGCTCAATGCATTTTCAAAATATCCTATGCATTGCTGAATCCTGCAGGCATAGCAGCTTGAAAGAGCATATTTTAATGAAGTGTGATTTAATGTAGGCTTGTGGCTTACCAAAACATATCCTTCAAAAGCCATACCTAAACATTATATTTATCAAGAACATGCGTGCCTGCTGAATTCTATGACAACTTCTCAACATGTCAGCCTTGACTTTTGAAGCTACATCAAACACAAATCTTGTATTTTACATGAAGCTTTATAACCCAGCTTAAAGTTCTAAGTTTGGCATATACATGCAAATGTTAGAGCAGATATAAGAAAACTATAGCACTGAAAAAATGCAAATATGGTACCTGGTTGGAGAATTCTTTTGTCAAAGACTCAAATTTAAGCTCAAAAATACCTGAGCAGGATGTTTCTTTTCTTAACCATTTCAGAGAGAAGCTGACTATTTCAAAACATTTTAATGTCCAATTTTCTATATTAATGAGTAAGTTGTTAACATTTTTGCTGTCATACACTTCTCTTCATTCCTTATTGCCTATCTTAATTGTGATTGTTTTTACATTATATAAGATAAGTATATTCCAGTGAGGTTAGTTTGCATCCAATCGATGGAAATAGTCATTAACATGTTAGCAGTGGCATTTAGCAGTGAGATCAGAATTCATCTGCTGTTTTTGCACAGACAATATTTAATTCAGTTTATACTACCATATTCTGGATCTTCTCTGCTCGATTAGTTATGTCATATAGTTCCTTCTTTCTTATTTTTCTTAGTTTGCTTTGCATGTGTTTAGGGGTCAAATTTGCTTATGGAACAGCAGGGTTCCGATTAGATGCTTCACTCTTGTCATCAACAGTGTTCAGGGCTGGAATTGTGGCTGCTCTGAGGTCATTGAAAACTGGATCTGTTATTGGACTAATGATCACAGCCTCACACAATCAAGCTTCTGACAATGGTGTGAAGGTTGCAGATCCAGGAGGTGGCATGTTGACCCAGGACTGGGAACCATTTGTTGAGGCCTTGGCAAATTCTGTTGATCCAGAGGATTTTGCACAAGTGAGTTTGAGATTGTTAATATGTTGCAAACTTAATGTATCTAGCCACAGGACCAGACATCTCTTACATTCTTTTATTCATTGGAGTGAATTAATTGGAAGATTCATGTATGGTTGGTATATACTGGTGCCTGTAACTTTTTATATTTATCTAGTATATTTGACCACATTGCTTCTTTTCAGACAATTAAGGAGTTCATGAGGGATGAAGGTATATTATTCAAAGAAGCATGTTCCGGGGAGGTACTTGTAGCAAGAGACACAAGGCCTAGTGGAGAATCACTACTTGGTGCTGCGATGCAAGTATGAAGTGGTATTTCTACATGCATGTTTAGAATATGTGCAAGATAACAGATCTATAATGATTTAAATTATATCTTCTAAACCGTAGAAGTAAGGTAGTTTTGTTCCTTTTTGAAGGGAATTAGAGCTGTAAAAGGTGTTGTAGCTGTAGACATGGGTATCTTGACAACTCCACAACTTCACTGGATGGTCCGGAACAGAAACAGATCTATGCCAGCAACAGAGTTTGATTATTACACACAACTGTCAGGCTCATTTAGGTAAACTTTGTCTGCAACTTTGCACAATCTTCATGTTAGACATGGCAAAAATGTAGTCTTATCTGTGAAAATGCACTAAGGGACATGATTACTGAAATACTTTGTTGACTAATTTTTCTACAAGTATGCTTGAAAGTGGAAAAATTTAGAATCTGGTAAATATAAATTTTATGCAGGACTCTAATGTCATTGAGCCTCAAAGTGCAAGAATCAGAACGTTATACTGGAGATTTGGTAGTAGATGGAGCTAATGGAGTGGGTGCAGAAAAGTTGTTTCTATTACTACCATTTCTGGAGGGTCTAGAAGTGCAGATTAAGAACTCTGGCAAGGAAGGGGAAGGTGGCCTCAATGAAAGAGTTGGGGCCGACTTTGTGCAGAAAGAGAAGGTTATTCCCTGTGGATTTGGAGTTGGTGATGTTGGAAAAAGGTGATTACTTGTCCCTAGAGTCACCCGGGCTAATGCATTATTTCTGTGTCTTACACAACTCGCACAAGTACTGAAGGTTCTGTAAATTAATGAATAGGTGTGCAAGCTTGGATGGTGATGCAGACAGACTTGTTTATTTTTATATCTCATGCCTGGAAACGCAGAGCATTAATCTTATTGATGGTGATAAAATCTTGACTCTATTTGCTATTTTCATCAACCAACAGTTGAACTCTCTCCAAGAAAAATGCCATTCATTTAAGCTGGGAATCGTGCAGACTGCTTATGCCAATGGAGCTTCCACAAGTTACTTGAGGAATCTGGGTTTGGAAGTTGTGTTCACTCCCACTGGAGTGAAATACTTACATGAGAAGGCTGCTGAATATGATATTGGAATTTACTTTGAAGCAAATGGACATGGAACTATTTTGTTTTCTGAGAAATTCTTAGCATGCCTAAGAACTTTGAATGAAGAGCTTGGCTCTTTTTCAACAGGTTGGTTTTAATGTTTTTGAATTCTAAGAACTGTATTGTGACTGGTTTTAGCCAAGTAATCTAATTGTTGAGAGTAATCTAATTGTTGAAGCCTTTATTATTCTTACTTTTTGGCTGATTTTTTTAAATTCCAGGCTTGGAGCAGCTCAAGGCTATTCAAAGATTGTTGGCAGTCAGTAAGTTGATCAATCAAGCAACAGGAGATGCATTGAGTGGCATATTGTTGGTAGAAGCTATACTTCACTACATGGGCTTCTCCATTAAAACATGGAACAAACTCTATCAGGACCTTCCAAGCAGACAAATAAAGGTTGGTTTTTTATTTCATTGGACTCTTATGGTTTTTAAGAAAATAAGATACTGAAATGCCTTTCTAGTTGGAACGGTTATTGGGCTTTGTACATTTGATGACATAAGCAGTAATTGAGAACTAGTGTGGGGTCAATGAATAATTTTTAATGATTTTTTCACAATTTTATAGACCTGTGAGGAATTCTTCTCAGGGTGGATGCAATTGATGTTTGGGCGTTGTTCACTTTTGTAAGGATTCCTGGAGATGTTATTGTGATGCCTGTAGAATTGGCCAGAATTTTCTTACGAACTTTAACAACACTTATGCTTATCCTTGGCATGCAAAATGCACAAGGCTTCTATTATCTAACCCCTCACTAATACTCCAATTTAATGATTTGCAAGCATTCCGAACTTTCAACTTAATGCTGTTATCCCTTAAAGTTAATGGTGAATACTGTTTATGGCATGCTAGAAACTTATTTTCAGGATTTTGAAAAAAGAATTCTTTCCCATTCGCCTAGAAACTCCACAATGTTTCTGGCAAATCAAAATTTTCCAGAATTTTCTTGCTGTATTAAATGCGGCATCTTTAGTATTTATTGCACAAGTAAGTTCGTAGGAAACATTGATGCAAGGCAGTGACTATTTGTAGTGAACGTTACGGGAAACAGAAGGGATAGTGCAGAGTACATACTGAATATTAATATGCAGAGAGCAAAGACTTGCATACATGCATGCGTAGAGGTAAAATTGGATTTGCATGTGGGTTAGGAGTGAGATTTTATAGTGACAAATCAGGCTAATTTGAAGGTTTGTTACACAAAATTGATTAATTATAAACTTCATTCATGTAAGTCTCCAAATTTTATGATCATAGTTTTTAGATCAATTGACACTGGAAATCAAGCCCAAGGCTTCAGCAAAAGTCATTGGAGATGAATACTTTAAAAGTGGAGTAATTTGCTCCCCAAATCAAATGAGTTCCTCCATGAGATGCATAGGAAGATGAATAAAGCTTCAAAAGTTTAGCAGAAACACAAAATATATGTAAAAGAAGCATGCATGATCGAACAGACCCATATGAAGCATAAGGGAAAATGTGTTACACTTTTTAAAACTCTTAAATTTGCAACACAAACAAAATAAAAAAAAAGCTGTAGAGGATAAATCATCCTTGCTATCAAATAATCGGTCAAACTGAGAACTTTTTTATTTTTGCATGAATTCTGAGTTCATTTAAATGATCCATTCTGAGGCTGAGTTGCCTTGGGGGACCACAGAAAATAATTATCAGCAGAAGTAAATGTATCTTTTGGTAAAATTTCTAACTTCCATCTGGAGTTTGGTTTGGATCACCATAGAAGACGAAAGATTTCAAGATGCTCTGGTCTATCTACCATGAAATTTGATGTCATTCTGAAACTTATCTTTGTGGGCACACCTTAAAGTTCACAATGAACAAGATAAGTAACACAAGGTAGAACATGAAAAATCTGCCAAGGATCAAATTCGTGAAATGACTAGTACGAGAATAATTCAATTATTGCTATAAATTCATCCATATATGAAGAGGATAAGTCATCCATTTGAGAAGAGAAGAGAAGAAAAAATGTTGGACGGTGAGTGAAATCCTCAGTTTTAGAGTTCTACCAGACAATCTTCTTCACATGCCAAGAGGGATGGTGGTTGGCAATCAAAGAAGAAACAATAATGATAAAAGTGAAAAAGAACCTATATTTCGTTAGCAATGATGTATATTTATAGTTAAATTTGGCTTGGAACTGCTCTGATCTGAAATGATAGATGGTGAGTTGCAAGGAATGAGAACCCCAATCAGGCAATATAGAAGTGAAGATCAGCAATTGATTGGAGAGATCTCTTCCCTTAGCTGAATAGAGACTCATGCAATGCTTGTTTGTAGACAAAGCAGTTGGATTTTTGTAGATAAATGCCAAAAGCTTCCCTAGCGTTCATTGTTCTTTATAGAAAATTCCAAAAATGTTAAACTCAAAAAATTGTAAGTGCAACCAACTTGTACAGTAAAAAGACAAGACTCCGAGTCAGGTATCTTTTTTATTGGATTTTACCCTAGTCACTGTAATGAAGAATCCCCCTTGCCAGGTGTTTTTATTTCAAATCAAACAATGGATTAGTAACAAATTTAGTGCTTTTATGCATCCTATTTTCATCTCACGTGGTCATACTGAGGAATAAGGATTATGGTTACACCAGTGAAAGACCAACACACAACAGTGAAAATAGAGGCTTGCGCATTTTCAAAGCATACATGGTTGCTACTTTTTATCATTGTGCACAAGGGAACTCTCACGTACTCTCACTTTTGTCATGAAAGGATGAGCCATATGCTATTACATTGACTCTACTGAGCAGTGGATTGGAGAGAATGAGGGTTGACCATCAAAATGGTAGGTAAGGTAGGTGAACACGAGCCAATGAGATGCTTGTACATGGATCATGAAGAGCAATATTATCATAGCCTATAGGAACATTTTTTTATTACTTGATGTGCATTGACACAAAACAATATGTTGGACCCAGCTAATCTTATCTGATCTCCTATATCTGACATGTAACTTCCCCCCTGCTTCCACCATCCTCCAATCATCGTAACACTCCTTTCCTGACTTTGAAACCTTCTCTCATTTGGAGTTGATATTTATTAGTCCTTACTCTAGAGGTTTGTTTTACCGAAAGCTTTATATTTTATTTTATATATTTATAAGATTGTAAAGAAATAACAATATTTTATTATCAGATGAGATTGATTTTGGCTCATTTGACTTCCATTTACTATTATTTAATTATAGCTATGCACGTGTTCAGTCTGGATAAGTTTGTTGGTTTGCATCCAGGTAAAAGTTGCAGATAAAACATCTATAGTCACCACTGATGCGGAAACTAGGGTTTTGAGGCCCTTGGGGCTTCAGGAAGCAATCGATTCTGAAGTTGGTATGCATTGCTTCTTATATTCTTAGCAGAGCGCTTCTATGTGATTTTGTTTTAACAACTTTCTTGTGATACTTGCTACTAATGTATTTTACTTACGTTAAAACTGTTGATAAGTTGTTCGTTAGTTGACTGATTTCATGATTTTTTGGATTATAAATTAATTGTCTCTTTTTGCAGCAAAACATTCTCAGGGGCGGGCATTTGTTCGCCCGTCTGGTACAGAGGATGCAGTTCGAGTCTATGCTGAGGCCCTATCAAAAGAGGCTGCAGATGGTCTGGCTCAAGCAATTGCTGAGCATGTGCACCAATTTGCAGGCCTTGTAAGTACTCCATGATTAATGGATGCTTTCAGAAGAACATGCTTCTGCAAAAAGAAGCTTAATCTTAACAGAATTTATTTCTTTATCTTCTTTCAATCATTTTTATAGATGGAGGGTTTCATTACCTGGAGCACATTCCCATCCCATATCATGTAACTGTTGCTTCTTTGGATTTTCATTGTTGATTTCCTTTGAACTGCAAACTCATTTTTCATTGCTGGTTCTGAGACAATTAGTCATGAAAATGTGGAGGAGTTACCAGGCTTTTTTTTTTTTTTTTTTAACTTGTCAATTTTGCAACTGCTTTGTCAGTCATACTATATCACGTGTCAATATTTGAAATTCCTTTGAAATTACTATGGTCTGTATTAATAATCACTGGGAAAAAAAATTATACCCCACAACTAGGGCTACTAATTGAATAAAATAAAAGTAAATATGATAAGATCCTATATAAGGTACCGCAGCTGTGGCTGATTGTATGATAGCTCAGGAACTTGGAATCTAAAGGTAAGGACTTAGTTGATTTTGATGGTTGATACAGAGTTGTTCTCTATTTTGATGACAACTTTTTAATGATGACTCAAAATCGTTCCAAATTCGATTTGTTGGAAGCATAATGACAAAATGTAAAGTTTAGGCTGTCCACATGATTTCATGCTGGGGACACAACTGCTGCAGTCTGGTCCGGTTAATGCGATTCCATCTTAGGTGGTCTGATTTCATCATTTGTAAGTCTAATGTTTTCTATTTGTGGAAGATGCTTAGTGGTGTATATCTAATAAGGAAAAAGTTGGCTGGTGCTAAGAAGTGGCTTTTGGATGCGCTACAGCAATGGGGAAAAATAATTGACATTCTTGGTAACAAACAAATTTGAGACTAATTCAACATTGATAGGGGGTAGAGAATGGACAAAGTTGATGGATGCTAATAGACAAAGTAGTTGATAGCCGAACCTGCAAAGTGCTGTCCTATACCAACTATATACTCTCTATTAGACTGATCTTGACAGATTTCCCTTTGCACGTACTTTGGTTATATTTTGTCATTGTGTCTCTATTTGAGTTCCAGTGTCTATGTGATCTGGTTTGGCCACTAGCCTTGAGTCTTTACCATTGTCTTTCAAAGCTTTTGGCAGCTAATATAAGGTTTTAGTGATGCCTATTGATTGCAGTTAAGAAATAGATGAACGGATCCTTGTTTTGATTAACTGCTGCTCTTGATAAACTACATTGTGTCAGTCAAAAGTTTATGAACTTGTTTTGATACCTAGTTTGTTAATCGTGAACTAATGTGAACTAATGTTCTATAGATCTTCAAGTTAGCCTGGGTAGTGAGTTCTAATCTGTAGATCTTTCAAGGAGATCTCAGGCAATATTGAAACATTTTACACGTGATATTTGTCATGTGATGTTTGACTAGTCACATTTTGATTGGTTCATTTAGAAGTAACTGTCACTTGGTGAAACAAGATTGGTAATGGTGGGTTTTCGTGTTCTAAAATGCTAATAGTGACATGGAAAGTCATAATTTGTATTTGTAACTCCATAATCAATAAGGACAGTCTTGAGGGTGAAAAATAAATCTTTTGTTGGTTATTCATCTTCAAAATTTGGTTAGTAGCTGAATGGCACTTGGTTGAATAGAAAAGGCTGTGTTGTAAGCACCATCTTAGATGGTGCTGAAATCAGAACTTCAATAACAAAAGAAAAAGAAAATGGACTGTATTTTGGTTGCTCATTTGTTAATGGTGTATATCTAGCATGCCAAGAGTAGAGCCATGCATAAGTTGGATTTTGAAAAATGCATCTTTGGGTAAAATAAAAGTATTTGGCTTGTGCCATGGAAATTTATAATGTGTTATTTGGTTGTGTCCATTCATTGCCACATTCCAGGGTGCACAACTAGCAACTTCAAAGCACCTTCTAAGGATCTATGGATTGGTAGGTGGGGCCTGCACTTGTTAGCTAATAGGCTTCTCCTTTGAAATTGCTTGCAATTAGAAGTTGTCTCATGTTGATAAGTAATTGCTGAAAAGTGGTTTTCAAATCATTGTTTTTAGATATGACTAAATTGATGTTCCTAAAAACTTCGAGCTCCCTCATACTCTAGATCACACCAAACATTAAAGGAAAATGTGTCAGTTTCTTAGGATGCAACAAATTCATTAAATTAGGTGTACCAAGTGGCTTTTGGCCTCTCATGTTTGCCAACTTGTATATCTTCTTCTACTGATCTTTGTACGCCATTCGATGGAAGTACTACCTACCTTCATTAGTTTTATGTAAAATGCATTTTTTAGAGAGAAATGTCTTTCTTTAGGAAGATACCTTCTCCTTCGCTGTGACCACATCGCTAACAAGGACTGATTCGACAGGGCAGGAAATTATGCAACTATGTAAGGCCCAATAAGGGAAAGGTACAATTGCTAGACTATATTGCAATACTGGCTCCATACTGGGATATGTAGAGGTAAATAGCACGCATAGGGTATGGTTCATCAAGGCAAAGGTTGGGCCCATATCATACCTAAAAATTCTAGGCTAGGCTAGGGGTAGGGGCCATAAAATTATAGGGCACTGGGGGCTAGGGCTAGGCTAGGGTAGGGGCCCTTTGCATGCACTATCAAGCCGGCAATTAATCTACCTCTTATTCATGAACCGTCCTGCAACCTAGGGGTCGGGCCCCATGTGGATTGATAATACATCGGTGACAAAATTGCATTGTTGTAAAACCTTGCATTGTTGACAACCTTGCTTTGTTGTGTAATGTCTTTCTTTAGGAAGATACCTTCTCCTTATTCTCCTTATTCTCCTCATGTGTCATTGATGTTGCTTTGGTAATATAATCTCAAGCTATGTAATTTCTTGTATTTTTCATTAGTTTATGCAAATATAGGCACTTCAAATTTTTCTCATGTAGATCTGTTTAAAGAAAAGTAACGAGAATCAAAATTAGATTGGAATCGGCAAGGCTGAATCAAATCGTGAATCGGCCATGAATCAGCTATGAATTGACAAATTCAAAAAAATCTTTTAAATTTAGAGATTTTAACAATTTAAAACTTATTTCATGCACCCTTTATTGAATATAACTTAAACATACTATAACATCATCAAATAGAAATTAACATACATAAACATGGAACAGAAATGATAAATCCATCACACACTTAACTATGTTACACACAAAATGTAAATTGTAGGTTGTAGCTGAAGTGAATAGAAATCATATGATCATAATTATTCAAATCATAGAATGTATGTAAGATGAAGATCCATAAGACATTAAATCATAAATGTATGTAAGAATTTAAGATTAAGATTCATGAAACATATGTTTATCAATATTTGTAAACAAAATGAAAAAACAAGGCTCCAACTCAAGCCTCATCATCATCCTCAAGCTGGATTGCAACCTCAGCCTCAACCTCTGAGTATCCAGTGTGCCTACTAGAAAGGTATCTAAGTTAGGTCCTAGAGGACTGTCAAGCCATAGCCTTCACATGTAAGATGACCTTGCGAACATCACTAAAGCCTATGTTTGTGCGTGTGCATGCGTCTACCAGTGCTTGAATGTGCTCTAGCCGCCTCCTCTGTCATGACCACAACCTTAACCTCTCTATCCATGTGGTCAACCCCTTGTGGTCTTTTTTGGTGAAGATTGGATCCAGAACATCAATGAGCCACTCTGGTTTTAGATCAATCTCCTCCAGAATGATCGGAGAGGAGTTAGTGCTCAAAATCTGTCTGATCTTAAGACAAAGGTTGTAATGAACAAAGACAAGATCATTCAACCTTTGTACATTCAACCTATTTGTCCTCTTCGAGTGGATGTGCTAGAACATGGACCAACTGTGCTTACATCCAGAAGCGTTGCTTCGCTGACTCAGAATACAAATGGTAGTTTTTTGAAGTTTTGGGGTTGTGGGCACAAACATTTGCCACCATCTATCTGAAATTAGGGAAAACAAAAACAATTAGTCTCATTTACAACTATAAAATTACATAATCAACAATTAAAATAACTTTAAATTCATGAATATATTATTTAATTTTTACTTGGCTGTATTGTTGTTTGAGCATCTATGGCCATCCTACTAGAGAAAAGTGGCCCTTATTAATTATCGAACTTGTTAAGTTCAATGGTTGCAGTTGCGCTATCCTCATCACTACTCAACCTCTAGATCACTGTATATAAGCCGGTGAGAACCTCCTCATCCACCTTAAAGTCCAGACGGAAATGAAATGCTAGATTCAAAAAATAAGTTGTTGCATAGATGGGTCGGTGGAGCTGATTCTGCCATCTCCTATCAATGATATCCCAAATAGGAGCATACTTCTCCTGCACTCCTACATATTGGGCTCTAATGGTCTCCTTGGCCCTATGTATGCCCTCGTATATGTAGCCCATAGAGGGCTTCTCCCCATCAACAGTTCGTAAGAGAGATACAATGGGCTCAGCAGCGTACATATAATGTAAAAAAAAATGAGTCAAAATTTAAATATAAAATAATATAACTAAAAGTAAAACTAAATCATTAAACAATTAAATATTAATTATTAAATACTAAAAGTAAATAGTAAAATACTAAGTGTTAAATTGCAATAAATTTACCTTAAGGATTTCTTTAGTAGGTTTCCAAAAACCATCATCATTAAAGATGTAATTCACCACATCTACCCCTGCAGTGGTCATAGCATAGGAAGATGTAATCCACTCCCGCCCAACAAGCATGCTCCTCAAATCATCCCCTGATGTCAACAACGACTATAGTGTGATAAAATTCGAGACAAACCTTGTGATGCCTAGATGAGCTAACTCCTTGCCCCCTGTGCAGTCCCTCATTGTGCTAAGGACAAATGAATGATTATAGATAAACTTGCATATATTTTTTGCCCTTTTGACACATGATTTGACCCACTCAAGCTTGTCAATATCTTGCAACACGAGGTCAAGGTAGTGTGTCGCACAAGGAGACCAAAATATGATGGGGTACCTCTCCATCAAAAGTTTACTTACAACAATTTTAAGTTAGAAATTCAAACATGTTAGAACTTAGGAAACTTATAATTATAAAAAGTTCAAAAGTTCAAATAGATTTATTTTCAAAACTTGAAAAGTTAAAAGTTTACTTGTAGCAACATAACTTGTTGCATTATCCGTCACCACTTGCACCACATGTTGTTCCCCCACCTCTGCTATGACTTCCTCAATAACCTCATGTAACTATGTGACATTTTTTATATGAGCGGAAACATCAATGGATTTGAAGAACATGATACATCCTACAAAACAATGAATTATCATGGATCATTAACAAATCAAAATTTGAAATATTCAATCACGATTCACAAGTCACAATTAATGTAGGAAAGTAAAATGATCAATCACCTTTATGGGAAACAAAAAAATTGAGGAGTGTTCTATTCTTTCTATCTGTTCAACCATCAGTCATGATGGTGCAACCCTTTTCAGTCCACTCCTTTTGGTGGTCCTCTAGCTCAACCTTAATATCCTCTAGTATTTCATCCAAAAGGTATCCACTCAACTTAGCCTCAGTTGGGGCTTTAAACCCTGAACCACAAATAACAACTGCATCTTGTCATGTTTTGCCAATAAAGAGGCCTTTCACAAATAGAATATGATTAGAAATTTAGATGCCGAATCATTATGTAAGCTTGTAAAGTGAAACTATGATTAATCAATGAATCATAAAATAGATATGTATAATTAAAATTGTACTTTAGCTTTAAAGAAAATAAAGAAAAAAGAATCATTTACCTAGCTGCAACAAATAGAATGTTGTAGAAGTACCAAATTATGCAAATTTATTTTCTGGCAATATCACGAATCTTCTTGTTCAAACCTATGCCCTCAAACTTGGGTTGTGAGCCAAGAGTAGTATGGGGTACAAAGTAACTATTCAATCTGTTCTTCTGCACTCTAGGTTGCAATAGGTTGGACTCAATCTTAGTGTAAGATCGACTAGCACTAGCACGGGCACTAGAACTAAGATGAAAAGGAGGCCTGGAAGAACCCTCTACAACACAACCTACGGATGCAGATGCAGATGCGGATGCGGATGCGGATGCGGCTATAAGAGCATGCGAGCCAATAACCCTTAACCCTTCAAGTTGCCTTTTCTTATTCAATTTATCTTATTCTTATATTTTTCTAATGCCACTAAACAAGTGCATTTTGCCTCAGGAGTTTGTAGAGTGCAAATTATAATATCATGTTTAAGTATAGCAACAATGTGGTATTTAAATCTATAAATACCACTAGAATTTATTTATTTACAAAACATACATTTTGTTTGAAATTTGTTTCTTCTAGGAAAGTCTTCGGTATATTTCCAACATTCATCTTTTTTACCCATTATGAAAAATGAAAGTTAAGGCTGTTGCAATAATAAAACTCAAGTAAAACCTCAAAGTTTGAAACTAATAAAGGAAAGTTACAAAATAATAAATCCTACTTTGCAATTTAGTAAAACTAAAAAACACTCAAGATTAATGAAAACAAAAAGAAAAAAAAAAGAAAAAATGCTTAATATATTAACATGCAAAAAAAATTCAACACTTACCTCTTGCAAATAAGTTAAGGAGTGTTGCTATTGACTCTTTAATGCTCCCAATGCAATCTTATGGACTCCCCAAATGGACTTTTGATCTCTTTGGTGCTCTTCCTTCTTGCTGGTTAGAAACCTATGACTTTTCTTTTATTTTCTTCTCTCACTTTGCCTCTCTTCTACTCATGCTTAACAATTAGAAGGCCTTTTAGGGTTAAAACAAAGAGGAAAGGCCAAAAAATAAATTAAAAAAATCAGTGTTCTAATAAAAAAATGAGTTCACTTTATGCCTTGCTGTGAGATCAATTCATGTAGCCGATTCAGGCGATTTTTTTCCATGAATCACATGAATCGGCGATTCATGGAAAAAATCGTCTTAAACAATTCACGGCTCCAAACAATCGGTAGGCCTGAATCGAATCACCAAATCAACGATTTTCAGGCGATTCTTGGAACTATGGTTTAGAGTATTAAAAATGATAGGTTTCAACAAGAGTTACAGTTTTTTTAGGTATGTGGATATATATCTATATTTTTTTCTCATACAAAATTGATTGAAAAACTCATTTAATTTTTCTAATATGTGAAATTGCTTTAATTTTTTTTTTGATCCTCAAGAATTGGTCATCATTGTTTTTTTTAGATTAACGTAAAAACAAGTTTTGAAAGGGCCCTGAAACCCTTTACATCAAAAAGAAAGATATACCATGAAGCACTACCAGGTTTTAAAAGGACCTGCAACCAGCAGAATATCTAAACCAGGGTTTACAGGGACCTGAAACCAACAGATGAATCCAGAAAAAGCAACCAAAAAATACATTGAAACCTGGAAAGTAAACATATTGGAAGGCGAGGCAACCAGTAAAACCTCCCAGACCAGTGACCAGTGAGCCAGAGCCACACCCCACTCACCATCACAAAAAAACTAGTCAGAACAGGGGAACTTAAGATTTTTCTTTTGACTTGAAGTTTCCCTTACGATCGAAGGTTCATATCTAAAAGGGGAGCAAAAGGCTTAGTTCTCTTACTCTTTACTGCTATCCACCCGTCCTCAATCTTCCCAGCCTCAGCAACCCGAGCCTCAGAGGAAATAGAACATTGGAACCTAGGGGGTGCCGAAGCCGCAGCAATCTCCCTATGAGAATCAGACAACAACTGGCCCTTAGGAAGAGCATCCGAAACAGGGGAAGAGACCAGAGAGGGGACACCCTCCTCTTTCGTCGGCTCCAAATGATCGCTAGGAGGGACCTCAGCAGCAGAATCCACAGGAGCATCCAAGGATTGTTTCACCATATAGTTCTCAGAAGAGGCCCTTGACCACCACTAAGGTGGTCGCCTTGATTTAGACTTCCAACAACACACCGAGCAGCAATGTGAATAGTCAAGTGACAATTCCTGCAACGAAAAGGGATACCTTCGAAATTCAACATTTGTGTCCAAGAACCCCTCGGGGAATCCAAGCAAATTGCCTCAGGGAGGCCCTTAGAAACATCCAACTCAACAAGAAAACGTGCACAAGTCGAGTGGAGAATATCAGACGTGTCAGAATCAACATATAAGAAATCACCAATAGCATTCCCAATAGTTTCAAAAATCAAATCATGCCAAAGATGTATCGGGAGATTCGGAAGCCGGACCCAGATAGGGAACTTGTTAAAGAACTTGCTTTAAAAGTTACAATCTTCATGAAAAGTTAATCTCAGCTTCAATTTTGAAGATGCTGGGTGTTCTCAAGTAAATAAAAATAGTTGCACTTTGTCGCTCTTAAATAGATTTTTTACAGCTCATTTATAATTTTATCCAAGTGTGCAAAATGGATTTGTAAACCCACTTTAAAAATGAAATACATCTATATGGACAATGAGGCAATCAAATTGCAGTAGCATATCTCACAGATGGTACAAAAATTGCTTATGATATTTTGCTACAATAGGCCCTACAAACAATAACCAAACTTTCAAATTCACTCACGTTGTTGAAAAATTGAATAAAAATCAATACACTTACTTTGCTAGAAAGTTTATTGCCACAATCAAAATTCAGTGTATGGTATTGAAATATTTAGGTTTCTATTTTTGACGTTGAGAATTCAAACAGGAATAAAAGTCAATACACTTTGCTAGAAAATTTATTGCCACAATCAAAATTTAGTATATGTTATTGAAATATTTAGGTTTCTATTTTTTAAGTTGAGAACTTAATGGGTTATTGTTACGAGGGTCAGGTGAGTAGTATAAAGGTGCTAAACTGAACAAGCTGGGGAAATAAGGACCACTAAACAAGCATATGGAAGATAGTAGAAATCAAGCACATCACTTAAAGTAGTAGCTTTTGCATTCTTTCTCCATGCTACTTTCTTTTGGTAACTTCTCAATGAGTAGCTTCTATGTTCTTTCTCCATGCTACTTGTTTTTGGTAACTTCTCAATAAACTTATATTTCAAGTTGTTGCCCAAGTTTTAGTTCAAATCTTTACTCTAGGGTTTTGAGTCAAGTGAAGTGTCAATATTTTGAGTTTGAGTCTAGATTGCCTATAGGATGATCTTTCTTCTCATCATTCCTTTGAGTCAACTTAATGTGAGAATCATATGAGCAAATCATCAATCCAAAGCTAGGTGATTAGGGTTTGTTATACATTATCCTAATGAGAAGAAGGTCTGGAATATTCTGCTAATTCATATTTCCCTTTTCTTAATCATGTCGAAGACAAAGATTCATGTTGAGAAGTAGTTCTTCATGAAAGCATTTCTAAATCTCAGAGAGATTCTAACTTCATGGTTAAAGGTCTTTCTCTAAAGAAGAATGCATTTAAAAGAGATCACATGCATATTCAGAGCAAATGCAGTAGAGAACATTGAAGACTGGGGCTAAAAGATTGATGTGCAAATCATGAGAACAAGTCAGAAGTAAGATTAGTTGAATTCAATACAAAGTGAGCACTCAAAAATGTAGAAATGGCAAAGGAACCAAGTCAAAAGGTGGTATGACTCTTTCAAAAATGAAATTGACAATTAATATTTGATCCATGTGTTGCAAATTTGAAAAGTCAATTGAACAAGAGAACACATGCTATTGCCCAGTTGAAAAATCAAATGCTTACTTGTCAGATTGGGTCCCGTTCAAATATTAAACAAAAATGGAGAGTGCATTCCACTATAAGATCAAACAATATCTATGATCATCACTATGTCATCATGAAAAAGATGCCCGTTTGATAATCTGACATGAAGACACATGTCCTGTGGGCCATCACATTTCACGAAGCATAGTTAGAATCTAGTCTCAAGGTGCCACGAAGCAAGAAAGGTCAACGTCAATTTCTTCGGACGATGAAAAAGTGCCGATTGTTCGCCACAATGTGTATAGCTGGAAAATGGACCCACAGTGCAAAACAAAACAAAGGGTTAAGACCTTTTTCATCACCGTCAGATCAAAGAAGATCTACAAAGGTCGTTATGTCATCATAAAAAAATGCCCGTTCGATAATCTATGTGACAAAGCGACATGAAGACACACATACACTGAGGGACCCGTGAAGTAAATTATAGAGGAAGGTCATAATGTTTTAATCTTGATCATTTTTTTGGAATATGAAATACATGGGCTTGGCATGAAACAAAAAAAGATGAAGAATAAACAATTTTGTATAGGATTTTCTAAGATTGCATGAAGTTGAAAAGTCATGGAGTGTTTTCAGGAATATCACAGATTCATAATTATCAATAGAAAAGATACCACGTGCTCATATCACGATGCACATTGGATAATTTCATATTTTATTCTTTTTTTTTAGTATGACTATTGCTTTGCCATAATTAATAAAGGATAGAGAACTATAAATGTAACCTCATTTGACAATACAAAGGTCAGCAAACTTGATGGTGAATTGGTCTTTAATTCCATATACCCTATTTGCTTGTCATGTTTTGTTGCCCATGCATAGATTAGATTTGCATTAAGAGTTGAAGGACAATTATATGTGACCTTGTGGTAATTAGGTGGTGTATACACTTAAAATCATCCTAAACACTATATTAATTGGTTTAATATCTCCTTTGACACTGTAATTATTAATTAATTAATTAATTGTATTTGTCATATTACTCTACTTATTTAATTAAATAGGTTCACTTCCCTAATGTATTTAAAATTAATTTAAATGCATCCCCTCTAATGCATTAAATTTATTTAATACATAGTGCTCCATAAACCTCATTTTAAATAAATTTCAATTTATTTAAATCCCTCCACTTTATTAAATTCTCTAATCCTATGATTAAGTTAAATCATATTTAATTTAATCTTAATCCCACCTAAAACCTAGTCTACCACCCATCACTCTCATCCTTATAAGTCTACCCACTAGTTAATCCCACTTAATTAATCCTAAACACCTTTCTAAACACTTTTTAGCTCTGTGTGAGAAACTCAAGATCCAATAAAAGCTTTCATTTTATTAATTTATTCAAAAGTGTCTTACACTCTTACACACTTGTCCCTCATTCCTTTCTTTAAGGTTTTTCACACGTGTGAGCAAACCTTGAGCCATCCCTTTTACCCAAAAGACTTATGTTGACCTTTGCATGACTTGTCCCCTTACTCCATCTGTCTCCCTTGTGGCACCTATATAGATACCGCATAGATGCCACCTCCCCCAGGCCTCTCTCAAGTCTATGAATAGAGCCCTTGTCTCAAACATTTCCCATCTCCTCTATATGCATTGTTATAATGATAGTTTAGACTTAGAGCTTTCTAGTAAATTTAGAGATTTTCATGTTTTATTACTAACCTTTTGGTAGATGTTAGATTTCTTGCATTTATGCTTACATGTTCATGATAGAATTGCACTCTTAGTTTTACTTCTTGCATCCATTCCATTATCCATTGAGTGCTCTCAATAATGGTTGCTTCCATAACCATCTCTTGAAGCATTCTTCATCATTTAGCTTAGTTTCATATTTATTATTGCATATCATTTATCAAATCATGGGATTTCATAGTTGTGTTTGGGAGAGCACATTCACATCCCTCCAATTAGAGCACACCAACAAGGTTCACATTGAGTGCCCTTGTTGAACTATTTCAAGGTTGCATGGGAATCATATTTGTCAGTTGTTTTGCTTAGTAAAATACAAGTGATTTAGTTGTTTTTGTTAGTGTAATTAAATATTAAGAAGAAGGAGAAGAAATTGATGAGGGCAACTAGATATTGTTCTTTTGAAGAATGGGAGTAAGCTCATCAATCTTCTTATGGAAACATTTATGCTCATCATGTCCATTATCAATAATAGCATTCTTGCATCTTCATGCAATTGTCTTGCCAATCTCTTGTGGAAGTTATCTTGGTCTTTCATTTGATTTTGGGGGTGCTGTACAGTCATTTAAAACTCTAACAGTTTTATTTGCTTGGATCTTTCTCCTCTGAACATGTACAACTAACTTTGCTTTGTTTGAGCGTGCTCCCCATAGATAGGTTTTTCATGTATACAGGTGGATTCCATTTCATTTTGATATTTGCAGTAGAGGTGATTCCATTTACTTTCTTCATATATAATTTTGCTTCTTCTCTTGTTCATTTCATATTATGCTAGATAGTTTCATTGGGAATTCAAAGGATAGATGTGTGTGAATCTATTAGTAACTTGTTGAATTCCATTTCATTCAAGCCTAGTAGTCAAAGCAAGTCCATTTTCCCTCATGTGCATTCCTTACTCTCTTCCTCTTTTGCATTTAGATGGTTAACTCTGCATTTAGAATAGAAGTAAGGGTCATAAATCTCAAGATAGTCTATTACAGTCATTCCATTGGGTGTCATAGGTTGTCCAAATCTATTTTTCTTGAATTGTTTGTGCTTACAAACAATTTGGTTATCCTTTATTGCTCCCAGGTTAAGAGCTTATAATGTCAAAACTTTTGATCTTAGAAAAACATATTCATTGCAAATCATAGGGTGTTGTACCTAGTCAATTCAGAGGGTAGTGATAGAATACATACATTGAACCATTTGTTGGTAAACATCCTTTTGTCTCTCCAAACATTGGTTATCAAAGAGTCAAGATTATAAGATCTAATAGGAGAACAAACTATTAACCAACACAAGTTTAAGGTGATTTTTTAGAGGCTTAGAGTACTTTAAAAGTTCCTTGCAACTATATATTCACAATTAGATGAATGGATCTAATAGTTGAATGCATTCTAATAGATATGATAGCAGTTGTTGATTTAATACTTACATGTTCATCTAATGTCCAATGGTTTTTTGAAAGCATTGCAAATAATAGTTGTGACTTTAAAGTCATTATTGAAATGATGACCACCTATGATTGAATGAAATGAAACCTTAGTTGTTAAAAGAAACCAATCATTTGATGATACATCAACTAAATAAGTATGGATATCTTTTTTGTGGGACCATTAGTCTCACCATTTTCTTCGTTGTTTTCAACAACTTGACAAAAAACATGCTATGGTGGCATCTTATATCATAATGTGACCTTGAAACCTTAATTATAGGAAGGGGCATGCAAAGTAAGCTATTGTAAAAATTTGGAAGTGGTTTGAAATTTTCATGTGGGTTTTGAAGTTAGGGTGCTTAACTATTGGATCATCACTTAAGTGTTTGAAAATCTTTTTTAAATATAATATTTCACATTTTTTAATTCAAAGTCTTGTTTGGAGGAACATCATTTGAAATGTTAATGTGTAACGAACTTATGACCTAGAGAGAACACACTTCAAAGAAGTTGATCATGTTCGGGAAAAACTAGATTTTCATTCTTTCCAATTCTAATGATAGACTTATTAGATACAAATTTCTAATACACATAACTCATGATTATCTTTACTCTAACTTTATGATTACCTTATACACAATTCTCTCATGTATTTAAATTTATTTAGGGATTATCTTATAATCAACTTTTGAAATTTACTTTGCCATTTACTTGAACCACTACCCCTTGGCTTTGGTACAAGAAATCATTATGTTGCACTTTGGAAGATTCAAATTTAAATAGATTGAAACAAATAAAATCATATATGTGCATGCAAATTTCATCCGGCTTCCTATTTTTTAATGTATTACATATTATTTTTAGTTCCTTGCGAGGCGCCAAACATTTTTTAACAAGTGATTAAACTATGTAATTTTAACCAATCTTTTATTTAAATAATTTTGTTAATAATATCACATTTTGATATTTCATAAAATATTTTTTTTGATAGAGTGAACGTAGGATTTGATGGGACCCTGGAACTCAATAGAAAGCAAGTTTTAAACAAATGACCTAAATCCACAATAAAATCACAAAGAGAAATGGACCAAAGTCAAAAGAGGAGATATATAATGATAGGGTAGCAAAGAAAAACCCTTCCCCCACAAGGACATAACTAGCGGTCACAATATAAATTGACCAACAAAGAGAAAATAACATTAATTAAGATTTCCTCTTTTTCTTTTCATGTGGGATCTAAGGGTTTTGTCAAAAGGAGATAATTTCTTTTAAAGTGTTTTCCTTTGCTTGTGATCCATCTTTCTTCAACCTTGGCAACCTTAGCTTGCCAAGACAATAAGTCCACAAAACTATCAAAACTAGCAATGGTGGGGACAACATGCTCTATAGGGGCAAGGACAATTGAAGAACCAACACTACCAGATGAAATAATGCCTTCAACAACGATAGGGACAACAAACACCTTAGGAAGAAGAACATAAATTGAGACAACAACAACAATTGAGTTAACATTATTACTATTAACATGGACATCAATCACACCTTTAGTTTCAATATTGCAAGGGACAAAAAAACAACAAGCGACTCAACATGGTTACTATTTGTAAGGAAACTTGCAACAAAAAATATAACTGTTTCCACATAATTCATAATAGATCTGAAATATATATGCAATTAAAATCCACATGCAAGGACAGCATACCCACAAAAATGTGACACAAGATATACCCTGAGAAACTCTCATAGAAGGAAAAATTCAGCCTCCTAAAACATCCATCACCATGTATTATTCAATAAAAATATCATTGCAATACAACCATGGAAACATTCAAAACCATAGTCACAACCATGCAATCTATGTGAAGAAACATGAATCCACACATCCCATGTCATGCTTCCAACCTTCACAAACATTCACTTGACGAACCTGTCAAGCCTTGTCTTGCTCGACTCTACTTTTTGCTTTTTGCCCTTTTGTCTCATTTCTACAACTATCCTTGTAGCTGCTTATATAGTAGCAAGTCCCACGAAACCACCAAGTGGTATTACATAAACCATGTGCTAAAACCACGTGCTATCTAAACCCATTGACCTCACATTTAGTATTGAAAATTTAATTCTTTTCCCCAACATTAAATAATTGCATCAAATATTATCACAATGTTACAATACAATTCATCAAGTATATCCCATGAGAATCTTTAGATGTTGCACATCTATCTTTGTGCTCTTAGGAGTAACATTACATAATAAAATAAAATAATACAATATAAAAATATTATGCAATGTGTGCAACACATAATCTCAACAATCTCTCACTTGTATACATTGCATAGGGTCAATCTGTAGCCACATAAATGAACAATGAAACAATCCCTCCTAACACATCCACCATCATGAATCAAAATAAACCATGTGCTCCACCTTGGTACTTGCAACAAAATTAAAGTATCTAACATCTCAAACATGAATGATCTCACCTCCTACTATTCCATTGCCACTATACATATATAGAAGCCATCTAAAGAGAAAGCTACCCAACCCGTCACTTAAGAATGATAAAATCTTGTACCAATTATAATGTCAACCACAAAAACTTGATCCAAAGGTAATCACATATATCTGTAGCCGTCAAAAATTCATAGCTGAAATAACACCCACAGGAAGTACTGACCCGTCCAACTATCCATACCTCCAAAAGGTATACCAAGTGAATCTCACATCATCAATATATCTGATCTGTAATCTGCAATCACAAGGCTCAAGAGAAATAATTGTCATATATACACCAAGAAGCTTCCATTGCAAAAGATAATGTCAAATCTATAACCAATCCACTCACAACATCTCAAAGAAGTGAATCCATGTAGTATCAAGGTAATCCACAACACATAAACTAATAAACTATAAGAACTCTCATAATAAGTCTCCAACACTCTTTCAAATTCTCCACAACCAACAAAGGAAAAAGATAAATGAATTCCATGCCATCTCTCACATGACATAAATGAATACAAACTAGTGATCACAATCACTAACCAATCTCAAATCCAATGTAAGTGAAACCAAATATCTAGAAAGATAACCAAGACCAACGAGAAACCATGCAAATCATAACCTATATCATGTCCTTCCACACACACCTCTAGATGTAAACTTTGCAAGTAAGATCTCTTCATAGAATCCCAACCAAGAAGCCACAACAACACCCAAACCATACCTGATGTAGGAGCATCCTGGGGTAGTTGGCTATCTTGCATGATTAAGAGATTTTAATGGAGTTGAGTGGACCTATCTGGGTCTTGGTTAATTGTTTTTAATGTATTTAGTAAATGGTGTAATCCTTTAAAGGCATTTGGTATTTAATTTTTGTTGGAGGCTGACTTGTGGCTCTTCATGTAGTTAATGTAAGGGATATTTAATTTTTAGCTTATTGGGTCAACTTGTGGCTTGGTTGGGTATAAGTAGGGGGTATTGTGAAGTCTTTAGTCATTATTCATTCATTTAAAGGAGGAGTTAGTGTGGAGAGTAGCTGGAGAGTGAGTTTTTCCTAAGTCTATGGATAGAGTGCCAAATGTGAGGCTGTTTCCAACAAGATTGTGATTATTGATCCATCTTGGAGAAGAGGAGGTGGTAGAGGAGAAAATTTTGAGAAGGGCTAGTAGCTGAGGCTTGGGGAACAAGGAGATTTTTTGATGGCCTTGTGAGTACAAGTTGAGATCTTTCTTGGAGGTTTCTACTAGAGTGTAGATTTGGACTAGCTAGGGTTTGGATTGGATCTTGAGGAATCTTGTAGAGCTATTATTTTCTTTGTATTTGGCCATAACCGAGAAGGCCTTATAGTTTGACACATTGCATGTAATCAATTATTCTATGAATAAAGAGTTGTGATTTGTTATCAGATCTTGCATTGTTGTTTATCTTCCACTGTGTGGTTATTTGCTAGGGACTAGGGCATCTCCTTTGAGGATTCTCCTACCTTGTACTGCATTAAGTGGTATTAGAGCCAAATTTTTTTCTGAGCGTGCAGATAGATCGCCAAAGTTGAGGCAATTTGCTCTAGGACCTTAGGAGGACATGCAAATGGATCTATGTTTGCGGAGATGGAAGGTTGATCTTGTTCGAGATAATTGATCTATTGGTGATTTATTGTAGAGGGTTTGTAAAGATCTTGGAAGATGGTTTTGAGAGGATTGGACCCTAAGGTGATTACAAATCTCTTTGATGAGGTGGAGAAGAGGTTTTTAAAGATGTCTACTCAGTTTGAAGTTAGTTTGATTGATCGAGTTAACAAAGGGATGATTGAGTTTTGTAGAGATTTTTGGAGCTAGAGTCTACCGATCTAGAAGAGAGTTGTCTGGCCGGTTAGAAGACTTGTTCGAGAGAGAAGATGGCATAGCAAGGTCAAGGTGGAAGAGTTTGGTTTTGTTGATAAGTTTGTTGAACCTAATAAAGAACTTGTAGAGCGACTTGAAGTTGTTGAAGATATTCCTAACCTTGATGCTAGGATGGAGATTGGTTTTCATGATTAGTTGATTGAGTTTGACATGGAAATTGCAGAACACTTGATCGTGGAGGACCAAGTTTTTGTTGGTGATGAGTTATGTGTTGCAGAGCATCTTATTGTGAGCAATGAAATGGTTGGTGTTGAGAGTTTGACATATGTTGCTGAGGGGTTACATATTGCCATTGATATCAAGTTTGTTGTTGGTGTGGATTCACTAGTTGCTGATGTGGATGAGATTTTGTTGATGAAGCATTATGTTCAGTTTGTTCTTGGGAGTGAG
This sequence comes from Cupressus sempervirens, assembly GCA_028749045.1. NCBI lineage: Eukaryota > Viridiplantae > Streptophyta > Pinopsida > Cupressales > Cupressaceae > Cupressus > Cupressus sempervirens. Next base: position 994,667,728 of record CM053785.1, on the reverse strand, counting down.
CATGCTAATTGGATGGTTGATATTTTGGTATTTGACAAAGTGATGTAGATGTGGATGATTTATATGTTGGTTTTCTTATCCCTTTTGGAGTGCAAGCCTTTGGTGAAGATGAAGATGGTTGTGGATTTTTCATTGGGCATCAAAGCATGGGACACACTTTCCTTTTCGCACTTGGGGAGTCTGATGCAGGAGCATCTTGGGGTAGTTGGCTATCTTGCATGATTAAGGGATTTTAGTGGAGTTGAGTGGACCTATATGGGTCTTGGTTAATTGTTTTTAATGTATTTAATAAATGTTATAAGCCTTTAAAGACATTTGGTATTTAATTTCTTTTGGAGGCCGACTTGTGGCTCTTCATGTAGTTAATGTAAGGGATATTTAATTTTTAGCCTACTGGGATGACTTGTGGCTTAGTTGGGTATAAGTAGGGGGTATTGTGAATTCTTTAGTCATTATTCATTCAAAGGAGTGAGTGTGGAGAAGAGTAGCTAGAGAGCATGTTTTTCTTGAGTTTGTAGACAAAGTGTTGAATGTGAGGCAATTTACAGTGGGATTGTGATTATTGATCCATCTTGGAGAAGAGGAGGTGGTAGAGGAGTAAATTTTGAGAAGGGCTAGTAGTCGAGGTTTGAGAAACAAGGATATTTCTTGGTGGGCTTGTGAGTACAAGTTGAGATCTTCCTTGGAGGTTTCTACTAGAGTGTGGATCTAGTCTTGCTAGGGTTTGGATTGGATCTTGAGATATCTTGCAGAACTATTACTTGCTTTGTATTTGGCCTTAACCGAGAAGGCCTTACAGCCCAACACATTACATGCAATCAGTTATTTTATAAATAAAGAATTGTGATTTGGTATCAAATCTTGCATTGTTGTTTATCTTTCACTGTGTGGTTATTTGTCCGGGGCTAGGACATCTCCTTTGGGGATTCTCCTACCTTGCACTGCATCAATACCATATAACTAAAAATAGATGTAAGCCTCTCATAAGAAGATCAAACTCATAAACTATTTCTAAACCAAGGAATAACCATTCCTAATCCAAGGAGTATGCCCAATATAAAACCATCTCCCAAACTCAACCAACATAGCAAAAAATCATATGCACAAGGAGATAACCAATGCTGAACCATCTCTCAAATGAACCCTCCAAAACTAACTCATGTACCATAGCTCAAAATCCATATCCATGAAAGACAAGCATAAACATAATGCACCTAATAGAAATGATGGGCTATACCTCTCAAGTAGAAAACTGCTGGGTAGACAAAGAGTGGGGAATGAGAATGCTCATCAAGATATCCAAATCTCCAACCAAGACTCATCTAAAAAAAATCTCCTCTCAAGTCCATATCAGGTGAATGTCCCTCAAAATTTTTCTGAAACTATGAACCATCCCAACAATTTTTTTTCTAATCTAATAGAAATCAACGTCACCACCGTTTCTAAGTATATATGAGCACCTACAACTAATCAATCCATGCCAACTCCAAATTCAACCTAGCAATATCATGAAGTATTTGACAAATGATCAATGTACTTAATAGCGAGAAACTAAACCAAGGTCAATGTCAAAGTTCTAACCATGGCCTCAGGAACATACACATGACAACATGATCTTAACCATCTCAACCAAAGAGATAATATGCTCCATATGAACATAGCATAACATGTCAAAACTCTAAATGCCTATCAAGAGAATGCCATGAAATCATAATGAAATCATCCTAACACCAAGGATAACATGTCAAATGAAAGCATAAACCACACCTTTACCAACAACCACATGAGTCCTCAATATGCAACCATCTCTTCACACCATAATGATAACAAGTGCACCATACAAATGTCAAAGATGCTTCTGTAACAACATGATCTAAGACAAACCTCCAACATTTGCAAACACTCAATAAATATATCAATGCCAAAATCTCCCACTCAACTATGGTATCGAGTCACCCATGACATCGTAAAATCCATCTCTTACATGAAGATCCCCCAAGTCTACACTCATACAACTAAAGTGTTAGTACTAAGTGAAACCAAGATCTCCAAACTAATAAGATATGAACCATACCAAGAAATAATCTTGCACTGTCACCTCATTATTGTCATAAGCTCTCACTAAATCATGTATCCAAGCTATCTATGGCATCATGATGAAAAACTCTCATCTAACCATGAGAATCAGCTAAGGCATCAAAATATCAAAGAACTCAAAGTGCACATCATGAGCTCCTCAAAAGAAACCAAATAACCACAATCCTCAACCAAGAAGATATACCACCATAACCAAATCGAGAATCCAAACTAATGAACATCAAAGATGTACCTATATATCTTATCATGTCATGCCAAAATCTATGACACCATGATCACATCCATGAATCAGACAACTAACTCTCAATGTGTCCAACTTGTCAGCATAAAATAGTCAACCATAATCCTCCACCATGACTATACTTGGTAACAAAGTCTCATCCCTTATACATGAAGAAAAATAGGAAAATCATATGACTAGGGGCATAGACAACCCAAATACAAGCCACCAATTTGAATATGCATCAATGATAAAAGATCAATGGGCGAATACAACCCATATCCAAGCCATAAATGCAACTTGTAAGTATAGAAAGTTTACAAAATTTCACAACTTGTAGACCCAACAAGTCATCATACATATCCAAACCAAATACTGATAACCATATCATCATGAGACCAATCTAAAATATAAGTTGAATGTACAATGACATCAAACTCAAATCTCCAAAATATACAATTCCATAAACTCACATTGTTCCCATAGTCAATATATATCATAAACTTTTCAGATCAATATATCACCAAATAAATCATGCCAAACCTATACCAAATCTAAACCAATGTGTACAACTCTTTAAGAGCTTTTTGTTGACTACTCGAAGTCCAAAATCTGACTCCATATGCCCAAGTTATGCCCAAAATAAATAGCATCTAAATTTCATGCTTTTAAAACTTGACAAAATATCAAAATCATAGAATCAAACCTACACTACACTAAGTTATAGTGCTCTGAATTAGTTTTCAAACAATGGTAAGAAGTCTAAAATCTGATATCTTGAATGAAAGTTATGGTCATTTTACCAAGACATTCATTTTACCATTTTTATTGTGATTTTTTAATTTTTTAATTTTTTTTTTTTTGTGACTAAAATTCTGAAGAGATTAAATTTGATGGCTGTCACGAGTTGAAACTACAATTCTTTGTATTTTCTATCAACATGGCCAAACTAGGGCATATTATATATCAAAATTTATGAAAACATCGACCTGAATCCAATGAAAAAGTTTTTTTTTGCCTAGGAGGTTATTATATCAAACTCCCCCCTAAAACCCTCATTTAAATGAAACATCCAAAAAGTCCTTTTGACCCACAATTTCATATGCCCAAAATCTACCAACATCCAATCATACAGCAAATCCAAAATCCTCAGATTTGCAATAAACAATTTACAAAACCCATATATCTTGTCCTTTCTTTTATCCTCTCATGCATTCTCATGAATTCAATCTAAGGTTACAATAACAAAACCATAGGTTTGATACCACTTGTAAGGAAACTTGCAACAAAATATATAACCGTTTCCACATAACCCATAATAAATCTAAAATATATATGCAATTACAATTCACATGCAAGAGAATAGACAACATACCCAAAAAAATGTGATACAAGATATGCCTTTGAAAATTGGAATTGAGGAAAAAAATTTAGCCTCCAAAAACATCCATCACTATGTATTATTCAATAAAAATACTATTGCAATACAACCATGGAAGCCTTCAAAACCATAGTCACAACCAAACAATCCATGTGAACAAACATAAATCCACACATCCCATGCCATACTTTGAACCTTCACAAATGCTCCCTTGGCTAACTTCTCAAGCCTTGTCTTGCTCAACTCTCATTTTTTCCTTAATTTGATTGGCTAAAATCTTTTAATAATATGAAGTTATTTTTGAAAGGAAGTTGTATATTGCATTTAATATCATCATATAATCAACTTTTTAGCTTTATTATTTGTCACATCCTCCTAATAAATTATTATTAGTTTTATTAATATCTTATAAGAATTGCACTTTTTTTTCAAAATTACTATTTTAGTTTTAGTTTTCTTATTAATGTCAATAGCCACTCTACAATGGCAAAAAGGGCAAAGTGGGATGGTGTGAGTGTGTTAATGTTAACTTTTATCTTTCTATGTTAAACTTGACAACCATCTACATGTCAATATTTTTAATTTTATTATAAAATGGGATATACTTTCAAAAATAATTTAACAAACAATACATAAAATTAATATTAAAATTATAATATTTGGAGATATAAATCATCAATTTTTTTAGAATATAAAATAAAAAGCTTAAGTTAATGAAAATAATAAATGGAAATAAATGAAATATAAATAGTTCTGGATGTAGTAAATTAAATTTTAACCATTTGTAGTGATATCTATCGACATTTCTTTAGATGAATTTATTTAAGATATTTATACTAGTTTTATTCATTACTTAGTTTATTTCTATATTCTTAAGCTATTTTGAAGCATTATGTACAAGTATAATTTTGATCCATTTGCTACATTATAATAATTAGTTTTATTAATTAATTTAATAATGTTATTTTAATAAAAATAATTCTTCCCAAGCCTTTGGTAAACATACCTAATAGGTCAAGAATGCCCGTAAGAATGCTCGTGCCTGCATCTGCAATTGTATCTTTGCCCTTGCGGACATTTGCTCTTGGGTTTGCTTTTGCCTCTGACTAGGCCTCTATGCCAGGCCTCTTCCAAGGGCATGACAGTGGCTAGGGTTGGCTTTGCATCTATTGGTCCAGTTTTCATCTTGCACGATGATGCCGTAGATGGGATTTTCACTCCGTCCTCTCCTGTCTGTGCTATTGGTGCTGGTTTAGGCAGCCTTTGCGGTGTTTCTTGCCGGGATGACTTCTCCACCTCATGGTGCTGCTGGTAGATCTGTAATATCTTACACTAATATTGCCGCTTATGAGGGTGACATTGGAGGTCAGACTATGCGTTCGAGGCTCCGTGATGCTATGCTAGTTGCTGTTAGTAACTTGATAATGATTGATTTAGAGCTTGATATCATTGATGAGATCTTTGCTTATGTGGATGATTTCTCCTCCATTGCTGCTATTTTTCGTTTTAAGGATTTCTGGCCCTCTCTGTCAAAGTTGCACACCTAGATTACCCATGTTTGGGAGCCCTTCATTTCAGATATTACTCAGATATACCCTATGGCAAGGGGTTTTTTCATTATGAAATTTGAAACTACTAAAGATAGAAATGCCATCCTGCGCTGTGGTTTCTCATGGGGGGAGAAGTTTCCTTTGATGGCTAAACCTTGGTATAAGGAATTTGACCCATTGACAATTTTTTTAAATAAGATTCTTGTGTGGATCAGGTTGCCGAATTGCCCCCTTCACCTTTGAGTGGATACTGTCCTGGGGGCAATGAGAGATGCCCTCGGGGACTTCTTGCTAGTTGATACTGCATCTTCTAATGTGTTTTGGATGACATATGCTCACATCTTGGTTGAGATCGACGTCTCCAAGGGACTCATTGAAATGATTAAGTGGGCCTCTCTACTTGGATCTTGGATCCAACTTCTTGATTATGAGGGTATCCCCTTCTGATGTAGGATATGCCATAAGAACGACCACCTTGTTGCCTGCTGCTCCTCTAAAAAATCTAGACTAAAGATGTCTCCTTCTTGGTGGAAGGGGGTTTTAGATGATCACTACATGGTTCAGAAAGCCCCTTCTATTGGGAATGGTGGCTCTTCTTAGGACACTTTTGTGGCAGACTCGGTTACTATTTCTAATGGTTAAACTGCCTCTACATTGGTGACCTCTTCTGTTCACCCTCTTTTAGATTCTATCTTTGACGATTCAACTGCTACCCCTCCTGTGGCTCCACCTCTGGATATTGTTGCCCTGTCTTAGGATGTTGCTGTCCCTTCTTCTGCTACAGTTCGTTCCCTAATTGGGGGAGTTTTAGGGGCCGGTTGTGGTGTTGATGACTTTGCATGGTAGAAGGCTATTGGTATGGTGGAGGATGGATGGACAATAGTAAAGGGTAAAAAGGTCAAGCTCTCCACTCTTTTTGATATGGCATTACGATCTCAAAAGATGGGACTGAAAGGGAAAGTTTGACCTGTTGTGGTTGTCCCATGTTTGGTTCTCCTAGCTCTTTTGGCCTATTGTTCTTTGTATTCTTTCATGGTAAGGGACTTATTGTCTATTCATCTTTTTACCATGGGATTTCAGGTACCTATTCAAAACTTGTTTATGTGGTTGATGAGTATTGTGTTATCTATGATGCCACCCTGGTCACTTTGTCTTGATTGGAGACCTGTTTCACCTTTGGGCTATGGTTTTGTTTGGTTTGGGCTTCATTGAAAATTTTATGATTTGTAAAGGGTGTCAAGCACCCTTCAAAACCTATTTTCTTTAATAAAAATAATAATTTTATTTTAATAATTATCATATAACTTTTTAAAATTTCTATTATTTTTATATATTGTATTATAGATTGACAACAAATATTATTTTTATAGTAATATATTGTGTTATAGATTGATGACAAATATTATTTTAATCATGAAGATAAATAAAATATATTAATTTTTTTTTTCCAAAACTAATAATATATAAAGAGGATAAGCTCTAACTTATTATTGAGAGGATATTTGTATATGACAAGTGTGTTTTGTAGAATAAACTATTGTTAATGTTTATGGGTTTAAATATATAAGAGATAATACACCTTTTATTTTTTATTTTTTATTTTGAACTTTTGATTTTGTTTTAAATATTACATTCTTATATTAAATTCGTTTTGGTTTGAGTATAGATTAACTTTATCTTGAATAATATTTGATACATCTAATCCAATAGTTTAGAATGTCACAAGTTATGAGTTTAACTTTATCTTGAACAATACCTATTATGTTTAGTTCAACAATCTAGAATATCAAATCTATGTTCTTATGTAGTTTTTTGATATCTCATTATACAACAAATGCATATTCAACATATGAATAAGTGCCATGTATTGGCTTGTATTTAATAGTTTAAGATTAAAAATCTAATAGTTAGAAAATAGTGAGTTGAGGTAAGTTATGATAGTTTAAGAATAAAAATTTAATAGTGAGCTCTAATGACGTTAATTTAATATAATTTAATCAATATTTTTTAAGATTAAAAAGAGTTATCTTCATACATATTTAAAATATTTGAAGAATACTAATATCTAAAAAAATTATAATTAAATTTTTTTATCATATAAGTGTAATGTTAGAATTCATTTATTCTCTTTAAATTATTAAGATTAAAAATAATTATCATTCAAGCTACATATATCAAATAATAGTTTCTAACATAAAAATATTTTTGAATTTATAATATGTAATTATTATAGCTAAAAAAATTCTTTGATAAGTTTTATGAGTTTGATATAAGTCTTATGTGTTTCATATTTTATATATTTTATCCTTAAATATAGTGTAGTGGTTCCTGGAAATCCGCTCCTATAAGACTCAAATAATATGAGCCAATCAAACTAAAGTAAAATATTTTTCATTATTTTAGAAATTAAGATTTGACATATAAACATTAGAAAAAATCAAAGGAATAACTTAATTATAAAAATACTTACATTTCATTGGTTGAAGTAGGAAGAATTAATCACTGAATATGCACAAGTCATTGCAATAGTATGTGCCTCTAGCAAATACAATAATGCTACAACCAAAAACTAATACTCCTAAGTCAAATTTAATTTCTTTGATTTTTAAAATAGCCCTTTTACGCAATATGATGTTACCCATTGGTCTATTCACTACACCACTATAAATCGAGATGTAGCACCCCATTTTTCAATGCCATAGTTTTAACTTTATCTTCTAATTCATCTTTGACAAATAAAATTTATATTATTTTGAAGTTTTATCCTTAAAAATGGTATGTAGAATATTAGTATAATTGGATCATTTGACACTATTGACACATGTGAGTTGCTACACCTAAATGTGAGGAAGTTAAATAGTAAAAGCACTGTCTATATTATTCTAAGACTTACCAAATGAAAAAATATATTTTAGATTCATCATAAATTGTTGTATTTATAAGAAAATAAAAATAAATTAGTCTTTGGATTCTCAACTAATTAATAAAATCAATTAAGATTCTAATTTTGGCAATAAGATTTCACAATAGATTGCACGAACAATATAATCTAGAGTAATACTAACCAAATAACAGTGCCTTTAAAAAGATGTTTATAAATGCTCACAAGCACTTGATAGATAAACAAAACAAAACATGAAACAATCAAAAGAAAATCACAAAATTATAGACTTATACCACTTTAAAATGCAATAGAAATCCCCTAGTCAAATTCCAATAGCTAAATCCAAGAATATTTTATAATCACTTACTTCTAGCTTTAATTCATCTATACAAATATTATCATGCAATTTTATTATGAATTGTGAAAATTTGATAACATCCATCTAAAAGTTTACCTTATAATCAAATAATGCAATCTAAAAACACCTCCAATATTAAAGATTAAAGATATCAATTTATTATTATTATAAACTTTCAAATTTTTTTGTTCCCTGCTGTGATTGAATTGTATAATTTGAAACCTCTCCTATGCTCCTAAACCATTGTTTGATTTTAAATCGTTATTTCAGGAAATACAATGGATTGCAAAAGTTATATCTGGGAGATTTTAACTATAAATTTGGCTCCAAAATTTTCATTTCCTATTTATTTCTGTATTTGTGCGATTCAAAATTTGGTCAATCAAGAATTATGGAATTGAATAATGCAGACAAAGCAACGATTGAAGAGAAACAATTAAATTTCGCCGTCTGATTATTATTTTTTCAGTGATAAAAAATGAAGAACATATGGAAACAGAGCGCATGATGCATACCAAATGTTTAAAAATGTTCTTCAATGGAGTATGGTTTCATTTAATGAATAGTGGATTGTTGTTCTATATCGAATATTAAAAGCTCATCTCAACAAAGGACATGCTAATTGCTTTCCACATCTTCCACATCAAAGTTATATTGTTCATACACATCTCACGAAATAGTGCAATTGATTGTTGTCATTTCCAAATGAAGATTCAATTAATCTTCTATTTACACAGAGCAAATTATGTTTTTAGTTGGTGCAAATTTTGGTGAGATGAGTACTGGCGAAATGGTTATGACTATTGACAAAAGACTAACTGCTTATTGTGGATTCTATAAGAACAATGGTTGTATTGGGCATTGATAGGTGGATCTTTTGATGCAAGGACAACCACCACTCTAACAAGTGGTATCAGAGGTTGGTCACAAGTTCGGATCCCTTCGAGTAACAATGAGGGGGAGGTTGTTGGCAAAATCATCAATGCTTCTCTCAGGTAATAGTGACAAGGGACTAACCACATCCTGTAGATTCTATAAGTATAGCGGTTGTATCCGGCATTGACAAGTTAATCTTTTGGTGAGACGACAACCACACTTTCAACAATGACTTCATGAGATATCTTATGTGAGAGATTGGCCCTGGGAATTTCAAGGTGTGGGTTTTGAGAGTTTTGCACTCTTACTTTTCAAATGACAATTGTCAAAGATCCTTGTGTTTCTAGGAGTTGTGTTGTGTGGGGCTCATATAGTATTTTTGGTATTTCTTATTAAAAATTGATAAATTCAAGTGACCCAAATAAAAATGAAGGAAATGTAAAGGTGATGACTTGCTTATTTTCTCAAAGGGTGGCTATTATGATAATTGAGACTTTAATTGAAATTACATTTCATCTAGGATTCAATATTTATTTGGTTGTATAGAAAATAATTCTTTTAAGGACATCTTTAAAATCTATGAGTTGCTGGAGCATTCTGTTATGCCTTTTTTCAAGACAAATGGGAATTCTATAGTCAAGTATTTCCATCATTTGGATAGTCCATATATGAATATCTGATTTTCTATTGTGTAACTTACAAAGGCCTCCAATTAAAGAAAGTTCTAAAGATTCAAATATATCTAGTGAAGAGTGTCTCATGTGTAAGGAATCAAGTAATAGGGACAAACAATTTAAACATTTCCACATCAATGCCCAAAAGTAGCAAATCTACTAGTGAAAATTATTGTATTGAATGAACAACACTTGGGTATGGTTGTCTAGTGAGAAGAACAATTTTACAAAACAAAAATAGTACATACATACCATGGAGATTTCAATTGCAAGATACTCTTCAGATAGAAGAGGTGGAAGAATAAGTTAGTCCATGTTTGTTCAATGGGTCCAAGGAACTACTGGCATTGAAACTTGAAGCATACTCTTTGCAGTAAGTTTCAATGCTTAGAGTTTTACATCAATGAAAATCTAGTTAATCTTGTTCAAGGTGAATATCTTAAATTTACTGTCATACTTATTTCCTTAAGCTATATTTATGGCTTGCTCAAAGAACCCTGAACTTTGTAACCCTTTTAAAATATTTTTTTCATAAAATGATTCTATATTATTGGTGCACAAAGCTCTATAATTCTCCAATTCTAAATTATTATTCTAATTCCAATGAGTAGCATATCTAGGAGAGATTTATACAAGTCACTTTGTAGTCAAATATTTATAAATTTATATAACATCATTTTCTAGTCATTTAACATTTTAAGAGGTTTTTTTTGTAGCTCCATTAAAATATCCATCATATAAAGTGTTAAGTAATATGGATCATGTCTACAAATGTAATTATATTGCCATTGTTATAGATATGTTCCAAATGCAGATTTGGATCTCACATAAGTATGAGAGAAGGAGACATGTCTCCAAGGTTTAAACATCATTAGCTAGTATAAAATAATATAACTATTATATGTGTGTGTGTGTGTGTGTGTGTTATATATATATATATATATATATATATATATATATATATATATATATATATATATATATATATATATATATATATATATATATATATATATATATATATATATATATATATATATATATATATATATAGTCATCAATAATGAAACTCATGATCATATCAATCTGACTGTAACTACAAACTTAACACTTCCTCTTAGTTAGGAAGGATTGATATAGAAAATATTATGTTCTTGAGTATACGAAGAGATATCATCTGAATATGATATTCCTAGAATGGCATATTTAAGGATATCAAAATAAATCCATCAACAGAAACATATATTATATATGGAATTTGCTAAGATTCATAATGAGACTAAATTTCTCAACACTTTTTCTTTTAGCAAGGAGTGAAATTAAGAAATTACTATAACTTTAATATAAGTTTAAATACCACCTTAAGTGTGGTCTATAATAGATTTAAGTTATGGTGTCCGAAAATATCCGACCCGAATAACCATAACAACTTTCATGGTATCTGACAAATTTCGGCCCGAAGAACTATGATAAGTTGGTTATCAAGGTGTCCAGAAAAATCCGGCCTAAAGAACCAAGATAACTCTTGCTCCAACACATTTTGGTGTTAGGAACTAGGTATACTATTGATAAGATCGTCACCTTACAATATTACATTCTATTCATTATCATAACTTCTGGCACACTGGGACAACAACTTAATGTAGTCTGTTATGATAACAGGTCCAATTATTGATAAGATCGTCACCTTTCAATAACTCCTCTATAAATATATACATCAATGAAAGATCATCATCTTTCACATGATATAATTACCACAACATCATGTAGTAACTCACATGATATCCACCATGAACTAAGTCAGAGTGTTGACCCACCATAACTGTTACTAGAGGGTGGAACAAAGGGTTTTCACCTCATACTTCTCTCTCATAGAGAAGAGCACATTACAAAGAATTTCTCTTATAACTTCTCCTCATAGAAAAAATACCATCCACAAAGGATTGCATCTCAAAATTTCTCCCTCTGAACATCGATCCTAAGAAATTAGCTCCTTTAGTTACTTCCTAAAAAACTCTCTTCACCCAAGGATGCCTGTCGAACTCACTTTGAATCTGATATCAATCTTTAGATTTTCTAGTGATAAGTCAATACTTCTTCATAATATACATAGGAGTAGGCCCATCAAAATCATGGAGTCACACACATGGGTTTCTAGACTCCCTCTGACTATCAATCTTCTAAGCTCAAGCATTTCTTTAAAGAAGTGTCATATTCCCTCTTAATATAGAAGAATCTTATAATCTCAATCATCAAAGATGTTTGCTTCAAGAGCCTCATTTTATCCATCTTGATCATCGACGTCTTTGGAGCTACTGTCATTAGGTTGAGTCTGCACAATATCTGGTAGCATGTGTTAAAGTACCAATTTTGTTTTCCTATAAGAACATTCTCAAACATAAAGGAAAAGATCAAGATAAATAACCTTTATAGTATGTATAGAAATTGAAAATAAGAGAGACTACAATGAAAAGATAAATATAAAAGATAAGAATACTTATCTGCACATGAAGATTCAGAAATTGTCTTCTAAGATTATATGAGAATGGAACATCTCCACTCAAAAGAAGGTTTAAGTGGGAATGGAACATTGACTATTATTCCCCCCACAATGTAAAATTCCAACTCATTCTTATATTGTTGAAGAATTTTTTTATCAACCTTTTTCCTTCTTAATAGATCTCAAAATCTTAGTCTATTTGTTCAATATCTCATATGATCATCAATATTTTGAAAGATAATCATTATTGCTTGTAAAACTAGCAAATTCAATTTATTATATCATTGGTGCATGTCATAGCTTTTATGTGCAATAAGACCTTGAGGTACTACCATCACTTTCAATGTACTTTAGTGACCTACAACTTCTCCAAGTACCACACCTTCAAATTCCTTATGGCCCCGTTTGGTTGGGGAAGAGGAATTTGGCTTAAAACCTTATTATCTCATAACTAGGTTTTCAAAAACCTGGTTTTGCATTTTGGGAAGATAGTTGGACCGTTTGGTTGACACAAAAGATGAATATACAAATCCACCTTCTGCGTTTGGTTGCCAATTTGGAAATTGGAATTGGAACAGAATATGACTGCAAAAAATCCCTTTCTTGCATTTGGTTGTTCATTTTTGAATTGGAATTGGAATTTAATGCAGATTTTTCTAATCTTATTTTATTATGAAACACAATTATTATAAAAAGATACCAAGCATTGACATTCAAATAACAATTTGATTCTAGCAAAAAAGTATAAAACACTAGTGGTCCAAATATGTTCAAATTATGAATTTGATCAATAATTCGAAGTAACATATGTAGCATGAGATAGAATATGGAAAAACAATATCCATGGACTGATGGGAAAGTACAATATTCATGATATGAATGGTTGTGTGAAAACACACACTTTAATATTAAAATGTGGGGAAGTTCACAGGCTACACAAACAATATCCATGAACTGATGGGAAAGAACAATATCCATGTGTTGGGATAAAGATAGTGTAACTGAGAGGGGGGGGGGGGGGGGGGGGGGGGGTGAGGGGTGAATCAGTTATTTACAAAAATTAATCCGCAGATCCCTTAGATGTCTTAAAGATCTAGTTACTACTGATACTCGGTAAACAAATGTTGAAACTCGGTAAATTAAACTATTACTTATTTTTCAGGCATTCATGCATGTAACTAAAAATGAACACAAGAGACACCATATTTAATGTGGAAACCCAATATAGGAAAAACCACCAAGTAACTAGTCACCAATTTTTCACTCTTCTGAAGTGAGCCCTATTAGGAGCCAACCCTGTTAAAGGTTACAATACACACTGTTAGGTGTGACCTTGTTAGAGAATTTAATCAGCCTATTAGGAGTGGCCTTGCTAGAGGTATTTAGAACAATTCAATTGAACTGTCACTTTGTTAGAGGATTTACAAAAATGACTATTAAATCAACTCTCTTAAGAGATTTGAAATCACTGCTACAATGGTTAGAAAGCAACAATGAATTAACCTGAACAAGATGCAATAAATTTGCTAGTTACAGGTCTCTATTCAACATCATTAGATATATGGATTTGCTACTCCTCAATGATCTCTGATCATCCTTCAAATTCACTTCCACAATAATCAATCTTCATATTACATTAATTCCATTTTTCATACTCTTAGAATTGGTGACTTGACCTCTTACTTATACCATTCAGATTGTCAAGTAGGTCCATTTACATGTTATATTAACCAATAAACCATACATCAGTTAGCTACAGATATTACTCTGGACAAATAAATTTTATTTCATAAAATAGTGAAATCTTTTACTGGCTGATCCTGCTCGGTAAATACTGCTTCCAAAAATTACATGAGTTAACCTTCTTGACTCGGTTGACATTACAATATCTGTAAAATCCTTTGGCTGTTGAGTTTACTTGGTAAGAACTGAATTCCTTCATGAGAGCTCGATAAGAGCTGCTTTTGCCACATTTTTTTTGATGATCGAGTGAGCTCGGTAATAACTCCTTTGATGATCGAGTGAGCTCAGTAAGAACTGCTTCAGTCACATTTCCTTTGATGACTAGGTGAGCTTGGTAGATTTTGTCCTTTTGCCTCACTGACCATCTGAGCTTAGTAAACACTATCCTTTACCTTGTTGACCTTCTGAGCTCGGTAGATACTGTCCTTTACCTTGCTGACCTTCTGAGCTCGGTAGACACTATTTGATGACTGATATGACATTTGTGTGACATCAAAGACAACACACAATTTGAACAATTGTATCCAACAATCTCCCTCTTTGGCATTGATGGCAACACAACATGTCATAGTAGAATGAAATTTGAAAATGAGTCTTTTACTGACAGAATACTTTACTTTCTTTTCTTAAAAAAAAAAAAAAATACAGCAAACTCCCTCTTTCATAATAATCTCTCCTTTTTATACAAACTCTTATATTTTGCAAATTATAGAAAGATATGACAATATACTCTCCCTCTTTGACAACACATGCCAAAGAAAACTCAAAATAGTTGAATAACATTGTACCTAATGTACTGATTCACATGCAATGTTTTCATTGGTTTGCTGCATCAATTGATAGATTTTCAATTCTATTCCTGTTGATGCATCACTAAAGCTATATTTTAGTGAGCTTCAGATAGGGGAATGACCCCTAACTTACCTCTTAGATACAAGAATGAATCCTTAGGTAAAGGCTTTGTGAATATGTCAACAATTTGTTCCTTTGTATGGACATATTCCAGTCTTATTTCCTTTTCTTGTACCAATTCTCTAACAAAGTGATACTTTATGGAAATATGCTTAGTTTTTGAATGCATCACTAGATTCTTAGAGATGTTAATTACACTTGTGTTATCACAAAACATAACAACAGGTTCTTTGATTTCTTGCTTCATACCTTCCAATACTTGTTTAAACCACACAATGTTTGAGCAATTTACTGCTGCTGCAACATATTCAGCCTCTGCTGTGGATTGAGATGTACAATTATTCTTTTTGCTTGTCCAAGAAACCAACCTTTTTCCAAGAATGAAAGCTCCTCCACTTGTGCTATTTCTGTCATCAATATTTCCTGCCCAATCTGCATCAGTGAACACCTTTAAATCTAGATTTCCTCCAAATTTATACCATAATCCATATTCTTCAGTTCCTTTTAGGTATCTCATGATCCTTTTGATTGCCATCATGTGATTTTCTTTTGGTTTTTCTGAGAATCTTGCTACAATTCCTACTGCAAGGGCAATGTTTGGTCTTGTGTGCACTATATATTGCAACTTTCCAATCATAGATCTATACATTGTCTGATCCACTTCCTTTGATTCATCATCCTTGGTTAGTTTTAATCTAGTACACATAGGAGTCCCAACTGGTTTGCAGTCTTCCATACCAAACTTTTTCAGTATCTCCTTGTGTTAGAATTCTTTAGAATAACTAAGAGGGGGGCGAGAGGGGGGGGGGGGGGGGGTGTGTGAACTAGTTATCCAAGGTCTAAATGCCCTAACAATAATTTTTCACTACTTTTAATGAATCCATACACTTTTCATCCATCCAAACTTAAATCAACCATATTAGCAAGTTATAGTAAGTCAACATGCAGAAATAAAACATGCAAGATCAACACATGACACAGTGATTTACGTGGAAACCCAATTTGGAAAAAACTACTAGTAACATGCTACTTGATTCTCACTCTTCTAAAGTGATGCCCTATTAAAAGCCTACCTTGTTAAAGGCTTACAACACACTGTTAAATGTGACCTTGTTAAAGATTTTCACCAAACTATTAGGAATGGGCCTAGTTAAAGGACTTTAGAACATTCACTTGGAATGTCACTCTGTTAAAAGATTTACCTCATGGCTATTAAACCAATCTAAGTCTATAAGATTTAAACTGACTGTTACAATTGCTAGAGAGTAACAATAATGACTTTTTGATCTGATACAACTTACAACATACTTTGCAGATTTTAAATTACACTTCAATTCTATATTTTTGCTTGGCTTTAATCACTTCGGCTCTGACTGCTTGTCTTCCTCTCAAGCTTCGTCTCCTTAAGTCTTCTTACTCATTATACTAATGCAATCATATCTGGGGTCTTCTTATTGAAACATAATAGCTGTGCTCTCCTTCTCCTTAGCACCTCCTTCAACACTTTATGCTTTCATGCTTGACCACCTCTCTCCTCTCCTTTGTTTTGCTTCATGACCTTATGACTCCTTAAATAGAGATCTGATTTTCCTTTGCCGCTCGATTCTCCCTCTCAAATTTTAGGATTTCAAATGGATTAGGTAGGATACAATGTATCTACCCCATATCTTGCTCTTATCTAGAAACTTAATCAGTTGTATCTTAAAAAATGTTCTACATAGTGTTCTGTGCCACCAGCTCATCATTGTTATCTTCCATTTAATTCACAAAATTTTAGATAACAACCTTGTCAGTTTAGATCTGGCGAATTTTTGATTTCCAAAATAATGTAGCAACTCGACACTATTGGTTTTCTGATGCTCGACATCTCTGTGTTACTCGGCACTATTGGTTTTTTGATGCTCGACATCTATTTCCTGGATAGCTTGGCACCTAAATAAAACTGTATCACTCGACATCTGAAGTTCACTCGGCGCTTGATAAATTCTGTATCACTCAACATCTAAAGTTCACTCGGCACTTGATAAATTCTGTATCACTCGGCATCTAAAGTTTACTCGACACTTGATAAATTTTGTATCACTCAGCATCTAAAGTTCACTCGCCACTTGATAAATTCTGTATCACTCAGCATTTGAAGTTCACTCGGCATATGAAGTTCACTTGCTCAGCTTCAACTAGGAATCTGTTCGACACCTACTAGCTTGCTCGGCTCCCTCTCTCTAATGAACTTAGTTGGGCTTTACAAAAGACTTACCTAAAACCTTACATCTTTGATATGTTTTAGTGTGCCCATTCTCTGTGTCTTATAGTATGTCTTCAAATACACTTTTTTATCAATGGCTTAGCTGATCCTTGTACTTCATTAAAACATCATAACTTCAACCTTTCTCTTGATGTTCTAGTTACATCTTATTGATTGCCCCCTCCTTGTCAATCAACTAATTGATAGTATTTGGATCACTAAAGCAATTATTATTCCTACAAGTATCAAGTTTGACATCAATGACAAAACAATGATTGAGAACATTCTTTACCAGTTCCATATGATCATTCCAACAACTTTCCTCATGATCTTTTCAATCATTTCTAACAATCTCCCTCTTTGGCATTGATGGTAAACCAAACTGATCAATTAATCAACTTGGTTACCACCAAGATTGTATACGTTGTCTGCTATTTTTTTTGGCTTTCTTGGCTGCTGCATCCTTACTAATGATCTCATGTATCTTCCTCTTTCATATATATCTCCCTCTTGCTTTGTATTGATCAAGTTTCTGCATATTTCTCCCTTTTTGACATAAATGCCAAAGATGTAGCATCTTTATCATGCAAAATATGAGCTTTGGCTTCTTGTTGTTTTCTCCCTCTGTCACCATGCTTGTGACTGATTTGGAGTTTCTGCTCCTGATGTTATCTTCTGCATCATTCTTTTGATACTTCAATGATTTATTGCTGGTGATGCAGGGCAACTTCCTTGTTGCTTCAAACTACTTGAGTTAGGGGTATTACCCCCAACTTGCCTCTAAGATATTCATAAGCATCCTTGGGCAATGGTTTAATGAAGATATCTATAGTTTGTTCCTTTGTGTGAATGTATTCTAACTTCACTTGTTTGTCTTCTACCAATTCTCTGACATAGTGATACTTGATTGTGATATGCTTGGTTTTTGCATGCATTACTGGATTTTTGGATATGTTTATAGCACTTGTGTTATCACAATACAATATCATAGGTTGTGTTACCTCTTCTTTCATTCCTCTCAAGAAATGTGTGAGCCACACAATGTTTGTACAATTGACTGCTGCTGCCACATATTCTGATTCTGCAGTGGACTGGGATGTGCATGTTTGTTTCTTGCTAGTCTAGGTAACTAGCCTTTTGCCTAAAAATAATGCACCTCCACTTGTACTTTTTTTATCATCAATTTTTCCTCCCCAATCTGCATCTGTATATGCATTGAGTTCAAACTTTCCATTCTTTTTGTAGTATAGTCCAAAGTTATCAGTTCCTTTAAGATATCTCATTATTTTTTTTACTGCTATGAGATGATTTTCTTTGGGATTAGCAGAGAATCTAGCCATTATTCCAACTGCTAATGCTATGTCTAGTCTACTATGTACAACATATTGTAGTTTTCCAATCATGGATCTGTACATTGTTTGATTGACTTCAGCTGATTCATCATTTTTGGACAGCTTATTTCTTATTGCCATTGGTGTGCTGACTGGTTTGGACTCCTCCAATCCAAATGTTTTAAGAATCTCTTTGATGTACTTTGATTGTGTCACAAATATACCATGTTTTAGTTGATGTACTTGCAATCCAAAAAAAAAATTGATTTCTCCAAACATAGATATCTCAAATTCATATTTCATTTTGTCAGTAAAGCCTTTGCAAAGCACTTCCTTTCCACCAAACACTATGTCATCCACAAAGATTTCAGATACAATAATATCCTTACTTTCTTCTGCTTTGATGTACATGTTGCTATTATCATCAGTTCTTTCAAATCCTATTTGCACTAGATACTTGTGAAGTCTCTCATACCATGCTTTGGGTGCTTGTTTCAAACCATAGAGTGCTTTATGTAGCTTACAAACCATATCCATGTTGTTCTCATCAAAAAATCCTTCTGGTTGTTTGATGTATACTTCTTCCTCTAGAATTCTATTTAAAAAAGCAGATTTTACATCCATCTAATAGACTTTAAAATCTTTATATGCAGCATATGCAAGTAAAGTTCTTACTCCTTCCATTCTAGCAACAGGGGCAAATGTTTTCCCATAGTCTAGTCCTTCTTGAGCATAACCCTTGCATACTAGTCTAGCTTTGTTTCTAGTAATCTCACCATTCTCATCTAGCTTATTTCTGAATACCCAGTTGGTGCCAATCACATTCTTGTCAAATATTCTAAGAACCAAACTCCAAGTTTTGTTCTTCTTTATTTGATCAATCTCTTCTTCCATAGCTTTATACTAGTCACCATCTTGTAATGCACCATATACTGTCTTAGGTTCAGATTTTCTAATTAGACATGATTCATATCTTAGTCTGTTCCTTGTCATTGATCTTGCATCTTTGTCACCAATGATCTATTTTGTAGGGTGATGTCTTTTTACATATTTGGATAATCTTGGTTCTGTCCTTGTTTCCATGTTTGATCTTTCTGATTCAGAATCACTATGCACTTCATTGTCAGGATGTTCTTCATCCATTTCATGTGTACTATTTTCATTATCAGATTGTGTAATTTCTTCATTTTGCAACTCGGCTTCTGAATGCAACTCGGCATTCACTGGTTGTGAGTCGGCTGAAACTGAAACTTGTTGTTGAGTTTCAATTTGATTGACATCATCCTCATCAACAATCATTCCTTCATAAGAATACACAAAGGTTCTGTATTCATCCATTCTTTTTGGTTCTTCAGCTTGGACTTCTGTATGTTCATCAAAGTTTACATTTGCACTTTCCACAATTTTGTTAGTGTTAGTATTCAAACACTTGTATGCCTTACTTCTAGTGGAATAACCAAAGAATATGCCTTCATTGCTTTTTGCATCAAATTTTCCATTTCTAGCATCTTTAAGGATAAAGCATTTGCAACCAAACACTTTGAAATGTTTTACATTGGGTGAGTGACCATACCATAGTTCAAAAGGTGTTGTATTTGTACCTTTCTTGACTTGTACTCGGTTTAGTGTATGAACAGCTACACTTACAACTTCTCTCCAGTATTTTAGAGAAATAGTCTTTTCCATCATTAATGTTCTGGCATAGTCAATCACAAATCTATTTCTTCTTTCAGCAATTCTATTCTGTGGGGGATTCCTAAGAGTTGATGTTTGTCTTTTGATTCCTCTATCATTACAAAATATTTCAAATTCATTTGATGTGAATTCACCACCTCTGTCTGATCTCAGGCATTTCAAGCTCTTTCCTGTTTCCTTTTCAACTCTAGCCACATACCACTTAAACGTTTGAAAAGCATTAGATTTTAGTTTTAAGAACATAACAATCATCATCTTGGAATAGTCATCAACAAACAACATTATGTATTTATCTCTTTTGTAGCTTTGTACTTCCATTGGGCCACATAAGTTAGTATGAACTAGTTCAAGTACTTCTTTAGATGTATAGTTTTTTCTTTTGAAAATTGACTTTGTCATCTTTCCTAGCTGACACTGTTTGCACATGATATTATCAAGCTTCTTCAATTTCGGTAAACCTTTGACTTTCTTCATTTTATTGATATTGACCAGATTATCAAAGTTGACATGACATAATCTGTTATGCCATAACCATTCATCATCAAATTTTGCAATAAAACAAAAAACATCATCGATATCAAGGTAAAACAAATTACTTCTTGTTTGATCTCCTTTTCCTATCAGTTTACCATCAGTATTATAGATTTTTGCAGTTTTGTTTCCAAATTCTACTTTGCACCCTACATTGCCTAATTGTGAGACACTCAAAAAATTGTAGTTTAATCCTTCAACATAGTATGCATTATCACATAAAATTTTCTCTGTGAGCTTAATGGAACCTTTTCTTTTGATTTGACATGGAGCATCATTGCCAAATCTAACACTATTTCCATCATACTGAGTAAAGTTAAAAAATTACTTTTGTTTCCTGTCATGTGATGTGAGCATCCACTGTGTATGATTCATCTGTCATTCTTGTTCATACATGTTACCAGTGCTGTAGGCTCTTCTTCATCAGATTGGTCCTTCATGGCTACATAAACAACTTCATCATCATTATCATCAAAATTTTCTTCAACAATATAACACTTCTTACCTTTGTCTTTGTAATCTCTCTTGTTATCTTCTCTTCTAAATTTGTTGCCTTCTTTGTAGTCCTTTTTCTGTGTACACCTAGCAGCAATATGACCTACTTCATTGCAATTGAAACAAATGATAGGCATCTTACCTTTGAATTTTTCTTTACCTCTGTGAAATCTTCTAGCAAGTAGTGCTTCCAATTTTTCCACATCTTCCTCATCAGTGCTACTGTCACTGGATACATATTTCATCTTTCTTCTTTTCTTTGATTTCATCTGTTCAGCATCTTTCAGTAATAGCTTGGCCTTGAAAGCAGATTCAACATTCTCAGGTCTATAGTTGTCAAAGTTAGATAACTCAAAAGCAATGCGTCTACCTATTATACCTTCAAAACTTAGATTATTTTCTGGCACACATCTTAACTCTTGTATTGCTGATACTCTAATAGCACAGATAGGGAGCAAGGTTCTTAAGAACTTACCATTAACAATATCTTCATCCAATTGACCATTCAAGCATCTTATTGCACTTACCACTTCCTTTATTCTTGCGCCATACTGAGCAGCATTCTCATTTTCCTCCATTTTCATATCATCAAACTTCCCTTTGAGGCTTTCTCTTTTTGCTCTCTATACATTCTGATCTCCTCCATAGATGTCTGATAGGGCTTTCCACATTTTGAATGCAGTGTCACATCCTTTGATATCATCAAATTCAACATAGTTGAGTGCAGAGGCAATCTCCAACATTGTTTGATTGTGTTCTTGCTTGTTTTTCATGTCTTTTGTAGTAAGAGTACCAATTGGATCAACATGTTCAGTAACAATTGAATTTTGAGCATAATCTCCTATGGATCCAAGATGTAGCTTCATCAAACTTTGCCATGCAAAAAAATTGTCTTTGTTGAGCTTAAGAACTTCTCTCTTAGGCATTTTTATCTTTTCTTGTTATAGTCCCTTTTAAACTAAATCAGCAGTCTTGCTCTGATACCAATTGTTAGAATTCTTTAGAATAACTGAGGGTGGGCGGGGGGTGAATCAGTTATCCAAGGTCCAAATGCCTTAACAATACTTTTTCACTACTTTTAATGAATCCATACACTTTTCATCCATCCAAACTTAAATCAACCATATTAGCAAGTTATAGTAAGTCAACATGTAGAAATAAAACATGCAAGATCAACACATGACACAGTGATTTACGTGAAAACCCAATTTGGAAAAAACCACCAGTAACATGCTACTTGATTCTTACTCTTCTAAAGTGATGCCTTGTTAAAAGCTTTCCCTGTTAAAGGCTTACAACACACTGTTAAATGTGACCTTGTTAGAGGATTTCACCAAACTGTTAGGAATGGGCCTGGTTAGAGAACTTTAGAACATTCACTTGGAATGTCACCTTGTTAAAGGATTTACCTCATGGCTATTAAACCAACCTAAGTCCATAGGATTTAAACTGACTGTTACAATTTCTAGAGAGTAACAATAATGGCTTTTTGATCTGATACAACTTACAACATACTTTGCAGATTTCAGATTACACTTCAGTTCTATATTTTTGCTTGGCTTTAATCACTTCAGCTCTGACTGCTTGTCTTCCTCTCAAGATTTGTCTCCTTGAGTCTTCTTACTCATCATGCCAATGCAATCATATCTGGGGTCTTCTTATTGAAACATAATAGCTGTGCTCTCCTTCTCCTTAGCACCTCCTTCAACACTTTATGCTTTCATGCTTGACCACCTCTCTCCTCTCCTCTATTTTGCTTCATGACCTTATGACTCCTTAAATAGAGATCCGATTTTCCTTTTTTGCTCGATTCTCCCTCTCAAATTTTAGGGTTTCAAATGGATTAGGTAGGATACAATGTATCTACCCCATATCTTGCTCTTATCTAGAAACTTCATCAGTTGTATTTTTGAAAATGTTCTACATGGTGTTCTGTGCCACCAGCTCATCATTCTTATCTTCCATTTAATTCACAAACTTCTAGATAAAAACCTTGTCAACTTAGATCTAGCAAATTTTTAATTTTCAAAATAATGCGACAACTTCACACTATTGGTTTTTTGATGCTTGGCATCTTTGTGTTACTCGACACTATTAGTTTTCTAATGCTCGGCATCTATTTCTTGGATAGCTTAGCACCTAAATAAAATTGTATCACTCGACACTTGATAAATTTTGTATCACTCGGCATCTAAATTTTGCTCAACACTTGATATATTCTGTATCATTCAACATCTAAAGTTTACTCGACACTTGATAAATTTTGTATCACTCGGCATCTGAAGTTCACTCGACACTTGATAAATTTTGTATCACTCGGTATCTGAAGTTCACTCGACATCTGAAGTTTACTTGCTCGGCTTCAACTAAGAATCTGTTTGACACCTACTAGCTTGCTTGGCTCCCTCTCTCTAATGAACTTAGTTGGGCTTTACAAAATACTTAGCTAAAACCTTACATCTTTGATATGTTTTAGTGTGCCCATTCTCTGTGTCTTATAGTATGTCTTTAAATACACTTTTTTATCAATGGCTTAGCTGATCCTTGTACTTCATCACAACATCATAACTTCAACCTTTCTCTTGATGTTCTAGTTACATCTTATTGATTGCCTCCTCCTTGTCAATCAACTAATTGATAGTATTTGGATCACTAAAGCAATTGTCATTCTTGCAAGTAGCAAGTTTGACATTAATGACAAAAAAATGATTGAGAACATTCTTTACCAGTTCCATATGATCATTCCAACAACTTTTCTCATGATATTTTCAATCATTTCCAACACCTTGATGTATTTAGATTGAGTGATGTAGATGCCATTCTTATTCTATTGAATTTGAAGACCAACAAAGAATTTTATTTCACCAAACATTGACATTTTAAATTTCTTGTTCATTTGTTCTAAAAATTCTTTGCAAAGATCATCATTTGCTGTGAACAAAGTATCATCTACAAATATTTCTACCAAAACAATCTTGTTATATGATCCTTTCTTTATGTACAAATTGCTATTGTCATTAGTTATTTGAAAATCAATCTGAATAAGATAGTTATGCAATCTTTCATACCATGCTCTAGGGGCTTGTTTCAGACCATATAATGCTTTATGCAATTTGCAGACCATGTCCTTCTTGTCTAGATCAACAAAACCTTCAGGCTATTCAATGTAAACCTCTTCATCCAATATGGCATTGAGAAATGCTGACTTGACATCAATCTGATCAACTTTGAATCCTTTGAGTGCAGCATATGCAAGTAAGGTTCTGACACCTTCCAATCTTGCAATAGGAGAAAAAGTTTCTCCATAGTCTACACCTTCTTTTTGAGAGTATCCTTTGCATACTAGTCTAGCTTTGTTCCTTGATACCTTACCATCTTCATTTAGTTTGTTTCTGAATACCCACTTTGTTCCAATCACATTTTTGTCATTAGGTCTTGGTACAAGAGTCCATGTTTTGTTTCTCTCTATCTATTCTATCTCTTCATTCATAGTTTCAATCCAACTTTCATTGTCTAGTGAATCTTTGACATTTTTAGGTTCAAAATCAGCAAGTAAACAAGTGCCTTTCAACTTACTTCTTGTGATTGTTCCTTCTGATTTATCTCCAATGATTTGATCTAGTGCATGATGCTTTCTGACATACTTGGCTAACATGGGCTCCTTGCCTTTTGAATGACTTGCATTGTTATCATTCTGTGTCTCAACTTTTGGTTCTGATTCTGGTTGCTCGGGCTAGGTAGATGCTAATTCTGTAGCTTCTATCTACAACTAGGGTTCTTGCAACTTGGTAGGTACTGAATTGGTTTGAACTTCTTGTGACTCAGTTAATGAAGACTCTGGAGTTGAGGATTCCTGATTAATAGGTATACTTGGCATTGTATTAGGTTCAATATAAACAATTTTTTTGTAGTCTTCAGGTTCTTTTTTGCTTTCTTCTTCTGTTCTTTTTGAAAACTCATCAACTTTCACATGCGCACTTTCTATGATTTTGTGAGTAGATAAGTTCAAACATCTATATGCTTTGGTTTTGCAAGCGTATCACACAAATATTCTTTCATCACTTTTTACATCAAATTTACCTTTTCTAGATTCTTTCAAAATGTAACACTTGCTTCCAAATACTTTTAGATAACTTACATTGGGTTTGTAGCCATACCAAAACTCATAGGGTGTTTTGAATGAGTCCTTTTTTAGTTGTACTCGGTTCAAGGTATGAACTATAGCGCTGATAGCTTCCTTTCAATATTTGATAGCAATGCATTTCTCAATCATTAAGGTTTTTGCACAATCCATGATAGATTTGTTCCTTATTTTTGCTATTCCATTTTGTTTTGGAGTTCCAAGTGCTGAAACCTATCTTTTGATTCCCCTTTCAATGCAAAAGTTATTGAACTCATGTGAAATGAATTCACCACCTGTGTCAGACCTTAAACATTTCAATCTTTTGCCTGTTTCCTTTTCTACTCTGGCCAAATACAATTTGAACTTTTCAAATGCTTCTGATTTCTCTCTTTGGTACATGACAGTCATCATTCTTGAATAACCATCAACAAACAGAATGAAGAATTTTTCACCCGTATAAATTTCAATGCCAATAGGTCCACACAAATCAATATGCAAAATTTCTAGAACTTCTTCATTCTGATAGTTCTTTCTTTTAAAACTAGTCTTTCCGATTTTACCAAATTGACAATTCTTACATAGACCAACCTCAGGTTTCTTTATGTTAGGGATACCTCTTACTTTTCTGAATTTACTAATTTTTATTAAGTTGTCAAAGTTTACATGACACAACCTCCTATGCTATAACCAACTTTCTTCAATTTGAGCAATGAAACAAAATGTTCACCAAGTTCAAGATAAAATAAGTTACCTTTTGTTCGAGTGCCTGATCCAATCAGCTTTCTTTTGCCATCCAACAATCTTTCTTTTTCATGCATAAATTTTAATTTGAATCCATTATTGAGTAGCTATGTCACACTCAAAAAATTATGCTTTAGTCCTTCTACTCAGTATGCATTATCACATACAAGTTCCTTAGTTAGTGAGATTCTTCCTTTTCCTCTTATACAACAAGGTTCATTGTTACTAAATCTTACACTGCCACCATCATAGTCTTCAAAGTATTCAAACTTAGTTTTATCACTAGTCATGTGGTGAGAACAACTACTATTTGATGATCCATGTATCATTTATGCTCATATGAGAAATGAGTGCCATTTCCTCATCATTATTAGACTCATCTTTCATAGCAATGTAAACAATTTCATCTTCTTCTTCATCATCAGAATCATTAGAATCTTTAGCCATAAAACATGTTTTCTTACCTTTATACTTGAATAATTTGAAGTCTTTCTTGCCATTGTACTTGTGACCTTTCTTCTCATCTTTGTTCTGCTTATTTGGGCACCTAGTAGCAATATGTCCAATTTCTTCACAAGAAAAGAAGATTAGAGAAACCTTACCTTTGTATTTCCCTTTGCCTCTTGAATATTTTCTTGCTAGTAGAGCTTCAACCACTTCAAGATCACTGTCTGAACTTTGTTCTGATTCTTCATCACTGTCTGATTGTGGATCTTTCATCCTTTTCCCTTTTTCTTTGAGTGAAAGCTTGAATTCAAATGCTGATTCAATTTTCTTGACAGCTAGAACATAATTGTCATAGTTGTCTAGCTCAAATGTAGTAAATCTTCCAACTATGGCCTCTAAATTTATTTTTATGATTTGCCTCACATCTGCTTTCTTGAATTGCAGAGACTCTGATTGCATAAATAAAAAGTAGAGTTCTAAGAACTTTACTTATAATTGTCTCCTCACTGATATCTCCTCCAGATGCTTTGATTGGACTAACACATGCTTTAATCCTTTCAACATACTTTGCAATGTTTTCATCCTCTCTCATCCTCATTTGATCAAATTGTCCTCTCAAACTTTTTGCTTTGGCTCTTCTCACATTATCATCTCCTCCATAGATTTCTTTCATCTTGTTCCACATTTCAAAGGCAATTTTGCAATCCTTGATGTCATCAAACTCTTCATAACTCAGAGTAGATGCTATATCTATCATCATGTTATTGTGAGTCTTCTTTTCAGCAATATCATTGACAGATAATGTACCAAAAGGTTTTTAATATTTTTCATCAAGATACTTCAGCCATGTATCACCAATAGAAGCTAGATGAAGCCTCATCAATCTTTGCCATGCTGAGAAGTTGTCCCTATTAAGTCTTAGAATTTTCCTTTTGTAAGACATGCTGATCTTTAGCTTAGATCCTTGAAATCTTTTCCTATAAGCACCAATTGTTCTGATACCAATTGTTGGGATAAAGATAGTGTAACTGAGAGGCGGGGGGGTGTGTGTGAATCAGTTACTTACAAAAATTAATCTGCAGATCCCTTAGATGTCTTAAAGATCTAGTTACTGTTGATACTCGGTAAACAAATGTTGAAACTCAATAAATTAAAATATTACTTATTTTTCAGGCATTCATGCATATAACTAAAAAATGAACACAAGAGACACCAAATTTAATGTGGAAACCCAATATGGGAAAAATCACCAAGTAACTAGTCACCAATTTTTCACTCTTCTGAAGTGAGCCCTGTTAGGAGCCAACCCTATTAAAGATTACAATACACATTGTTAGGTGTGACCTTGTTAGAGGATTTAATCACCCTGTTAGGAGTGGCCTTGCTAGAGGTCTTTAGAAAAATTCAACTGAACTGTCACCTTGTTAGAGGATTTAAAAATGGCTATTAAACCAACTCTGTTAAGAGATTTGAAATCATTGCTACAATGGTTAGAAAGCAACAATGAATTAACCTGAACAAGATGCAACTGAATTTGCTGGTTACAGGTCTCTGTTCAACATCATTAGATCCTCCTTGATCAAATATGGCTCTACTGCTCCTCAATGATCTATGATCATCCTTCAAATTCACTTCCACAATAATCAATCTTCATATTACATTAATTCCATTTTTCATACTCTTAGAATTGGTGACTTGATCTCTTACTTATACCATTCAGATTGTCAAGTCAGCCCATTTACATGTTACATTTACCAATAAACTATACATCAGTCAGCTACAAATATTACTCTGAACAAATAAACATTATTCCATAAAATAGTGAAATCCTTTACTGGCCGACCCTACTTGGTAAATACTGCTTCCAAAAATTACCTAAGTTAACCTTCTTGACTCGGTTAACATTGCAATATCTGTAAAATTCTTTGGCTACAGAGTTTACTCGATAAGAACTAAATTCCTTCATGAGAGCTCCGTAAGAGCTACTTCTGGCACATTTCTTTTGATGACTAAGTGAGCTCGGTAAGAACTGCTTCAGTCACATCTCCTTTGATGATCGAGTGAGCTCGGTAAGAACTGCTTCAGTCACATTTCTTTTGATGATTGGGTGAGCTCGGTAGATTTTATCATTTTGCCTCACTGACCATCTGAGCTTGGTAAACACTGTCCTTTGCCTTGCTGACCTTCTAAGCTCGGTAGATACTGTCCTTTACCTTGCTAACCTTCTAAGCTCGGTAGACACTATCTAAGCTCGATAGACACTATCAAAGACAACACACAATTTGAATAATTGTATCCAACACCATGATCTGAATGGTGGTGTGAAAACACACCGTTCAATATAAAAGTGCAAGGAAATCCATGCTCTACACCCTTATGCCTCACATTTGGCAAGAAACCCTCTCATATGCTACTCAATCTTCCTATTACTGTCTGTACTATTAGATGGTCAATCCCATACAAACTAAACATACTTGAAGACGTAAAACTTGATTATTTTTTAATAGAATACACCAAGGAGTAGCATCAAAAATATTGACTGTTTAAAAACATGAACAGTAAATAGTCATCAAATAGCTCATTTTTCTATCAACATTTGTCATCTCACAATATTAGCAAATCAGGATCAATCAAAAAAACACAAAAGGAAGACACTTCGTGAATATCGTTGACAATCCTATCAGGAAGCACACATACATAGGAAACAAAATAGGGAAAAAAGACAAGAAATAAAAAAATATCCAAGAAAATTAGTAACATACATATAACATGGGACAAAATCATGAACTATACAATCATCTACTAGAAAAACACAAAAAAAGCACTTTCTCAATACTTTTGATAATCTTGTCAGCAAGAACATACATAGGAAATCAAATAGGGACAAGAAGACACAAAATAAAAACATATCCAAGCAAATTAGGACTTATAAATATAACATGGGACATAATTATGAACTATACAATCATCTGAAAAAATACATTTCTATTAGCATATGCTCTCAAGTTCTACAATTGAGCATTAATCACTTGCTACTTGGTGTATTCCACATAAGTATAGTTCAACTATTTCAGATGCCAATCATAAACTGGAATTACTTCAGATGCCAATCATGCCAATGCCAATGAAATGAAATGAACAACTAAACTATGTAACAATTTGTTGCTGTAATGAGTTCTAGTTTAGTACGGTGAGAGATCAATGTAATACCGCTAAATAGGACTAAGTCATAAATTGGAATTACTTCAGATGCCAATCATGACAATGCAAATGAAATAAAATGAACAACTACGCTATGTAACAGTTTGTTGCTGTAATGAGTTCTAGTTTAGTGTAGTGAGAGATCAATCATGCCAATGCTAATGAAATGAACAGCTAAACTATGTAACCGTTTGTTGCTGTAATGAGTTCCAGTTTAGTGTGGTGAGAGATCAATGTAGTACCACTAAATAGAGCCAAGTCATAAAATAGAATTGCTTCAAATGCCAATCATGCCAATGCCAAGCCAATGAAATGAACAACTAAACTATGTAACAATTTGCTGCTATAATGAGTTCCAGTTTAGTGTGGTGAGAGATCAATGCAATACCACTAAATAGAGCCAAGTCATAAACTAGAATTACTTTAGATTCCAATCATGCCAATGTCAATGAAATGAAATGAACAACTAAACTATGTAACATCTTGTTGTTGTAATGAGTTCTAGTTTAGTGTGGTGAGAGCCCAATGCAATACCACTAAATAGAGCCAAGTCATAAACTGGAATTACTTTAGATGCCAATCATTCCCTGAAAATGAAATGAAATGAACAACTAAACTAGGTAATAGTTTGTTGCTGTAATGAGTTCGAGTTTAGTGTGGCGAGAGATCAATGCAATACCACTAAACAAAGCCAAGTCATAAACTGGAATTACTTTAGATGCCAATCGTGCCAATGCCAATGAGATGAACTAAACTATGTAACATTTTAGTGCTGTAATGAGTTCTAGTTTGGTGCTGTGATTTGAATGGTGGTGTGAAAACACACCGTTAAATATAAAAATGCACTGTGAAAACACACCATTAAAATGCCAATGAAATGAACAACTAAACTATTTATTGAACAATGCCAATCATGCCAATGAAATGAACAAGTAAATTATGGATAGATCAAATATGTATAGATCCATGCCAATCTTGGCTCTTATCTATACATAGTTCATCTACACATAATACTATACTATAATAGTTCATCATTTGTACCAATAGCAAAGAAATGTACAGTTATATCAATAGTTTATGAGGTCATAAACTATGGATAGATCAAGTATGTATAGATCCATGTAATACAATTAAACATAGGTAGCTCATAAAAATGAATTACTTTAGATGCCAATCATGCCAATGCTGATGAAATGAACAACTAAAGTATGTAACGGTTTATTGCCAGTCTACTTAGCAAAATGATCAATATGTGCTCAATAATGGGTTCCACTTTAGTGTTGTGAGAGATGAATTCAATACCATTAAACAAAGCCAACTCATAAACTAGAATTTCTTCAAATGCCAGTCATGCCAATGTTAATGAAATGAACAACTAAACTATGTATTGATCAATGCCAAGCATGCATAGATCAAGTATGTATATATCATAGTTAAAGCTCTGATTAGCAATATCAATGAAATGTACAACTATAGCAATACTTTACGAGGTCATAAATAGAGCCAACTCATAAACTAAAATTTCTTCAGATGCCAATCATGCCAATGTCTATGAAATGAGCAACTAAAGTATGTATTGATCAATGCCAATCATGTCAATGAAATAAACAACTAAACTATGGATAGATCAAGTAAGTATAGATCCATGCAATACCATTAAATAGAGAGAGCTCATAAATTGGAATTACTTTAGATGCCAATCATGCCAATGCCAATAAAATGAACAACTAAACTATGTAACAGTTTGCTGCCACTCTCCTTAACAAAGTAGTTAATATGTGCTCAGTAATGAGTTCAAGTTTAGTGTTATCAATGTAAAACCATTAAATAGAGGCAACTCATAAACAATAATTTGTTCAGATGCCAATCATGCCAATGCCAATAAAATGAACTAAACTATGTAACAATTTGTGGTCTGCTTAGCAGAATTGTTGAAAGTAGCAGTTACTAGCTGAAATAGCTAAATTGAACCAAACATCATTGCAATCCAATCCACTCTCTTTGTCTCATCCATCATCAATAACCCTTTGGATCTTTCACATTGAAGCACAAAGGTTTCATGTGCTTTAAGGAAAACACTTGACTCAATTCAGGGACAACTTTGAGAGTGGTATATGCGACACTCAAAACATTATGCTCTTCAGATTTTTCCATTTTTATAATATGAGGTTTACCGAGGCCATCTTTGAGTTCCTTCATAGTTTCACATATCACATCCAATGATGTAGCTAGAGTTGTCTTCTTCCTCTTCCCCTCCTTGATGATGGTGTTGGAGGAGTACCTCTACCACTTGCACTCAACTGATTGGAATGATACAAATCTTCATCTAAATTTGGTTGGCTATCAAGAGGTGTATCACAACCAGTATCATCTTCATCAATCAGGTGGAATGCATTGTTCATAGGGTGCCCTTCTTCAGCATCAAGAGGCATTGTAGCTGTGTACCCTTTAACAATTACAACCTACTCATTGAAATATTGGAAGGGTGACCTCCTATACATTTTTTGCATTTTTGAATTCTCTCTACATGTAAGCAACATAAATAAATGGATTAGGTTGTTAGTCTTTCATTATTAAAATAAGAAGGCAATATTTTTTCAATCAAAAGAGTACAAAGAACATCCTACCTTCAAAAGGTCATCCCACATGGAATCCTCAACATCCATAGTTTGAGTTTCTTCATTCCAAGCAAACCCACTTGTATTTTTCAAGTCCTTCATTACTCTATATCCTACTTTCCATGATTTCAGCTTATTCTTAAAATGATCTCATGATAGATTCACGTTCATCTCTGTATTGAATGTCCTCTCTATGGGGGTCCACGCTTATTTTTAAAAACCACCTTCACTTTTCATTCGAGATGAACTTGTTCAAGGAGCAAGTCTATAAACTTGTGTTCCATATGTTTTCTCCACATTATCTTCTTTAAAGAAGAAGATGAGTTTTTTCTTGCATTAATGGATCCATCCATATTGCTGAAACTAATGGGAGAATAAATCTTGCTCATACTAATAGGTCCATTCGTGCTCTTCATGAGCTCAGTATATGCCATATTCTACAATTTTTGCTCACAAAGTATATATTTTTGTCATTGATTTAAACGTATTACAATTTAAACTAATCATATGATTGAAATTGAGAGTTAATGTTGTTTAAATTTAAATAGAATGTAGCAAAGACTAACATCAAAAAAATATGATTTTCAGAAAAATTTCTATTCTCTTGTTATTGGTGGGCTTATAATCTTCATCATTTGGTACTCCTTGTTGTATTTCATTTAAACATCCTAATGCAACGAGGCTAAGAGGGCTATCATTTTTAATACATCCTAATGCAATAAGGCTAACATATTCAATGGGTATAAATATTAGAAAAAGGAAATCATCCATCATTTTATATGCATACATTACTTTAATTAAATACAACACATTGTCCCACAAAAGTTCAATTATTCTTAGTATCTATAAGCTTCCCACATCTTACTTGCTAACATATTCAATAGGTATAAATGTATTACAAGTTAAACTAATCATATGATTGAAATTGAAAGTTAATGCTATTTAAATTTAAATGGAATGCAACAAGGACTAACATCAAAAAAATAGGATTTTTAGTGAATTGGCTATTCTCTTATTATTAGTGGGCTTATAATCTTCACCATTTGGTACTCCTTGTTGTATTTCATTTAAACATCCTAATGCAACGAGGCTAAGAGGGCTATCATTTGTAATACATCCTAATGAAATGAGGCTAATATATTCAATAGGTATAAACATCAGAAAAAGGAAATCATCCATCATTGTATATGCATACATCATTTTAATCCAATAAAATACATCGTTCCATAAAAGTTGAATTATTCTCAGGATTTGTAGTCTTCCCACATCCTACTTGCTATATCTTCTCAAAATTGTGCCTGCTCATTTCTATCCTCTTGAGACAACCCATATGTCTCAAGCATTGGTACCTCTATCCCATCATGATCATCTTCCTCTTCAATAGATACTTCTAGTGGAAGGCCATCCTCTATCGTAATGAAATTGTGAAGTATGCAACATGCCAAAACAATTTAGGATTGTGTCATGATACTATAAGATTTTGCATGTCTCAAGATTGGAAAATGTTGTATCAAAATACCAAATGTACAGTCTACTGCATTTCTAAGTGAGGAGTGTTGATGGTTGAACAACTCATGTGTAGAGTTTATTAGGTTTTCTCTTAACCACTCTTTCAAGTAGTAGCGTGTACACTGATAAGGAGTGAGAAATCTAGGTGCATTTGGGTATCCAACATCCACTAGAAAATATTTTCCTACATAAAGAAAGTATATTGTCAATACTAGAAACATTTACCTACACTTGAGTATTTTAAAATGTGATTTTGCTTATTAGGGGGAACTACAATTGGATCTACTCTGGATAGAACTAAGGCTAGACCATAATTATTTGTAGTAGAGCCTTCCCAACTAGTAAGGTAGTACTAAAATTTACAATCAAAGGAGCAAAAACCCATAAAAAATTGCGGCAGGATCTCTTTTCTATCACGATGTTTACTTTGTATGTCTACATCGACTCACATTGGAATATGGGTTCCATCAATAAATCCAACACAATCCTATGGGATACAATACATTGATCAAATGTATGTTCAAGTAGTAATAAGGTAAGGATAAAAATCCAGACAATAAGGATAACAATCAAAATGATGCATGATTTACCTTGAAGAACGATTCAAAATGGTCCTTCCCATTAATTTTGGGAGGAGTGCCTAGACTAGGTGGTATGAAGTAATCCCCGTGAAGGGCTAAGACAACCATCAACATTTTGTGGAAGTATCGTCTTATTGTCTCTCCTAAGTGCCCAAAGTTATGGGCAATCTTGCGGTTCCTTAGATTATGCCCAAGGGTGTGGAGGAACATCACTAGTTGTTCCTCTAACTTCAAGTGAATCGTATCTCGCAAGCTTCCTTTCAGCTTGAGAATACAAGCTAGAGAGAAGAAGGCTTCCCTACTCATTCAAATTTGGTCATGATAATCCACCTAATTGGAATGAATAATGTCTCTACAAAAGGAATTTCCTTTTCTTATTTGTTTACCCATTTGACTGCCTTCTCGGGCTACTAGTACTTTGGCTATGGCAACAAAAGCAAAAAGAACTGTGAGAATGCACGTGTATGTGGTCTTCCTAACTATGTGTCCTTGAACCTCTATGTTGTCCATGGGATCCATTAATGGCCTAAAACATGGACAAATTATACACTATCAGTTATGAGATATCAACTATCACCTATCGAGATACAACATGATTATTTGCTAGCCTCATTGCATTAAAAAGTCAATTATTTATTTAAATACAACAAGGAGTACCAATTGGTGAGGATCATAAGCCCATAATGAACAATGCAACAATAACATGTCATTCTACTCCATGCAATATGTATGTACTTTGTAGCAATGAATGCATATTATTGATTTCATTTGTCTATATGTACACACAGACATGTATATATGAACACAAACACATGTATATGCATACAAACATACATGTACATATGTACACACACATGTATGTATGTATGTATGTATGTATACACATAGACAAATGTATAAATCTACACACACACATGTATGTATGTACACAGACACAAATACAAATTATAACTTGAATTTGGGTTTTTATGAATGCATTTTAATAAACTGTCAGGCTTGTCAAAATTGAGGTTCATCTTTTAGAAGATGAAAAAGGAGCAGCTTTGGCATGTGGGAATAGGGTTTCTTTCTGCATTGATCTATACATAGTTTAGTTTCTCATTTCATTGACGTGATTTGCATTAATCTCATTACTAAGCACATATTGACTATTTTTCTAAGTAGATTCAAAACAAACTGTTAACAACATATATTAACTATTTTGCTAAGAAGATAGAAACATGGCTATCAAGTTGATTCATACATAGTTTATGAGTTGGTTGTGTTTAATGGAAACTATGTGTACACGAACTATGTATAGATAGTTGATTCATGCATAGTTTATGACTTGGGTCTATTTAGCGGTATTGCATTGATCTCTCACCACACTAAATTGGAACTCATTACAACAACAAACTGTTACATAGTTTAGTTGTTCATTTCATTGGCATTGGCATGATTGACATTTGAAGTACAATTCCACTTTATGAGTTGCCTCCATTTAATGGTATTGCATGGATCTATACATACTTGATCTATACATAGTTTATGATATTGTAAACTATTGTTATAGTTGTACATTTCATTACTATTGGTACAGATAATCAGAGCTTTAACTATGATATATATAGGTAAAGAATGCAAAAAAACAAAAAATGATATAATTAGAGCACATACTGGAACTCATTTTTGAACAAAAAACCAAAAAATGCAAAGGTGCATGGGAGAAGAGAACCAGACAAAGCTGTCACCATCGTGCATAGCCACACAAACCCCACAACAATAGTTGTCAGCCAAGAAGAAGCCAGATAAACAACCAAAGAAACCCCAAACTTGCCCAAGAACAATGGCAGAGCTGGATAAATAACCAAAGAAACCCCAAACTCACCCAAGAACAATGGTGCCAAAAACCCCAAAAATGCATCGAAGAACAATGTCACCTCGTCTTCCAAAATGTCCCTTTCATCTTCCAAAAACCTAACCATGATTTTTGCAAACCTGACGAATTTATTAAAATGACTTCATTATCTGCAATAACCAGGTTTTCATTTCGAATTCCACCTATTTTTTGGAAGATACATCTTCCAAATTTTTTCTAAAAATGGAAGACGAAAGCTGAAATCCGATTCTGAATTTGATGAACCAAATACCCATTTTTGCTGCAAAACCCAATTTTTTCCCTTGTAACCTGGTTTTTGCCCTCATCTTCTTGCAACCAAATGGTGCCTATATGATTCTCTTACTTCAATATATGTCTATGTACCAAACTTTGTTATTGGGTATCTCACATATAACTCCTTAATGTCTTCAAGGATCTTCTATTGTACCATGCAAAATTGTGAATTCTCTTAATATAAGAGCTTCAAATATATTACTTTGATCACCAACTTTATATGGGTAGATCCTTCCATCTCCAATTCTTGAAAACTATAGACAATCCCATTATATTAATGTTTTCAAGAAAATGTATAGAAGATATATCGGGCCTGAGAAAAATATCTTCTCTATAACTTATATGCAAAAATTGATATCTATACGTTTTAGCACAATCTCCACATAATGAAAAACTCCCGATGCTCTTATGCCGGAATATGCATTTGTAATCTAGATCGAGCTAAAGACTCTTGGGATCAATTGGTATATTTAATAATCTCTCCACACACTTTGTGTTGTGATTATTGTGGTTTCCCCATGATTAGGCCAGATTGTCCACCGTTACATATGTGCTAAGCCAAAGTCTTATCACTTATTTGAATATTATTGGATGGCTTCGATGACTTCACAGTCCCTTATATTTTATTGAAAAATCTTATATTTTATTTGTACTATGTCAAATGTATTATTTAGCCACCTCCTTATATCCGCTATGTATTCTCTTTTTATACTCTTCACACCTTCAACTTCTTCACGAATTAGACACAATCAACGAATTAATTTTGTAGCTTTCCTCTTCGATAATGTACGTCCAATGTGTGCCTTAATACAATGCCTATTATCCTTAATGAATGTGTAAGGTGTAACCACTAATTTAAGATCATAATATATGTATGTGACACATCATCTTTCTCAATAACCCATATTTGTATCATAAGTTTATGTATGATCAGGTAGGGCATAATCATGCGAGAGAGATATCAATCCTTTCTTGATGCAAATTCTTACATGAGATAGACTTTCTTTCTATTGCCTTGATTCCCATGTGCGTAATTCCTTTAAAGATTTATGTGATATGAGAAGCTCTTATCTGTATAAAATAGATCTCATGTTGATCAATATTCTCAATGTTTTAACGTATCATCTTGTGTTATTTCTTATCCACTATGTTTACATAGATTCATCACTCTTTTCTGTCTTTCCTCTATCATGAAAATGGTTGTTTTCATACCTATTTCCTCTTCTCCTTTCTTTGATCTAGACTTCCAATATTCTACCTTAAATTTTCTTTTGTTATCATCTTGGTAATGAAATCAGCTCCCAACAATGTATTATTCATTCCTTTTATGTTGCTGGTGCAAGTGA
The DNA here is from genome assembly GCA_028749045.1 of Cupressus sempervirens. Classification (NCBI taxonomy): domain Eukaryota; kingdom Viridiplantae; phylum Streptophyta; class Pinopsida; order Cupressales; family Cupressaceae; genus Cupressus; species Cupressus sempervirens. The sequence goes on along the minus strand of CM053785.1, from coordinate 994,629,518 downwards.
AGTCTCTGCTTTGTAAATTAATCGTATTATATATTATATATTTTGTTACAATATCAATTTTTTCTTTGAATAGTCTGATGGGGCTACAAGGCCATTAAATTTCCCATTAAGGATATGAGATCAATCTTAGAGATTACTAACCCTGCAAAACAAATGTCACATCAACAATCTCCGTAATATGCAGAAAAATCAACGAGAGTCAAAGGCTTTTGAATATTGACTAGTCAACATTAATTAATTAACTATCATTAACTTTAATTAAATTGATACATATACATATATGCTCAAATTTAAAATAAATTGTAAATTTGTTACCAGATTACTAATACCAGATACCAAATACCAGGTGGTATAACCATGATGACCAAGTCGAGAAGAGCTCCAGAACTTGTCTAAGAACACAAGGGCGAGAATATTGTGGGAGTGCTTTACCACCCTACCATGAAGCTGTTAAGCTTCCCCAAAATCTTTCCTGACATGAAAGATACCCAGTCCGGCAATGAGGTAGTCTAAACAACTAAAACTTAGAAGAGTAATGGAATTGTGCTACACATATAATGTCAAGAACATTAATTGGTAAAAAACATTATCTAGTTATCATTTCAGTATCACAATTCTTTCTCCATCATTAAAAATAAGTAAAAACATAACAATGTTTATCCAACATTGAGTTTCGTATACCTATCAACATACCAGGATTAAACCATAAAGTCCATTAATCTTGGATCAATTAATTATAGCATCTTAGCTCAGCTCTAGCAAGGAATTTAATCCAACTTCCAAAAAGGAATACAGGTACTACCATCAATTCTCTATTGACACATGTTATAAATATGCATATATTAAGCCAATCACATAACTAACAATGGAACTCTTGCTCCATCAATTAATATGCCTAGCATGTTATCCTATATGGAATTTCTCTCATATAACATAAATACACAAGATGTACATTAAGTAACAAGAATGGCACCATTACTTTCCATTTATCATGATATGACTACATCTATGTAATATAATGATTTAAAAATTAACAAACTTCCATGAGTTATCAGTTCCTTAACATAGTTAATAAAGCCATGGTAAAATAAATGGTGAATAAACCAGCCCCTAAATCATATATAAAAAGATGGCCATGTAGTCATTATTTTTCCAAGAAAACTCCTAGGTGCCCAAGCTATATTTAGTTCAACAATGTTATAGGAGGTGTTGATAAGATATCACTAATTTTACTAGGCTTCAATAATTTCATAAAGCTGAGAGAGTAGACAATTATTGCATAGCTCAATGCATACATTCAAATCTATGCCTTTAGGTCTAGTTTCAGGTTAACATCTTGAAGATAATTTAATGTTAACCAAGCTTAAGCTTTTAATGAAAGGAGTTAAGCAACATCTTAACTAGTGGTATGGTAGGGCCTATTTAGCATGATCATTCAACTACACATAAGAATGACACAATATGAAGGCTAAAACAATAAGGATATTCTCTTATTTTCAAACAACTATAAGTTTAAAAGAATCATCTATTATTGTTCAATCAATAAAATATTGAGATTTTTAATTGACTCATTCTGGTTGTGACAACTAGTCTGATATATTATAGTTTCAACCAGATATTTGCCACCATCACATTCACGATTTAAGAATCCAACAAATTAATAGATTACAATAGAACTCCAGTGGTTCTAACTATTAATGCACAGTTGTAAGTCCAGAGTCTACTACTATAAACTTCTTTAGTATACAAAGTAGGAATTCCTAACAAAGAAAATAAGGTGACTTACATTTACATACATAACTTGTACAAGCACATCACATCAAGGTTGAAACAGGGTTTCTAGATTGTCAAGAAAATTATAAGTCTTAGAAGGAATGAGTGATGAATATCTTCATACTGGTACTAGATTACGTTTAGAAAGAAAAGGGTTTCTTGGACACAAAGGTTGTTCTTGTACCACCTCTTACTATGATCTGGCATCATGACAAGGAGCCTTTACATCGTAATCAAGCCAACTCATGGAATTTGTATGAATTGACACAGAGTTTTAGTGCAACCTGGTTCAAGTGTTTGTATGGAAACACATCTCACAATATCCAATTTAATACAATGGTTTCATGCCATATAACGTAGCAAAACCATCATTAAAAAAAACTAAATAGTAATGAAACCATTCCACTATGGCCAATGTAACTAAGAGCAAGTTATCGCAGAGGTATTCTCTAATTAAGTTTCTATGCACCTATGCATTATTAGACCATTCAAGAAAATTCTGTGCACAAAACCTATGCAACAAGGTTGACGAAGCCAAGCAATCATGGATTAGCTTAGAAATAAACAAAGATGAACTTGGAAAAATGCATTGTTACTCATTCTCCTTCAGATTGTTTTCCTTGAGACCTTCCTTTCTCCCCAGCCGCTCACTCTCTTAACTTTGTGCTGTCTTGTACTGATGGTGGCTTCAAGCATTCTCTTGCTTGTGGAACATGCATTGTTGCAAGGGAGCAAGAGTCGCGGATTCCATCCAACCATCAAGATATCACAGAGTTGTGGTAACCAATTGTTATGGGCGAATAAAAGAAATTTGGTGTGTGATGGATTTCGGCTAAGAAGCGCCTCTCCTACAGCTGTGGTACAGTTGAAGCTGTAAAGTGTTCTCAGTCGAGTTTGAGCTTCCCCAACTCCTCCCTCGCTAATAGTGAAGCTGGAGGATATATATATGTTGAACGAGGGGCATGTGGTGCTAGATTTATCGCTATCTTACGAAATATTCCTTCATAGCATAATACAAGATGCACTCACAACACTTGGTTGTATGGAACATCGTGGGGGATGTAGTGCAGACCATGACTCCGGTGATGGTGTCTGAATAATGACCAAAAATCCCTGGTAATAGAATATGTGAATCATTTTGTTTTAGTTATGTAACTATTTTTCTTTAACTGTCACATAACCTCCACTCCATAACTGCTAAGTTCTTACCATTTTTTTAAAATAAATTTTTAATATCTGATATTTTATTTCACTTTTAAAGAAAAAGTCTACGTGTAATTTCTTTTGAAATATACATGGAGATTGTAGCGGGTTGTAACATCCTTCCCCTCTTAGAGAATGCATCGTCCCAATGCAGATAGATGTAAGAATTCAAAATTATACTCAATTATATATACAAGGAAATAAATCTACAAGATTAAGATCTAACTTCCATTTACACAATAATACATGCAACTACATTCATTTCTATAGAAAATATAGATTTTCAGCTACTATAATTAAAATGAACTTTTCTTTTCCTTATTTGAAATCCACATTTCATTTGAATGCATTCTGATAAAATCTACCTATAGTCTCATGGAAATAATTTCTTTTTAAAGACAATACAAGCACATATTTAAAGTAACAAACACAAATTTTATATAAGCACATGTATAAATACTAATGTTAACAACATTTTATACGTGTGTGTGTGAATTCCATTACCATTCTATAGTTTTACAAGGTTAGGCTACCTCTCTCTGACAATATTCCCCCTTTCTTATATTGTGTCATTCCCTCTATTCATTCATAGGAACAACACCAAATATCAGTCCATCATATATCATAAATCAAGATTGATTTCCCAATGAAATATAAAATCATATAATTCCTTATCTCAAGAAGTCTCAAAATTTGTAACATATTGACTTAAAATCACATGATATCACAATATACCTGTGCACTTACCATACCCTAGCATCACCTGTGGATTTTTCCTCGCTAGCAGGTACTTCTTATCCACATCCTACCATACTAATTAGTATCTCAAGGAGATCAACCCAAATATTAGTAGTCAAAATTTTTGTTCAACTTTATGACTTCTTAACTCATCTTATAATCACAAGCCATATGTACCATACATACCAAATAACATGTGCTCACTAAGTGAGTAATTGTCCACATTAATAGATCAGTGTCCATGAAACATAATCAAGTAATGCAATCTCATTACATCTAAGTCATCCTCATTAGATCATCAGGAAAAATAATGACATGCACCTATAAAATCATTAATGTAATTATTAACATTTAATCATCATTATGCATCTTAATGCATCATATACTCCAAATTAACAACATATATTTAACCAATATTATAGATCAAGGATAGAATGTCTCACAATCGAATGTGTCAAGTAACATTAATCCAAGTTCTACACCAATGGATAATTCAACCAAATCCCAAACACAAAAGTCAACCAAAGGGTCTAAGTCTATGTTGAACACCATATCGACTAGGAGTCAAACATATAACTCAAGTTGACTACATCGTTGATCATTATTCATTGACCAAATTGACTAAATTAAAGGTGTTAACAACTTCCTATAAAGTAAAAGTCACATGCATGGTGGATCATCACATATACATAACACCAATGCAAAAATATTATCAAAATAGATACATACCCATTTGCATCCTCATAGAAAGACCATATTTTCATACATTGCCACATAGGCCAAAAAGTCAAATCAGGTTAGTCAAAAGTTGTCTCCAACTAGTTGAGTCAACAAGTAGATACAATATCTTCCAATTAAGTTTGCAACTTCATTCTACTTTCCAACATACATGTAGAAATGATAGGTGTAAATAAAATTACATTTCATAACCAATTATTGACCAAATTTTTGAACACAACATATCATCACATGACTATGGCATAAATGAAAATATCAAAAGAAGTTGACCTACATGTCCAACTTTATTCTATCGTATGCAAAACCATGTCCTGCTAAGTAATTGCTACATTATTATTTGCAAGAATCACATAAATAAGAAAACTATAGCTTGATTAGTTAACATTTGTTTTTCTGCCATAATCATTGATTAACAATAATTATCCATTTACAAATGTAACACATGACATTATCCAAGGAATCCATCCATCATATGCATGATTTACTAAATATACAAAGTATAATGTAAAGCATCATACCTTAATGGGCATCATAGAAAATGTCGACCTACATGTCAAACATGGAACAATAAGCACATCATGAAGGCGCAGTGTCATCTATCATATGTTTAGCACCATTAAGTATATCATTTAGGTATGCTCACCAATCACCTGCAAGGATTAGTAATCCATTTTTTATCAAGTGAGTGACCTTAGGCCCTCACGCCCATTTTGTCACCATAGTGTGCTTGACCAACATATAAGCACATGTTGTGATGTATGGCCTTCACACCATTAAATCATCACATAATGATGTAATTAAGTACATCTCAAATGATGAGCAAAAAAATCAAACTAAGATGACATTTTCATTGTGTTCTTCAGTGAATCTAGTCTCCAAAGCTGTAGGACATTTCCCACCTACTTCCTGAGAGAGAAGTGTGGCCCAGGTGCTTTAACCTTGCCAACCACAGAGTGACACTTTCCTCAGAATTCTTCCTAACACGAAAAATTCCTCGACCCTGGCATGAGAAGCCTAGCTTCCTAGAACAAGATGGATCAGATGGATCTGGTGTGATCGTGAAACATTTCTACATTGCAACCATGTGCCTAGTAGTCTAAACATAGAATATAGCTAGGAAATAAAATAAACCATGTAACATTTCTACATTGCAACCATGTGCTTAGTAGTCTAAACACAGAATGTAGTAGTAAAACCAAATAAGCATAACCATGTACAGATATGCAATATTTGGATAACAAAATGGCTTGGCCAAGCACTTTCAAAATCCAGAATTACCTGTAGAAGAAACAAGAATAGACATGTATCCATTCTACAGAACTGGTAGATAGGGAAACTAAACATAAAGATATTCACCTATTTGTCCCATAATTGCTACATTACACCCTTCCATGAAGGAAAGTACACAACATCTAACCTTCCTTGTTTGTCCACATTCAACACCCATAGTGGAAGGTAAGCTTTCCAAAATAATAAAAATAGCATAAGATAAATGCGAAAGGAAGAATGGCATGTTCTTCACAATCTACTCCCTTGTACATCCTATCAATGCTCCACAATGAACATCATAGATGAAATCACTTCCAAATCACATGACTAGCAACATCAAAAATATGTGCACACACCCTAGCCACCTCAAGATCAAAGAAATCTTAAAAACAAGATTCATAATTCTTAAGTAAAAGTCCAAAAAGGAGATACAAACCAAAATAAAAGTGAACAAGAGTCAAGTAAATAGCTCACATAAGAAATTGGTGGCTTGGTGGTCACAAAGAACATAAAGTCTCAAGCTAGTCCTTCATCACATCCAAGTTCATGAAACCAAACATAATAAAATGAAACCCAATTCACTTAAAGCACAATGACTCTCACTAGTCACCAAGAGGGAGTAGATGTTTAACGAAACCTTGCGTCCAAGGATTGCTAAGAACATAACCAGACTTCTCATGCATCACATGCAATTTATCTTGATAATCACACATTTCTAAATGCATAATGGAATATACAATACTTTTGCAAATGAAATCCATCTTCTTCCTACTTAGCATTTTAAGTTACTCAATGAATCTCATGAACCTAGCATAAAATAGAAATAAATTCTTGCACTGCATGTGCATCACATGTCATTTACATAACAAAAAGATATTTTGCATTGCTATCACAAGCTGAATCTTCGTTTGGTAGGCTCTCATAGCCTAGTGAAAAAGTCAACCATCCTTTGACTATCTCAATAATTCAATTCCAATACGCTCATTATATCATCACATGGTTTAAAATACATATAATCATAAAGATATGATTATGTCTGCAAATGTAATTATATTGCCATTGTTATAAATATGTTCCAAATTGCAAATTTGGATCTCACATAAGTATGAGAGAAGGAGACATGAAGAGACATGTCTCCAAGGTTTAAACATCATTAGTTAGTATAAAATAATATAACTAACCATATGTATAATATATACATACATATGTACTAACTTAGCATAAAGCACATGCAAGAGCAATAAACCATGTAGATGGCATCATTGGTTTACTGAGGACTAGAAAATGACATATTTTCTAGGCAGTAGTTCAGAGCTCGTAGGTGACCTAAAATATTCAAAGTTATATTGGTTTTTCCTTTAAGCATATTTGGAGAGTTGTGTTTAAAGATCTCATATTTATTAAGAAATGTGATTGTTTACTTTTTGTTCCTTCATTTTTATTTATTCCCTCATATCTCTTACTTGTGAAGATTGTTTTAGCTTGACTATAGGAAGCACAAATAGGAGAGATAATGAGAATTTGATTTAAGGTGTTGTTTGAATTGGGAAACTAGTTGTAGAAACATTGGCAGAAATAAAGATACATATTATTTAAATATCTCAACATTTTCAATCTTGTTTGAAGAATGGTGTGGAGTGAGCATACAATTGTGATACTTCTAACTGCGGCTTTTATCTTGAGTCTAGTGGTTTCCTTTTAAGATAGTTTGGGAGTATCAATAGTTATATTAGCTTGTAGATATCACATTTTTTTACTGATCAATATATTATATGGCGAGCCTTTACACTTCCATTGATATCATCATAGCTTCTATTTTGCAGTATGGAACCATTAAGATTTATTTATATTGTAGTACTAGCAAGGAACATTTTTTGAAGGTTCTCTAATGATGTAGATGCTAGTTTACTATTGTCACAATTTTTTTTTTTTTTTTGGAGACTGTAATGATTTTCAGTTGCAAGGGAAAATTCTTTAAAGTTCACTTTGCATTAACAATTGGATTGGTTGTTGTGGTAATTGAATCATGCATGGAATGGAAAATTGGAGTTTACTGCAAATGATCTAGCAACTATAGTTGTGGAGGAATTTGAAGTAGAAGCATAAAATGATAAGAAGATAATTGTTACATTTAAGTACTTTTTGGGAAATTTCTTGGAAGCTAGTTTCCCAAGAAGAGTGAAGCAATTGTGGTGTTTTATCCTTTGTAGAAAAAATCTATGGTTAAGATGGTTAGAGGAACTTTAAAACTTCAAATATGTTACTTTGATGAACCTATGAAAAGCCTCTTGATCCTCCACCAATAGAGAAACCACCTACTGAAGCTACTCCATCAATAGATGCTTCATTGTATAATATTTCTACATATTTTAAGTTTAGGCAATTTTGGAATAGTGTAGTGAGTGATATACATTTTTTATTTTCTTTGAAAATGAACAATGTAGTCAGAAGGAAATTGTTTTTCTTTACGACTATAATTGAGTGATACAAAATAGATCATGTATTTGGTAGGAAGTTCTCTATTTGTCCTCCAAGATTCTAGTGAATTTGGATTGGTAACTATAGTGTGAGCTATATACTACATATTTATTTTCAAAATGGATTTTATAGACCTTGAATTCAAATGCGATATTCCAAATATTTTCACATGCAACTTATTACCATTATGTGCTTATTTGTGTTTGAATTAAAATACTAACAAATGAGTGATATATAACTCTAGGTTCTTGTTCTTTGTTTTGATAATAAAATATATAATTGGCAAACATTTTGGACTATGTACCTTAAAACTTTAAATGTTTGACATAGGGTTGAAATCTTGTAATCTTTATGTTGCATGCATTAACATATACATTTTAATTTGGCACTTTAAAGACATATTTTGATCAAATTTGTAAAAAATATTTATATAGTTATTTACCAAAGGTTCTCTATTAATAAGATATGAAATAATCTTCAATAAAAAGCATTTATTATTGTTATATTTGAACAAGACTATCAAAAACCATTTATTTGAACTCTCTTTTTATATTGCTTACTCTTCACAACCCATTATTCATCTAGCTTAATTACAAATGTTCCACCCTATAATATACACTTATATGTGCTTTAAATTAGTAGAGAGTATGGATGATATTAAGGTGTTTTTGTATAATAATGAATGGTTCTTACAACACAATACCTTCTAAATCTCTTGTGAATGGGGTTGCAAGAAAAGTGGATATAGCCCTGGAGGAAACTCCATACTTAAACACACTTCAGTTGGAGTAGTAATGGGATGGGTGACCAAGTCCCAATGCTAAGTGTTCCATTTATTCTCATTGGAGATTGGTTCCAATGAATCACTATTCATGAAATAAGGGTCAATGAGTTTGTCTCTAAAAAAAATAGAGTTAAATATTGATAGTAATATCACAACTTAACTTGTTGAGGAAAATATTTCCTACTTGTCAACAAAATACTCTTACAATTGTAATGATTGTATCATATGCATAAAATGATATGTGTAAAATACAAACATATAAATAATGCATATGAGTTTTTTGAGAAATGTTTGAAAGAAATGCATTCCAATGGAATGCAATTATTGGCAAGATGCACTAAATGACTTTGTTAAGAAGAGCATGCATTTTTCAATGCACGCACTTGAAAAAAAGATATTTTGTAATGCAAAGAAGTTTCCAATTTTTTCGAAAGAAATGTATTCCAACTAAACAAAATAATTGAAAAAAATGCACATAATGATTTGTTAAGAAGTGTGTGTTCTTTTTAAGGTATACACCTAAAACAAGAGATATATTGTAATGCAAGAGCTTGCAAAACTTTAAAAAAAAAATACAATTTATTTTTTACAACCTAAGTGTGGGCTCCCACATTCATCACATTACATGACTTTACATTTATTTTGAGGCTTTAGAAAAATACGTCCACCATAATATTGCATAATAAAAAATTATGTTATCAATGAGAGCTTCTCTTTGCTCTTATCTTCTAAAATTTAATTCTTGTACATTCTGAGACCTATGAAAAGATTGTATGGATTCATGTATATTTTCTTTATAACTTTTCTTCATTCATAATCTCTTTATATTTGAGGAAGATATAAACAAATTTAAGATAGATAACCTATGTTATATTTGAGGGTTTTTTGTGTCAAGTTTTAGTGGAGAAATTTAAATTGGTGAAGTGGTCTATTTCCAAATTAGTCATAAAAAATGAAATTTAGGTTTTTCAATGGCCATTAAAGAGAAAGAAGAGAAGCTTTTAGATTTGGTTTTGTTAGGTTTTAAGGGGTACGCCTATAATATTTTGTTGACATCAACATTTTTATAAATTGAACAATATAGAGTAAGCCTCAAGTGGCTTGAAGGGGTGGTGTTCATTTGTGAGGGAAAATGTCAAATGGTTATGAACTCTACATTTTTCACCAATAGTGAAGATCTTTTAGGTGTGTTTGTTTTTGTGTTCTTAGGGAGTTTCAAGATCTTTTTTTATGGTTCAAAACATTTATAAATTCAATGGGTTCTCTTGGTGACTCTAGAATATAAGGGGGAGGTAGTGTAATTCTATCCTTCTAAGAGGAAGAAAGACATGTAGTTTTTCTATGGTAATGTGCATGCGCACACACATGCACATGCACGCGCACACACACACACACACACGCTCTCTCACACACACACACACACATTTTTTGACCTTGAGATATTTTAAAAATATTGTGGTTGAGAAAAGGAAGAATTTCAGATCCATGAATATGGATGAGTTTATGAAAAATATATGAACTATAGAGGAGCGTCATGCAATTGTTGGAGGAAATCTTGGAAGGGAGGCTAGCCTATAGACAACTTCCTAGAACAATAAATAGAAAAATTGTTGAAGTATGGAGGGACATGTATATAAAGAGTATTATGGCTAGAAGTTGTAACTCATTTGTAGATTTGTGAAATAAAGGACCAAGGGTATATGATAGAGAATCATTTACAAATTACTCAAAATAATTTAAGATCATATGTTATAACTGAAATCTAAATCTTTTGTGACTTACTCAAAATGACAAGAAGTCAAAACAAAATAACTTTAAGTAAAAAAAAAAAAAAAATATATTGAAAAGACAAACAACATTATACAACTTAAATGTAGTTTTTTATTTTTTTAAGTATGTACTTAAGAATTAAGAGCATTTCTATATTATCTTTGTTGGTAAGCACGTGGGAGAAATATCCATAGTAATATGATGAATGTATCTCTCATGCATCTAGTTCTCCTTCCTATCACCAATAGATCTCACAATTTAGCAAAAACAAGGTTTGATGGAGTTTATTATTTTCCTTCATTACCCCTTTCAAAACCTTGATAATCGTAAGTTATAATTAGACATTCAAAACATTTCAATTCTCATCCTTTGGTTCCTCATTTGAAACCCCTCAGAATGAACCATAATAAGTGCATCCATTATGAATTCTTTAGTTTTTCTCATTCTTACTCTTCGACCTAGATTTATATTTTATTATAATATGACAAAGTTCAAACATGTAACATGTTTAACGAGGCTCTAGGCATGTGGGAATCTTAAGTTCTTTCAACAAGCCTAACTTATGGTTGTAACAATGCATGCTTGTAGAGCTTAGATAAAAAATAAACCTCCTCTTGGTTGGACCAAACAATCAGGTAGCAAAAACACTCTTGCTAGGTAAATACAGGTAAAGAGAATGGGCCTTGAGTGACATCAATATATGCCTTCCCAAATCAAAGCATTTTGAGGAACACAAATCAAAGAGTTCATTTACTCACCAATAGATGCACATTCAATTGGTTGTCCCAAAAAACAAATTCATTAAGAATAAAAACATTACTAGCTATTATTGGCTGATAGACTCTTATTATGGGTTTGCACTTGCATATTGTTATAAAAAAAAATGTCTCACATTGTGAAACTACCTAACAATCCACAAAATAATCTTTTTGAAACTATAAAAGAAGTTTAAGGCAGTCATAAAATATGTTCTCGACAAAGAAATTAATGATCAAATTTATTTATTTTTAATTTTTATTTTCATAAAGTCATAGAAAACCTCTTTTAACCTATTAATTTTAGCAAAAATAATTTTATTTAATCCAATTTTTGTTAAATATATTATATAAATTATGAAAATCTAATAAATAATTAACAAAAGTATTATCCTTAAATTTTTAAAATTGAGAAATAACTATCTTCTTTGTATTGATTAAAAAAATTAACAATATAATATATTTAATTTTCTAAAATAATAAATAGAAAACACCTTTTATATTAATTTAAAATATCAAAATTAAATATTAATAATAATTATATTCCTAAATTTCTATAATAATAAATAAAAATATTTGATATTAAATAAAAATAAATAATAAATAAAATGATAATATATTCACATTTCAAAAGAGTAAATAAAAATAATATCTTTAACAATTTAATATATAAATTAAAAATATATTTTACATTGATAAAAAAATGTTAGAGTAAATAAATATTTTCTTATTAATTATTATCATGGAACCTAGGTTTTACCTATTAGGGTTTTGATCTCCTTTTATAAGGATTGATCTATTTGTAATTTATTGATTCAATTTTGATTATAGCAATCTCTCTTTTTGCTCATTAAGAATGTCTCATTTATAGATCTAAGAATTCCAGCCTCCACAATTGTTGCTTCTCTCTTTATGTGATAGGTGTTTGCATTCAGGTGATTCCTAGAAGCTATGGGGTTAATCTTTCATCAATTTCAACATGGTATCAGAGCTCCAGATCTTCATGCCCCTATTCTATTTATGAGAGGTTTGGCTTGAGCTTCAGATCTGTATTTTTTCTTTTAGAGGGTTCTATTTTTTAGAGTGTTTCTGTAATAGATTTGGGGGGTCACCTTTTTTTGGCACACTTTAAGCCCAAACGAACCTTATCGTTGAGCTCAAAGTGACCAAAAACCCCTATTTTCATATAAAATTTGTCTAACTTGGACAAAGTTGGAATCTGAGGATAAAAAATATTGCTCCTAGATTGGGCACATTTCCCAAGGTGACAATTTTATAATTTCTTGGCACAAAAATAGAGATCTTTTGGGCATGCAAATTGAGAATATTTTTGGCACATAAATCAAGATTTTGGCATGACAATCATATATTTTGCACACAAATTGAGGTGATTTTTGCTGTAGACTTGCATGCTTTCCAAGACATTTGGCATGGATGTTGAGGTGGTAAGTTTTTATTTTCTTTTCTCTTCCAACTCTCTTTTGAGCTAGATGTGTTTTTTTGGGCATAACTAGCTCATCCAGACTCCATTTTTTCGCAAACAAGATATCGTTAGAAATTGGTTCCGAACCCATTCTAGTAGTGCAAGTTATTTTTAATTTTAATGCTACTTTGATGGCTTCTTTTTTATATGTCAAAGTTAAGAATTCTATTTTTCACTTTGGGAGACATATCTTAGGACATTCTATTTTCTAGATTCTGCTCTGGGCACATCCCATTCAGTTTTTTAATTTTTTTGCATTTTGGTGGATATCTTGGTTGTTTCAGGTCTAGAGATCACTTTTGTTACTTAGATGATTTTTCATGGGTTGTACTATCTCTTGTATAAGCCTTGTGTCTCTTTTGATCTTTGTTGACATCCTTTTGTAGTATTTTTACAAATGCACTAAGATAAAGTGCCACTCTATTGCATTTCAGGATCTTGCACATCTTTGTGTTTTGTTGTACTTACACTACATTATAAAGTACCTTGGGAGGTTTCATGTTGGCCATATTTTCTATCTTCTTTTTTCAAGTGAGTGTTCCTTCCATGATATTAGCCTCATTTTGTGTCAATGACACGTGTCATTATAGGTGTTTATACTTCTTGCTTCTTGTGCACTCTCGAAGGTCCTGGTTCTTCTTGTAGGAGAAACTGCATTCAATTTTAGTGTTCATGTCTTACCTCTTAGCATTATAGGGGGGTTATGTTGGTTCTATTTCTTTCTTGGTTCGATGGAGTGAGCCATGTATCTAGTATTTGATCCTATGTACTAGGCGATTGCAGTGGTTGGATACCTGTGCATTTCAGTGAGATGGATCATTTATCATATAGACATTCTTTCATTCCTATTTTTGGAGGCCATGAAGATACCTTCCATCTTTGGTTGATTAGCTCTTTAGACTTAGTCTTCTCTATTTGGTCATGTTCTATACAGTGGAGGTTCTTCAAATCAATAGTTTAGTAGTGTTTGTAACTTCATGCTTCATCGGTGTTCTTCATGATCATTTGTTGTCCCTATCTTCTAGGACATTCCCTAGTTTGGAGAATTCTTTAGTCCTTCACTAGTTCTCTTCAGCATTATTTCCATCACTTTTTGGAGTAGCGTTTTTCTCTTGCAGTTTTCTGTATTTCTCCTTTTGACAGAGATCTGGTTGTGCTTGGGTACCTCATTAGGCCTTATTGCTAGGACCCAAATTTACTTTTAGCAGTAGTTTCTAGGTTTTTAGTTACTCCCTAAGTTTACCTAAGGGGGAGTGTTAGAGTAATAATGTATTTTCTTATTAATTAAATAATATTGATTTAATTATTAAGTCACTTATTATCTCTAGTTTACTTAAGCTAAACTTTAGGCATATAATAATTAATTATTTTGTAGCTTCGGATGGATAAACCTACGAGACTATATAAATAAATAAATAAATATATATATATATATATATAATTGTCATTATATTAAATTCACAAATAAACAAAAATATGTTAGTAAGTAGACATATCCCTTTATGAGACATGTATGTCCTTGTCTCATCCACAATATATAAGATTGTTGTCATTGGAAAACAATACAACAAAAATAGTGTCATTACATTTGCAACAATCCTTCATTATTCAACATGGTATCAGAGCCAAGTTGCAAATGAAGATTGTAAGGAAAGAATCAAACTCGATGAAGATATCTAACTTGAGGCAAATGAAGATCAAGAGGGCCTTGTGGGTTCAGGCTCTTATGGTCTTGTGACAATCTAATTAGAAAAGTGCAAGCCATCAAGAATTAATGCAATATTACTATTGAAAAATAAAAGAAGAGATATTAAATAAAACCATGTAAAAGGACATCAACTATTGAAGTAAACAAGGAATGCAAGGTGAAAGAAATACTTTGTACAACCATTGAGGAGCAAAGGTGTCAGTTTAAATTCTAAAAGAAAGAACAAAGCCACCAACAAGGAAGGATAAAGTAAGGGAGTTTAAGAGGAAGGAATTTTGCATGATACAAAGTCAACCACAATACAAAACCACTAATGAAAAGGTAATCACATTATACTTGTGAAGGGTGTAATGGCCATCATCGTGCTGAAAAATTTGGGAAAAACATAGATTTTTCCAATCATATCTTAGGCGAACTACTATGTGGAGAAGATTGTATAATTGAAAGTGATAGATAAGGGGGATAAATGATAGTCATAAGGAAGGAAGGGAGATAGATAACTATGACATGTGTTTTAACACATCACCCAACACTGGTTCCTAATAATTGCTAGTCAAAATGAAAGAAGGAAGAAAGTGGTAACTGACAATACTATAGAGAAAGGACAAATTATCAACTGTAAATAATTAGAGATTGTGTGCGATATCCCATATAAATTAGGCCAGTCATAAATTGAATAGCACATGGGTTAATATAAGAAGTGGACATAGAAAAATGATTATAGCTGTATCGAGCATTGATCAAACAAGGTGAGTATAAAGCATGCCTTATTTATAATATTCATTTTATAGTTAAGGGATTATATATATATATATATCAAAATAGTAAAGTTACATTAATAATTATTGATATTTTGTAACGCCCTGCTAGGGAACCCAAAATAAATTAACCTAAAGTTTCACTAAATTTGCCAAACATTTAAAAAAGAAAAAGATAATAACAACAAGAGATAACATAGCATAAGCAATAGCTTACATACATACAACCATCCATAAATAGATTACATCTCTTAAGGGTTCCATGATGTTGAATCACATATATAAGTTTTAGTAATACTAAATCTAATACATAACAAATCCACATCATAGAACAATTACAAGTACAAATCCAATTAAATAATTATACAATTGCATAGGATGTCACTTGGCATAACCAGAATGCATAATCATCTGCTATATAAGTAAATATTAATAATTATTCATATTTTGTAACACCTCACTAGGGAATCCAAAAGAAATTAACCTAAAGTTTCACTAAGTTTACCAAAAATTTAAAAAAGAACAAGATAATAACAACAAGAGATAACATAGCAGAAACAATAACTTACATACATACAACCATACATAAATAGATTACATCTCTTAAGGGTTCCATGACATTGAATCACATATATAAGTTTTAGTAATACTAAATTTGATACATAACAAATCCACATCATATAATAATTACAAGTACAAATCCAATTAAATAATTATACAATTACATAGGATGCCTCTTGGCATAACCAGAATGCATAATCATCTGTTGTATAAGTCACAGGGTATAAAAAGATCAAAGAATATACATCATGAATAAATGCATCATCTCAAAAGATCTCTGATAATCATGTACAATATAGCACATATAACCATCCAACAAAAACAAAAGATAATAATGAAAAAGGATCATCTGCACAGGTACATCCAGCAATGACATCTACCTATCAGACCTCAATGGTACCAATACACAAGTAACATCTAATCCCAGAGGCAACAAAGACACATAGGAAATCTACTATGTAAGTGGACAAGTGTCATCAGATGAGCCAACTCTAAGGTTACCTTGGCAGCCTCTTTGGACTCTGATACCCTAGTGTCTCTATGTAGCCTTAGTATCCTTTTGTACAGGCAAGACATACTAATGAGGCAAGGTTGAACCAAGAATCTTCTCTACTCACATCCTAGCCTATACTAGCACTCAAGACATGGATGAGAAAAAAATTTGACTCTTTTTAATTCATTTAAAACCCATTTAATGAGATGTTATCACTTATTGAAACAACTTACAATGGGTTACCCAAGCAACCTCTTTAGGGCTCCAACCTCCATTGTAAGTTATGTCCCAACATACACATAGATTACCTACCCTAAGCTCATGAAAATTATAACTCATAAAATCACAATTTTCACCTCGATCCTTTATAAATAACTGGAAAGAACCTAAAGAAAAATTCACAATATTCACCTTAGTCCTATACAAGCAACTAAAAATCCCCCAAAGATAATTGATCAAAACTCAAAGGTTACACTAGGAAATCACACCATTCATCCCAATCCTAAACAAGCAATTGGAAAACACTAATAAGCAACTGATCAAAACTCATCATATAAATATGTGAATACATCACAATTGTTGGGTATAAAAGATCATGACCAAAATATACATAACATCATCATAGAACAAAACTCCCCAAGCCTTTAGTAAACATCTTGACTGGTCAACGTATTAAGTCAACCTGAAACCCAACACAAAGTAAAACATACATCACATCAAGTATATAAAAAATGTAGTTTCCATTATTCATTTGGTTGAAAACATAAAAACTTCGATTTACAAATAGGGTTTCAATTTTCCATTTCCAAAATGTCATAATTACTAAGGTTTTTGATTTAATAAAAGTAATAAAATTTCCTTAATATTAGAAATTATTTCCATATAAAACTTAACCATCAAGCAAAACACGAGTTTATTAAAAAACCATTCCTTTTTCCAAGTTTAATTACTAATTATCAATTTACTTTATAAATATATTTTAAATATGAAGTAATTAATAAATTCTTCAAATAAATATTATTAAAATTTCAACAATAAATATTAAATTATTAATTATAATAAAAATTAATTATTAATAAAATAATTGTTAAATCTATTGATAAAATAATATTAATTATTATTAATCATATTTATAATAATTAATATTTAATATATATTAAAAACATATATATGAATTAATATATATTAAAATAGTCATTAAAAAAAAATTAAAAAAGAAATTACCACTCCCTTCACACAGTTTGCAACATGCAGCCACGGGCTGCCTTTGGCAATCACGATTTGTTGTAGCAGCTGTAGGCTTCCAAGCCGCAAGTCGCCAATAGAAAGGAAGGAGGGGGAGGTGGGAGGTGGTGGCCCACCTCCCATTTTTAAAAAATAATTAAAAAAAACCAATTTCAAAGGCACCCCCCCACCACGCCCCCCCCCCCCAAAAAAAAAAAAAAAAAACATATTTTATAATTATCATAGTAATTACCAATTACAGTGGTAATTATATTAATTCTTTTTTGATAATTTCTAATAAAGATCTGATAGGGAAACAAAATAGAAACAATCAAATTTAATAATTAAAATTTTTCTTTTCTAAACCCCCATCCTAATTTCAATCAATCCAATTACAAATCACCAAATTTCTCAAACAAGGGTTTCTAATCTTAAATTCGCTAATAGACATTTCCAAAGAACAATAAATTTCAAAACAAGGGTTTCAACCTAAATAAATTTTGAAAATGGATCCATACAAACATGGAGAAGACAAAGAAATTTTGAAGAAAAATTACTATGCAAAACTCAACAAGATCTTACCTTGATCCGATGCTAACCAAACAAATGCTCAGAGCTCGCGAGAAATTCTCATCTTCTTGAGAACTCTCTTCTCAAAATTTGTTCCTCCAAACCTATGTGTCGAGAAATGAGCTCCAATTTCTTAATAAAGAACTTTCTCCCTTTAGGGTTTTTGTTTTACAATCACGCAAACCTTTTCTTTATTATTCTAATTTATTTTAATTTCCTATGTAATCTTTTTACACATTAATTAAAATAAACTTTATTAAATTTATTTTCTCTCTCTCTCTCTCTCTCTCTCTCTCTCTCTCTCTCTCTCTCTCTCTTATTAAATCACAAGAGGTCTTTAATAGTATATTTATTAATTTAAATAATAATAATATTTATAGTCCATTATTTAAAATGAAACTCCTAAATTAATCATTATTAAATTAAATAAATATTATTACGCCAAATTAAAATTTTAATTAAATCCTTTTAAATTTAATTCTTCTATTTAATTAATTTCTTAATTAATTAAATATAATTAAAAATGGTTTTTCTTTATAATTTTTTTGTTAAATTAAATCATTTAATATTTTCTTAAATTGGTTAAATTATAACTGAAAATCACTAGAGAGCCACAAAACTAAATAAGAAAATCCATCTGAAAGACAAGGTACTAAATCAAACTCAAGGGTCAAAATTACAAATTCATTTTACTTGACAAATTTGGAAGGGTAAATAACTTAGATACTTGTCCTACTTTCTAAGAAAATTGGCCTAGAGTTAGGATTTGGACTCAAGAACTATCTCCCCTCTTTTAAATAGGGCACACTCATGTTGGCAATTTAGGGAAGTTGATGTCTGGTACCTACAATCCCCATAAAAGTTGAGCATGTACATATCAATATAAATCTAAACTAAATAGGCAATGGTGGGGAGTGGTGCATCATATACATCTCGACTAGCACATGACTATGACTGCCTCCCTCAACCACATCAGAAATGTCAAACATAAGGTAAAACATACATATAAATCATACACATGCAAGTATGGGGTAAGTATCCATAGAAACTACATATAAATCATCCATCTATCATTGTGAAATAACTGAAATCACTATATACAAGCATCATCATCGAAAGAATAATCATGAGCATAAGAAATAACTAAGTATCAAGTAGCTCATCAAATATATAAATTGAGTTTGAAATTACATCCAATCAAATCTGGTAACCAAGTATCACTAATCATAAAACATAACCACAAAACTAACCTAAAAGAATTCAACAATATACCATAAAAATTAAACTAGGAATAAGAATTACATATTTAATGAGATCAATTTAATTTCTTGTGAGATAATACTTCTATTATGAGAGAATGCTAATATCCATTTGACTAACATAACCATGTGAACTTTATAATGTTGCTATGTGAGGTTAATGAGATCTCCATCTGACCAACATGCATGAAATTAATTTTAAAATTTATAAGAAGATTTATGGACATCTTATGTATGCCATTATTAATATATTATGAGACTTATGGTGGGTGTGTAAGATCTATATATAGATATGTATGAGTGGTTCAAGAGAAGACATGAATAATCAACTCTATTTTCTTATGCATATGGACCTTTATTGGAGAAACTTGTACAAATACATATTTATTGTTGCTAGCCAATTTTGCCCCTCCCCCTTCATTTTCTTGACACCATCATCAAAATTTGATCAGAGATACTTTTCATAGCATCAAAATTTCTTAGTTGGTCAAAACTTGCTAAACTCCAGCTTTTCTCACCCTTTTCTGGTCGCATGCCTATTTTCATATATTCACCTTGTGTTAGGATCTTACTATCAAGGGTTTTATCATCATATTTGGAGCCTTGACCTTTTCCTATTCGATGTTATGAAACATGTGTTAGCAGGTCATCATAAGGTCAAATGTTCTATCTCTTGATCTTACGATCTACTCTTATCTTAGTGTCATAAGCATATGTTTTTTAGGGTTGCGATCTTATGATATTTCTTTGTTGTATGATCATAAGTGTTGAGTGTTCATCTAACTACTACATTAATAGGTCTATGATGTTATGACAAAGGGATGAATCAAAGGATCACAAGGATAATTTCTAGGTCTCTTGATGTTATGATAAGTCAAGTTTGTCATAGCATTGTAGAAGCATGTGATTGTTAGGGTGATTTCCATGGTTTCTAATCTTACGAGGGCTCAATGTTTGTAAGATCATAGAGTCAAAGGGGAGACTTCCAAAGCCATGAAAGGGAAGTGATTGTAGGATCATAAGCTAAAAATGTGTTAGATATATGGGAAAAGTGGCCATTTTTGTTTGGATGTAGGTGCTGACGGAGCTTAGAGATTTTCAATTTTACCATGGTCATCCAAGTTGATCATATCAACATATGGTGTATTCCTACATTTTCAAAATGATCAAACTTTAACTATTGCAAGAGTACAAGATGTGGACACATGGAATGGTCGGTCATCATAGGAACCAAGTGACAGTAGACGTCTTCCAATATTACAATAGATTGTTTTTGTGAGATCATAGAGGAAGGAATGAGGTCTTCTAATCTTATGACAAGGCAGTTGTTTGTAAGATTGTAAGGGAAAAAAAGCAAGGGTTTTAATGTTACACCAAGGGTCAAGTAGCTGCGATCATATGATTTTAAAGAAGGAAAATGTTAGTCGTGATGCTATGACAAGCTTGTATTAAGATCATAAGGGTTTGAAGGATAATTGCCAAAGTCACAATAAAGGTCCACTAACTACAATCGCAAGATCATAGGGCAAGGGAAAGTAAGTTAAGATGCTACACGAGTGTTGAATCTACCAAGGGTTTCCATTTTTATAGTGACTGTCAATCAGATGGAGATCTAGGGTTATCACTTTCCCAAAATTTGAAGATGCCCAAGGTTTAACTAAAGTGGGGAAATGATGATTTTCCATGTCTCATAGTGGGCTAGGTCCATAGGGAGTTCCTGTTCACATCATCGTAAGGGGCAAAAATATTTATTGAATGAGGGAAAATCATTCAATCAATGACTTCTATCAATATGAGGTTAAAGGGTTAAGTTGTGATACTGTGACAAGTCTTAGTTATAGTCAAATTTTAGTGCCTTCACATGGTCATAAGAAGTTTTCACATAACCATGGTTTAGGCTATGAAGCCACAAATGCCTTCATCACATGATCACTGAGGTTAATGGTGGGTTAAGGAATTGAGTTGTGAAGTAGCAATTCTTCTTTGATTGCATGTTCAAATAGAGGTAGGGGGAACCCAGGATTAAGCTTGCAAAGTGGTGATCAACATCAAACAGTTAACCCATACAGTCTTTACATAGTCATAGGCATTTTATACCATGTTCAAGAGGCTATGATGCAATGATGAAATATGATGAAGATGTTCACAGTTTCACAGGGCCAAACAACTAATGAAAGAAATAGGTTACGAAGCCACAAAAAAGTTGATGAGCATAAGTCAATAGATAGTTGAAAGTATAAGAAAGGTGGTAGAATGCTTTAGTATTATTGGGCCACGTGGCAGGTTTGATGGTCAAATTGATGACTTATCTAATCTAGCTCATCAAAAAATACTCTTAGAGGTAGCTCTTTGATGGAAAATCAATTTCTTAATCATCTGCAACTACTTTTGATGATCTCCATGCTTGTTTGGTACAAAGGACACTCCATCATTGCTCCAAGTTTAGCTTTCTTAGCTAGCTATGCAGTTGTGGCCATTGTTTATGTCTTCTTAGGGCTCAGGTTGGTATGAAGGATATGATTTCCTACATTTGGATGTGTACTATGATCAAATCTTCCCCATATTTATAGTGATTGTTCTCTATGATTTTAATGGTATTAGTTGAGATTTTCCTTAGGGAAGAAGTTTCTTAGTTATGCTTTAGCTATAAGAGCAAGTTTTAAGAACCCTCTAAGGGTCAATTTTTTTTTTGATTCTATAGTAGCAATATTCTATGCTTTATTATTATAGTTTCCCTTTTGCCTACTAATCAATATAACTCCCGATTGTATCTCCTTCTTCTATTAACATATTGTGCAATATCTCCTTGCCTTATATTGATGTATTTCTTTCTGTCTTTGATCATATATTGTGTCCATTTTATCTCTAAGTGATATATATTGAAGTTACTTCCTTGTCTCATTTCATTAATTTCTTATCTATGTATGATCATTGAGTTAATTTAAGATAGACTCTGTGTATCTGAGCATTATATTGATGAACTATGCTTCCTTGGGTAGAGATAAGATTGAACAATAGTATTTGGTGTATCACCCCTCCTAGATTAGAATAGGTAGTTTTCTTTCATGCATACCTTCTCTCCTTTCCTCTCAAGAAATAGTTAGGTGTACTTTGATAGTAAGGAAGCCAACCCTCTCTAGAGATTCAATCTCTAATTGCAAAGTCCCACACTTTGAGATTATTTCCATGTTACACGAGGTTGCCTTTAGGTAAAACTTCAAGCAAGGGTGCAAGCTTTCACGTCAGCAATTATCATTAAGTATTTAATTTATTTACACACCTTAGTCTCTCTATTATTTGTATTTCTATAGATACTATAAGAGATATTTTCCTTGATCTTTTCCTTTCTCTCTGGGAATATTATTGTAGGAAAAGAAGATTGATGATAGATTTAGAAGGAGTCTAACACTTCCTCAAAGACAACATTAGATGAGGAGCTTAAAAGATTGATATTTAGAGGGAGTTAAAAAATATATGTGTGTAATTGCATAATTTTAATGAGCCAGCCCCCTGTGTACATCATGAGAAAGTGACAAATACCAAATGATTATCACTTGTATTTGTTAAAGCTATTGGAAGGTGATGATCTTTCAATAACTAAAGCTTCTATTATGCTGGACATCTTATGATGTATAAGTAGATCATGATAGATTCTAACATGCATGATAGATTAAGCTCCTTAAAGAGACCATGGCCTTCTATTGTGATGGACATTTTGTGATGTCTAAGAAGATCATGATAGATAATAACCTAGATGGTGGATAAAGTTCCTTAAATAGAACATGGCCTTTTATTGTGATGAACATCTTATGATGTCTAAGATAGATCATGATAAATTCTATCTTGTATGGTGGATCAAGTTCCTTAATAGACCATGAATGTTTCTATGGTAAGTTTTATTGAGGATACATTATTGGTGGACATTTTTTGAGTACTTGGTGAATATCATGTGACTTGATATTCTGAGGCCAATTCCCTTGATATCATGAGATAATATCTAAATGATGGATACCCTCTGATCAAATATGTCCTTTAAACTTGTCATTCATGATATATATGTTGGCTTCCCAATTAGATCAATAACTTGGTTTACAAACACAACTCAAGGATTGGACATCCAAAATGAGTAGTTATCTTTCTTATGGAGAAGAATCATTTAAATTGTTAACCCAAGAACATATACTTGAAACAAGTATGAAAAGTATATGCACCATGAAAATATCTAAGCTATTCTATCATTGAAATATATAAAATATAAAAATTTTGGAAATAAATCTAAGTATATAGTAATGGCTGCAGGAAACTGTAAGAAGCTGCACAATGGTGGCTGCAAGAACTATATATTACAAACTACTACTTTCCATATGTAACTATGTCCATATATCCATATATGTCTGCATCAAATGATTGATTACAATTTAGAATATATATTCTTATTTAATCTCTAACAACCATCTAACAAGTGTCTCATCATTCCTTTAAACATGGAAGAGACTTATTACAAAACTAATGACTAAGTATCCTGATTTCTGTTCCACATTTTTAGTAGTCCACTAAAATGCATGATGATCCTTTATTATTATGAATTATATCAAACCATTTTAGCACATTGTGATCCTCTTTTTCTCTTTCCATATCATTTTTAAAATGTTAATTTCATTAAGAAATGTGGAAGTTATGACTATTTTATCGAAAGTGGTTTTCTATTGTCTGAAAATATGCCACCTTTTACTTAGTCAACTTTTGATCCTTGGTTCTCATTAAATATTTTGAACTAACTCAAAAAATCAAAATTATTTGTGAACCTTGTTTTCATCTTTCAAAATCCATAAGCCATTCTTAATTTCATTAAGAATTGAGTGAGATATGTCTATTTTTCTGAAACTTACTTTTGACTTTTTCTACATTTCCTGCAACTGTAGAATATTGACAAGTGTCAACTTGCTTCTCCTTCTTCCAGCTGCATGAATGACTAAAATACCTCAAAATGTGCATGCATATTATTTTTATCTTTTCAAATCCATAAGCCATTCTTAATTTTATTAAAAATTGAGTGAGATATGCCTATTTTTCTGAAACTAACTTTTGACTTTTTTTGCATTTCTTACAACTGCTGAATATTGACAAGTGTCAACTTGCTTCTTTTTCTTCCTAGCTGCATGAATGACTCAAATACCTAAAAAAAAAAATATGTTAATCACCTCAAGATAATTATATTTCAATAATAACCACTTATCATAATGAGTCCTTACAATTTAGCATTAACTAGCTACACATACAAATGCTAATCAATAAATAATTTATCATAGTTAATGCTTCATAAATCAAGTTAATGTATGGAAATGGTTGGGAATATATTGAAACCATGGGGTAAAGTGTTATAGTAGATAAATATAAATATAACATTTTATAGGTTCATCATTCCCTCAAGCTAAAATCTTGCTTGTCCTTAAGCAAAGGATAGACATTAGATAGTCATGAAAGCTTTTTTCCCTCTCTTATCTGCATATTTTTCACCAAAAATATAGGAGGTAGCCTAAAAATATTCATGAAAGGTCATCCTCAAATGGTCTATGATAATAACACAAGACACACATATGTTCTCCCCTAGCTAAAAGATTTCTTATCTCCAAATGATAATGTATGTATGAGGGTAGCAAAATATCACTTATGAAGCATATAATTATAGTAATGATAATTGAGAAACAAAATATAAGGCATATATAATCAATTACTAAAAATGATAACTATTATGAATAAATAGAAATCATAAACATAGTACATTTGTGTTGTAAGAAACTTCAAACTTTGCAAATAGCTAAAAGTATAGGTCCCTTGATTATTGGAATTCAGGTCCCTCCAAGAGAATTGCATATTTAATATGAGTACTATCTTCATACTTTTTGAAAGTTTCCTTTTGGATCACATAGTAGTTGCTATAGGATTGTCTATTGAATCAAAGAGCAGTGGCTGTAGAAGTGATTGTTAAAACCAAATAGTAGTTTCTGTAGGACTAACTATTATAATAGGTAACCTATAGATAATACCAACTAGACACTATTATTGAATATACATTCTTGACATCATAAAGACTCAACTACTCAATGGATCCTTTGGAAATATATGCAAACTCTCTTCCAAAATTAGAAAATTGACTCACTTAGGCCTTTGGAAAAATGATTTGAAATATGGCCAACCAACCAGTTGTAAAATCCTCCAAAATAGCCATTGAGACAAAAAGAACCAGGAAACAAACAAAACTAGACAACTAGTAACTCTAAGACAATGTGTAACAACACTTATTGAATGAGAAACCTATTCTAACCTATCCTAACCTAGACTAACCAAATTACATAAATTGCTTAAACAAATCCATTAAATGGTTCTTTGAAGTATCTTCCTCTTCTCAAAATCTTTCAATGCTTCACATGCTTATGAGCAATGAGAAATAATTGCAGCATCAATAGAAACTTAACAAAAAATGATAGTTTTGGAAAGACATTAATAAATTCACTTATTACTTCGTGTTGACAGTATATATTGCTATATTGAAGTACATAAGTAAGGTGAAATGTGTCCCCTTTTATTGCAGTTGCATATTGAGGTTTATCTTCAATTGCAACTTCTTTCTTTGTTGCAACTATAACTTGTGATAACATCTTTTCCTCCATTGGAATGAGATGTCTAATAGGACATCCTCGTGAAAGAACAAATTTGAACCCTCCTTGCTAGCTTTGTGCACATGAGTTTCTTCTTCTTCCTCTTCTTGACTTTTAAAAACCAATTTGTGTGGCTAATTTGATAAAAGTATAGGAATTTCTACACCATCTTTATAAGGCTCATAGTTTCTCTCTAAAAGAGATGCTGATTTAACATCTTATGTTAAACAAAACTCTTCTAAATCATCCCAAAATTGATCTTCTTCAATATCTCCTTTACTTTTCACCATGAGTGGACTGATTTTCACTTTATTGAAACTCTCTTCTTGAATTAGGAGTTCTAATTTGATATCACATTCATCTTAAGAAACAACCTTGTGGATGGTGATTTCATCATTTTGCAAAACAAGGTTGTCTTCATTTGACTCTTCAAAAATCAGCATTTTGTCATCAATATGTGAACAAAATTCCTCTATGATACTAGATAACATGTCTTCATTGCTTTCCAAACTTGTTGAAAATGGTATTAGACCTTCATTCTTATCCTCCATTGATCTAACATCCATATTGTGCTGCTGCAAAATTTTCTAATTCTAAGTGTTTTGAATTAAAACTAAGATTCTATAAACATGATAAAGAGCTACTAAAAACTTAGAGAATTTCATAGCTTCACCCATCCTCAGCAATGACGCTAAATTTTTTAGCTTCCCAAATAGATCAATAACTTGGTTTAAAAACACAACTCATGGATTGGACATCCAAAATGAGCAATTATATTTCTTATGGAGAAGAATCATTTAAATTGTCAACTTAAGAAGGTATACTTGAAACAAGTCTGCAAAGTATATGCACCATGAAACTCTCTAATCTATTCTATCATTGAAAAACATAGACTATAAAAATTCTATAAATAAATCTAAGTATATAGTAATGATTGTAGGAAACTGTAAGAAACTACATAGTAGTGGCTGCAGGAACTGTATACTACAAACTACAACTTTCCATATGTAACTATCTCCATATATCCATATATGTCTACATCAAATTATTGATTAAAATTTAGAATATATATGCTTATTGAATCTCTAAAAACCATATAATAAGTGTCTCATCATTCCTTTAAACAAGGAAGAGACTTATTACAAAACTAATGACTAAGTGTGCTGATTTTCTGTTCCACATTTTTAGCAGTCCACTAAAACATATGATGCTCCTTTATTATTAAAAATTATATAAAACCCTTTTACTACATTGTGATCCTCATTTTTCTCATTCCATATCAATTTGAAAATCTAAATTTCATTATGAAATGTGGAAGTTATGACCACTTTATTGAAAGTGATTTTCTGCTGCTTGAAGATGTGCCACCTTGTACTCAATCAACTTTTGATCCATGGTGCTCATTAACTATTCTGAACTAACTCAAATTCTCAAAAGGGTTTATGAAACTTATTTTCAGCTTTCTAAATCCATAATCCATTCTTAATTTTATTAATAATTGAGTGAGATATGCCTATTTTTCTAAAACTAACTTTTTTCTTTTTTTGCATTTCTTGCAATTGTTGAATATTGACAAGTGTCAACTTGCTTCTCCTTCTTCCCAGCTGCATGAATGACTCAAATACCTCACAAAAAATATGTTAATCACCTCAAGATAATTATATTTCAATAATAACCACTTATTGTAATAAATCATCACAATTTAGCATTAACTAGTTACACATACAAATGCTAATCAATAAATCATTTATCATAGTTAATGCTTCATAAATCGAGTTAATATATAGAAATGACTTGGTAATATATTGAAACCATGGGGAAAAGTTTTATAGTAGATGAATATAAATATAACATTTTATAGGCTCATCAACACACACACACACACACACAGAGAGAGAGAGAGAGAGAGAGAGAGAGAGAGAGAGAGAGTTAATTATCATTATATTATATTCATAAATAAATAAAAATGTATTAATTAATAGAGATTTCCCATAAAGTGACATGTCTCTCCTTATCTCATCCATAATGTAAGTATAAGAAAGACTGTTGTTATTGGAAAATACACACAACACAAACAATGTCATTACATTTCCAACAACCATTCATTATTCATCGGGTACAAAAGGCTCAAATACAAAGAGGCATGGATTTTTCATTCAATATTCACAACATTTAAAAAAAAAATTCTGCCATTTTCAATTAAATCCTTAGAATGCTAGAGAATATTTACTTGTTTATTATCTAATGTACTTTAATTTTTCTTTATTCAACTCTCATTTTGTTGTTTTTTTTGACACTTTTCTATTTTAAATGATGCTATTTGAATATCAGAGAATATTAAAATAGATAACCATATGATTAAATTTGGACTATTTAGACTATAATAAGAGAAGTTATCAATACTTAACATAGATCTTCTTTTATATGTTCCTTTAATGCTTACACCCTATTTTAAACAAATTCAAGATCAATGCACCCAACAATAATGAATGCCTCTCACTTCTTTCCCACCTATAAATTTTGGGACAATCATTAATCAAAAGTCTTTGTTTAAACCGACACATGATTAGGGGAGCATGCAATCTTAATACATCGACAATAAAGAAAAGAAGCAACCCTCATCTAGAACATTGCATTTTTATAGGGTAAAAATATAAATATAATGTTTCATGTATGTATATAGTATCTGTTACATATTGTGCCCCTCACCAAATATTTGAATTTTAAATACTTGCCTACCCAATGGTCACTTCCCAATTTAATGTTATTTTAAACATCTCAGGAATATCTAAAAAATTAAATGATCTAACCTTATGATATTTCTTCCTTGCACATTTTAATGTTTCTGCGGGCCCGCAAGTCCCCATCATCAGATTGAAGAAGATCAACGGTTGGTGCTATCTCACTATGGGAAGTTTCTCATTATTTTGCCATAGCGACATAGCGCCTTTTGGTCGCATGTCAGGTGGGTCCTCCCTTTCTTGGTTGTTTCTCCGGCACCAAGTTTTGCTTAATCAATGGTGGGCACTATGGCGCTATGAAAAAATCTATGTTCCTCGCCATTAGCGACATAGCGCCCTGATGAAAAATGATACTACGGTGATGTTAAAAGGAAGGTGGGTCACAAATATGCCCCGTCGAATATCATTGACGAGGATTTGTTAGGTAGGTTGGCATGTGGCTAGTTTCTATTGGTTGGTATACTGATAGGTTAGATCTATTTTCCTCACCTTTGGATCAATCTAAATCAACGGTGGGCGCTATCTCACTATGGAAAGTTGCACAGAGGATATCCATAGTGACATAGTGCCTTGACGACACATGGCACAAATGATGTAATGGGCCTACCCTTCTCCAAAGTAATATGACAGCTCATCCTTGGTGGCAGTTTTCAGGTGGGTCATAAGTACAACGGTGGTATTTCATTGGTCCATTCAACCAACTCAGTGTGCAGTTATACAATTTTGTTAATCACCGTAGATCTAAGGAAATCGACGATGGGTGCTAGCTCGCTATGGAAAGATGCGAGGATATTACCCATAATGACATAGCGCCATTGCACCACATGGATCAGTGGGGCTAGGTCTTTCCAAGATGAGGATGCTAGGTTGTGCTAGGTGGTTTCCAAGTGGATTCATGGACCAGAAAATTTATGGAGGCAAGCATAGTATTATGAAGATCTCCCGTGATCGTTGATCTCATGGAGATCAATGGTGGGCGCTATCTCGCTATGGAAAGCTGTGAGAATATTACCCATAGTGACATAGCACCTTAACAACATGTAGCAAGGTGGGGCTGAGTGTTATGAAATTACAAGGATGGTACCAATTCGGGCCGAGTCGGATGCCAAGTTCCCAAGTGCTTCATGGGCCCAAAAGTTTTAAAGTTAGAGCATAGTAATATGGTGAGTCTTCATGATCGTCAGATCTAAGGAAATCAATGGTTGGCACTATATCGCTATGGGAGATTGCTTGAAGGATACACATAGTGACATAACACCTTGGTGACACATGTCCCAGTGGGTCCGGTGGAGGTAGTAATGGTTAGCGGCCAACAATTAATGTGATCGTTGTAGTTGGATTTTGAGGGTTGGCGCAGTTAGTAATGAAAAGAGATGGTCAACCACATTGGACTCTTGTGAGGTGGCAAGATAAAAGGAGGTTATTGGCCCATGTAGCCCATTTTGGATGCAGAGTTTAGTTGACTTGCTGACCTTGCTATTTTAGGTGCTTAGGAATGAAGAGAGTTGAGATTTTTTATGTGATTTTATCTTTGTGATCAATGCCACCCACTCTAGAATGAATGTTGAATGCAGAAAAACAATCCACCACCCCCAGTTGATCCATCTACTTGATTAGGACAATCAATGGTGCCGCCTCTATCTTCTCAAGGCCCTGTTTTAGTTAACAATCAGATTTTGTGGTACCTAAAGCTATACTTAGATCATATTTCTTTAGATCCCCATGATTGTTCTTGGCAGAGCCTTGATGGCGGTGGTTGCAAGATAGTTTTGGAGGGAAAATCTCAGTTATGCCTGAACTATAAAGGCAATTTTTGTGAATTTTGTAGGGTTGACCTTTCTCTTTTTTCTTTGTTACTACTCTGCAGATTCTTAGTGTAAATTCTCGGTGCCTCTGAACTATATGATTTTCTATCTTATCTCTTTCAACCATTGGTATGAAAATGGAAGAACTCCTTGCCTCTTACTGGTGTTTTGCAGAGATCTAAGATCTGCATGACTGTATCTCCTTGGCCTATGAATGATAATATAAGTGAATCTCTCTTTCCTTGTGTCATTCATCTTGGTATTCTGATCTACATGTGATTATTAGATTAAAGCAAGTCTGAATGTGTATATCCTTAGTTTCATTCTAGTTCAATAGTGCATATATGGGTAGAGATTGGTTTGAACACTCTATTTTGGTGCATCACCTCTTTAGATTAGATTAGGTAGATTTTCTTTCATGCTCTCCTTCTTCCTTTTCCTCTCCAAGAGTAGTTAGGTGCACCTTGATAGTAAGAGGAAGCCAGCCTTCTCCAAATACTCAACCTCACAGTTCAAGTCCCACAGCTTGGAGGTTGTTTCCATATTTCACTAGGTTGTCCTAACGCATAGGCTTTGGACAAGGGTGCAAACCTAAGTGACAATAGCTTTTGGCACACCCAGTGGGACTACTTTTTAGAAAATTCCAAGCCTATTGGTGTCAAAACAAAAGATTTCAAGATCAATACTGAGGAGATAGTACTGGCTTTGATGTTTAAGCCTTCAAGAGGTTCATTCTTCAAAGTACTTGGTGACTCTGAGCTTCAAATACATATCTGGTTCCAGACCAAAGTTGCAGTGATTCATGCCCATAGCTAAAAAAAGGGCATCTTCTAGAGGTAAGTTTCAGTATCAAGAGCTTTCATTTTCAAACCCTAGAAGAAGGAAGACTAGAATATCTTTATCACTAGTTAGGAGTGCAATAGTAACAAATACACCTACAAGATCTATCTCTACTCCTACTATTAGATCTCAGCCTAAACTGCCATCAATACATATAAATAGACCACTTGTCTATATGGCATTGCCTAGAGCTCATACTTTTGCCACCTTTAATGGTGGGAGCCCTCTCTTATTAGCCCAAAGACATGACATACTAGTAGCTGCACTCAAAAGTATACCAGAGTTTACTGGTGAAACTTCTATCTCCCCCTCAGAACACATTCAAGAGGTTGCAAACATCTACAATATCCATGGTTTTATAGAGGATGATGTTGCAGTTAGGCTCCTAGCCTCATCCTTGAAAGGAAAAGCACTAAAATGGTATAGAGGTTTAGCTCATGGTTCTATAACAGATTGGGATGGATTAGGAGTAGGATTGTGCAAACATTTTGAGGATAAAAGTGACTATTTGTCACTTTCGAGCAGTTGACTACTATAAAAAGAGCCCCCCATGAATGTATGACTGATTTTAATTATAGATTTCAAAAGACATGGGATAGAATACCTACTTTAGTGAAGCCTACCCCTAGTAATGCCTTCTTACATTACCTTAGAGCTTTTAACAGTGATATTGCCACTACAATCCAAACTATGGGAGGAGATACCTTGCCTAACGCTTATGACATAGCAATAAGGGTAGAAAAAATATATTGATACAAGGAGGTAAGCTAGCTCCAAGGCCTCCTATTCCCTTCTTTCCTAATGTTCCAAATCATCAACCAGCAATGACTCCCCTTCCCACAACTTCTACATCACAATCCCTTGTCCTAGTCCCTTAAGCTTCCACATCCTCAAATGGGATAGATGAAATCAAAGAAATGATGCAATCTCTGATGCAGAACATGGATAAAAGAGAAAAGAATCTAGAGAAAAGATTGCAAGATCATGGGAAGAAGCTAGAGGATAAATCCTCTATGATGCAGAAAGTAAGCAACAAGATGGTCACTTTAGAAAGACAACAAGCTCAAGGTAGTAAACCTCATCAATTGAAATATCAAACTCCAAGCAGTGGTAGGCCTCCAAATCCTAATCATTGGAACAATTATTTTGATTAGAGTAGGCAAGGTGGCTATGCTTCAACCTCAAATGTAAACCAAAGTAGGGCCATAGTCCTTCAAAACAATATGGCTCAAGATCAAGATTTTTGCCCCTCTTGTAACTACTCCTATGCCTATTGTATATGTCATAAGGCTGAATCTTTTATGGCTTTGACAGTCCAAGAACCTACAAAAAAAAAATCATACAAGGAGGATCAATTTAAAGATGCCTTAGATATACAAAGATAGGGTGATTGCTCTTTTATGAATCATCAGATGGAGGAGCATTGTAATGTAAACCAGGATTCCATTGCTCATAAAACTAGAAGCAAAAGAAGAGCTATGGAAGATGTTGTCCCTCCTCCCCCCAATCAGGCCTCAACTTCAAATGTGATATCTCATGAGCAAGCAACAATTAATCAATCAAGTACCTTTTAGAAGCAAAGGCAAAATCATGTCAGAAAGGATACAAGTGATCCTTAGGTTATTCCATCTCAACCTCACACAATTGCAGCTCCTATGGTTACTACCAAAGCACTTTCTATGCCATTCAATGTGGTAGAGAAAATGAAGAAGACAAATGTAAATATCTCCATGTGGGATGCTGTTGCTACTATACCCACGCAAAAGAGGTTGCCATAGCAAGAATTGGAAAGAATTGAACCAAAGGATCAGACACCCAGCATGGAAAGTGCCACAAGCCTAGTACAACCATCAAGGGAGGTAGAAACAAGAAAAAAAGGTTAGACCTCCTCCATTCTATGTTTCTCTAATTATACGGGGCAAACTAGTCCATAATTGGATGATTGATTCAGGGGCTAGTAGTTCAGTGATGCCTAGGTGTGTTGCTGATGGTTTGGGAATAAAATACGAGCCCATTGTTAGGGATGTATTACAGTTGGATGGTAGTACTATCAAGACTATAGGGATCCTCAGGAATGTGGAGATAGCCTTACATGCATGCCCTGGTTGTATTATAACCCAAGATATCTCTGTTGCTGAGGTCAAGCCATATTTTGCCATCTGTCTGTTAAGAGACTTTACTACCCAAATAGGTGGTTTCATATCTTCTAATTGGTCATATATATCTTTCAAGATGAAATATGGAGCCAATGCTTCAATCAGAGTAGAGCCTCAATCCCTCCATCATACTGAATCTTACACCCGCAACCCCATCAACATGAATTGCCCTATTCTAGAGATGGATGAGAGTGACATAGTGAATCAGCCCACCACTTCCCTAACCAAGATACCTAATTTTTTCTTGGATGAGTGGGCTAATTCATATCAATTTGACCCTATGTCAAAGACCCTTGAGACAGGTCTCAGTACGTACTATATATTGGAGAAAGATGCTCTAGCTCCTAATCTTGTGGGTACTAAAGAAGATATGAGTGGGATATGGAGTATGTACTTTAATGGATCAAGGAATAAAAATGGATCAAGGGCTGGTGTGATGTTGATTTCTCCTGCACAAGTAAGGTACTACTTCTTCTTTAGGCTCCAATTTAGTTGTACTAATAATGTAGCCAAGTATGAATCCTTGATTCAAGGTCTCCTACTTGCTCAAAAAAGAGGAATTCAAGCCTTAAGAGTGTATGGAGACAATGAGTTGGTGGTTAATCAAGTGAGAAATCAGAATACCACCAAGAATGGTTTGCTCAAGTCTTATAAACATAGGGTATGGGATTTGCTTGAGGGTTTTAATGCATTTAATATTCAAAGCATCCCTAGAAAAAAAAATAGACATGCTGATAGACTTGCAGCAATAGGTGCATCTTATGATGTGCCAGGGAATCTTGAGGAGGAGAAGAAGCAACAAATTAGAGTGGTAGTAATGCCTGCCATCCCTGATAAAAACATCCATTGGCAAGTGTTCGAGTATGATGAGAAAATTGTGAGCTTCTTGCAGAATGAGGCAGTGTTTTCAGAGAGAAATCAATCAAGACTACAGGATCAGTATGGTGACCAAATCATTAATCTCAGTTCTAAAAAATTACCTAAGGGTCTCATTACCTTAGAAAGTGTTTTCAATCTTGATGACCAAACAAGAGGCAGGGCCATGAACCTAGCTGCTGATGAAGATGACTACATTCTAGTCATGGTTGCTGATAGAAAATCCTTAAACATGGGTAAGGTATGTTCTAAAATTGAACAAGAAAATTTTATTCATCTATGTCAAGAATTTAATGATGTATTTGCTTGGACATATGATGACTTAAAGGGCTTTGACCCAAGGTTGTTTTAGCATACCATAGATTTAATTAATGATGTAAAACTAGTAAGACAAAAACAAAGACCAGTGGATCCCAAGATTGAACCCCTAATGAGAAAAGAGCTATCCAAGTTGATTGAGGCCCACATAATTTTTCCTATCAAACACTCATCATGGGTAGAAAACCTTGTCCCTATTAGGAAGAAGAATGGAGAAATTAGATTGTGTGTGGACTTTAGGGACCTTAACCAAGCTTCCCTTAAAGATCACCATCCTCTCCCTTCTATGGAGAAGATTTTGTCCAAGGTCAATGGTTCAAAGAGATTTTCATTTCTTGATGGATTTTCTGGTTACAATCAAGTGCTGGTTAAAGAGTCTAATAGGTACAAGACTACATTTACCACTAAATGGGGTACCTATGCTTATTGTAAGATGCCATTTGGGCTAACTAATGCAAGTGCTACATTTCAGAAGGCAATGGATATGGCCTTCAAAATATTGATTGACAAGTTTGTCTTAGTTTACCTTGATGATATCACTATGTATTCAAAAGATGTAGAAGATCATTTTGATCATCTAAGACATGTATTCTTAAGATGCAGAGAGTTTGGGGTTTCCCTTAACCCAAGAAAGTGTGTCTTTGCTACTAACCAAAGAAAATTATTAGAATATATTGTATCTAAATATGGCTTAACCATTGATCCAGAGAGGAAAAAAGCAATACTTGGCCTTCCTCTTCCTAAACACAAGAAAGGGCTGCAAAGTTTCTTAGGTAGGATAAATTTTGTGAGAAGATTTATCCCTAATCTTGCTACCATGGTGAAACCTCTTGCAGCTATGCTTAAGAAAGGTATGGTCTTTGCATGGACCAAGGAAGGGAAGGAAAGTTTTGAAGAGATCAAGACAGCCATAGCCTTAGCCCCTACTCTCATGAATCCAAATTTTGAGAAAGATTTCATCCTTTATACCCTAGGTGGTGAGTCAAGCATTTCTGTTGTCCTGACTCAAAGAAATGATAAAGGTGACGAGTATCCCATAGCTTTCTTTAATGAAGGTCTTAAAGAGTATGAAGATAAATACAGCTATGTAGAGAAGCAAGCCCTTGCAGTCATTAGAGCTTTAAAGAAATTTAGACACCTCTTGTCTCATAATAAGATTCATTTGTTAGTACCCCATGCTAGCATGAAGGATTTTTTTTTGAGAAAATATATTAGTGAGAAAAGAGCTAGCTGGATTACTAAAGTAATGGAATATGATGTTGACATTCAGATTACCAAGCTGGTAAGAGGGAGGGGGTTGTGTAAATAGATGTTATCATCTCAAGAACCTAATGAGGAAGCTACTATGATACTGACAGAGCAACAAGAGGTAAGGAATAGCGACCCAAGGAGTTGGATGGATGATATGATGAATTTCTTATTAGGCAATGGATACCCTCAAGGATTAGATAGAACTAAAAGGAGACAATATAGATTACAATCAATTCCTTATGTCATAGTTGACGGTGTCCTCTTTAGAAAAGATTTTAATAGAGCCCTATTAAGATGCCTTGATGTAGACCAGGCTAAATTAATGATCAAAGAACTTCATGATGGTCCTGATGGTGGCCACTTCTCAACAAGGACAACTACAATGAAGATCATGAGGGCAGGTTATTACTGGCCATCTTTATTTCATGATTGTCATAAGTATGTGAGGAAGTGTGAAAAATGTGCCTTCTTCTCTAGCAAAAAAAGACTTGTAGCTCTTCCCCTTCATCCTATCCAAGTGGATCAACCTTTTGCTCAGTGGGGATTGGATTTCATAGGCCCTATTAATCCTTCTTCTAGTTCTGGTCACAAGTGGATTCTAGCTGCTACAGATTACTTCACTAGATGGACAGAGGTAGTTGCATTGAAGGATGCCACAAAATCTTTAGTTGTGGATTTCCTTGATGGAATTGTGACCAGGTTTGGTGCCCCTTCAACCATCATTTCAAATAATGCAAAGTCTTTTGTTGGAGCTCTGATTTGTGCATGGGCAGTGGATCATAATATCTATTTGAGCACATCCTCAAATTACTATCCTCAGGGTAATAGTTTGGCTGACTCCTCCAAAAAGAACCTAATCAAAATCATGAAAAGGAAAATAGAAGATAACCAGAGGTGTTGGCATAAAAAATTGAAGACTGCACTGTGGGTTGATAGAATAACACCTAAAAGGTCAATAGGGAATTCACCATTTGTGTTAGTTTATGGTAGAGAAGCAAGGCTTCCAATTTCATTGGAGTTCCCATCCCTAGAGCTAGCTCATTAGCTGGATTTAATTGAAGATGATGCCATGATAGTAAGAATGGTAGAGCTGATGGAGCTAGAAGAGAAGAGAAGTAAAGCCATGTAGACCCTAGAGACACACCTGCGGCAAGTAAAAAAGAGTTTTGATAGGAAGGTTAAGGTTAGAATCTCCAGGGAGGGAGATTTGAATCTAAAATGGGATGCAGATAGGGAAAAACCAGGAAGACATTCAAAGTTTGATGCATTATGGAGTGGCCCCTATCTGATTATTAGTTGCAAACAGGCCAATGCTTTCCAATTAAGTAAGCCTAGTGGTAAAATTTTTCCCATCCCAGTCAATGGGATCTATCTCAAACTGTGTTTCTGAGGGTTTGAGATTCCATGTACATAGTTAGCTTAGTTTCATTTCCAATTTGTTCCCTGCTTTTCCAAGAAGTGCATGAGCACAACTATCTCTATATGAGATAGCAAGTTTTCTTGAAGTTTTGAGGTCACAAAAGGATGTTTTGGTCTTCGATTCTAGTTGCAGAGACAAGGGTTTCAGAGTTTTCCTCTTAGAGGTACAATTAGGGTTTCAAAGTGCTCAGAATCTACATATTTTTTATGACTCTATAGCCCAATGGATGCTTCAGGCCACTGGTCTTATGCATAGCAGACTAGCATCCCCTGTGAGTCACCAAAAATGTTACATATTGTGCCCCCCGCCAAATATTTGAACTTTAAATACTTGCCTGCCCAATGGTCACTTCCCAATTTAATGTTATTTTAAACATCTCAAGAATATCAAAAAAATTAAATGATCTAACCTTATGATATTTCTTCCCTGTGCATTTTAATGTTTTTGTGGTCCCGTAAGTCCCCATCGTCGGATCGCGAAAGATCAATGGTTGGTGCTATCTCGCTATGGAAAGTTGCACATTGTTTTTCCATAGCAACATAGCACCTTTTGGCTGCATGTCAGGTGGGTCCTCCCTTTCTTGGTTGTTTCTCTGACATTGAGTTTTGCTAAATCAATGGTGGGCACTATGGCACTATCGAAAAATCTATGTTCCTCGTCGTTAGTGACATAGCACCCTGATAGAAAATGATACTACAAAAATGTTAGAAGGAAGGTGGATCCCAAGTATGCCTCGTCAAATATCAGTGATGAGGATTTTTTAGACAAGTTGGCATGTGGCCAATTTCTATTGGTTGGTATACTGATAGGTTAGATCATTTTTTCTCACCCTTGGATCAATCTAAATCAATGGTGGGCACTATCTCCCTATGGAAAGTTGCACAGAGGATATCCATAGCGACATAGCGCCTCAACGACGTGTGGCACATATGACGTAATGGGCCCACCCTTCTCCAAAGTAATATGACAGCTTGTCCTTAGTGGTAGTTGTCAAGTGGGTCATAAGTACAACAATGGTATTTTATTGGTCCATTCAGCCAACTCAGTGTGCAGTTGTACAATTTTTTTGATCACCATAGATCTAAGGAAATTGACGGTGGGTGTTATCTCCCTATGAAAAGTTGCGAGGATATTACCCATAGTGACATAACACCATTGTGCCACATGGATCAGTGGGGCCAAGTCTCACCAAGATGATGATGCCAAGTTGTGCTAGGTGGTTGCCAAGTGGATTCATGGACCAAAAACTTTATGGAGGCAAGCATAGTATTATGAAGATCTCCCACGATCCTTGATCTCATGGAGATCAATGCTGGGCGGTATCTTGGTATGGAAAGCTGCGAGAATATTACCCATAGTGACATAGCACCTCAGGAACACATAGCAGGGTGGGGTCGAGTGTTATGAAACTGCAGGGATGGTACCAGTTTGGGCCAAGTCAGATGCCAAGTTGCCAAGTGTTTCGTGGGCCCAGAAGTTTTAAAGTTAGAGCGCAGTAATATGACGAGTCTTCACAATTGTCAGATCTAAGGAAATCAACGGTTGACACTATCTCACTATGGGAAATTGCTTGAAGGATATAGATAGTGACATAGCACCTTGATGACACGTGTCCCAGTGGGTCCAATGGAGTCAGTAATGGTTAGTGACCGACAGTTAATGTGACCATCCCAGTTGGAGTTTGAGGGTTGGCGCAATTAGTAATGAAAAGAGATGGTCAACCACGTTGGACTCTTGCGAGGTGGCAAGATAAAAGGAGGTTATTGGCCCATGTAGCCCATTTTGGATGTAGAGTTTAGTTGACTTGCTGACCCTGCTATTTCAAGTGCTCAAGAATGAAGAGAGTTGGGATTTTTTATGTGATTTGATCTTCGTGATCAATGCCACCCACTCTAGAATGAATGTTTAATGCAAAAAAGCACTCCACCACCCCCAGTTGATCTATCTACCTAATTAGGACAATCAATGGCACTACCTCTATCTTATCAAGGCCCTGTTTTAGTTAACAGTCAGATTTTGTGGTACCTAAAGCTATACTTAGATCAGATTTCTTCAGATCCCCATGATTGTTCTTGGTAGAGCCTTGATGGTGGTGGTTGCAGGATAGTTTTGGAGGGAAAATATTAGTTATGCTTGAACTATAAAGGAAATTTTTGTGAATTTTGTAGGGTTGACCTTTCTCTGTTTTCTCTGTTACTGCTCTACAGATTCTTAGTGTAAATTCCCCAGTGCCTCTGAACTATATGATTTTCTATCTTATCTCTTTCAGCCATTGGTATGAAAGTGCAAAAACTCCTTGCCTCTTATTGGTATTTTGCAAAGATCTATGATCTACATGACTATATCTCCTTGGCCTATGAATGATAATATAAGTGAATCTCTCTTTCCTTGTGTCATTCATCTTGGTCTTCTGATTTGCATGTGATTATTAGATTAAAGAAAGTTTGAATGTGTATATCCTTAGTTTCATTCTGGTTCAATAGTGCATATATGGGTAGAGATTGGTCTGAACACTCTCTTTTGGTGCATCACCTCTTTAGATTAGATTAGGTATATTTGCTTTCATGCTCTCCTTCTCCCTTTTCCTCTCCAAGAGTAGTTAGGTGCACCCTGATAGTAAGAGGAAGCCGGCCTTCTTCGGAGACTCAACCTCACAGTTCAAGTCCCATAGCTTGGAGGTTGTTTTCATGTTTCACTAGGTTGTCCTCATGCATAGGCTTTGGACAAGGTTGCATACCTAAGTGACAACAGTATCCTCAGTGAGTCCCTTCAACATAATATTCAATACAATTTTTTTTTTGGTCATGTTTTGGAAATCGTGTCTATGATCTATTGCCTTGCATATATTAATGTGGTAGAGAGTATTGATAATTCTTTGTCTTTACTCAAAAATTGATCATTATCACTAAGAGGAAATTTAAAAGTTTGGGGATGAGTTTTAAATGACTAAGAGGTAAAATCTATTAAGGAATATAGGATGTGTGATATAGTAATTTTTGATAATTTATTTCTAATATATCAACTAGATTATCTTTTTGATCTCTCTCCTTAGTATTATACTTTGAATCTTCAAAACTTATGATTGATATTACTTCTTTGAATTGTGTTTGAAGAATTACTAATTCTTACAATATTCAATGGTTGAAGGGGATCACAATAATATGTTATACAATTTCTAAATAAATGGTTGAAGGTGGTAGATAAAATGAATATTTATATTTCCTTGTAATTGATATGTTCTTCATTACAGTTGTATCAATATAAATATGAGATGGAATGGATGTGGCACCATAGAGACATGACTCTACATGGAATAGGTCATGTAGGGTCATGTCCCTACATGGAGATGTTTTATTCATAAACAAACATATGTTATTAGATCATCATATTTGCTAAGGCCCGATTACATTGTAGGTGATAATAAGATAGGCTTGATACTAATCTAGGCACTCAAATTTCATATGAACCTAATTACAATATGTGTGATTATGATAGTGTATAGGGGGAAATGTGAGTCAAGGAAATAAAACTTGAGTTCAACACATAACTATATGTGTAAGTGTGTAATATAGAAGGGGGGAAGATAAGGAATACAAACCTTTCAATCCCAATTCTAGAGGACTAGTCCTATGGAGAGTAATACTAACCAAGTTAACAAGGAGCACTAATGCAAACTAGATCTAGGAAGAAAAGGGGAAAGACATCCAATTCCTTAAAGACCCTTAATATGTGTGTTTAAGCTAGATTTAAGATAAATTGAAATGCTGAAATGGAAAAGGGGGAGAAGGAACCCACCTATGAAATCTATTTTGTGCTTGTTTCTCTAATCAAAACGAGTGTAAAACTTCATATTTGGGCCCAAAACTATGCAATAGAAGAAACCCATAAATCTTTCGATGATTATTTAGAGGTGAACTAGTGCATCAAGGGTGTAGTATGACCTTGATTCACTATATCTGACACTGATTTTGATTTTATAGTTTCAAAAAAAGATGAAAAGGGAACTCCAATCTACAACTTGTTTGTTGATTTGATATCCATAACTTGCAATAAAAAGAGTTTTTTTGTTGATGATGGGTTCACCTTGGTCAAACCCGAGCTTAGGAATTAATCTTGAATTTAAATAATTGAAATAGCATGAATGCAAAGTAAATGTATGAATTCAACTTACAAAGTTAGATCTCTTGAATCAAATGCAATGTGCTCACTTCACCAATGGGTATGTACCAAGAATATAAAGATGAATGGATGTAGAAGATGTGCCAAAGGATCTTGAAGATAAAATCCTTCAATTTCTTGAATTCTTGAATCCTTGATCTTCAATGGAGGAATGTTTGAATGGATTATTGAACACTTGGATTCTTGAGATAAATATTTTGTGATATCATATGAAAATGGAGAAGATGGAAGGGTTTCAGAATTGACTAACTCCTGCAAGTTGAATGTCCTAGAAGTTAACACCTAAACACCTCAAAACATAGGACATCAAGAGTGGGGTGAAAATAGGATCTCATTAGGGGAAAATTATGCCTCTAATTTCCCCATCAAGGGTGCATTGCACTCCTAAAGAATTAGGGGTGCATTGCACCCTTGATTTTTAGGTGCACAAACCTAGGGGACAATCTAGGGACCCCAAAATAGGTCTTAGAATCTAGAAATCATGTCCAAACTCTAAGGAAATTCTCTTGTGATGCTAGGAGTAGATTCCAAGTTGAAAGGTGGATGAAATGAAATGAACCAGGGGAAATATATCCTACCTTGAGCTTAACACCATGAAAATAGGAGCTTAAATATGATCTATTAGGTTTTATTACCCTAATTCCACCTAGAAGAAAGGACATAAAAGGGAAGAAGAAATGAAAGAGAAAGGGAGATTGATGATCTCACATTAAATAGGTGCTTAAACTTCATTAAATTGGAGTGTTTCCAATTTAAGATGGTACATTTAGCCCCTGCTTTAGCAAGAGGATGGACTCAATCCAAACTCTTGGTAAGTAGAGCACAAGGCATATGATACTCTTGTTGGAAATAACAATGAGAAAGTAAGTTTTGAGGGCGGGGGGGGGGGGGGAGGGGGAGAAGAATCAACACTTACAACTTTTGCCTCTATAACATATCACCAACATCCATCTCATAACTTAACATATAAATTGAAATAACTTAACATGCATCACATCCATATTATAAAGTAAATAACACATAACATAATAAATTTGGTTACCTAAAAACCCTCCAATGAGAAGGTAAAATTTGGGTAGGGATGACACCCACAAATCTTTACTATTGCAATTGTAAAATGTGGCATATTATGGATACAATGTGTTTGATCATAATCTATGATCTACCTTGTGAAATGTATGTCTTGTTAAAGGCTTACAAAGACTGTTAGGTCTCACCTTACTAGAGGATTTATACTTACAATAAAGTAAGCACTCAGTTAAGAGATTTACAATAGCCTGTTAGGACTACTTAGTTAAGAGATTCTCTCTATATCATGTGTTAGAATTATTCAACACCTTGATGCTTTAGTTAAGACCTTGCTACTTGATATTAGATCTACTCACTATTTAAACATTGATCATATTGATTAGATATGTCTCCTCTATCCTTTCATTTCTTTACTCTATTCTTCTCAAATTAATTCTACAAAGTATAACTCTATCATAGCCATTTAAGCCACCATGAATGCCTTATGAAATCTTAGCATTCGTCTCCTCACACACTCATAAATTCTTAGGATTTATCCTTCTTAAATAAACATTGGTGGTGATGGATTAGGTAAGAATCAATGGCCATGGTTGATCCTTATTGCCACCTAAAGCTTCTCTCAATCTGATTGGTTGCATGTATTATTTAGGGATTCATAATATGTCTCCATACTTATCTTGTATAGTCATAAAATATTTTTTATGTTGGCCCAAAAATGGTTTACATAAAAGTTTGTGCCATTAAAAATATCTATGATATAAACTATTCACTTGCCATCCAAAGGCTCTGATGCTCGGCCTTCATTGTGCTTTTAATGTTGTAACTCAACTTTTGAATAGCTTGACACACTACATTTTCTTAGCACCAAAATCACTTAGCACATACTATTTACTTAGCTCCCTCTATTGGCTCAGCACTTGAATGACTCGATACACATTGACTACTTGACACCTACTAGTGCTTG
Source organism: Cupressus sempervirens (assembly GCA_028749045.1). Classification (NCBI taxonomy): domain Eukaryota; kingdom Viridiplantae; phylum Streptophyta; class Pinopsida; order Cupressales; family Cupressaceae; genus Cupressus; species Cupressus sempervirens. Next base: position 994,585,716 of record CM053785.1, on the reverse strand, counting down.
ATGCTAATTGTCATATTACTCGACATGTACTATCTAAACAATTATGCTTGGCCATGCTTTGATTACTCGCAATGCACTCTACACTCGGCTTGCAATTTACTTAGTTGAATAATGAATACATGTTTTGTAACTACTTTGGCAAAGACAATCTAAGATTAACAATCTCCCCCTTTTAAATGAGTGGCAAAAACACTTTGTCATGGCATATACATTCTTATCTATTCATAAGTCAGATAATGTTTCTTTGTTGCTTGACTTCAATACAAAACTTTAAATTTTCAAAATTCACAAATTTTTTGTCTATCTTCCATGCCTTATGATCCCCTCTGAGTAAATACATCATTTATGTTTTTTCATTCATTACTCCTACTGAGTAGATATATTTTCTTGGTAAATTTCCATAAAAATACTTATCCAAAATAGTGTCTTTGTCCAAGAATGGTTTGTGTAGCTCTAGTATGATCTTCAATGTTGCATCCCAGTTATCACATGCTGCATCTTATGAATGAATTTGTATTTCAAGATTAGCAACAAGGTCAACTAAGCCTTCATGTCTAGAAAGTCAAGCATCTTTCTTCATCAAAGTTTCAACATAGGCTAGTTCCTTGCATAACACTTCTATGTGAGGTGTTAACATGGATTGTATACTGATCAAAGTAGATCTAATATTAGCATCTTTGGCTTACAACTTGGCAAGCCTACTCTAAGTAGTTAGTAACCTCTAAAAGTGTATTTGACTTTGACTAGGAGATTGATGTAATGTACTACTTGTGAGTTTCAAATCTCCTTGCAGCTAGCCAATAGTTTATTGATTTTCCTAAGTGAATAGATCAATGTTGCATAAATTTTTGTATAAAGAGAAAAAATTCTCTAATATTTTCTTCAAAAGTTCCATTTTGGTTTCTAAATCAGCCTATCTTAGTGAAATAACACTAGATATCTTCTCTAAAGCCTTTTTATGAAATTTCCTTTTGGACCATTCTAACAATTTGACATTAGAATCTAGGTCTTCATCCTTTATCTTGGCCATAATGGTGAAAAGTTGTTTTGTTATGATCTTATCCTCATTAGTTTTTGGGATATTAAAAGCATCCAAGAATATGTCTTTAATTTCATACAAGACTTGCTTTTGTTTGTGTTCCCTCCTTAATATTTCTTTCCTTTTTCTTTCTCTATAGAGATTCCTGAAGAATGCTCATCTCTATAATTATGATTTTATTCAGATCAAACTTTGGTAACTCAATCACCTCATCTAATCTTACATCCTCTTCTTGAACTCTACCTTGATATCTATAATGTTGTGGCATGTGTATGTAGCCTTTGAAGAGTGTGATGGCTAAGAGGAGATGTAGAAATTGGCAAGGTAACTAGAGTATGTATTGTTATTTTCTCCTTAGGTTTAGTAGTCAAGTACTCAACTCTTTAGTCTTGTCTCCTTCCTTCTAGACTTCACCCTGTGATGGTGGAATAGGTACAAGAATTTCTTCTTGACCCTTATTCACTTTGTTCCATCCTTCTCAATAATCACTATAGCTTGTAAACCAATTTTTTAGGCTAGATACTGATGTATCCGTAGATTGTACTTCTGCCTCTTTCATTTGAATGACAATTATTAGCATTGTATATGGTGTCTCATTTTTATCATCCTTTTTTTCTAGGTTGACACTTTTATCTCTCTGTAGATCCAATGATTCCTTTTCTTTTATCTCTATAATTGATGGGGGTACATTTGATGTATCTTGTGGCTTCTCCCTTGCAGATGCAAATTTTTCCCATTGAATCTCATCCACTCTCACCAATATAGGTTACTGCATAAAAGTGCAACATTGGCAGAGTCTTGCAAAATTTTCTTCAAGTCATCTTCAGTCAAAGGATTGACATTTTGTGATGTTTTATCAAAAACATCCTTGATTCTCACTAAGTCCTGGTGACTGTCTTGGTCATTGTGTGGGGGACTGGCACTCGACATTTATGTATCTTGTACATCTTGCTTCTCTTCTTTAGTTGTTGCCTCATCTATTGTTTTTTCATCTCCCTTCACATTACTTTCCTTGACTGGGTTCACCTCTTTATCATTCTCTTCCTCATCCTTCTCAGGTTCTTTCTCTTCTTGTTCACCTTTCTCAGTTATAGCTTTAGTGGATAAACTATAAATAGATTTCTAAATTGATGTACTTTTGGTTATCACATCTTCTATGTTCTTTAGAATATGGAAAGCTGTCTATTTTGGGAAAAATTTCCCTTTATGCTTCTCCATTTCTTTGTCAATCATCTTTTTATCTAATTCAGGCATAACTTGGGCTAGTGTAGTTTTCGTTATTTGTCTTTCAGTTTGTCAGCTAAATTGCCACTTTTTCTCAACTCTGTCATAAATAATTTTAGGTAAAGAGTTGGAAATCTCTAGTGGAGTAGTTTTAAAAGTAGCCATCAAATCATATATGGCCTCTTCAACCTTATTTTTATCAACACTCCCTAGCTTAGCAAAATCAACATGTGTAAAACCTGACAAATCTTCATTTGTTGTCATGTTTTCACACCAGTTGTCAATATCAGAAGAGGGATTATGACTTGCCACCTTGAATTGACTCAATTAATTTGACTTTTTCTTTCCCTCATATAAATCTTTATGAGGTGGGTACTTCTTCCTTAATCTCTTGAATGTCTTTGGAGCAAGTTGGCTCATCTCTATTGTAGTGCTAGCTCTCTTTCCTTTTTCCTTTGTCACTTCTTTAGCTTGTACAGTGGTTGCCCTTGTGCTTGACCTAGTTATAGGTACAACTAGATTTTTCTATTACTTCTTCACAATTTTCTTAGGTTTCTCCACTATTTGAGTCTCTACTTTTCTTTTCTTCTCCTTTTCCCTAGGTGCTTCCTTGAATTCTTCTTCCTTGGCACCTTCAACATCTTCACCTAGACCTTGGGTAAGTTTCAATGATGCTTGGCCTTTTTGTTGTTGTTGTTGTTGTTATTCTTCTTCATCTTCACCTTCACCAAATATCTCTTTAAGATTTTTGACAAGTTTGTTCTTCTTTCTCAAAACTATAGTTGTTTTCAAGTCAATGGTTATTCTAGATTTGGCTTCATCATAGTTTCCAAAAGATGTAGTATCTTTATCAATTTCTTCTATCAGTAAAACTATGATTGCTACAAAGGCTTCATCCACATTTATCTTATAATGCAAGGGATTTAACCATCTTACCCTAGGTATTGCTGCTTGCATATATGTATAATCTACATCAACTAGGAAACACACATCATTGTAATGTTGTTCTACTAATGATACATGAATCCTCAATCTTTGTTTCATGGATTTCTTAAAGTCCTCAAAATAACTAGTCATAACTGACCCAAAATTTTCTACAAGTTTCTCAATGAATTCTAAAATTTGTTGTGTAACTAACCTATTGGTCTTCTAGGAAACTTTACCAAAAGTAGGGAATGCATTTTGCACATAGAAAAATATGTAAACAATCAAAGAACCAAACTTATAGGATGCAATTTTGGCCTTCCTAATGGCTTCCAAGTTTTTTGATAACTATTGTAGTTGTACCTCGGCAAGGTCATAAGAATGATCTATCTTTACAATTTTGTAACTTGAATCCACTGCCATACATGAAACACTATTTAGTCAGCTTGACTAAAAGAACTAATGGACAATGACTCTGACAACAAAGGCAATAGTCAGATCTAAAATAGTATTTATTGACATCCCTCTCTTATTCCACAAGGCACCTATATTATTTTCAATAACCTCCTTTGCATAGCTCAGTACACTCTTTGGTTAGTCAAGGGTAGGATACCCTGTTACTCTATGCATAATCCACTTAGAAATCTTGACTGGTTGACCCTCTAACCAAAGCTAGTTGTCATGTATACAACTTAGAATGATCCAAATTTATTTTTCTTTAAACATCCAAGGAAACTCTAGGGCATGCATTAACCCTTTTTTCTCAATAATCTTATTCTCCTCCCTCAGAACACCATTATTACATAGCCTACTATAGGTATCCCTAATCTCCATATTTTCTACCTCTCCAATATTTTTGGTATAGCAAGATCTCACATTTTGGATCATTAGAAACTTTGGTGATATCATAGATAGCATGCCAGGCGGATCTCCCTTGCATAATCTCAGGAATCTCTCAGAAAGGGGGCTGCCTTACATCATTACTAATTAAATAAACATTGAAAACGTCCTTCCCCTCTTTCCTAATAGTAGATGAAGAACTAGCTACCATTTTAATTTCCTATGGTTTGTGATAAACAAAACAACATAACTCGACACAAGCTGAATGCCTCTTAAATATGTAGAATGGTGTTGAGTAGTAGTTAGATCTAGTTTGCAAACACTAGAATCTCCTTTTCCTTATCACCGTTGTGATCTTTATGCTCTTCAAACTCTGGTAAGTGCAAATGAGTCAAAAATTGACTATATAACCCTTCAAATTTGACATTAATTGCTTAGTTCTTACACAACTGTAAGCTTGACTATCATAGGATTTTCAACGTGCTCAGCTAAAATATGTTGCAATGTCAAGATTGAAATCATCCTATCATAGGAAGAATTTAAGCTTGAAAAAATAAGTAAAATTTGACTATTTAACATTTTTAGTTTAAGTCATCTGATACAATAAGAGCTAATTATTCTTTCTTTCAAGACAAAGTGCTAATGATATTCTTGGTAGAAAACACTTTTAAATTAAATTCATTCCATGTCTCAAGGTAACAAATAATGATGGAAGAAATTACAAGAAAAGTTTTTTTGAAGATATAAAAAATTGATGAATCATGTTAGTATTAATTAATTCTAACTTGACATGCCTTTTGTTTTTCTCTATTTTCCTCTTTAGTTTAATTTGAGCGGTGGTGATAGTTGTCTTTTGTTTACATCTGTAATTCATGGATGTTTGGTTGTTTTAACTGATCTTTCACTGTTAATGCCCTATCAAGAGCCATTTTTACATTCAATTTCTTGTTTAGATGTATAACAAATGTAATATTCATTTTTTTATAGATAGAGAATAAAATGATATTTTTCAAAGCAACAATGACTACAATTTCTTCCATGCTCAGTAATAATATAGAGAACAATATATCTATAGAATAACTCTTACTCTTAATTTCATCATTGCATATTGACTCATGCATATTTATTCTTTTCAAATCTTAGATATTTGGAATTGATGCATAATATAACTTTTCAAATGTCAGCTCCACATGTACCTTTTATTTCCTAGTTGGGGGTGATGTGATCATTTAATTCATTAGATGAAAATACCTCATCTAAAATTGATATACTAAAATCTTCCTTCTTTCTCCATGTCTTGTTAATCTACACCTTTACTTTCTCAACATTGACCTGTTCTTTACCTTTAAAAAATTCTTTACTCAACATTGGTAACCTAGTTGGATAGTTTATGCTGATGTGACCAGTCTTGAGACAACTAAAGCATGTAATCTTACTCAACCATCTATTGTAGTTTCTTCTAAAATGTGTCCTTATGCCATTTATAGGAACATAACTTTGTCTATTTTTTTGATGTCCACTTGGTCTTAGATCTACATTCATATGCTTTTGTGTCCATACTTCTAACAATTGTAGTAGTATCCTTTAAATCTTGGGGTGCTCATGATCTTGGTATTGCATTGTTGTAGTTGTAGTAGTATCCTCTTTATTTTTTCTTGGGGTTATGATTGACAAATTTTCTCCTATAAAAAATTCTTGTATGACCTGATTCTCCACAATTATGACAAGTTGTTTTGTAGTTCTTACCTTTTTTATTCCTTTTCTCACCACTTTTAGATGATTCTCCTTATTCAGTATTAGTTTATCCCAATCCAACATTATCATTATTGGGTCTTGGTGAATCCATCAGTTTCTCAAAGTATTTTATGGCTTCACTTGGTTTGTTGAATCTTTTAATGAATTCCCTTTCTACTCTTAGTTCATTTTGCAATAGATCATTATATGACTTTAGAGTTGTGATCTCAATGTCCTTTCCATTCAATTCATGGTTTGCAAGCATCAATTGATTCATTGTATCCAATTGCATGTTAGCAAGCTTTTGCACATCTAATGTCTTGTCTTCAAGTCTCTTAGATAGTATTCTTTCATCTTCTTCAATCATGACTTTGTCTTCCTTAATTTTCTTTTTCATTTGAATTATCTCGCATAGAAATATTGATTTTACTTCATGTTCTCTTTTGAGATTTATGACTTCTTTAGTTAAGGCATTATTCTTTTTCATCAAATCTACAGCCACTGCATCAAATTCATTTGAGTTTTCATCCTCAAACAATCCAATTGTGTCTTCTTCTCTATATTGAGTGTCATTTTTTTGAATAGCCAATTCCTTTCTTCTCTTCAATGAATGATGCAATTCATCTCTTTCCTCCTTGAGTTGATGTAGGTTAAGTTGTATTTCAATCTTCTAGTTCTCAATAGTCTTTCCCAACTTGTAGATTTCTATCTTCAAGATCTTACCTCCAAAGCTGTAAAACTTTCCTTTGTAGAGAACTAAGATATGATACCAATTTTTGGAAATAACAATGGGAAAGTAAGTTTCAAGAGGGGTGGGGTGTCAATTAACACTTAAATTTTTTGCCTCTAAAACATATCACCAACATCCATCTCATAACTTAACATATAAATTGAAATAACTCAAAATGCATCACATACATAGCATTAAGTAACTAATACATAACACAATAAATTTGGTTACCTAGAAACCCTCTAATGAGAAGGCAAAACTGGGGTAGGGATGTCACCCACAAATCTTCACTACTATAGTTGTCAAGTGTGGCCTATTATGGTTACAATGTGTTTGATCATAATCTATGATCTACCTTGTTATAGGCTTACAAAGACCATTAGGTCTCACCTTGTTAAAGGATCTAAACTTACAATTAAGTAAGCACTTAGGTAAGAAATTTAAGAGATTTACAATATCCTATTAGGACTACTTGGTTAAGATATTTTCTCTATATCACCTATTAGAATAATTCAACAGCAAGATCCTTTGGTTAGCACCTTGTTGCTTCATGTCAGATCTCCTCCTTACTATTTAAACCTTGATCCTCCTAATCAAATATGTCTCCTATACCCTTTCACTTCTTCACCCTATTCTTCTCAAACTAATTTTGTAAAGTATAACTCTATCATAGCCATCTAGGCCACCATGAATGCCTTTTGAACTCTTAGTATTCATCTCCTTGCACACTTATACACTTCTTAGGGTTTAGCCTTCTTAAATAAACATTAGTGGTGATGGATTTGATGCAGGAGCATCTTAGATTTCCTTGAAATCTTACACATTTTTGTTCATTATGGCTAGTTACTACTGAGTTCAAGTTACTACCAAGTTCCAGTTACTGCTGAGTTCTAGTTACTGTGAAGTTCCAGTTGCTAGTGAGTTCCAGTTGTTGCCAAGCTGTCCAATTTTGGCTAAGCTTTCTAGTGTTGGTTGAGTGTTCCTTCATGTGTTGAGTGAGCTAGTTATGTGTTGATGCTCGGTTCCTTCTTTGACCAAGTTTTTTATGTTTTGGTTCTTAGTAGGAGTTGACTTTTATATTTAATTTGGATTGTGGATTTAATGATAGGATCTTATTTAGGGATGAGTGTTGACCATTTTGGGGTCATCCTTTCTTTCAATGTAATATTCTATAATCTTTTGTAATTCATTTTGGCAATTATTAATAGGGTGCTTAGGCTTAGGTTAAAGGTAGAACTTAGAGGACCTAGAAATTTTGAAGCATATGTGTCTAAAAATGTGAATTTGAAGTTGGATCCTAGATCTTGAAGTTGTTTTTTTGTATCTAGTCATAACCCAAAAAGCCTTACAATTGGGCATGTATGCTAATAATTAGAGTTTTTTTTGTTCTCTCTCTCTCTCTCTCTCTCTCTCTCTCTCTCTCTCTCTCTCTCTCTCTCTCTCTCTCTCTAGTGTTGTTCTCTATTTTTTTCTTCTATTTTTTTTTACTCTACAAGGTCGTTTGGATAGCTAGGTGTGCCCTTGGCCCTAGTTGCTTCATACCTCCTTGCATCAAGTGGTATCAAAGCTTGAGGGTTTTTTCTTGTGGATATTAGATTGTGTAGAATCCTAGGTGGATTTTTCTGTAGGGTTGCATAACTATGGATTTTTCCTATAAATTATAGAGGGTTACAAACTTGCAAGAACCTAATTGTAAAGATGGTTTGAGGTATAGGAAATGCTGATAATTACATTGAAACAAATTGAAGCCAAACTAGATGTTGTGAAGGTATCCTAGAGGAGAGGAGCACATCTTGATGATGTGAGTGACAATGAAGCAGTGGCATCGAACCCTAATCCATAACCTTAAGAAAATCAAGATGAGGAAATATTGTTGAGAGTATTGTCTAGGGTACATTAAAATCCTATTGTAGAAGTTGTTTCTTATGATGAAAAATTCAACATCAATGTTGTGTTGGATTGGATACTTCATATGGAAAAATTTTTTACATTTGAAAAAACTCCCAATAATAAGAAGGTGAGACTTGCAATTACTAGGTTGAAAGGTCACACTTCACTATGGTGGGAGCATTTAAAAACTAATAGACAAAGGAGACAAAAGGAGAAGAGTAGGACTTGGCTGAAAATGGTAAACAAGGTAAAGAAAAAATCCCTTCCTTCTAATTACCAAGTTAGCTTGTTGAGAAAGATGCAAAATTTGAGACAAAGAGACATGATTGTGAAGGAGTATACTAAGGAATTCTATAGATTGGACATTAGATTTGGACATGTGGATGATGATGTTGAGAAAATTGATAGATATCTAAATGGATTGAAATTTGAAATCTAAGACAAAATAAGTTTTGTGAAATTAGAAAGTGTGGAAGAAGCATACCAATATGCCTTGAAAGCTAAGGAGATCTTGACAAAGAAGCATGAACAAAGACAAAGAGGTAGAGGTAGATCTTGTGGATAAGGTGGTAGATTTGACTATTCTATGCAAGATAAGGAAAAATCTAAATGGAAAAGTGATGAAAAAATTGACATTAAATGGAAAGGTGGTGATTCTTATCAAGGAGGTATTAGTTCTTACTGAGGAAGAGGTAATTCTTATTCTAGAGGTGGTTTTCATGGTAATTGTTTTAGATGTGGTGAAGAAGGGCATATATATTTTGAATGTAGATCTTGTGAAAGTGGGAAATGTAACAAAAATGTTGTGGTTCTAGAATACACTGAGGGTTCACCAAGTGGACCTGAGGCTAGAGAAAATCTGATGGTGAGAAGAATCTCATGTAGCAAGGGAAGTGATGAGGAACTTGTCCTAAGAAGTATTTTCAAGACAAGATGTAAGATGGCTGGAAAATGTTGCAAGGTGGTCATTAAGAGTGGAAGTTCTAAAAATTTGGCATCAAAAGGATTCATTACAAAGTTATAGTTATAGAGTTTGAAGTATCCTAAACCCTATCATATTTCATGGATCAAAGATGAGCATAAGATATTGGCAAGTTAACAATGTATTATGAAATTCAAGATTGGGCATTATTTTGATGAAGTTCTATGTCATATTATGCCTATGGATTGTTGTCATATTTTGTTGGGTAGACCTTGGCAATATGATAGATATGATAGACATGATGGAAGATTGAATCAATATACTCTTTGGGTGAATGAGAGATAGAAAATATTGTTTCCTTCGATTGAAAGTCCAGATGAGGTTAATTGTACTACTGTGAGAATTTGCATTGTTAATGGAAAGCAATTTGAAAAGGAAGTGAAGAAGAATCAAATATATTTTTCCATAATTCCTAAGAGACCAAGTTTTGGTAGTAATGAGCGAGTAGCAAAATTTGGTAATAATTGAGTCACAATAGAAGCTAGTAATAATTGAGTGAGAGTAGATACTGGTAGAGATTGAGTACCGATTTAAATTGAAAAATTATTGATTGAGTACCAAGAGATTGTTACCGAGAATATACCTGATGGTTTACCACTAATGAGAAGTATAAGTCAGTGCATGGGTCTGATTCCTAGAGCTATTTTTTTGAATAAAACACCATATAAATTGACACCTAAAGAGAATAAAGAGCTTAACAGAAAAGTGCATTAATTGTTATAGAAGGATTTGATCAGAGAAAGTTTGAGTCCATGTGTTGTACCTGTTGTGCTAGTACCTAAGAAGAATGGAGAATGGAGAATGGAGAATTTATATTGATTCCAGAGCTATTAATAAGATCATAGTGAAATATATGTTTTCTATGACAAGGATGGATGACATAATAGATTGTATGAGTAGAGAAAAGTATTTTACCAAGATTGACTGAAGAGTGGCTACCATAATATCAGAATTAGGGAAGATGATGAATGGAAGACTAATTTCAAGAAAAAATATGGTTTGTATAAATGGTTGGTAATGTCTTTTGGTTTGACTAATACACCTAGTACTTTCATGAGGTTGATCAATGAGGTTCTCAAGATATTTTTTGGTAAGTTTGTGATTGTTTATTTGGATGACATTATGATATTTAGTAAGACTAAGGAAGAACATCTTGAGCATGTTAGACAAGTGTTTCAGATATTAAAAGAGGAAAAGTTGATGATTAACTTGAAAAAGTGTTCTTTTATGCAAGTAGAGATTGTCTACTTAGGATTTGTGATTTTAGATGATAGTTTGAGAATGGATCCTAAGAAGGTTAAAGCAATTTTGGAATGGCCTACACCTAAGAATGTGGATGAGGTAAGATCATTTCATGGTTTGGCTAGTTTTTATAGGAAGTTTATAAGGAATCTTAGTTCTATTTTTAATGCTATGACTGAGATAATGAGAGGAGACAAAAATGAATTCAAGTGGACACATGGAGCTGTTAATAGTTTTGAGACTTTGGAACAAAAGTTTGTTGAGTTACTTGTATTGGCTTTGCCTAATTTCAATAAGGTATTTCAAGTTGAATGTGATGCAAGTGGTAGTACAATAGGAGCTGTGTTGAGTCAAGAAGGTGAACCTATTGCTTTCTTTAGTGAGAAGTTTAATGATGCCAAAAGGAAGTATTATGTGCATGATCAAGAGTTTTATGTTATTATTCAAGCCTTGAAGAAGTGAAGACATTATTTGATTCCTAAGGAGTTTGTGTTTTATGAAAATCATAAAGCTTTATTGTACTTGGGAAGTCAACTTAAGTTGAATTAGAGGCATGTGAAGTGGATTGAGTACTTGTAGAGTTTCACATTTGTGATTAAGCATAAAAGTGGAGTCACTAAAAAAGTTGTTGATGCATTGAGTAGAAGACATTCTTTGATGATAGAGATGAAGGTTGAAGTTATTTGTTTTGATGAGATGAAGGAGTTGTATGATATTGATCCTGATTTTTTTGAGATGTGGAGAGAGTGCAAAGCACCTAGTTTGATAGAACAACCAAGTGTGATGAATATTTTATTCAAAAAGGTATTTTGTTTAAGGGAATTCAAAGGTGTATTCCTAAGAGTTCTACGAGGTTGAATTTGATTAAGGAAAAAAATAGTGGTGGATTGGTTGGACATTTTAGGATTGATAAGACATTAAGGTTGCTGAAGGATAAATATTATTGGCCACAAATGTATAAGGATGTTAAAAAATTGGTAAATAGTTGTGGAGTTTGTCAGGTTTCAAGAGGAGTAAGTCAAAATACTCATTTGTACATACCTATTTATGTTCCCGAGAAACCTTAGAGTGACATCAGTATGGAATTTGTTCTTGGATTACCTAAGACATAAAAGAGGTATGATTTTATATTTGGTGTTGTGGATAGATTTTCAAAGATAACACATTTCATACCATGTAAGAAGACATCAAATGCTAAGTATGTTGTTGAAATTTTCTTCAAAGAGATTGTTAGATTGCATGGATTACCAAGAAGTATTATTTTTGATAGAGATAGTAAGTTTGTTGGTTATTTTTGGAGAACTTTGTGGAAGAAGATGGGTATTGAGTTGAGGTTTAGTTCTACATTACATCTAAAAATTGATAGAAAAATAGAGGTTGTGAATAGAAGTTTGGGTAATTTGCTAAGATTATTAGTTGGAGATGAACCACATAATTGGGAGATGGTATTGGCACAAGCTAAGTTTGCATATAATAATTCTATGAATAGGAGTATAAGGAAAACACCTTTTGAGATTGTTACTAAAATGTAGCCTAGAGGAGTATCAGATCTAAGGGATGTTTCTAGTGAAGAGAAGTGTTGTAGGGGAAGAATTTGTTGATTTTATGGAGTCTTTGCATAAGGAAGTGAAACTGAAATTAAAATAAAGTAATCAAAAGCACAAGGAGAATTATGATAAGTCTAGAAGGCATCATATTTTTGAAGGTGGTGATGAGGTTATTGTTCATTTAAAGAAAGGAATATTTCCTATTGGAACATATAGTAAGTTGAAGATGAAGAAGTTTGGACCTTGTAAGATCTTGAAGAAGTTTGATAGTGGTAATGCTTATGAAGTTGAGTTACTTGATGACATGGATATATCTCCTATATTCAATGTTTTTAATTTGTATAAGTATCATGAGTTAGATGATGAATATATTGTATTAGATGATTACCCTAAGAAGAAGATTGAAGAATTTGAATAGGTATTCGATCAAAGAGTTGGTAAGAGAAAAAGAGGAAAATATTACTATGAGTATTTGGTGAAGCAGAAGAAAAGATCAATGGAAGATTATACATAGATTTCTCAATCTGAGTTGGATTCAACTCATGTTGTGACACCTCAATGATTCAAGAGAATCATTTCTTTCTACCCTTGTTGTTTTATGTAGGAGCATCCTAGGTTTCCTTGCAATCCTACTCATTTTCATTCATTCTACTAATTGCTGTCGAGTTCCAGTTGTTGCTGAGTTCTAGTTACTGCCAAGTTTCAGTTGCTGCTGGGTTCTAGTTGCTACCAAGTTCCAATTGATACCAAGCTATCTAATTTTGGATGAGCTTTCTAGTGTTGGCCAAGTGTTCTTTCTTGGGCTAAGTGAGCCAATTATTTTTTGATGCTCGATTCCTTCCTTAACCAGGTTGTTTGTGTTTTGGTTCTTAGTAGGAGCTGACTTTTGTATTTAATTTGGATCACGAATTTAATGATATGATATTGTTTAGGGATGAGTCTTGACCACTTTAGGGTTGACCTTTCTTGAATTTAATGTTCTAGAATCTTCTATAATCCATTTTGGCATGTATAAATAGGGTTCTTAGGCTTAGGTTAAAGGTAGAACATATAGAGGACCTAGAAAATTTGAAGCATATGTGTCTAAAAATGTGAATTTGAAGCTGGATCATGGATCTTGAAGTTTTATTTTGTATCTAGTCATAACCAAAAAGGCCTTATAACTAGACATGTATGCTGATAATTTGATGAATCAATAGAAGTGTTTTTTTTCTCTCTCTCCTTGGTGTTATTCTCTATTGTTTTCTTCCATTGTGTTTACTCTGCAAGGTGGTTTGGATAGCTAGGTGTGCCCTTGGCCTTAGTTATTTCATCCCTCCTTGCACTAGGATTAGGTAAGAATCAATGGTTGTGTTTGATCCTTATTTTTTCCTAAAGCTTCTGTCAACTTGATTGGTTGCATGTATTATTTAGGGATTCATAATATATCTCTATACTTATCTTATACAATCATAAAATATTATTTATATCAGCCCAAAAAATGGTTTACATAGAAGTTTGTGCCATTAAAAACATCTATGAGATAAACTATTTACTCAACATCCAAAGGCTCTAATGCTCAACCTTCACTATAATCTTAATGTTGTAACTCAACTTTTGAATAGCTTGGCACACTCTATTTTCTTAGCACCAAAATCACTTGGCACATACTATTTACTTGGCTCCCTCTATTGGCTTGACACCTAAATGACTCGGTACACATTGACTGCTTGGCACCTACTAGTGCTCAGCACTAAGTATCATATTATTTAGCATGTAGTATCTAAATAATTATGCTCAACATTCTTTGATTACTCAACATGCACTCTACACTTGACTTGCACTTTACTTAGTTGAATAATGACTAAGTCTTTTATCACTACTTTGTCAAAACTAATATGAGATTAACAACTCTTAGTACTATCAAGGACACAAAGAATCCATCAAGCCCCTAAGGGATTGAGACTTTGTTAACTCCCAAATCATAGTAAGACAAAGATTATTGATTGAATAGAAAGAAGAGGGGAGTGATTATATCACCTAATAGAGGGCACACTCTAGTATTACTCACTGAAAGATCTTCTATAAAAGATGGTATTGAAATAGTCTAACAAGGTGGTAATATGCTAGTCAACTGATCAAAAGACCCACCCATAGATCAATGTTCTTCTCATCATTATGGTAAGCTTTATCAAGGATGTGTTATCCATGTATAATACTTTAGAAAATTGTTATGCATGGCCCATAGATGAGATTTAGCATATGTACATGTGAAGGAATGAGAGACCCAATGTTAAGGATGCTCACTTCCTAAATTGATTGTGTGCATAGAGAATCCATTCTTTAGGATTGTGCATAATGTTAGAAAGTAAAGTCCACCAAGATAACTAAGATGGGGGGAGGGGTGAATCAATTATGCAATTAAAAAAAAATTCATTATTATTATTAATTTAAAAAAATGTAAATAATAGATGCAACAACCATAGAAATATCACCATGCACAATAAGACCATATTTGTTAACTAGGGAAACCCTTGATTCGAGGGAAAACAGCAGTGGGGATGGTACCCACAAAATGATGTACTAATATATAAGTTCCTTAAAAGAGGATGGACCTTGTTAAGAGTCAATGAAATACATTTAGTACATATTAGTCCTTGTTAGGAGACTTTAAATTCCTATTAGGAGATTCCAACCCTATTAGGAGTTGATTAGGAAGACAATTGAACCCACTATCCAAACAACCTTTGTATTATCCTAATGAATAATACAATTGTACATCAAAATTGTGCAACCAAAACTTCTTTTCCAAATACAATTATTTTTCATCTCACCATGCCTCATTGCACCAACCACTTCCCTGATCAAAATATATTCATTGTTAGGTTCATTGGATCTCATATACAAGTTCACATGCTTGCATTTACACAAAAATCTCTACTGGATCTCACTTATCTACTTTACCACAAGGAAATGACCTTTCCTTGATACCAACTCCTAGAATAAGTTATTAAGGTGGCCTTGAGGATTTCTCAATTTATAATAATAATATAGGACTTACTTAAGATATTACATTTATGTATTACATTACATCTTTACACTTTTTACCAGATTATATACAACTGTTGGCTCACATTCTTCATAACTCTTCACTCGATGCTCATCCAAATATTCATATTAATCATGTCTTCTACCTCTTTCTAAGTCCAATTAACTAGATTCTATGCTTTTTAGGAGATATAATCAAAATATCGGTAACTGTTATCTAGAAACTCTATCTAAACATTGCCTTCACTAAAATCATCATAACGTTGTCTTGTCTTCATATTTCCATATTTTCTCTTATGTATAGCATCAATAAACTCTATAGAGAATTATCCCAAGTCATCTTAAGGTCATCTTCATTCCTTGAATCTTGGAAAGTCAAAATTTGTTTTTTGCTCTGTCAATCTTCACAAAATAAGGTCAGTCTATTGACATAAATGACAAACTTTGTCATGAATACAACTCACAACCTCTGAATCATGTCCCCATCAATGCTAGGATACTCCCTCATAGGAATATTATTAGTGTAATTTGCCACAAAGGAACCCAAAAGGATGAGTCTAAATGTTACCCACAAAGGAACCCAAAAGGATGAGTCTAAACGTTACTAAGTTTAGTGAATAATTTTTTTTTTAACATAACATCTTCTTAATAAGCTTTCTTGGATCATAGGTTTAGAGTCCCAATAGGTCCCCTTAAATAATATTACTTAATTTCCTTTTCTAATATTCATCCTTAGTACTTAAGTTAATCCATATATTAATTTTACGTCTACTTATGATTTGGTACCTTGTCCATTATAATATTCATTTCTAAATCAGGAACTACTATTATAATTCATATAATTAAATGCATCTACGTAACTTGCAATAAGGATTCATGAAACATAATAAAATCATCAACCATACATGTAAATCAATTCATCTTATATGTACTAATTACTTAGATATTTCTTTCCATCACATTATGAAGAGTACATGGTGCATCATACATTTATCTATAAAAAAGGAGTTTACAATGTCATGCGATAACTTCATTTATCCTTTGACATAATACAATATATTCACATGTACCTTCATTTCTGCTAGAGATACCCTTTAACCTCTTACATAGATTTTTGTTTCATGATATGTATACAAATGAATTTTAATTTCTTCAAGATTTTACATTAAAATATTAAATTTATTGCTTTCAATGAAGTGTCACAAATGGACTTAAATAACCAATCTTCAACATCTTCCCAACAAGGACCCATATAAATCCATCCATGAAAAATCAAACAGTACCTTGAAAATATTTTTTCACCCAACCACATGGAGCCATAAATAGACCACTACCCTGAGCTAGGAGATAAGACCATGATTCACATAAGTTCTAAGGTAATCTAAGGCTTATGTCCCAAAATCAAAGTACAAAGGTAACATAAGGGAACACGAAGGAATAATGCTCAATATGAAATCAAAAATCATGTGGAAAACAAGAGGGAAAAATAGAGTGAGGGGTTCAACCACATCTAGGTGAGTATCATCATACTTTCCTAAGGTGTTAGGATCAACCTCCCAAACTTAAGGCCATCTTGCTACACAAAATGCCTTTTCCTTGAGTACTCCAACAAGGATAGACATGACCAAGTCATGTTGGGATCAATCTCTTAGATTAGGGACCTATAAGTCATGTATAATTTCCCTTCAAAAATACTTCCACAATTATCTTTTTTAGTGTGCAAATCCACAAACCCAACCCATAAGTTTATTTATTATTATATTATCACTTATTAGCTAACTCACAAATGGAACCAATCTATGTAAAGCTTTGACCTATGGTGATCCACTCACTTAGGGTTTATACCTTACTCATCAAAAGAATCAAAAAGCACAAAGAGTTATAGGGAACAATAACCTAGGGTTCCATTCCCCTAGTCCACACCCCTAACTCATACATCAAAGTATATTCACATGAAAAACATCATAGAATTACAAAGATATAAGAAAATTCATTTTCCAAGGATCCACAAAATCCACAAGCCTATGGTGATCCAAATTTTTTTAGTTTGGAATCCAACTCAATCATACAAAAGAGAGAAGACTAGTTTAGGGCACGCTTATAGGCTAATCCACTAAACCCTAATTCATCATGTAAGATGTACAATCATTCATAATACACCTTTCAAGAATGGATATCATATTTCTGAAAAGTAATTTCCTTAGAAGTAGACACAAGGTTACAAAAAACCAAAGGGATAAGCTAAATTGTTGATTCTTGAAAATTGGTTAAGTTTGAATTTCCTTAAAACCTAAAAATCTATAATCTTTATTTTAAATCCCATGAGGCTGAAACCTATCTATAAAGGTGTATGATATATAACATAAAATGTAACTAAAGTATAAGAAAGGAAAATTATGCCACTTATACTTAAATTCTCATTTAATGTTATACATTGGTGTTGAAATTGGGCTCTAAGGGTCAAAATTTGCCTATTTGGTTAAGAAATTCTAGTGTTGCACATTTGTTCATTACTCCTATACTTTTGTTTCATATTCCTATGCATAAATACATTAATGATATGATTTAATCCATTATACTTGTGCATCTACTCACCATAACCACAATTTTGTTCAATAATGTTGTGCTTTTGTTTTATATTGTTAGACAAGTTGTCAATCTAAAAAACTACGCATTTGTACAATATTATTGCACATTTGTTCCAAAGAACTCAAAAAAAGAAGAAGAATGCTATGAATTAAAATTCCAAGAATCATATTGAATAATGAAGAGGTTCCTTACCATTTTAAAATGGTATCCCAAATTAGAATCTCTAGTAGTATTCATCCATGGGAGTTTACTTCATATAAAACTAGTATGATTTGCAAAACATGACCAAAAGAAATAAGCATAGATTGAACATATCACAATCATGGAAATTAACCATAGATATTTATTACTATATTTCTAGGACTAAAATACATTCGAACTTCATTCCAAAATAGACAAGGAAAAACAACATAGAATGCACAGAGAAGAATTTCTAGTGTTCCGGTTTATGCTTCAAGGTATGAATTCATCTAAATTTCATCCAAGGTTTCAGAGTTTAAGAGAGGAAGGAATAATCATGGCCTACTTGGATTCAAGGTTGTATGTTGAATCATAATTTGATGCTTCTCTAATTCCTTGGTTTTTCCTCGTAAAGTCTCCAATTCCTTTTGTAATTCTCCCTCCTTTGTTCCAACAAGGTATGTGTAGGATCATGGTCAACCAAACTATGACCTTAAGTGGCAGTGAAAAAACCAACAAATTAGGGTTATGTTAACTTCACACGTAATTATAAAGACTTTATGGGCTTTATATCAAAAGTTATAAGAAAAGAATCTTTAAGAAATTGAATCTAGTTTATAAATTACTAGGTCTTATCTCGAAAAAAATTATTTGATTAGTCAAAATTTTGAATTTTAATGTAGTAGTACAAGACTTTTAGGGAAAAATAAAAAGTAGGTGTATTCTTGACCACCTTAATCAAAATCAAATGATAATATTTTTTAATATAATTATAGATATAAAAAGTAGACTCATTCTTTGATGTGACCCATATTATTGGGTATTTTTATTCCAAATCAATCATTAAATATGAATTTTATACTATAACTTTTTAGAATAAAAAAAATTCTATTTCTAACCATCTTAACTAATTGAAAACTTTACAAAATTAAAAAAAAAATTCTTATATCAGGCGAAGCATAGAATGTGACGCAACTTTTGGATTTCAAAAATGTTATACCATTTGAAAGTTATAGCTTTTTTCAATCAATATGTCAATCGTCAATTTACAAACATCTTCATTAGAAGTTAACTAATAAATACTTATTGAACTGATAATTTGACATCAATTATATTGATGGAATCTTGAGAGTGTTCTTGAAAAACCCTTTTTCATTTCATTGAATTTGGATGAAAAAATTTGTAAGATGGCCAGTCAAAGTTTTAATGTTAGGGAAACATGTTTCAAACACATTTTTTGTGTTGATCAAAGAGGTTTGGTAAATACCAAGCCTAATCAGGTACCTAAAATGTGCTGGCAAAATACAAAATTTTAAAAATTGAGATAGTGGGAACTGATTGTACATTATAAACCAAAAGCTTACAAACATATTTAAATATGCTTATTTTTAATTTTATTACTATATATTAAATAAAAAATTTTATTCTTATAATATTATATATGATATTAAATATGATTGGATAGTATATCATAGTACTATATATTATTATATATTAGCTATAGATTATTATAATATTAAATATATATTATTACATATACTACTATAATATATATTTCAACATAGTATTAGAAATTATTACATGGTATTATATAGTTTATTAAATTACAATATGATTAATTACCATATGTCCCTAGTGGTCCTAGGACCCCTAAGGACACATGTTATGATGCAATAGGTTGAATGAGGTCATAGGTTAGCCTACAACCCCATTTGATCCATATGATCAATTACCATATGTCCCTAGGGGTCCTAGGGACACATGTCATGATGTAATAGGTCAAAGAGGATCATAGGTTAGCTTACAACCCCATTCAAACAATGTGATTGATTACCATATGTCCCTAGGGTCCTAGGATCCCTTGGGACACGTCATAATGAAATGGGTTGAATGGGGTCATAGGTTAGCTTATGACCCCATTTGAACCATATGCTTGATTACCACATGTCCACTTGTCACAATGCAATGGGTTGAATGGGGTCATAGGTTAGCCTACAACCTCATTCGACCCATATGATCGATTATCATATGTCCCTAGGGGTCCTAGGACCCCTAGGGATACATTTCATGATGTAATAGGTTGAATGGTGTTGTAGGTTAGCCTATGACCCCATTCAACCAATATGATTGATTACATTACTATATAATAATAATAAATTACTAAATTATATAATAATAATATATTACTATATTATATAATACTAATTGATTTCCCACACTTTCCCAATTCATTTCCCTCCAATTTTTGGGCAATGATTTTGAGTACCTAATATCATATCAAGTATCTAATCTTTGAATTGGATACACGATAATATCAGATACTTGATATGAAATTAGAGATCGGGTACCCAAATCTTTTTACTGATAGACTTTTCCCAAAATATTCTCTATCACTAAAGACCCCATAATCACATTTTTTCATGGGTTTGGAGAAAAAAGTTTGTTTGGGGCCTATTGTTTGAAAAGGTTGCTACGAGATTTGATTAGGTGTCTATTATTGTTGTGTAAATGGGGAGCAATAGTCGTCAAAAGGATAAATGCAAAATGAAGGTATCAAATGAAGACATTGCAACATATCTTCATTGCAACATATAGGGAAAGAGACAAGATAAATCACCAAAGGAAGATACAAGGTATGTTAAATGTGAATCAAGTTGATGATGTATTGATTGAAGGTGAAATCATAGAGTTAGAAAATAAATATGTTGAGTTATGGAGTGAAAATATACAAATTGATAATGATAATGCTGGGATTGAAAATATAGAGAATTAAAATTTGCTAGTTCATAATGTAAATGCCATGATTGACCATGTCAAAAATTAAAATGCATAGGAATGTTACATATCTCCTAATTATAACTGAAATGAATATCCTAGAACACCAAAATGGATAATTGAAATTGATGAAGCAATTATTATTAATTTGGAAGGAAAAAAATCACAAAGAACCATTCAGTTATGGGCTTCAAGACTTTACAAGATATTTTTTGGCAACAAGATAGTGGTGGAGCAATGTCAACTTTTTATGTACTTATTAAAGATGCAAAAGATAAGACCTATGCTTTCCAAATTGAAGATTCGTGTTAATAAGAAAATGGAAAGAAATGCCATTATTGTGAAGAATCTTTTCAGTGCTCTCAATAGCATTGGGAAAAATAGCAGGGAGAAGGATAAGAGAGCTACTCAAATGGTTATCACAATCTCTTTGGTAAGTCATCATTTGAGAAAGGATAGATATACGAGAAAAACTTGTATTGACTTGAACCTAAATCATACTACTTTGAGAAGAGCTCTTACTAGACAAGAGAAAATTAATGATCCTCTTCAAAATCATATATGAGCTTTTAGTGGGAGACTTTCACATTTTGATAAAAAACTAACTAATGATGTGAAGCAAGAAATTAAATAATTTTGGTACTCTAGCTCAAGAGTCTCACACAATGCTAAAGATGTGTTGAGTTGAGAATTAGCATTAGAGATGGCACAAAATATCCTAAATGTTATTTGAAGCTAAGTCAAACTATGTTGTTCAATGAATTTATAAAGAGCCATAGAAGATTGCATATATCATAAAGCGATTTTGAATCCTCGAAGCCAATTTTTTGTGTGCCACATAAGATTTGAAATACATGTTGTTGCAAATATCATATGGATTTTCCTATGCACCATGAACTATTACACTCCATTCCTTCTACTTTTCATAGTAATGAAATTCTGGAGAATTGTGGTGCCAGTGAGCTTCCAAAATCATCAAGAGAGTTGCTAGATCATTTTTTATGTCCTAGAGTTGATAGTTGTTTCTTTTATAGAAATGATTTCTTAAATGAGAAGTGTTTAGAATGTGGTTGCTTATCCAAGTTTGGCACATGTTTCTATGACGGGTGTGAACAAGATCTTGGGAAGAAAATAGTAAAACAAAAATGGTATATGAAACAATGAAATACACATTAAAGAGTGGAGGTGAGGGCTTTAGATGCAAATTGGTTGTAAAAGAAATTAGTGTGGCTAGTTTTACTTTAGATTTCAAGATAAATATTTTCTACAATTTTACAAGGCATAATCATAGGTCTCAGTACTTGGATCAGCAATTTAGAATGTGTAAGGAGACTTTTCCTATTGGCAAAATTATATCAAATTTTGACTTTGTAGAGAACTACACATTGCAGCCCCAAAATGAGACATAATATTAGTATTAAAAATTCATTTAGATTGCTATTTTTGTCCACATAACATATAGACATGCCCCTGATAGTGCAAAAGATATTGAAAGATTATTAGAGAGGACCATTTTTACATGAGTGATGATAGATCTCACTCTCACGAGTTTGTGCAACATTGTTTCGAGAATTATTTTGATTTCTTATAGGATCATCACATTTCTAAGGATAGACATATCATTTGGTCATATAATTGTAAAAGTCAATTCAAGAATGCTTGCATGTTTTATTGGTTGTGTAGGATGCACGTAGAGAGCAGGGTGACTCATATTTGGATTTTTTTTAGTCTAGCCATGGGAAAGGGGAACATTATGCATCAAAGGCACGTGTGAAGAGAGCTCTAGTTGAGGAGCAATTGAAAATTTCAGGAGTAGAGCTTCTTGATGCTTGTAGTATTGTTGATTGGTGTAGTTCAACATTATCACAAGGGGGGATTCTTGATTTAGTAGTACACAAGTTCTTTTGGTTGGTTGAAGAAGGGTCCATAACTAATAGATTAGATTGTGCTATTGTTAGAGATTCATAAAAAATGCATTCATTTCAAAGCTCTAATTCTAGTACATGGACCATTTGGACAAGATAGCTAGCTTTCTTTTATCCTAGTTTTTTTTAGTGTGATTGGGACCACTATGAGTCAAGTGAGTGGGTGGATACATGGGCTCCATGTTATCTTACTACATTATCTATCATACCCTCTATTAGAAATGATGACATAGAAAGTACAATTGAGCATAACCATCTATCGAATCTTCTTTAGCTAGGACATGTCTTTGCATTAGTTGCACCACATGGGAATGATGAAAAATTAGATTACTAATTAGCATGTTGTGTAAGAGGTAAAAAAAATCTTGCACAACTAATTACAAATGATGATGGATTTACATATCCTATTGGTTAAGTTGTTGCTGGAACATGGCTATAGACATACATGCTTAGAAGGAATGAAATTCCCTCATTCCAAGACTATTAGAAGAACAAAATAATTATCATATAATCACATCTTATTATAGAAACAAATGTGAAGTTGTTGAAGCATCAAGGACAGTCATCTTGAGGTCTATAATAATCTATCTCATTTCTGAGAGATCACATTCCTTTTGGATTCGACATAGCAATCTCACTTGATGCCAACACTTGTAATGTGCCTAAGTTCATTGTTGCATCACTATGTAACTTTGGAATCTATGATATTGGAATTGAATTTTTAGTTCTATTAGCTATAGATGGGTGGGTAAACCCTACTGAAATTCTTGTTTTGGCCATGGTAAGCCTCTAACATTTGTGGCCACCTCATACTGAAGAGTCTCTAATGTGCTCTAAGTGCATTTAGAGGTCAATCTTCTAAGGGTTGTAACCTAGAGCTCATGGGGGCTATTTGTGATATATGAAATTCTATAAGATGACCATGTTGGGGTCTACAATAACTTATCCCATTTTAGAGAGATCACATTTTTTTTGGCTTTGACACAATGATCTCACTCAATGCCAAAAATTGTAGTGTGCCTCAGTTCATTGGTCTATCACCATGTAACTTTGAAACCACTAATCTTGGCATCAATTCATTAGCACCATTAGCTTTGTATGGTTAGGTGAGCCCTAGTGACAATATTTTTTGACCACAAAGATCCTACAACATTCATGGCTACCCTGTACTAAAGAGTCTCCAAGTTACTCTAATTATGTTTGGAAGTCAATCTTTCGAGGGTCAAAACTCAGAGCTCATGGGGATACTAGTGAAACATCAAATGTTACAAGATGGTCATGTCAAGGTATACAATCACCTATCTCATTTTGGAGAGATCACATTCTTTTTGGATTCGACATAGTGATCTCACTCGATGCCAAAACTTATAGTGTGCCTCAATTCATTGGTGCATCACTGCATAACTTTGAAATTGCTAATCTTAGCATTGAATCATTAGTGCCATTATCTTTGGATGGGTGGGTGAAACCTAGTAACAAAATTTTTTCTACCACAAATAGCCTAACACATTTGCCGCCGCCCCGTATTGAAGAGTCTCCAAGGTGCTCTAAATGCATTTGGAGGTTGATCTTCTAAGGATTGTAACTTAGAGCTCATGGGGGTTATCATCAAAATATTGAATGCTAAAGGATGGTCATGTTGAGGTCTACAATAACCTATCTCATTTTGGAGAGATCACATTCTATTTGGATTCGATATAGTGATCTCACTTGATACCAAAACTTGTAGTGTGCCTCAGTTCATTGGTGTATCACTACACAACTTTGAAACTACTGATCTTGGCATCAAATTTCTAGTGCGATTAGCTTCAAGTGGGTAGGTGAAGCCTATTAAAACCCTTTTTCAAGCCATGGAGAGCCTCCAACATTCATGGCCACCCCATACTGAAGAGTCTCCAAGGTGCTCTAAGTGCATTTGGAGATTGATCTTTCGAGGGTCGTAACTTATTGCTTGTAGCGATATCGATGAAATTTATAATGCTATAGGATGGTCATGTTGAGGTTTATAATAACCTATCTCATTTTAGAGAGATCACATTCTATTTGGATTCAACATAATGATCTTGCCTGATGCCAAAACTTGTAGTATACCTTAGTTCATTGGTACATCACTATGTAACTTTGAAACTACTAATCTTGGCATCAAATTGTCAATGCCTAAACCCTAGTGACACCCATTTTTTTCCCATGGAGAGCCTCCAAAATTTATAGCCACCCCATAATGAAGAGTCCCTAGGGTGCTTTAAGTGCATTTGGAGGTTGATCTTCTGAGGGTTTTTGTAATGGACACCCTTGGATGTCCCAAAAAACTAAACCAAATTGCTGAAAGGAATTATGTCAAACAGTTTGCATTCAACTTCTTAAAACCCCTTATAACTCTGGAAATCAAACATTTATTTGTTTGTTGTGTTTCATGCATGGAATTGGTATCATACAACATAAACAAGAAAGAAACTACAATAATATGCAAAGTGGAAATGAACTGCTGCTAATAAAATGTTATTTTCAGAATTCATAAAACCAAATACATGGCAGATTTATCAACTCACTAATTACTTCAGCAATATTGTCATAATACTCCAGCCCATGCTTATGAACTTGCTGCTACAATAATTTGTCCTCCAATCAGTCCACTACCTTCATAATACCATTCCCTCCAAGCAGCATAAGCGTCAGACAAGTAGTGAAGAAGATATGAGCAAAATATCAAATCTGCCTGTAGCCGGAAATGCAACTAAACTGCCTGAGAATGAAGCCAATAAGAAAGAATTCCAAAGGCCAAACCCCAAGGGAATGACATCTAGAATGTTACAAGAGATGATAGATGTCCTCAAATGCCAAGAACAAAGCTGCAACTCACACACCGATTTCTTCTGATATTCAACCTGCCTAATGAAGCTACAAATGCTTCCTTTTATTCTATTCCCACGGGTCCGCTCAACTCATATGAGCAATGTGGGATAAAGATGTGTAATATAAAACATATATTAAAATACCCCTTATGTCTCCCTTGGGTACACATCACCATAAAATAAATATTAAAGTAACACTTTAATATTTTACAATTAAATTAGACGTTACTTTAATAAAACTTCAGGCATTAAAATGTATTAGCAATCGGACTCAGAATAATGCGAGTGATAGCTCATCGAAAAGCTCTCACCAAGGAGTATCGAATCCAATCACCAAAATTGACCTACACTATGTCTTGCCAACTTACTAAAAATAGTAAGTATGCCTGAAACTGAGTAAATCAACTTTGTTTTGGCCCAAACTGGAAATGACTAGGCCAAAACACTCCAAGATCCCATTAAACCCTTCATTAGCCCTCGAGACCATGTAGAACAAGGCTAACGCACACACACTTGGTCAACTACTAAAATGGGGACATTACAGTCCACCCCCCTTGAAATTTCTTGTCCTCAAGCAATCTCAGTCTAGCCTGCTGAATAACCTGCTCACTCTCCCATGTAGAATCTTCCTCCGACAGATCTTTCCATCTAACCAAATACTCCTTCACTATCCTATTTCTAAGCTTCCTCTCTCTGGTATCTAGAATAGCCTCAGGTACTAACACAAGCTTCCCCTCCTCATCCAAAGGGGGTAAATCTACAGAAGGCACTACACTCTGACCAATGGCTTTCTTAAGCCTAGACACATGAAACACATTGTGTACTCGATTGCCCTCTGGAAGCTCAAGCTCATAGGTGACTTTGCCCACTTTTCGAATCACCCTGTAGGGACCATAAAATCTAGGTTTCAAATTTTTAGCTCCGCTCTTGTTGAGTGATGACTGTCTATATGGTTGTAGCCTCAAGTAAACCATATCCCCTACCTTGAAACTGCGCTCTATTCGGTGCTGATTAGCATACAATTTCTGTTGATTCTGGGCCTGTTGTATATTCTCTTTGAGCACTTTTAGGATGTCCTGACTATCTTGCAATAAGTTTTTGTCTTTGGGCACTCTACTATCCCCCAAAACTAAATCCATGAAGCTAGGTGCTTCATAACCATAGAGTGCCATGAAAGAGTCATCTTGATGGACATATGATAAGTGGTGTTATAACAATACTCTCCCATATGCAACCATCTGATCCAAGCCTTTTGTTGTGTAGTTACATAGTTCCTCAAATATCCTTCCACCCATTTATTCACAATCTCTGTTTGTCCATCTGTTTGCGGATGATAACTAGTGCTAGGTGTAAGATCTGTACCACACAACCTAAACAACTCTTGCCAAAAAAACACTCATAAACTTACTATCCCGGTCATTGACAATGAATCTGGGCAACCCATGTAACCTGAATATCTCTTTAAAGAAAAGATCTGCCACCTGTGCTGCTGTGTAAGTGGACGGAATAGCAATGAAGTGAGCAAACTTTGTCAAGCGGTCCACCACCACATAGATGCAATCCCTTCCTTGCACTCGTGGTAAACCAGTGATGAAGTCCATCAAAATACTTTCCCATTTCCTATCAGGAATGGGCAAGGGCTGTAATAAACCTGCAAGAAATGTGTGTTCTCCCTTATTCTGTTGACAAACCACACACTCCTTGACATACCTCTGAACATCATCCTTGAGCCCTTTCCATGAAAACCGCTCTTAGATCTGCCTATAGGTCTTGAAGACCCTTGAATGTCCAATTGGGGGTGCATCATGAAATACCTTCAGTATCGCCTCTCTCAAATGTGATGACAGAATCAAATAAACCCTGTCCTGAACTCTGATCAATCCATCTATCACCTCAAAGCGATCATCCTGTATGGTACCTAAAATCAATCCAGAAGCCCAAGCATCTCTGACATACTCTTCTATAATCCGATCTCTCCAATCTCCTAAAATCTCTGCCAGAGCACATAAGTGAGGTCTCTGAGATAAGGCATCAGCCACCACATTTTTTTTTACCTTTGACAAACTCTATGTCAAAGTCATAAGCCTGCAATTTAGTCACCCATTTTTGTTTCCGGTCATTAAGATCACACTGGCTCATGAAGTATTTAATACTGTTGTGATTAGTCTTGATCACAAAATGTCCACCTACCAAATATGATCGAAATTTGGCCAATGCATGCATTATGGCCAACATCTCCCGATCATAGATAGAATAACTTTTCTCAACTCCTCGGAGCTTCCTACTCTCAAATGCAATGGGATGCTTCTCCTGCATCAATACTGGTCCAATCCCATCACCTGATGCATCACAATGAAGCTCAAAAGGCTTCATGAAATCTGGTAGAGCTAGAACTGGACATGAAGACATTACCTGCTTGAAATGCTCAAAACACCTCTGTGCTGCCCTTGTCCACACGAAGGCTCCTTTCCTGGTAAGATCTGTCAAGGGTGTAGCAATCTATGAGAATCCCTTAACAAACCTCCTATAAAAACCACATAAACCAAAGAATCCCTTAAGCTGTGTAAGGTTTGTGGGAGTAGGCCATTCTACAATAGCTCTAATCTTTTTGGGATCAACTTGAACACCATCTGCACTAATGATATGTCCCAGGTAAAGGAGCTCAGTCATGCAAAACTCACATTTAGATTCCTTGGCATTCAATGACTCTCTCTCCAGAATAGATAACACCTCCTCTAGATGATGTAAGTGCTCCTCCCAGGTCTTACTAAAGACCAAGATGTCATCAAAGAAGATCAAGACAAATCTCCTCAGCTGCTTCCTGAATACCTGGTTCATACAACTTTGAAATGTAGCAGGTGCATTGGTTAGACCAAATGGCATAACCATGAACTCAAAGTGGCCATAGTGACATCGGAAGGCTATTTTCTCAATGTCCTTTGCTCTCATCCTGATCTAATGGTATCCGGATCACAAATCAATTTTGGTGAAGAAGCATGCCCCATGCAACCCATCAATCAGCTCATCAATCCTAGGAATGGGATACCTGTTTTTAATTGTTTTCTTATTCAGTGCCCTGTAATTGATGCACATGCGCATCGTCCCATCCTTCTTCTTTACCAATACTACTGCTGAAGCAAAAGGGCTTTTACTGGGCCTGATATGCCCCATCTCCAACAAATCCTTAATCGCCTTCTCTATCTCATCCTTGTGTTTCTTAGGATGATGATAGGGAGTAATCATAACTGGTTTGGCTCCCTCCTCGAGCTCAATAACATGTTCCATCCCTCTTTCAGGAGGAACCCCATGAGGAATATCGCTAAATACTTTAGCGTGTCTATCAAGTATCTTCTGGAAATCTAGTGGATGACTCTTTTCTTGTGGCTCTGGTGAAGTTGGCATAATGTGGCACTCTGCCACCCACTCTATGTCATCATGATGAAAAAGTCTTTGCATTCTCCTCAAGGACACTACTCTGCAACCTCCATCTGAAAGCCCTCTAAGTACCACAGTTCTGCCCTCATGTTAGAATCTCATCTCCAATTTTGCTAGATTGAGTGTGAACTCAACTAGTGAAGCCATCCATGTCATGCCGAGGATGACATCATAATCTCCCATTTCCACAACATAGAACTCATCCTCCAACTCGTAGCCATCTCCAAACCTAATGTGAAGATTAGATATCTTCCGAGTGCATAATAACTTATCACCGTTAGCCACCATGACTCTAAACCCATCATGCTCCTCTGTCTCTAACCCTCTCCTAGCTACCAACTGTGCATCTATGAAGTTATGTGTAGCCCCAGTGTCAATAAGAGATATCACTTTCTGCCCTTGGATAGTACCCCTGACCTTAAATGTGATTGCCTTTTGGGCCCTTGTCAAGCGTGCCAATGATCTATCATCCTTAGGAATGTTTCTCTCCTCTATAGTGTTACCCTCATCTGAATCAGAGTGCTGATCCTCCCCTTTTGACTCTGACTCTTTTGCTGAAAAATACTCCATTTGATTTGCCTTAGCCTTGAGAGAACATTTATGAGATAAGTCCCAAGGCTCTCTACAATGGAAGCACAGCTTCTTCTTTCGAAGTTCATTCAAGGTTTCATTGTCTAGTCCTTTTGATCCTTCTTTGGGTTTGCTATACTCTTTCTAAAATGATTTTTTGTCTTTGTCCTTGCGGTAGGAAGAATCTGTTGAATGGTTTTTTCCTTTGTATACCGAAGGGGCTAAATCTCGTGCCTTTTTAGTTGCTTCAACTAACATGAGTGGATCATGTCCCTTCACCTAACCTTGTAATGGATCAACAAGACCATCACAAAATAACACCACAAATCTCCTAGGAGAGATATCAGTAACAAGTACAGACAAGCACTAAAACTCGGCAATGTAAGCATCCATAGAACTTGACTGTTTTAACTGTGCTAGCTCCTTGAAATGTAACTCGGGATCCTTAGTGTCAAATCTCTCAATCAATGTTTCGATGAATTCCTCATAGGATGTAATCTGATTATGCCCCAAAGTCACCATGCCATGATGCCACCATTCATGTACAACGCCATCCAAGTGCATAGCCACATACTTGATAGCCTCCTCCTTAGGCATAGGATTTAGCTACAAGTATGTATCTACCTTCTGCACCCAAGCTCGTGCAGTCATCTTCCCTGAAGCATCATAATAAGGTAAAGAAAGTTTTCCAACTTTCTTCCTTAGCTCAAAGTTTTGATTCCTCCCTCCTGCTTTAGGCATGTGTCTCATCCTCAAGTCCATATAATCTCTAAGAGAAATATCCGCCTGAAACTCTGGTCCACTAGCCTCCCAGTCGCTCCTGAACTGATCCTGTAACTTGGTAATCTGTGGTTCATTTACTGGTTGAACTGGATCTTTGGGTGGAAAAGTGGGTAGAAGAGGTCTTGAGCTCGTAGTCTGTGCTGGGCGTGCAACGTGTCTAAAGTTATCAGCCTCATTCCCATTGTTGCCATGTCCATTATTACCATTAATGTTATTCTCAGGACCATTGTTGTTGCCTTGGCCTTCATGATTATTGTTTCCCCCATTGTTATTGTTTCTCTCGTTGTTATTGTTTCTATTGTTGGCATCACCTGGATTAATATTGAGACCCATCTGTCTAGCCATGAGCTGCAACATCATGTCCATTCACCTATTCTGCTCCTGTTACATATGCTGCCCCTGCTCTAATGTATCCAGTAACTATCAGAACAGTACCTCCCCCTGATTTGGACCAGCATTTCTACCTCCGCCTAATCCTGTATTCCTGTCATCTCGATCACCCATATTATTGTCCTAATCAAAAAATATCTCCTCTGTGTCTGTATGGTTGAATTCAATGTCCCCCTACACAGATGTACTAGACTGTTTTCTTTGCAAGTCTGAAATCCTATTTTGTCTTGCTCTGGTATCGCAGAAATTATAAGACCCCTGTCGCATGCTCAAACATAAATGCTTAGCCTATGTTTTTTACTTACTTTTTCCCTCTATCCGGCTGTTCCAAATTCCCTATAAGACCTCCATAGGATGGCAAGACTTATAGCTCTGATACCACTGTAATGGACACCCTTGGATGTCCCAAAAAACTAAACCAAATTGCTGAAAGGAATTATGTCAAACAGTTTGCATTCAACTTCTTAAAACCCCTTATAACTCTGGAAATCAAACGTTTATTTGTTTGTTGTGTTTCGTGCATGGAATTGGTATCATACAACATAAACAAGAAAGAAACTACAATAATATGAAAAGTGGAAATGAACTGCTGCTAATAAAATGTTATTTTTAGAATTCATAAAACCAAATACATGGTAGATTTATCAACTCACTAATTACTTCAGCAATATTGTCATAATACTCCAGCCCATGCTTACGAACTTTCTGCTACAATACTTTGTCCTCCAATCAGTCCACTACCTTCATAATACCATTCCCTCCAAGCGGCATAAGTGTCGGACAAGTAGTGAAGAAGATATGAGCAAAATATCAAATCTGCCTGTAGCTGGAAATGCAACTAAACTGCCTGATAATGAAGCCAATAAGAAAGAATTCCAAAGGCCAAACCCCAAGGGAATGACGTCTAGAATGTTACAAGAGAGGATAGACGTCCTCAAATGCCAAGAACAAAGCTGCAACTCACACACCAATTTCTTCTGATATTCAACCTGCTAATGAAGCTACAAATGCTTCCTTTTATTCTATTCCCACGGGTCTACTCAACTCATATGGGCAATGTGGGATAAAGATGTGTACTATAAAACATATATTAAAATACCCCTTATGTCTCCCTTGGGTACACATCACCATAAAATAAATATTAAAGTAACACTTTAATATTTTACAATTAAATTAGATGTTACTTTAATAAAACTTCAGGCATTAAAATGTATTAGCAATTGGACTCTGAATAATGCGAATGATAGCTCATCGGAAAGCTCTCACCGAGGAGTATCGAATCCAATCACCAAAATTGACCTGCACTGTGTCCTGCCGACTTACTAAAAATACTAAGTATGCCTGAAACTGAGTAAATCAACTTCATTTTGGCCCAAATTGGAAATGACTAGGCCAAAACACTCCAAGATCCCATTAAACCCTTCGTTAGCCCTCGGGACCATGTAGAACAAGGCTAATGCACACACACTTGGTCAACTGCTAAAATGGGGACATTGCAGTTGTAACTCAGAGCTTATGGGGGCTATTGATGAAATATTTAATACTACAGGATGGTCTTGTTTAGTTCTACAATAACCTATCTCATTTTGGAGATATCACATTACGTTTGGATTCGGCACAATAATCTTGCTTGATACCAAAACTTGTAGTGTGCCTTATTTCAGCGGTGCATCATTGTGTAACTTTGAAACTATTGATCTTGGCATCAAATCATTAGCACCTTTAGCTTTGGATGGGTGGGTGAACCCTAGTGGCAACCTTTTTCTATGTACAAAGAGCCTACAACATTTGTGGCCACCCCATATAGAAGAGTCTCTAAGGTGCTCTAAGTGTAATTGGAGGTCGAGCTTTCGAGGTTCATGACTAAAAGCTCATGGGGGCTATAGGTGAAAATTAAAATTCTATAGGATGATGATGTCAAGGTCTACAATAACCTATCTCATTTTAGAGAGATCACATTACTTTTAAATTTGGCACAATGATCTTGCTCGATGCCAAAGATGACAATGTGCTTCAGTTCATTGGTGCATCATTGTGTAACTTTAAAACCATTGATCTTGGCATCAAATCATTAGTTCAATTAGCTCTAGATGGGTGGGTGAATCCTAGTGACAACCTTGTTTTGGTTGTGGAGGGCCACTCCATACTAAAGAGTCTCCAAGGTGCTCTAAGTGTGTTTGGAGGTTGATCTTTCAAGAGTCATAACTCAGAGCTCATGGGGGCTATCAATAAAATGTTGAATACTAAAAGATGGTCATGTCAAGGGTCTACAATAACCTAGTGACACCCCTATTTTGACCACAAAGCCCTAATAATGTTTGTAACTAGTACATACTGAAACATCTTGTAAGACCAAAGATGGGCTCTTAAGACCAAATTGGCATGGATTTAGCTAATTGTAGAACTCTTAAGGGATTGCAGAGATAATTTCAAATTAAACATATATGATATAATTTAAAATTAAACATTGCATCAAAATTTGATGATAAAAGTTGTTAAAATGTTCTTCACAAATTATTGCATTTAGATTGAATATAAGAAACGTGATCAAAAGAAAATACACATGATCCATGATAAATTAAACAATACTATACTAAATTAATATGTTTATCCTTGTGCATATAATTGAAAAATATATATATCAAAATACACGTATCCATAGACAAATTATGCAAATATATATCAAAGTTCATGTATCCATAGACAAATTACACAAATATATATCAAAATACATAGATCCATATACAAAATGTGGTTGATCATTACATCGAAATGTGTATAATTTCAATTTTTTTGTATAAAATATGGTATATGCCATCTCAAAATGTCTCATGACACATCCTATGACAACTATACTATCCTATGTTGTTGGTGGATCATCAAAATCCAGCCTCTTCGTTGAACTAGGTGGATCAGATGCCTCTACATAAACAAAAAAGGAAAACCCAAAGTTAGACTACTAAATTTGTATGATTCTATGTATTTAACATTTAATTACTCCAATGCATAATGATAATTTTTTAATGAATATTTATAGTATTAAACTTTCATCATAAATACCTCTCTCATCAACCTCCTGCGGTGTTCAAGAGTCCTCTTATATGTCAAAATTTTTGGAACCTAGTTGGTTGTGGCCTATATATGTTCAAGTGTGTTTGTCAAATAGATCTATAGTGTAAACTATAACATTATATTGATATAATACAAAATTTATAATATATAATCAAGATTTCAAACTAAAACTTACCTTTGTCAACTCCTTTGGATATAATAATTGTGCGAGAAAAGATACAAAACTCTAACATCCAACCTCCTGTGCAGTAGGTGTTTCCTATAAGATACAAAAGCCTAGTTGTTAATATCATGGAAATTAGTTTTTAATTTATTAATGAAAATAAGGAAAATAAAAAATAAATGATACTTATACATATGATGGGGTTCTTACTATGAATGGAAATGCTAGAGGGTATGTGATGCCAGATCTTCTTGGAATCATCACAAGTAGCCACACCCTGCACAATATAGAATATAATTAATTTTCAATAGCACATATATTTTACATGAATGCATCGATATTTAATCACTTTAAAAGCACCTAATTACTTTTTCCTTGTCAATGGGTTGTGCCTTACCCCCTGCATACTACCCCCAACTGACAAGTGATACCTACAAGAGAAAAGAAAGATTAGAAAACCTAAATGTTCCAATATCAAATAGAAAAATAATGAGAACACAACATAATTTATAAATGTCTCAAGGCCAAATGAAATAAACAAGAGTGCAACATCATCAACTTGCCTAAGCTCCTCCTCGGTCATCAACTAAATGTGGATGAAGATCACATACATGTATAAGTCAATATGGGTCAAAATTACTCTATTATAAAGATCACATATGTCATAAAAAAAAATATATACACTAATGGGCCTCTCAAAGGCCATTATTTTGAGATCCTTTTATTTTATTTTTAGACAATTATCTTGCAAAAATATTTATGACTCTATGGTTTTATGCAAATGAACTTATATCTTTATGAATATGTTATTTGTATGATAAGACATGAAGTTGAAGTATAGATAGTTCAGATATGCTATGTTTGCTTGAATCTATGGACTTCTATAGTATAATGAAGGGAAGTTACATGTTGATAAATGTTTCCTTTTCCATGCTATGTTTGGGTATATTCCTTCTTGTAGCCATAGGATTTGTAAAGAGTGATAGTTTGAACACTACACCTATTTCTAACATTGATGATGAAATGAATATATGTATGCGGAAGTTGTACGCATTCAATATTTTGCAAGTACCTATCATGTGTATTCAAAGTCAACACCTCAACTCTAAGTCAAAGCTTACTAGAATTTTGAACCATCACAAGAGAAATATATTGTATATTTTTTGTTATGGTAGTTCATGAATATAGCTCCCTCAACTTGCTATATTCTTGGAGGATTTAATTGTGGTTAATTATATTTCTATTGAAAAATTTATGAATCTATAATTGATCCTCATTAATGGAGTGATTGCAGAGTTAGGAAGTTGTTGTAGTTTTCCTTTAAATAATACCCATTGTACCTTTGAAAGAAGTTTTTGGGGGAGAAAGATAGAATAGATTGATTTTGATAACAACAATGAGTGACTTTTTTAATCAGATGTAATCTCTTACCATGAATGAATAGGATACAAAGTTCAAGTTTACATCTTCTGTCTTGATTATCTTTTATGTTTACTCATCCAAGGGGGCCCACTTCATGAGTGAACTGCTTTGTTAGAATAAATTTCATTTCCTTAATTTTTTTCTTTGCAAGGTAGAATTCTATTGGTCTTATAGCCATTGCTAAAAGAATCAATGAATTGTTCCTATAGCATAGGTGCATAGATAGATTTAATATTTGTAGCATTAATTTAAGCTCTAAGATAAGATGTTAGTTTAGTTTCTAGATTAATTCTCCTTCAGCATTCCCTTTGTTTTAGTTGTAATGACTTAAAGAGGAATTAGAGCATATACTTTGCAGCCACCCTCTCAAGCTTATGCTCTTGTTTTGACAAAATGAAATGAAGTTAGTATGTTATTTTAAGGAAACCATGTGGTTCTGTCTAATCATGGAGTCACTATGAAAGGATGCCCAATCCTTTATTACTAATGTATTAAGTTGATCGACCATTTTTGGTATCGTTGTTGAGGAAGGTGTCAATCTAATTCAACCCTAAAGTTGTTATATTATTTTAGATTTTGCATTATTTTTCATGGATAGAAGAAGAGACTTCCTTGGGAGATCTCTTCCCAGAAATATTTAGGATGACATTTTTAATGTTGAACCTGAAGAACCTCATAGCGAGAATGAAGATGAACCTCTTGAAAACCCATTTTTTGTTGCTCAAGAAAAAATACCCTCATCCTGTGAAGAATCCTTTCATTTGAATGATCTTTTTGCTAAACTTGAATACCAAGGTAATCCACTTTCTCTTGTTATCTATCAACCACCACCACTAGTACCTCCTCCAGGAATGGCTTAGCCTCAGCCTCAACCTACATTTCCTTTTCCTATCCCTCCTCAACAGGGTAACCAAAACCTAAAAAGCATACCTACTATTGCACTTCCCAAGTTTTATGGCCTAATCACTAAAGTTCTCTTTGAGTTTGACATACTTTTTAGAAGTTATGACTAAAAAAATGACACCCATAAACTAAAGTTGTTCCCTTCTACCCTAAAAGAAGTTGCTTTGAGATGGTTCATGGGGTTGGGTGCCAATGTTGTAGTAGATTGGCCTACAATGAGAAACTTATTTCTCACAAAGTATAAATAATACTGTAGGGGTCAAGATTTAGAAGAGGATGACAGTTTCAAAATGTCCGAAAAGGATGATGAAACCTTGGAAGATTATGTTTCTTGATTTATCTTCAACTTGCAATGTAATACACTATATCAATTGAATAAGGAATCAAAGAAACATCTTTTTTCTAAGAGGCATGAATGATAGAAGCATTAAAGCTCTAGATCTTATGGAAAGAGGAGACATCACTCAAAAAACTTGGACTAATATACAGAATATATGCCTAAATTGTTATAGAGCCACTGTGAAGAAAGGTATGGGACTTAGAGATCTACCACATAAGTCCAATGGTAGTTTAGGAGTATCAAAGATGGAATTATCCAATTTAGAGTCATATTTAAAGCAAGACATCTTTAATGATGTAGCCACTCAACTAGACACCATGAAAGCCAAAAGAAAGAAAGATGAAGTTGATGCCATGCTGATTGAATATTGTCCACATTGTATTGAAAAGAAAAGGCAATGTACATGTAAGTTTGTTGCAAGTGTGGAGACACACCCAATGCCTACTAAGTTCAAAGCCATTGATGAAAATGGAGAGGTGCTTTATCTCACTCAATGAAGGCCATGGGCTTAAAGACAAGGTATGCCACAAGATCTTCTTCAAAGTTATAATAATAACAATCAATGGAAAAAATTTCAAAAAACTAGTTTTGGTGGAAATAATAATTGACAAAAACCCCACCAAGGTTGGCAACAAGCCCAACAAGGTTGGCAGCAACCTCAATAGGTTTGGTAGTAACTTCAGTAGGGTTGGTATAAACCTCTGAATTAGAATACCCAACCTAGTCAACAAAACCTATTGCCACCAACTTAGTAGCAAGATATAATACCTTCTCATGTAGCCACTAATACTACTCCCAAGAAAACCCAACTACCAGTTCAACCTAATCCTAATCTAAACAATAAAGCTATGCTATCTCATTGAATGATATTCACTTAAGTT
Organism: Cupressus sempervirens; assembly: GCA_028749045.1. NCBI lineage: Eukaryota > Viridiplantae > Streptophyta > Pinopsida > Cupressales > Cupressaceae > Cupressus > Cupressus sempervirens. The sequence goes on along the minus strand of CM053785.1, from coordinate 994,548,257 downwards.
CAGGCACCACTCTTCCTTCACCCCAAAAGCCTATAATAATGGAAGTTGAAGATTCTCCGACTGAACAAAAAAAAATTCAAATCAGCAAACCTCTCTTGTAGCCAAATACCTCCATTCCCCCATAGGTTGATGGAACAAAGCCAGCCCACAGAGAACCATGTAGTCATTGATTTCCTTAATTAGCTAAGCCAAATGATAGTAAAAATACCATTACTAGATGATATCAAGGAAGTCCTTATCTATACCAAAGCCATTAAGGAAGCATGTATTAAACAACTAGGAAGGAAGATGAAAGATCCAAAAACCATTCATGTCCTATGACAGTTGTCTGACTTAATACTAGAGAAATTAATTATACCTAAATACTCTGACCTTGGGAGTCCTATTATTACAATCACTATCCATGGATTCCAAGTTCAAAATGATTTAGTTGACCTAGGAGCATCTATAAATGTCATGGTGAAGGAGCTATTGTCTAGAATGCATATCATTGGCCCAAGAGAGACACCCACCATACTTTAGCTTGATAATAGGTCTACTATTAAGCCAGATGGGATGATAGAAGATGTCACAGTCACCTTAAACTCTTGGGAGTATCTAGTTAATTTTTTCCCTCTTCCCAAAGGCTAATATGTGAGGATATCCTTTAATTTTAGGACAACCATAGTTGGCCACTACAAATGCTTATATAGCTTTTCAATCTAGAAAGATGACAATATCCAATGGTATTCTTACCAAGAACCTAACTTTATCCTCTTCTGCTCAACTACTAGTACTAGATGACCAAGTAATCTAGCAAGATTTGGGTGATGATGATCCAGAGGTCAATTCCATCCATCAGCTGATGATGATAGGTAGAGAATCATTTATAGCTTCTCGAGAAGAAGATGAAATAATTTCATCCATTATTCTCAATAAATATGTAATAAAGTCTCAATCATGTACTCAAGCTGAATGTATCTTAGAGACCATACTACCATATTTGGATTCACCATGTCATTCAAAAGCTTCACAATATCTCCAGTCATTATTACCTCATGAGATGGATTCTTCTCCTGTTGCCCAATTATTCATGGTAGATTAGGTTATGAAGATGGAAGTTGGTCCAAGAAAAGAATTAAATGTAAACAATGCTTTATAGATTATGTTGCAACTATTGTAGGATAATCAAAGAGTATTCACTTGGGATTACATGGACATGAAAGTATTAGATCCTATGATCTGCACTCACAAGATTTGCATTAGCCTTGACTTAAAACCTATTCGATGACCTAAAAGGAAAGTTAACCTTGTTTTAAAAGATATAGTTAAGAATGAATTGTAGAAACTACTAAGTAACCCTATTTTAAAATATATAGTTAAGAATGAATTGCAAAAACTACTAAGTTTTGATTTTATATACCCCATCTCTGATAGCCAATGGGTCTCACCCTTAGGTATAGTACCTAAAATGGGTGGAAAATGGCAAGTTTGTGTAGATTATAGGGAGCTCAATTCAGCCACTAAGAAAGACCATTTTTCCTTTTCATGTATAGACCAAGTCCTTAAAAACCTAGCTAGCAAATAGTATTCTTCTTTTCTTGATGGTTTCAATGGTTACAATCAAATACAAATAGCTCTAGAGGATCAAGAAAAAACAACTTTTACAAGCCCATGGGGAATGTTTGCCTACTCAGTTTCACATTTTGGCTTGTGTAATGCCCCAACCACATTTTAATGAGCTATCATCAATATCTTTTTAGATATCTTTGTTGATTGTATGGAGATATACATGGATGATTTTATTGTTTATGGGGCTACCTTTGAGGAAGCAAAAGAAAATTTGGAAATAGTACTCAAAAGATACCAAGACTATAACCTTTCCTTAAATCGTGACAAAAAATTATGATGATGGAGGAAGGTGTAATGTTAGGCCATTTCACTTCATCTAAGGGCATCCAAGTAGATCCAACAAAGATTGAAGTCATTAGTACCTTACCTATGCTAGAGAAGGAGAAAGATGTATGAAGTTTTTTGGGGCATGATAGATATTATAGAAGATTCATTAAAAACTTCAGTCAACTTCCAACACCCCTCTACAACCTATTAAAAAAGGATTTTGAACTTGCTGGGGATGCTAATCATGCTACATTTTTCCTCCAGCTTAAGGAAGTCCTTACCATAACACCTATTTTGTGAGGACCAAATTGAGGACTACCTTTTCACATTCATACAGATGCCTTTGACTATGCTAGTAGTGTCATGCTAGCAAAAAGGGTAGACTTAGTTGAACACATCATTTATTTCATCAGTAAGAATTTGCAAGGTATAGAGTTTAACTACATAGTCATTGAAAAGGAATTACTTATAGTTAACTATGCCATCAATAAATTGAGGCACTATATCACTGGCTATGAAATATTTGTCCACACTGACTATTTTTCTATAAAATATTTAATGAACAAGCCTACAATATCAAGAAGATTAGCTCATTGGTTGTTACTCATGCAAGTATTTGATATCACCATTATATTTAAACTTGGCAAGGCCAATGTGGTAGCTAACTTTATCTCTTTGTTCCATGTCCCTGATGATCCTACAATCATTGACAATGGTTTTCTAGATGAACACCTTTTTTTGTTGTTAGCACAAAATCCATGGTATGCAAATATTGCTAACTAGCTCACCACAAGTAAAATGCTAGTTCATTACTCTACCAATGCAAAAAAAATACTAGCAAAGAAGAGCTTTAACTATTCATGGATTGTTGGATTTATATTCTATATTGGACCTGATCAAGTCATGTGTCAATGTCTAAGAGAGGATGAAACATATGATGACTTAAGGGCATGTCATGATGAGCCCAATGGAGGTCACTTTGTAGCTAAAAGAATCACTTTCAAAACCTTGACAACTAGGTATTATTGGCCAAGTTTGCACAAGGATGCAAATAGATATAAAAAGAACTGTGATAAGTGTCAATGAATGGGAAGACCCACTCGATCAGATGAAATTCCCCTACAAGCTCAAGTACTTGTTTCACCCTTTGAAAAATGGGGGATTGACTTTGTAGGACCTACTAAACCTTCTTCTCAAGGCAAATCCTACATTCTAGTTTGTATTGAATATGTAACCAAATGGGTAGAGCCTAAACCCATGAAACACCCAAGGGATACCAACTTGGCCAAGTTCTTGTATGAATCCATCTTTACATAGTTTTTAGTCCCTAGGGATTTGACATTTGATGAACGGGCCTAGTTTACATCGCATTTGATAACTGCTCTTATGTAAGAGTATACCATTTAGCATGGTAAATCATCACCTTATCATCCACAAGATAATGGTCATGTAGAAGTTACTAATAGGGAGCTAGAATCCATCCTCACCAAGATATTAGTACTCTATACGGAGGATTGTGTCACATGCCTTCTTGAAGCTCTCTAGGCCTATAGAACCACTTGGAAATCCATAACTAGTTTTACTCCTTTTGAGCTCGTCTATGGTAGGTTAATTGTAATGTCTATGGAGTTTAAATCTAAAAAATTGATGAATGCCTTGGAGCTTGGTATGGAAATTATTATGGCACAATAGGACCAAACCATAAGTTTAAACGGCCTTGATAAATGGAGGAAATCTGCATTGAACAATCCTAAACTCATCTAACACTAGACAAAATAGTGGCATGATAGGTTAATCAAAGAGAAAATGTTTTTTGTAGGATATTGGGCACTCTTTATGACTCCAAATACCAATATAATCTAGGGAAGTTTCAAACACACTGGTTAAGACCATATGAGATTATTTTTGTATTTCCAAATGGTGTACTTTAGTTGTCTACCATTGATCCTGTCCACTTCAAGTTACTTGTCAATGGGAATCTCCTCAAGCTTTATAATAAACCAATTAACTGTGAGGAGTTCTTGTAGCAATTCTAACATAGTGAGGATATCCCCCTTCTTGTAGCCAAAAAGTTTGGGTCTCCTACCCTAATTCATGATACTTCTCTATTCTGTTCAAGGCATTCATAATAAACGCTTTCTTCACCATCCAATCCACTTCACCTCCTCTCTTTCCCAGCTTACCATTCCATCCCATCACTCTGTCAATTCTGATGATCTTTTCTAGCACATCTCTCCTATAGAGTTCCTAGGTACATACCACATAACTTTTCATAAATTCTATTTTATTCATGTTTTGTTAGAAATTTCTATTATTTATAATTACTCACTCTTGCATATCTTGGCTTAATGAGACCCATGCTTTTTCATAGTTGGGTAAGGGAAATATTTAAATATTTTTTTTCATATCACATGTAACTTTAAAAGTTAATTGAGATGATTGAAAGTAATTAAATGTTTAATGTCACATGTTGATGACTTGTCCTTTTGCGATTGCATCATTATGAAATTAAGGACATTAAAAGAAGTTACTTAACTTTTAATGATAATTTACAATGTGTTCGGGTGACAGACCTATTGACAAGCAAAAATTATGAAACTTGATGTAAGAAGGATATTATGAGTTATTGTGCATTAAAATCTCCATGTACACTTTACTTTTTCTAAGATAATCAGTGCCATAATATTGCAAACTTTGATTCACCAAGCTCTAAAATATCAGGATTGTGCCAAAATTCTACTTAAGCCAACAATAGGTGTAGTTCTCCAGAGTTACAAGCCAGTTGATCACCAAGTTCTTCTGGGTGATACAGTCAGTTGTGAGATGTTTACAAGTGGTTGGTTAGACTAAAAGAATTTGATGAAGAGGTCACTCTTCAATTCATGAACACTTTAAAAGATCGCATTGTAGTAGTTAACTACCTAAGAATCAAGTTCATAGAAGAGGTGATAGTCGAGGTCACTGGGTTGCCTCAAGAAGGAGAAAATTGGAAAAAGGATTTTGACCTATAGACAACTAGGGCATAGTTTAGTGTACACCAGGACCCTCCATTGTAAATTGACAAAAAGTTGGGTACTTCTATAGTATCCTTGCTAATGGAGTTTATTTAGCCAGTAGTGTTTATCATCTAGTACTTCATGTGCAAAGGACAGTAAACATACCTATATGCCCTACATTTGAAGATTTTGGCTCACCTATGACATGATTGTAGATAGGTAAACCTTCCAAATTTCTTGTTTAACATTGTTAAGAAGCAAGCTTCTTTAGTACAATTAGGAAAGGATCAGTTTTCCTCTCACCATTTCTTAATAAAATTAATCATAGAAAGTGAGTTGAATAAGCAAGCAACTAGGACATGGGAAGAGTTTTTGTGGTTAAATGAGGTAGAGCCTAGGTTGATTAGCCCTAAAGGCCAGGGTGTTGGATGAAGGGAAAGAACATCTACTAGTTTTTGTAAGATTGTTCCTAGAATTGAAAATATTCTTGAAGCCTCTCTCTCTAGTTCTAGATTGACTAAAAAGAAGATCTACAAAGCTGAAGCCTCCATTGCTAGCAAAAAGAGAAGAAAAAATATAGAAGTTGCTAGTGCCCATAAGACCCTATCATCTGCTAAGAATAGGTCTACCATTAAGGAAGGTAAAGATAAAGCTATGGAATTTGAGATAGAAAGATTATAATAACAACCAAATGATGAGAGTAACATTAATGAAACCCTGCACTTGCAAGAGGAGGAAGATTCAGAAAAGCTTCTTGAAGCACCTATGGTGGAAATACTTGTGAGCAAGAGGAAACGAAAGAATCCTCCATACTTGTCTACACCACCCATGAGGTAAAGTGTGAAGCTCTCTAAGGGAAATAGGTTTCCTAGAACCTCTGTTACAATAGTTACCCCTGAGTTTTCTAAATGTGAAAAGGAGTCATCTCCAGAGAAAAAATTGTAGCAAAATGTAGCCAGTGAAAATGAATACAAATTCTAGAATTTGCAACTTGAAGTTGATTGTAATTATTATGTGCTTATTGAAAGTGATGAGGAGTTTTGTGAGCCTAAAGCATTTGAGGAGTTTAAGGAAAGCCATGATAAGGAAGATATTGGTGAAAATTCTATAGAGTTTCCTTTAGCGGACTATCTACAATTTAGACAAGAAATTTAAGTAATAGAAAAACTTGATCAAGATGGTTTAGACACATTAACTACAATAGCTACTAAATCTAGTAGGGAAGAGAATGTGGTGACAATAATTGTCATAATAAAAGGAGAATGCTTCACACCATAGAGTGTCAACAAAACTCCCCATTTGGCATCTAAATGGATAGACATCTTTGATCAAGAACCATTTCCACCACCCAATCTGTCTACACCTTTATCTGTGGGTATTAATTTTTTTTAATAGTTGTTATGGGAAAGAGCTCAATGGAAGCTAGAAAAAGAAGAATTGAAACATGTTATTAAATGAGTAGAGCTATTATTTGAAATAGAGTTCGAACTAGAATGAAGTCTTGAAAAGAAGAATTGAACAAATCATAGGATTGATTCCTAAATTAATGGAATGCAGGTCACCATTACCAGTGTGTGCCTTGTTTCTTACACAACAACTTGCAAATTTTAAATTAAATAGAATTGTGGAAGGTCTTAATCCCTCTATTTCTACCCCCACATGAGTTTTATGACACATTCCAATCTATTCCCATGGCTTTGAAAAATTTATTATGTGAATTGTATCTCCATAATCTAGTAATATCTAATGACATAGAGTGGAACTCACTTCTGTATGTAGGGGATGTGAAATTAAGAGCAATGATGTCATGGATAAAGAATGAGATAAGTAGAGAACATCAATCTACATCTTAGAGGAAGAGTGAAATGATAGCACTGCTACTGATGAGACCAGAGGTTCAACACTCTAGACATGCATTTCTAGATTGAATTTCTATTCTAGGTAACCTTGCATGACCTAGTAAGGTGTGTTTAGTTAGAGAATGAGCTTTTATAGACTGGGAACAACACTCATCTAAAGATGTTGGGACAATAATTATTGCTTCAAGGAAACAGTGGACAAGGATGTCGCATGACTTAAGGATAAGAGAGCCCCACTCCCCTCAGAATTTGAGTCTAGTTACTATTAGGGTTCCATGGTATATTGAGCTAGGGAGAAATCAATGCAAACATTGGTTTCCACTAAGGTATCAACCTCCTATTCTCTTGCAGCCACTACTTGTAGTAAATGACAATGTAGAGGATCATGATATGGCAATTAAAGAGTGGTGTTGGACAAGGCTCAAGGAAAATTATGGTTACTTTGACTATGTTCAGAATGAGCTAGGAGAAAGGACACCTAGTGATTGGAGATTTTGGGCCCAGATCAGGAATTTCATGGTTGTTGGGGACTAGCAATAGAATAGTTGGGGGGAATGATGGGCCTCTAACATGCCATTATTTTGAGATCCTTTTATCTTTTTTTTAAACAATTATCTTGTAGAAATAGTTATGAACCTATGGTTTTAAGAAAATGAACTTATATTTTTATGAATATGTTATTTGTATGATAAGACATGAAGTTGAAGTATAGACAGGTCATATATGCTATGTTTTCTTGAATCTCTGGACTTCTATGGTATAATGAAGGGAAGTTACATGTTGATAAATGTTCCCTTATCCATGCTATGTTTGGGTAGATTCCTTCCTATAGCGATAGGATTTGCAAAGAGTGATAGTTTGAGCATTACACCTTTTTCTAACATTGATGATGAAATGAATATATGTATGTGGAAGTTGTATGCATTCAATGTTTTGCAAGTACCTACCACTTGTATTCAAAGTTAGCACCTCAACACTAATTCAAAGCCAACTAGATTTTTGAGCTGTAGTGAATGAGAAAGGTATTGATTTTTTTATGTTATGGTAGTGCACAAATACAGCTCCCTAAACCTACTATATTCTTGGAGGATTTAATCACAATTAATGATATTTTTTTTGCAAACTTTATGAATCTATAATTGATCATCACTGATAGAGTGATCATAGAGTTAGGAAATTGTTGTAGTTTTCCTTTAAATAACACCTGATGTAGCTTTGAAAGAAGTTTTTAGGGGAGAAAGATAGAATATATTGATTTTCCTAACAAAAACATGTGATCATGTTTTTAATCAGATGTAATCTCTTACCATGAATGAATAGAATACAACATTCAAGTTTACATCTTCTATCTTGATTATCTTTTCTATTCACTCACCCAAGGGGGGCCACTTGGTGAGTGAACTGCTCTATTAGAATAGATTTCATTCCCTTGTTTGTTTCTTTGCAAGGTAGAATTATGTTATTCATATAGCCATTGATAATATAATTTAGTGAATTGTTCCTAAAATATAGGTGCATAGAAAGATTTACTGTTTGCAACATTACTTTAAGCTCTAAGATAAGATGTTTCATTTTCTAGCTTAAGTCTCCTTTAGAATTCCCTTTGTTTTAGGTGTAATGACTTAAAGAGGAATTACAACATGTACTTTGTAGCCACCCTCTCAAGCTTATCCTCCCAAGTTGACAAAATAAAATGAAGTTAGTATGTTATTTTTATGAAAACACATGATTCTATTTAATCATGGAGTCACTATGAAAGGATTCCCAACCCTTTGTTACTAAGGTATTAACCTGACTGACCATATACATACCAACACAAAAGGATCCCATGTCTCTCCTCTCTCATGTGAGGGTGTATAGTCTTTATAGGCACATCTATGTATCATCCTCCTTAAATACAAAATGGTACTCAGAAAGATCACCTATGGGACCTAGACAAATATTCTTGCATGTTATGCAAGTATGGGGCACAAACATGTGATGAGCTCATTGATGATGAACTTGCACCAACATCATCAACACAAGGAGGAAACACTAACATATCTTGGGATATTAATGGGATACTTAATCTATGGATGGCTCTAATAGTCTAAGAGCTAGCCTCTCCAATGATATTAGGATTTTGCACTAGAAGAGGGGGGAGACATTAGTAGGGGGTAGAAAAGTGCTAGCTTTCTTCCATTAGGAAAAGGGTCTATCCTAAGGAGCTCCTCCTCCTACACCCATGTTGGGCCTCATACTCCAGTAGTTCACCTTGAGGCCCAACACAAATTTGACATACAATTTTTTAATGAAATAGAATGGAACCTCTAAATTCTTGTGTGGAGGTTTTTTGAAAACCATCCACCAATGATCCCAAAAGTTCACACACATTGCCTCATTTGTGCACCATTTAATTGATAATTTGGGTTTTTTGTAGTCTACTATTTTACCAATTTTTAGGTCCACAAAAAGGTTAACCATATCATATTTAGTTATGTTTAGGTCCACAACCTCATCATAGTCCAACCCATCATCAAACATGGCATGATTTGCTCAGGCCAGTGAAGAGAAATATTCTTTTCATCGGTAAGTGTTTTAATATTATCCACTACGGTGTTTAATGTGGATAACATGGGAGCCAATGTAGATATAGTGTTATATGTGGTTTGCAAACCCCTTAGTTCGGCAAGATTTTCTTGTATCAAATCTTTAATTTGAGGAAGGTTTTGAGGGGGTAGAGGATTATTTGGTGGATGGTTTTGAGGTGGTAGGGGATCGTTTGGTGGAGGTTTTCGAGGAATATTGTTTCATGGCTTAGTGCCATCATTCGGGTCAGCCATACCTATTAAATTATAAAACAACATTTCTATTAAAAAAACCTAATTTTCAACAATTTCTATTTTAAAATGCCTAATTTTAAATAAAATTCATTCAAAATCACTAAAAAATAAAAAATTATTTACCTATATCGTATACTCATTCTTGGATCTGATACTCAAAATAGAGGCAAACAAAACACTTTGGCCACAAATGCCTATTTTGCTCTCAATTTTTTAAAAAAATTCCTACTCACAGGTATTTGGTATTAGGTCTTTGATTATTGAACCCTTTTACTCTATAAATTGATCTTCCAACTACAACTTATAATCTACATTTCCACCCATGGTTCATGGGGAGATAATTGGTGGCATGGTAGTGGGTGTGTTTATAAAGTCATAGGCTATGGATTCTAATTTAACAAGTATTTTAGTTTATTTCTATTCCTTTCTTTATTATTATTTTCTTGTATTTTTATTGTACCAAACACCTAATTATTTACAAATCCATAAAATCTAACAAAGACTCACATCATATTAAAGCTACACTCATATCTAATAGTTAATGCATATTTATTTGAGTATATATGTGTGAACCCATGTATACTTGGATACATATACCTAATCAAAAAATAAAAACATCATGAAACCAAGAACACATATAGAATATTAATGTATCAAAGTATTAACCCAAGATCATATCCATGCATAAAACCACCACTGCAAAATCAAATATCACAATATCAAATTAGAGAAAATATCCCAAGCAGTTCCCCAAATGGTGGATAACTCCCTAATTAGGAATTATAGGCTTAGGGTACCTATATGGATCATGGTTCCATCTCCCTTTTAACAACAACTAGTTCAAGGATTTTGAGACACACTCAAACTCGTGTAGCCAGGTGGATTCAATTCCTAGTACTTGTACACACCTGCATCACCAACCAAAAAAATACAATGCACATGCATGTATACACAATAAATGACATGAAAGGAAGAATGAGTATGAAATCCTATAGATATCATAAATAAGTGAGTATGACTACCTCTCCTCATCTTGAAGACATACCAAAGAGATCAAACACACACACACACACACACACACACACAAAAGGTACAATGGGTTAGTAGGGTTAGCTCAAATTCTAATCAAATAAATGTAATAATTATTTAAAATAATTTTATCAACAAGAATGTAAACATTAATTGATCAAAAAATTATCTTTTAAAGAATAAAAAGGTATGAACAAGAAACATGTAAAGATGAATTATCAATATATTGCCTTGATTTAAAACTACAGTGTATCAAACATCACTAGGACTCAACATTGCTTCCTAATTTTTCCTAAGTCATATGTTAGGGTTAGAGGGGTATTACAATCATCATTCATGCTAATAAATAATCCATAAAGAGATTCATGGAATATGTGCAATGAAAGAGAAGGATGCAGTTGTAATGCATAGATTTCATGCTAACTTAGGAAGCATACTAAGCAACTAAGCCTAAAGTACCCCAAGCTAAACTCAGAATTCGTATTCACTGCCCCATGATTGGAATGCAAGAATGAGAAGAGTGTATGCCCCATGTTAAAGTTATTGCTATCACTTTGACATGAGCTTTAATGCATCAAATGATATTTCCACTATGAGATGCCCCAAATAGTGGACAAGTCAAGGAAAACAAAAGCATAGCATGCAAGAGCATAAAAGGGGTCTACTAAATCTGGGGTTAGTATGATAATATGTAAGTATTACATCAAGTATGAAATGTCACCATCCCACAAAGGAAGTAGAGCTACAACACAATAGGAGAAAGGTACATAAGAATTACGAAGAAGAATCCTATTGGATCACCATTATTGAGACCAATAAGAATTGGTTCTACCATGTCAACAATCCAAGAAGACAACACAAGGATACCAGTACAAAAAATAGAATATGTACAACATAACATAGAATGACAAATATAAGAAGTAAGATACAAGTAGAAGAATTCCACAATGCAAAAATTTCTATATCCCCTTGGTCCAATAGGGAAACAAGGCTCGCTTAAAGAAATCTAAACATACATTTAGTGGAAAAGATATAGGGAAAGCAAATAAAAAAAAGAAAACACACAAAATAGCTACTATGCTAGAGCACTCACTTCAATAATGTTTCCCTCCCCCTATATTAGTCAGTAGTAATAAGAAAAGGTGGATGAATTGCAATAGGAACTATTTCCAACATAGTAGGAGCAATAGATAAACCCAAAGAAGGACTCTCAGGATAGTCACTATGTTCAATTATAGATGTAAGTGTAAGCTACGTAGAAATAATATTAGGTAAATCAACATCAATATAAATAATCTCATGCTCATCATCTAAAGTATCATCCTCAACTAAATTAATAGTAATAGAATAAAAAATAGGAATACTCATATCATTAATCTCTTCAATAGAGATGGATTGGTGAGAATCATTTATATGAGATCTAGCACAAGCTTGATAGTTCTTTCAACATTCACAAGAATGTTGGTTATGCTTAGTTTTATTAGAAATTTTTTGAGAATATGAAGGAGGATCAACAACCATAGGTTCCTTACCTTTTGATGACACAAGAGGGGAAACAATAGAAGGCTAAGATGTAGAAGAAGGAACCACATTAGGAGGAACCATACTAGAAGAAGAAACTGCACTAGGAGGATCTGAAGATGCAAGAGGTGGTTGATAATTAGAAATAGAAGAATCATAAGAGATATATGTAGAATTTTTAGGAAAAAAAACCATGAGGCATACTTAACTCGACAATATTTCAACATTTGTTCTTGATAAAAATGAAACATATAGTTTGGACAAGTAGGAGGTGTAGGAAGAGAAGGCCAAAATAAATCAAGGGTATCACAATATTGAGGTCTAGAAGGATGATAAAGACTATGATTGATCTTCTTGATCTCAAAATCATAAGGAAATTTAATGTATTGATGAATAGGAGAATCAATAGCTTGCATGGAAGTCAATAAAGGTAATCTAATCTTCACTTGAAACTGATCAAAAGTAAGAATGATGAAAAAGTGTTATTCACCATTTTATAATAGACCTCAATAGGAAAAGAGATGGAACCTTATGGAGGATACATGAAATTATTACAACATTGAATCCAAGTATTAGTTGAGTTATAGAAGTTATATTGTTTCCCTTGATTGTAAATATGTTCTTCAGTGATGATGTTTACCATAGAAGTACATAGGATCAATAAGACACCCATAAGAAGGATGTTTAGCAATCCAAATAAAAATATAAAGAGGACCATCTAGAGCTTGAAACTTATCAGCATCAATCAATGAGATAGTAAGGGCTCTAATATGCTTATGATTCATTTTAGGTTTAGGTTGATCATTAGGTGTAGAGGTAATTTCTTCCTTAGGTGGAAGTTTAGGTTTAACTAAACATTCCACAACATTAACAATATTATCATTTTCTTTTTGTAGGGTATTATAAACAACATTCACTTCTGGAGGAACATAAGAAGGATGTTGAACAATAGTGTTTTTAGTGTGTCAAGGTAAAGGATTAATGTAGTTTTGAAGGTTTTGATTAGTAGGTGTCACATATTTTTTTCCACTATCTTAACCCTCAATAGATAAAGCATTAACATTAATCAAATCTAGAATCTTATGTTTTAAAGATTAATAGGCTTCAATATCATGTCTAGGTTGGCGATGAAATTGACAAAAAGATCAAGGATTAAAATGTGGACTTGATGTAGTAGAAGGAAGAAGTGGTTTAATAGGAGGAAGTGTAATCATATTAGCACTAAGAAACCTAGTCATAATATAATGTAGAGAGTCAAAGAGAGGAGTAAACTTATGGTTCATCTAAAAATAGAGGAAGAAGTAGTGGCACTCTAAGAGGCAGCATCTACTTGATCATCTATTCTATTTGTGGTTTTATTGACCTTGACATAATTGGTAGGTTTGTGAAATTTTTTAGTATTAGGTGTGGCATCACTGCTATCAATAGGTACTAGAGCCATTGAAGTGGTGCTCTTAAACTAACTCACTTGTACTTGATAATTATGAACTATTACACAAATTTGTGAAAAAGAGCTAAACCTAGTATGAAAATTATTATATCTAACATCTTTTTGTAAATTCACAATAAATATATTAGTTGTATATTAATATCAGGCACATGATAAGAAATTTGAGCATGCAAATGCTTAAATCTACCAATAAAACCAGTCACTTTCTCATGAGGACCTTTTGTACAAGGCATCAAATCAATCAAAGAAATAGAAGGACCAATGTTATTTTAAAATTTTTGTATGGAAGCATTAGAAATTTTATAAAATGAAAATCAATAGAATATGGAGGCAAAGAACAAGACATTAAAAATCTTTTTCATAGATAGTGTGAGAAAAAAATGAAGCTAAAATCCCATGGTCATGAGCATAGTCACTACATAGAACTTGAAAAGTCTTAAGATGTGTCATAGAATCACCTTTACCATTGTAAATGTTAAGGCAAGGTATATCATCTTGTAAAGGAGAAAAAATATGGATAATGTCAAAAGAGAAAGGACTGCCCATATCACATGTAGTAACATTGAACTTATTTTAAGTGAAAGAAGCAAGTTGTTGTAGAGATGACATAGTCTTGAAAATACTAAGGATTGTGGAATTGTTAGAAGATATAGATGGAACATGCACATTCACCACACTAGAAAAAGTGTATGAGTTACATGGAATGGAAGAGACTATAGGTGGAATACTTGGAACCACAGAAGAAGGATAAATGAAAGGAACACTTTTATATGAAGGTTGTGAAATTGACAATGAAATATATAAAAAAATCATTGGAAAATAAGGGAAAAAAAGACCACTTAGAGGATTAGATACATAAATAGAAGTAGTCATAATAGAAGTAACATAAGTGGAAATGCTAGAGATAGGAATAGAGGTAGGCAAAATGGCCTCAAGAGTAGAAAAAAGAGGAGCCAACCCTTTTTTAGAAGCAACTTGATTCAAAGGCTTAACATGAGTATGGACAAGGTGAGTAGTACCATGAAAAATATTTAAACCATGTTTATCATTATAGATCACCTTTAAGAACATCAAAAGAAGAAATAGTTTCGGTAATGTGATTTTCTTGTAAAAGATAATCATGCATTTTATCGATCCTAGTACTAAGCTTATCAACTTGTTTAGAAGGAACTCTTAGTACCTCATCCTCATCATGAGATGAGTGAGAAGAGTCATTCCCAATAGAAGGATTAGGATCATGAGAAACCATATGACCACCAAGGTTTCAAAGAAGAGGATAAGAGGAATCTAGATCATAAAGAGCCATGAGTCTATGACTTCTCCTAGCGAGAATGTTATAAGTAGGACTAAAAGTAGCAAAGCTCGTACACCAAACAAGCCAAGAAGACACTAAGAGATATAACCTTATGATATGAATTCCATTACAATAGATTATAAAGCGTGCAAAGATAGATAAAAGATAATTTTGAATCAAACATTTAACACCAAATCAAAAGCATAAATAACCTAAGTCAAGTACACAAATAAATGTATAGGAAGGAATGTGAATCAAGGAAATAAAACTAAGCTTGTCACATAACCCACTTACATGTGCAAGTGTTTGATACAGAAGGGGGGAAGATAAGGAAGATAAACCTTTCAATCCCAATTTTACAGGACTAGGTCTAGGAAGATTAATACTAACCAAATGAACAAGGAGCACTAATGCAAACTAGATCTAGGAAGAATAGGGGAAAGATATCCAATTCCTTAAAGACCCTTAATATATACATGTAAGCTAGATGTAATATATATTGAAATGATGAAATAAAAAAGGGGGAGAAGGAACTCACCTTTGAAATCTATTTTGTGCTTGTTGTTCTGATCAAAATGAGTGAAAATCTTTAGATCCATGCCTAATACTATGAAACATATCAAACCCAAAATATTTTGATAATATGTCAAGGGAAAATTGGTGCATCAAGGGTACAGTGTGACCTTGATTGATTGTGTCTAAAACTGATTTTGATTTTACAATTTCAAAGAAAGCTGAATAGGGTACCCTAATCCGCAACATGTTAGTCGATTTGATATCTACTACCTACAAGAAAGGGGATTTTTTTGTTGATGGGGAATTGGCCTTGGTCAAAATCTAGTTTAGGAATCAACCTTGAATTAAAATAATTGAAATATCATGAATGTAAAGAAAATATATAAATTCACCTTACAAATACAAATCTCTTGAATCAAATGCAACACACTTACTTCACCAACAGGTTTGTACCAAGAAGATGAAGATGAATGGATGTAGAAGATGTGCCAACGGATCTTGAATAGATTAAAGAGGATCTTGAAGATAAACTCCTTTTATTTCTTGAATTATTGAATGCTTAATCTTCAATGGAGGAATTCTTGAAGGCTTGAAGACTTGAAACTTGAATGCTTGGATGCTTGAGAGAAATATTTTGTGATATGATATGAAAAATGGAACAAATGAAAGAGTTTATATAGAAATCAAAACTGACTAACTCCCACAAACTGATTGTCCTAGATGTTAACACTCGAACATTCCAAAATAAGGGACCCAAAGAGGGGTTAAAATAGAGCCTCATCAGGGGTGAATTGTGGGCCTAATTGGCCAATTAGGGGTGTAGTGAATCCATGAAGCATTGGGGGCACATTGCACCCCTAATTGTAAGGTGTAAAAACCTTGAGTATAATTCGAGGACCCCAAAATGGGTCTTAGAATCAAAAAATCATGTCCAGACTCTAAGGAAACCTTGTTTACGTGTTGCAAGTAGATTCTGAGTGGGAAGTGTTAGAAACTAAATTTGGAACAATTTTTATGTTTTTGTTTATGTCAATCTTTATTGGTAAGACATTTGCTAATAGTGTAGAGCACCATATCTATTGATTGATGAAGAGGATTCAAAAAGAGACATAATTAGATGAACAAGTTAAGTTGTTGAGTAAAGAGGAGTAAGTATGACAGAATTACAATGGGAAATTGATCAGTTAGTATTTGAAAAGATAATGTGTTGTTTAATCATCATATCAATTAAAGAAGATAATTGAGTTGAATTGTAGTGAAGTTTTTGAGTAAAACACTCAGCTTGACCAAAGTACTAGTTTACTACAAGAATTGATTTTGTTAAGCAATTAAAGGAGAGGATTCAAGGAGAAGTTTCTAGAAGAGTCAAGGAAGGAGAAGGAAAAATTTTTGGACAAATTTAATGAATCTAATTAATCCTAAGATCTATGGCGATGTTTAAGTGGAAAAGGATCAAAACTACATATTTAAGGAAGGATGAGAGATATTTTATGGTTGTTGTTTGGAAAATTTATGAAGGGCTTATGAAAGAAAGGAGTAGTAGAGGAAATGTAATAATATTAGTGAAGTGTGATTGCTTGAAGGGTTTCCAAGGAAATAAGAGATGAAGAATATGATGTAGTCTAGTCAATGAACTCAAAATGAGCTGAATGGAGATTTGAATTTGTAAAGTGAGTTGTATCTTAACAAATCAAACCTAAATGTTTCATTCTAACTATCATGACAGTAAAAATCCTCTAATCAAGGTTGACCTAACAGTCATTTGTAAATCATTTAATCAAGGTGACATTCTAATAGAATGATCCAAAGTCCTCTAAATAGGCCACTTCTGATAGGGTGATTTAAATCCTTTAACAAGGTCACACCTAACAATGTGTTATGTAACCTTTGATAGGGTTGCCACTTAACTAATCTCATTTTAGAAGAGTGAAAAGTGGTAGCATGTTACTTAGTGTTTTTTCCCAAATTAGGTTTCCACATTAAATCTTGGTGTCAAAATTGTGTGAATGTCATTTTATGGTGCATGCAATTTATAATTGTTTGTCTCTATTTGTCAACATATATTGAACAAAGATTTAAATGATGAATAAATAAGTTGAGTTTCTATATTGGTAGAGTGGTTTCAAGTTTTTTGATGTTGTTAAAAGTTGAATTGGTACATCTAAAATTGAGGATAGCTGATTCAACCACCCCAAGTTATTCTAAATATTCTAATGGAAAGGTAGATGGAAAGAAATGACCTAGTGGAAATATAACCTACCTTGAGCTTTACACCATAAAAATAGGAGCCTAAAGGGGATCTATTAGGGCTTACCCCAATTCTACTTGGGAGAAAGGTCAAAAAAGGGAAGAAGAAATGAAAGAGAAAGGGAGATTGATGATCTCACATTAAATAGATGCTAAACCCTCATTAAATTGGAGTGCTTCAAATTGAAGATGGTACAAATAGCATCAACTCAATATGAGTTTGGTTGATAATAAATATGTAATCTAGATGATAAAACAATCTATCAAATCTCGATAATATGAGGCAACCGCATAATATATAGAGTCCAACTTGGACACGAGTATGCTATTAATCTTAATCTGATCATTTATCTTTGATGTTAGTAACCACATCTGTAAAACATCATATGAGATATACACAAACACACACATATACATATATGTATTTAATATGATTATATATTGGCACCAATTTGTCAAATTTGACAGAAGCTATAACTTAACACTCCCACTTAGTGAGGGAGGATATGATCAATTTCATAATTTTTAATTAGGTTCTAAATAACCCCGTCAACCTCATATAAGATTTAGCATCAACAAAATTCTTATCAACAAGTATATCCTTAAAGGACATAAGTTATCTAATTTTTGACACATTTCGAGATAATAATTTAATGTAGTCTATCAAATACTAAATATTGGTCTCAAAAAAATATATTTAACAAGTACCATTATTTCCATCTCACTCTAGGACAATAAATTAATGTAGTTTATCATGACTCATTTATTATCATGATTTTTGGTATAATCTAAGACAACAAGTTAATGTAATATAACATGATAATAGATCAAGAACTCAAAGAATTTAACAACACAAGTAGTATCATGATTTTCTACTCACTTTGGGATAACAATTTAGTAAACTCAATCATGATTCTTTTATTATCATAATTTCTGGCACATTTTAGGACAATAACTTATTCAAGTCTTACAATAACATGTCAATCTATTTTTAAGGTCATCACCTTACAATAGAGACCTTACATCAAAATCAACAAATGATCATCACCTTTCATAAAATAATACTCATGTGCACAATAGTAATTCTTAACATTGAAAAGGTATATATATATATATATATATATATATATATATAAAACAAAACTGAGACTTAATCTAAGGACATACTATACATCTTAGTCATCGCAAGTTTACCTTTGAAACATTTCACTTTTAAATTTGCGAGAGGTTTGGTAAATATGTTGACAATATGATCTTTATTGCTGATATATACTAACTTGATAACATTTTTGTCCATCATAACTCTGATGTAGTTATAGGGAATTTCTATGTGCTTTTTTATGTTATGGAAGACTAGATTTATTGAGAGTTTAATGTACCTTTGATTATCATAATGTATAACTATAGGATTCAGCGGATTCCCAAATACTCCAACCAGTAACTTTCTTAAGCACACTGCTTCTCGAGCTCCCATAGATGTCACTATGTACTCTACTTAAGTAGAACTTTGAGAAACTTTAGATTGATTCCTACTAAACCAAGATATCATAGATGACCCAAGAATAAAACACAATCTTGTAGTGCTTTTCTAATCAATAAAATGTTTTACCTAGTCAAAATTCAAGTACCCTTGAAGCTGTAACTCAACATTGTCATATTTTAGACCAAGTCCAATAGTGCCTCATAAGTATCTCAAAATCTGTTTGGCATCCATGAGATGGATCTTCTTAGAGTCACACATAAATTGACTTAATTCATTTGTAGCATAAAAAAATATTAGGGTGTGTGTTCATCAAGTACATTAGAGATCCAATTATTTGTCTATAGTATGTAAGATTTGTGAATTTGGATTCGAATGTTTCACTTTTGAGCTTACAAAGATTTATTTCCATAGGTGTGACCAATGATTTACAATCCATCATGTCAAATGTTTTCAATATGCCAATAGTATAATTGCCTTGGTTCAAGAAAATATATTCTTCATTTTGCCATACTTCTAATCCAAAAAAATAGTGTAAGAGACCTAAGTCTTCATTTCAAAATCAGATGTAGAATCTTTTTTACAATTTGCAATGTGGTGATCTTCCCTGTTATTAGAAGATCATCGAAATAGAGATCAAGTATTAGCATATGACCCTCTGATTCTTTGAAGTATATATTAGGATCTTCTTCATTTCTTGTGTACCCCAATTTGATAAGGTAACTATCTATTCTCTCATAGCATGTCCCGGAGGCTTGTTTAAGGTCATAGAGATATTTCTTTATTTTACATACATGTGTGTTCATTTCATGGATAAAAAACCCTTTTGGTTGTTCCAGGTATACTTCTTCATCAATGAAACCATTTAGAAATGTTGTCTTTACATTCATTTGATGTATCTTCCACCCTTTATATGTAACAATTGCAATTATTGTTCTAGAAAATGCATATCAGGAAATAGGGGGAAAATGTTTTTTCATAATCAATTTCATCCTTCTGAGAGAATCCCCTGGCCAAAAATCTGGCTTTTTGTTTTTCAATACTACCATCAGGTGAATGTTTAATTTTGAATAGCCATTTTGAGGAGACAACAAATTTTTGTTTGGGTCTTGATACAATGTCCCAAACATCATTTTAATATGGATTGGTATTCCTCAATCATGGAATTTTTCCAAGCTTGGGATTTTAGAGCCTTCTTCAACATTAGAAGGTTCTAATCAAGTGGGCTCATTTATATGAGTGACTTCTTATTTTCATATTTTCTCAAAAGATTTCATCAAGAGCCACAATGTTTTCTTCAATTATTTTCCTTTCCCATAATGGTCTTTTCTTTTTGGGAGGATTTGAGCCATACTTAGGGTTAGATAGTGTGGGTCCATGATTTTCTATACAATTCTCCCTCTCAAATATAGATATTTCATCTAACTCTAGGATGAGATCATCATTTGGTTCTTCTATATTTTTAGAAGTTTTATATGCAACATATTCAAACTTAATATCTCTATTGATTTCAATTGTTCTTGACCCTGGTATGTGTATTTTGTACACTTTACAAGATTCACTACAATCAACAAATATTCTCCTTCTTTCCCAAAGGATCTAGTTTAGTTATTTTTGCTTTAGAAATATGAATGTATACATGAAATCCAAATATTTTTAGGTGCATGGAAATGTAGGTGACCTAGTCTTATGTGTCAAATCTGATTGTTTTTTTACAACTTCATGATTTAATGCTAGGTTTTAAGAGTTACACAATTTATATAGGCTTCCATCTTCAAGTCCAATAGAGATTTCATTTTTAATATTTGAATTCTTAGGCCAAGATGGGACCTTATATTCTTGGAAGGTGACATGATACCCTTGATTTTCTAGGCCTAAAATAGAAACTAGGTTTCTCTTGATACTTGGTACAAATAGAACATCTTTTAGTTGTAGAGTAACTCTTGTTTTTAGTTGAACTGAATAGCTCCCAATTCATTTCACAAGATAAGTGGAGTTATCCCCTATTGTGACTTCTTTAGTTAATTTTCCTTCAAAGGTTTTAAACTAATATCTAAATCCAACTATTCTTATTAGAGTTTAACTCACTTTATAAGGCAAGGAAGAGTAGTGAGTTTTCAGCTTCATTGACTTTAGATGTGTTGGCAAGGGGTTTCTTTCTTTCTAGACAATGCATGTGAATATGTTCAAATTTTTCACATTTGTAGCATTGAACTTTTGGCAAATCTCTTTTCTTATAGTTATCATTTTTCTTTCCTCTTTTCTTCTTTTATTGTTTGAGTTCACATGCAAAGCTTGAATTTCCTCCTCTTTATTAGGAATGATTCCTCTTGTAATCAATCATGATTCTTCTTGAGTGTAGTCATTCTTGAGTTGGTCAAATTTTATTAAAGAAGGACATGCAACAATCCCTTGAATGAAGGATTTTCATGTAGTTGGCAATCCTTTAAGAGCTATCAATGATAATTCTTGATCATCTATGATGTTTACAAGTGTAGAAAGTTGATATCTTAATTCTAATATTCTCATGAAATATGATGTGGCAATTTCTCCTTTATTCATCTAAATATGAAGGAGCTGTGTTTTTAATGTAAGCAATCTGCTTATATTATTGATTTCATATGAATTTTGAATAGTCATGAACATTTCATATGTGGTTGTAGATTTTTTTATAAATGGAAGAATGTGATCTTTTAACGAATCAATTCTAATTTTTATAACTTCATTGTTATGCCTCTTCCATATTGTTTTACCTGGCTTATTTTTAGGCATAGTTTTATTTTCTTCCACATGTTATTCTAATTCAAGGTCTCTAAGAATGATCATGATTCATATTCTCTAGGATATGAATTTTGATGCTCCATCAAGTTCATCTTCTAACTTGACTCTATTCATGCCATGTTTGCAATTTTGAATAGTTTTTAAATAATTCAAATATCTTGGGAGATGATTTCACAATTTGTTTTAAACTCTATCTACCAACCTTTTTCTGATACCATGTTAAGGAATATAGGATCTATGATAGAGTAATAGAGTAATCAAATAATTTATTTATGACAAACCAATTGGATTATCTTATCAATACTCTCCTTAGTATTATACTTTGAATCTTCAAAACTTGTGACTGATATCATTTTTTTGAATTGTGTTTGTGGAATCACTAATGCTTGCAATGTATATGAAATATTCAATGGTTGAAGGAGATCACAATAATATGTTATATAATTTCTAAATAAATCATTGAGGATATAAGATTTAATGAATAATAATATTTCCTTGCTATTGATGTGTTCTTCATTACGTTTGTATCAATATAAATATGAGATGGAATGGACATGTCACTGTAGAGACATGACTCTACATGGAATGACCCACATAGGGTCATGTCCCTAAGTGGACATGTTTCATCCATAACCATACATATGTAAATATCATCATATTTTTTAAGGCTTGATTATGACTTGGGTGATAATAAGACAAGCCCAATACTAATCTAGGCAATCACATTTGATACAAACTTGATTATGATCTAGGTGATTATGATAGAAACAACTCAATATGAGTTTGGGAAACAATACAAATGTAATCTGGATGATAACACAATCTATAAAGGTTGGATAATATGAGGCAATGATAGAAAATATATTGTCCAATTTGGACATGAGTATGCTATCAATCTTAATCTGATCATGTATCTTTGATGTCAGTAACCATAGATGTAAAACATCAGATAGATAGATAGATAGTTAATATGATTATATATTGGCATCAATTTATCAAATCCAACTGAATCTATACTTCAACAAAATCTAGGAGGTAAAAAATCCATTTATTGAATTGATTTGGGTATTGTTGAGTATTTATTTTGAGTAATGCTCTAAAACTCCAAGTCTAAGTGCTTTATTTCCAAAAAAAAAAAATTTATTAAGTAAAACAAGTTTTTTACAGGGGTTTCTAAAAACCACCAGTTAACATCAAAATACTACTAAAATTCCAAAGCTAGCAACAAAGCATCTTAAAAACAATAGGCCATACCCAACCACTAGAACTAGACAATATAAAAATAGCCAAAAGCCAGGGTACAGACAATATTTCCAGGCATTGTTAGATCGAATTGCAAATTTTGATTTTTTTGTAGTTAAATCATCTACAAGCAAGCAATTTTTGCAACTAACATCACATGTTGATGCATTAAGGATTGAGTAGAGTTTTAGTGCAAATTTGTATCAAGGTTTGGTCATCCATATCTCTTTCTCCCTATTACAACTCGTGGCTTTGTTAGAGGGCTTATAAAGGGCTACTAAAATTTTTAATCTATTGTGCTTATCTTATAATGCAAAAATTGTCTATCATAATATGAGAATTCATAATTTGGTTTGAATATTTGTTGATCAATTATTTGGAAAAAATTGGAGGTTTAAGAAAACAATCAGAGTTACTTTCCTAAGAGTTGTTTTTCATATTTGGAAACTTTTTCCTTTGGCATTTGGGACTAAGACTAGATATCACTATTGATTGGAGTAAATTGAAGTTTAATCCTAGATTTATCTCCATTCTTATTAGATGGACTTTCTTAATAGGAAATAGTTGATGGGCTATCACTATACACAAAATGCAAGGCTTAACACTAAAGAAGGAAACAATTGATATTGGTAAAGTAGAAAAAAAGGCCTTACCTTTACAATAGTCTATTGATTTAAAAACATACAAGGGATTCAAATATAACTACAATTCACTATAATATTTGGAGTCAGATTGTGATGGAAATTTGTGACAACAGTGTAATTTGTGGTCATTTTCATGTTTTTTTCACAATTATCCTAGATGCTATCATAATGCTAGCATTGGTGTCATAATTGTGACACTCGCATGAGTATAAACAAAAAGAAAAGAAAACATGACACAAATTATTCCCCATTTATTTTATTTTGAAGAGGTGTGTGTGAAAGAGGGTGGAAAGCTCCAAATGAGGGTGGATAGCTCTAAATGTTGCCATGCCCTTGTCATTGGTGCATTTCCTTGTTGTGATCTCTACATTTTGTTGTCATGCCCTTGCTCTACAATTTCATTACTGTATATTTTGCATTTCATTGTCATGCCCTTTCTCTATGATTTGGTTTTCATGCCCTTGTGATCTTTACATTTCATTTTTTGCCCTTGCTTTGCAATTTCATTATCGGGCCTTTGCTCTATAATTTTATTGCCATGTCATGCCCTTGTGATCTTTGTGCCCATTCTCTACAATTTCATTTCTATGTCATGCCCTTTCTCTATGATTTTATTGATGTGCCCTAGCTTTGCAATTTTTTTCAAGGGAGCTATGTAATGTTCATTTCTTTTCCCTCTAAATACGTATCTCTTTGTATTTCCTTCCAAACATGTAGATTAGAGATCTTTTTTAAGGTGCTTATTACATCTTAGCACAAAATAAATATTGATCCAATTGCATACATAGTCTAGAATCCAAATAATAAAATAATAAAACTCACTCAAACCGTGTTAAGCGACTTACCTCAAGATCCTCCACAAAAAAATGCGGACCAAGAAAAATAGGCAGAGTTTGCAAGAAATTTTACAAAAGCATATCATAGCAGATATTTTTAGAAAGAAACTAGTCATAACCTAGTTAAATGGGTCTAGTTGTTGATTACCTAGGTTGATTACAAATTCTTGTAGAAGTGTCATCAAATTAGGTACAATAAAATGAACAATTAGTTGTTCCCAACTAGTAGGATCAAATAAAATTTTCCAAGGTGATAAAATTATATATGCAAGGAATTGAAGAATAACTTCAATAAAGAGTTGAGTGTAAGGAGTCGAAGAACAAAGTTCTACTTCTGTGTAAAGGATGTTGAAGTGGTTCCCAACCTTGAAACACTCTTATAAGCAATGGCAAAGGAAATGCAAATGCAATACATATATTACTATTATTTATGTATATGTATGTATATATGTATATATGTATGTATGCATGCATGCATGCATGTATGTATATATGCATGCATGCATGTATGTATGTATATATGTATATGTATATATATGTGTATATTCATAGAGAGATCTTGGCACAATAGAAAAATTGATCTAGATACATACATATTCCAGAATGCATGCTTAAGTGTAATGAAACCCTTTAGAGCATTTTATATATAAATTAATTTCATGGCAGTGTTTTGATGAATGTTGCAACTGCTTGCTTGTGAGGATCAAACAAAGAACTGAAATATTGAAATGGAAGTGGCTAAAAAAATTTATTATTCAAAATAATCCTAAGTTGTGGAATCATCCCTAAGATATACATTCTAGTCAAAAGGTAGATGCTACCCTCTTCAAACTATTTTTTTCAGAAATGAGAGTAAGTGACATGCTAATTTATTAGGAAGATCATTTTTTTTAGTTGGAAGTAAAGCTAGTGTTTTCATGTGAATTAGTGGTATCAATGACATGTGTTAAAAATAGAAAAGATTTTACAACTATTGAGTTTGAAGGAGATCTGTTATAGAATCTTTCTTAAAATCAAGGAGGCAACTATGAGTATGCTCTGTGAGGTTGAGCTATGTGACTTATGTCTATCCTAACTTGAAGAGTATCTATGAGCTAATCATATATAAGAGAGGTGATGAGAAGGTTGACATGTAGTGTAATCTTCAATGATCCATTAGGTGGATTGGAAATGAAGCAGAACCATTGCATTCAAGGTGGAGATGCTGGAAATTGCGAGGATAAAATCAACGAGCTTATTATAATCAAGATGAATTAAGACTTATTCACATTGTCTTATTTGATCTTATATCTAATCTTTATATAGTTCATTTTTTTATCTAAAAATTATTAGAGGAAGAGACAATTAGTAATTTGTTCAAAGCATTTGAAGTCAGTTGTCAAATTTTCATGTACAAGGAGTAGTATTATTTGTGTGCTCCATAACTGAGCCATTGCATAGAGTAGACTTAGCATTTTTAATTATCACATGCTTAAGCATATTGAATAGTCCAAACTTAGTAGTTTTAATTATCACATGCTTAAGCATATTGCCTCCTTGGGTGCTTAACTTAATGAATGAGCACACCAAGTGAAATACCTTATGTGATGAAGGATTATATGATTTTCTACATATTCACCACATAGCAGTGCATTGCAGGTTCAAATACATTTTTAAGTAGATATTTTGAGCACTAGGTGTGTGAAAGCTCCATGCAAAAACATGTAGAAGCAAAACAGGTCATTAACATTTTCAATGACATGTTTGCTAAGAGCATACACAAGTTCCTCAAGGTGAATTCCATTATTAAATTTTCATATACTTTTTCCTTGTTATAATTCATTTCTTTATTAATTTTATTACAAGAATCCATCACATTTTGTATTAGGTGATGAAACCTACGGTTATAGTTATCTATTTAGAAAATGGGAGAAAAAGCCCAATATCAAGGTCATGCACACAAACAATCTATTGATTTTAAGGGACTTGATAGCTTAATAAACATTACACATTCTCAAGGAAATTTTAACTTGAGTGTAAAGGGATTTTGGAGTGATTTAATAGCATACTATCTCATCCATGGCACCTATTTCATTTTTAGTTCTACAATTATCATATCTTACACATCATTACTTCACATTGTGTTGTAACTTTGGCATAGGTATTTGATCCTCGATAGCTTTCATTTCAACATTTAAAATTCAAGTTTTCAAGTTTCCTCTTCATTATATAGTCCTTTCCACCCTAAAAACCACTTTGTTACTTCATTAAAATCAGGACTTGAACACAGCCAATGATACAAAACATGCTACCACTTTGGAAAAAATGCTTCCTCCAACATTGCAACCATATGATAAATGAGAATAGCACATGCCCAAGCCACAACCTAGTTAAATTGGTCTAGTTGATGATTAGCTGGGTTGATTACAAATTCTTTTAGAACTATCATTATATTAGGTACAATAAAATGAACAATTAGTTGTTCCCAGCTAGCAGGATCAAATAAAGCTTTCCAAGGTGATAAAATTGCATATGCAGATGCATGACTTGAATACCAAGCATGAAGCACATTCCCTAATTTATAATGAAAGGTTGGATATAACGGCTCTATACACTAGCCCAAAAATGCAAACCAAGGATGTAACCATGCATGTATTGGCTCACTCTCCTTGTGAGGATCCCAAGTTTCTACTATTGTTGTTAATTTGGGAATCACTAAATGATCCAAAATGTTATGAAAACTCCTCCCATGTCTCCAAAAATTGTAGCGTAGGTTTAGGGTCCGTTGTCTCCTAGGAATTTGTATATGCTATTCTCACTATTGGAAGAATAAATTTAGTGAAGAGTTGAGTGTAATGAGTTGAAGAAGCAAGTTCTGCTTCTATGTAGATGTCATAATCACGAGGCTCATTCCCTTGAAGAAGCCTCTACCACAATGACATTACCTCTAAACTATCCAAATAATGTTGAAGTGGTTCCCAACCTTGAAACACTCTTATAAGAAATGGCAAAGCAAATGCAGATGCTATACATATATTACTAGTATTTATGTATGTATACAAGCCATAACCTAGTTAAATGGGTCTACTTGTTGATTAGCTGGGTTGATTACAAATTCTTGTAGAACTATCATCAGGTAGGTATAATAAAAGGAACAATCAACTATTCCTAGCTAGCAGGATCAAATACAATTTTCCAAGGTGATAAAATTGAATATGCAGATGCATCACTTGAATGTTAGGCATGAGCACATTCCCCAATTTATAACGAATGGTTTGATATAAAGGCTTCATATGCTGGCCCAACAATGGAATCCAAGGATGTAACCATGCATGTATTGGCACACTCTTACTGTGAGGATCCCAAGTATCTACTGTTGTTGTTGCAATGGAAAAGCAAATGTAGATGCAATATATATATATATATATATATTACTATTGGCCATATGGAGGACTACATAAAATAAACTTAAAAGAAAGGAAAACATGACATTAATCATTCTCCATTTATTTTGTGTAAATTCCATACTCACGAGGCTCATTCCCTTGCAAAAGCCTCTACCATAATGACATTATCTCTAAACCATACAAATGATGCAGATGTATGTATGTATGTATGTACATATATATATACAAAGCAAGAAAAATGGGCAGAGTTAATGACATTGTTAATGAGCATTATATTTCCCCTACATACATTATATATATAAAAAACTCATTAACTCTATATTATTTGTCTGTAAGATTTTGAGGTAAGTCACTTAGCATGGGTTAAGTGAGTTTTATTGTTTTATTATTTGGATTCTAGAATATGTATGGAATTGGATCAATTTTTCTATTGTGCTAAGATGTAATAAGCACCTTAAAAGGATATATATATATCCCTCTCTCTCTCTCTCTATACATACATATATACATACATGTTTATGTATTTATGTATGTATGTGTGTATATCTATATATCTATATATGTATGTATGTATGTATATATGTACATATCACTGGAGATCTAGGATTTCATTGTCATGCTCTTGTGATTGTTGCATTTTCTTGTCATGCCCTTGTGATCTCTACATATCATTTTTGTGCCCTTGTGATCTTTGCATATTATTCATTTTATTGTACCTAATCTGGATAGTTCTACAGGAAATTATAATCAACCTAGCCAATCAACAACTAAACCCATTTAACTGTATTATGGCTTGTTTCATTCTAAAAATATTTTCTATGATAAGTTTTTGTAAAATTTCTTGCGAACTCTGCCCATTTTCCTGGTCTACATTATTTTTGTGGAGGATCTTGAGGTAGGTCACTTAGCACCTTCAAAAATATCTCTCTCTCTCTATATATATATGTATGAATGTATGTGCCCTTGTAATCTCTACATCTTGTTGTTGTGCCTTTGTGATCTTTGTATATGTATGCATGCATGTATGTATGTATGTATGTACATATATATACATATGTGTATATATATATATACATACACACACATGCATATGTGTGTGTCTATGTATGTATGTATGTAAACAAAGAGATCTTGGCACAACACAAAAACAATAAAACTCACTCAACATGTAGCATGGCAATAGATGCAATGGCACCGCCTATTGGTAAGTATATTCCTCTTATTCTTTCTCATTTTTCATGTGTTTATTTCACTTGAACTATTATTTCTTAGGGGGAATTTTGTAAATTGGATTCATTTTATGTAGGAGGTGATGAGGACATTCTTGGATGTATTTATGTTAGATGTACAAGAATCAATAAAGAATTGTGATGAATTGCTTTTGAGCAATGAAGATGGACTTCTCCTATAGCAGGAGGCGATGGGAACATTCTATAAGGAAACTTGCAATAGAGGATATAACCATTTCCACATTACCCATAATAGATCTAAAATAAATATGTAATTGAAATCCACATGCAAGAGAATAGACAACATACCCACAAAAAATTGTGAAACAATATGTTGTTAGGATAACCTCAAAAAATAATAATAGTTACATGCAAATATAACCAATATCAAAAAATAGTAGATCGCATATAAGAGAACACAAGACACCAAGATTTAGCATGCTTCACCTAATCCTTGGGCTATGTCCACCAACATCAAGTCCAATATTATTATGATCCAGTGATTACAACCTGATTACAATCTGTAATCTCTTATAGCTCAATACTATAGCAAGAACCAATTTTCATATCACATATTATGAAAATCCCTAACCCTAAGCTATTTTATACAAGCTTTTTGTTGTTAAAAAAATTAGGGCTAGAATAATAGAACAATAGTAGTCGGCACATTTTACAATATAAGGTCATTTTTGGCTTTGAGGGTGCTACCCCCAAAAACCCTTGTAGGGGCATTGCCCCTCAACCCCACCCTATACTACAATAGGGAGTGCACTTGGGGCATTGCCCCCAAACCCTCATAGAAATAATCTAGAGGGAAATTGTGCATAATACACCTCTGAGTTTAATTAGGCTCCACATCACAATAATCTCCCACTTGGATATTGATCAGACTCACCAGTAATTACCTCCCACTTGGAGACTAATCATAGCACTACTAAACCTGTAGCTCCCACTGTAATATTAAACCACCATGGACTCTATTGCTCTTTTAGTTTGGTTAGTCTAGAAGACCAACCAAAGCTGAAGAGGAGTTAAAGTTTTCCCTTGTCACTGCCTTTGTAAACATATTTGTTGGATTTTCATTTGTATGTATCTTCTCCAGCTTTAACTATCCATCATCCAAAACTGACCGAATGAAATGATACCACAACTATATGTGTTTTGTCTTTGAATGCAGAGCTGAATTCTTTGCAAGATGAATGACACTCTAGCTATCTATGAACAAATAATTATCCCTATAAACCCATTTATTCTACAAAGCCTTTTTACCCACAGGGAACTTGCATAAATCCCATGTCTTATTTTTCAGCAAAGAGTCCATTTCTTCTTTCATTGCACACTCCCACTGAATCTTTATATCCACCTACACAAATTCATCATAATATTTAGGTTCATCAGCATTAGTAAGTAAAATAGAGTACAAGGAAGGAGAAAATCTTTTTGGAGGTCTACTTATGTAATGCCTCGCCCGAAGATCCTTGGAAACAAGGATGAAAATACAAGCCAGAATTTTTTTATTTTTTTAAAAACAAGTGTAAGTGCACATGACAACAACATACATAGATTATAAAGATCTCAACGAAAGACTTAACAAATATCCAACCACCAATGGATCCCCAAATGCCACTACTCACCAAAAACACAATCAAGAAAACATAAGAGATCGACCAAGCTAAAAGATCAAAATAGACTCCTGAAAATTGGCTAAGTCCGAATTTTGAAGCCTTGAAATTTCCTAGAATCTTTATCTTAGCCCATAGAGGTCTAAAACCCATCTCAAATGAATCGTCGCATTTATTAAACTTATACTTAAATGATATATTTTAAACCCCAAAGAATGAACTACAAAAAAGACACAACAAAATTCCAAATTGCACCACCAAGGGATTGAAGAACACTTAAGAGGGTACCCTGAACCATCCCTAAAAAGTTTAGATCGGGCAAAAAAGTGCTTGCTGCCCACCCGCGCAAGTTTCATAAAAACTGTGCGACACTTTATCAGCACTATGTAATACTTTACTAGTATCACGCAACATTTCTCCAGAAGGAGGGCAACACAATCAGGGGTTGGGAAATACTTCTCCAAAGGGCATGCGATACTGGAAGTGTATCGCATGACATTTCTTCTGAGGGTGTGCGATACTTTAAAGTATTGTACGACATTTCTCAAATGGGCATGCGACACTATATTGTATCGAACCATGCTGACACATGGTCACCTAGGGAAAAAAGCAAGAAAACTCTAAGGACAAACAACAAGCTAAAAAATAGATAAAAAATTCCACACTGTGGAGTACCGAATCCACATCTTGAGGTGAAAACACTGGATAAACTAAAAGACAAAAAGCTGAAATCTAACCATCTAAATCATACATTGAAGGGAAAGAATAGAAGGAACATCACAGTATATTGAAAGCAATATCACAATTAAACTTAATTAACATCGCAAAGTATAGAACAAACAAACTAGGTACGCAGTTCCTCCCATCCGTTAATGGCATCATAAGACCATCATGGGTCCTAGCCATTCACTGCGCATAGCGTCCCAAGCCACTGATCAAATCATCAGTGCTATCATGATAGGAACATCACTACTAAACATGCTATAGCAATCATAAGGAAATCTAACATGCTAGTAGTAAAGCATAAGATAACATCATCTAACATATGCTAATCATCATCATAAGGAAATGCATCAAACTAACATCATCTACACATGATAAACAAGAATCCTATTGAAAGCATAAATCACAAGGAAGCATAATCTAAAGACCAAAGTAGCAAGTGAAAACATCCAGTAGCAATTGTACTAGGCTCAAGACTGTCATAGTGGTGAAGGTAGCTATGCCTCCCAACCACATGGCACCTGTAGGTCCACACCTGTTGTGCTGATGGACATAATGATCCAATCACAACCATGCAAAACAACATCCATGGCTAACACACATGCCAAGTAGTATGATGACTGAATCCCAAGATAGAGACAATACATAAACTATAGGTCCTAGTTAGACATCTCAATAGGCTACTAAGTAGGGGCTGACATCATGGATAGTTGCTTGGCATCCAAAAGACCAAGCTAGTATAGGCAGCTACTCTTCTCAACAAAAGGCGCACAACCTAGGGCAGCAACTCTTCATGACGGAAGGGGCACAACCCACACATTTTATTATCTTGTATTTATTACCACCCAATGTTTTCATTTAATTATCACTTATATAAAACTTCCTCTGCCAATTGGGGAATAGTCACCAAGTTCCAAGATAGAAGCCCCTCCATATGCTACCCTACCCTAGCCATGCTCATCCAACGATGAGTGCCCATGGGCATGCAAACTCCCAACCCAATCCCAATGATCAAAATTCCAAAAGTACCACGAAAGATCAGGCCCTATAGGTCACCCGACACATGTACTTGTGTGTGGTGCACCACCATCACAAAGACCAACATAAGGACTAGATGAGAACACAAATAGAAAGTAAATCAACCGAAAACACAATCAAGATGTCGAATGCTACATGCATCCCAATGCAACATAAAGTGCAAAAGTGGTCTAATGGATATCCAAACGAATCATCCAAGTCCACAACCCACATTATGCTAAGAAAACCTGAGAAAATAGGGCGGCATGCAAAATGAGGCAAAAAATCCAAATTTTGGAAAAATTCTAAAATTAAAACCCATTGGGTCTTTGGGTGCAAAAACCCCAAAAATCTAAAAATAAAAGAAATCAGACACTGTATGCGAAAATGGCCAGCATAACGATTCAAAAACCCAAACCCCCATTTCAAAAATAGGGAAAACATTCATAGGTGACAAACCGAGCAAAACCAGCATGCAAAAATGGAGGGGAACACTAGTTCTCAACCTCCTAACATACTGCTACAAGAAATGGAAGCTGAAACAGAGCGAAAATAATAAAATGAGAAAGCCCTACATGACAGCAAAAGGGGAAAAAATAGTAACTTGCACAGTAAAATAAATCACCCGCCAAATTTGCCAAAAATGATGGCAAAGCATAAACTCCCTGAGCCGAATCCAACGAGACCAACCTTGCGAAGATCCCACACTCGCAGCTCGCAGAACAAACAAAACAAGAATCCTTCAGAAGAGGATTTCCAAATTTTCTCTCAAACTTCTATTCTTAAAAAGTGAGAAGTGAATAATGAATTCACTTTTCCAATAATTATTCACTTTTCGAGTGAATAGTCAATTTTGGTAATTAGCCAACTAGAGTAGCTAAACTCTGAATCAACCCAAATTAAAATAGGTTATTATCCGAAACAAAAATTCACCTAAGGCAAAACTACCAAAAATTAAATCTAGAAGATTGAAAACTTGAAAAACCCAAAATAATAGAAAATCACTTAACACTTTTGTGACAAATGCAAACTTTTAAATGCACAGACACGCTCATTGGTCAAATCACATAATGCAACAAGTTTAGATTTACTGATCACTAAAATTTTTTAATTTAAAACAACTAAATAAGGATACGTCGACCATACAAGAGCGACATTGGAAAAATATGAACAACTGGATCACTATCTCCACATGCCACTACTAGGCATATAATTCTTGCACACTAGAACACCCGATCAAGTGCAATTGCATATACTATCATAGCCGAAGCAACATGTATTAAAATACCTATTTAATCCATTTACATCACTCATGTTCGTAGAAAGCGTAAAGATACAAGAATGAAGTGAATAACCATAGCATAACATTCATTTCATAATCATAACCAACAAATATGTCCAAATAAACCATAAAACCAGATATCATCATAGATCTACTATCATCTCAAAATAGCATCAACATGCAAAATGATAAACTGAACATCATAGTAGTATAACATCTATGGTACTGAGTCAAAGTATAACATCCAACCCTTGGGTCATCATAAGGTACAAAATAAGAGTATCAAGTATCTCTTGAATAAAAAATAGACAAGGTACAGACTCCAAACACGAGAGGCACTACATCCTCCCCCACTAGCATAGGCTTACTCCTGGAAGCTAGCAAAAATGTAGGGGTACAATCCCCTCAGTCGTTAGCATCTTCCCAAGTTGCAAAGATTTCATCGCTCACCCTTACCTACTCTCCTCGACCTCACAAGGTCAACCTCTGGTACTATAGGATATGAATGGGCTCCAAAGTAAGCTGCCCGTTCGCTACTTGAAAAGCATCCTAATCAACAACATGGGTCATATCTAGAATATACTGTCTCAACACAAAAACATGGAAAACATCATGAATACACGAAAGGCTAGGTGGCAATGCTAGTTGATAAGCAACAGGACCAATCCTCTCAAGGATCTCAAAAGGTTTGACAAAATGTGGTGCCAACTTAGAGCCTTTCCCATAATGGATGGGGCTCTTCCTCAGATGCACTCTCAAAAACACCCTGTCACCAACAGAAAAGTGACGATCCAACCTATGGTCATCTACATACTTCTTCTGCCTGTCTTGAGTAGAAACCAAATGCTCCCTAATGCAAACAACTTGCTGCTTCATATCCTAAAGCCTCTCTGGACCCAAAAGAACCCAGTCCTTTAAACAATCCCAACTCAAAGGTGTATGGCATGGTCTACTGTATAAGGCCTGAAAAGGTGACATACCAAGAGAACTATGATACCCATTGTTGTATGCAAACTCAACAAGGTACAAATAGTCCTCCCACTTCACCTACCTATCCATAACATATATGCGAAGCATATCCTCCAGAACTTGATTTACTCTCGTAGTCTAACCATCAGTCTCTGGGTGATAAGCCAAACTGAAATTGAGTTGCATGCGCAAAGAATGCTAGAGAGATTTTCACAGTGTAGAAGTAAACACTAGATCTCTATCCAAAATGATTCGATGAGGAATCCCATGCAAATGAAAAATATCTGCCAAGAAAACATGCGCTATCGAAGAAGCTATGTAGGATGTTCTCATGGGCAAAAAATGTGCTACCTTGGACAACTTGTCCACTGTCACCATGATACAATCATGTCTTCATGATGACATAGGAAACCCTATGATAAAATCAATAGATATCATATCCCACTTCCACTCCAGAATGGTATGTGGCTGTAAAAGACCCACTGGGTGCTGATGTTGTGCCTTCACTCTCTGGCACTCAAGACATCTAGCAACAAAATTAGCAACACCGCATCTCATCCCTACCTAGAAGTACAACTGTTTGAGATCAACATGCATCTTCTTGACTCCAAGATGTGCAAAATACGATGCACAATGCACTTTTGACAAAACCAAGGTACAAAGATCACTTGAAAAGGGTACATAAATACGCCTCAAGTGTCACAATAGTCCATCAAACTCAAGCATATAACCTAAAAATCTACCCTCAAGGGTACGTCTAGACTCGATCTCTGCCCTCACCTCTTGATACCAAGTGTCACTAGGCAAAGCCTCCAAAATATGGCTTCGCAAATCCACTCCCAATGACATCACTGATACCCCATGTCACCTCCTGCTCAAGGCATCTACAATGACATTCTCCTTCCCTTTGATGTAATGAACATCAAAGTCATACTCGCACAAGAACTCCATCCAATGAATCTATCGTGCATTTAGGTTTGGTTGAGTAAAGATATACTGCAAGCTCCTATGATCACTATGCAACTCAAACTTGTGTTCCAAAAGAAAATGCCTCCAACGGACAAGGGCATGCACTATAGCCACAAGTTCCAAATCATGAGTGGGGTAGTTAAGCTCATGGTCCTTGAGTTTCTTAGACTCATATACAATCACTCGACCATCTTGCATCAACACCACACCTACGCCTTCCAATGAAGCATCTCTGCAAACCATGAAATCACCTACATGATTAGGCACTGCAAGGACTGGTGCACTAGTCAAACACTCCTTAAGAGTAAAAAATGATGTCTCACACTGGTATGACCAAAAAAAATTCTTCCCTTTGTGCTGAAGAGAAGTGATGGGATGAGCCACTCATGAGAAATCTTTCACAAAGTGACAGTAGTAACCCGCCAGTCCCATAAAACTATGAACTTCTGAGACATTCGTGGGTACCATCCAATCCATGATAGCATGAATCTTCTTTAGATCCATAGAAATTCCATCACCAATGATGTTATGTCCCAAATACTTCACCTCTGACTCGAAGAACTCGCATTTACTCAGGTTTCCATATATCTGATGGTCTCTCAAGCATTGCAATACTTGATGTAAATGGATTTCATGCTCCTCCATAGTCTTCGAATAGATCAATATGTCATCCAAAAATACAATGACACACTGATCAAGGTACATGCAAAATATTCCATTCATCAAACTAATGAAAATTGATGGCACATTGGTTAACCCAAAAGGTACAACTATGAACTCATAGTACCCATATCATGTACAAAATGTCGTTCGATGAATATTAGCCTCTTGGATACAAAGATGATGGTATCCTAACTTCAAATCAATCTTTGAGAACACTCATGCTCCCTTCATTTGATCAAACAAGTCATCTATCCTTGGCAAAGGATCACAGTTCTTCACCATCACCTTATTCAACTACTCGTAGTCAATGCACAAACGTAAAGAACCATCCTTCTTCTTCACAAAGATTACTGGTGCACCCCATAGCGATAAACTAGAATGAATATGGCCTTTGGCCAATAATTCCTTCAACTGCAATTTGAGCTCACTCAATTCTTGAGTAGTCATGCGATAAGGAGCTTGCGAAATTGGCTCTACCCCTGGTTCAAGATCGATCCGAAAATCAATATCACGCTTTGGTGGCATACCAAGAATCTCCTCAAGAAATGCATCGAAATACTCACGAAGGAGTGGGTGATCATCAAGTGTCACTATACAACTCCTAGCTTCCTTAAGATCACTGAGAGACACAAGAAATAACTGGCAACCTTTTTGCATACTTTGCTTCAGCTGATTAGCTGAGATCATATGAAGTGAGACTAGTCTCTGAACTCCAAAAAGTTCCACCTACCCACTTGTGTCATCAACACACTGTACCACCTTATGATGAAAATCTATATTTGCTTGGTGAGCAGCTAACCAATCCATGCCCAGCACAATGTCATACGATCTTAGAGGTAGAATGCGTAGATCCACTGTGGTGGTGAAGGTTCCCAAATTCAAACAACAATTCCTAACCACAACAACCACCTTGGAACCCATGGCTAACTTAACTTGCCACCTATCAACCTGATGCATTGACACTAACCCACATTGCTGAATGAGAGATGATGAAATGAAAGAATCTAAAGCACTAGAGTCAAACAAAATTGAAGTTGAAATACCATGTAATGTACCTGTAGCCTAGACTACTGTACCTTGATGCTCAGCTTGACGATTGTCAACCACTACAAAGATTATGATTTCAACCCGCATCTCCTATAGTAGGCTCAGATCTCGCTGCGCCCTTACCAAGTCCCATAGATGGTTTGATGGAACAATCATAAGATTTATGGCTAGGTTGGCCACAAGAATAAAAATTCCCAGAAAAGTTGGGTCCTGTCCCACGACTACCTTGAGTAGCACTAGGATATGGTGCACTACCTTTGCTGGAATTCTATTGACTATTCTAAGGAGGATGATCCTGCTGAGATTTTTGTCCTCTATTTTGATTATCTCCCTTAATTCATGAGGTACCAAAATATTTCCCCCCTTTAGCCCTATGTTGATAACGACCTTTCTTACCACCTTGAGGGGGTTCTAATTGGGCTTGACCCTTCCTAGTGGACTAAGAATACGAAGAATCTTGTCCTGAATACCTTACACTTTGGTTCTAAGAACCAAATCTACTACTGAATCCTTTGGCCAAATTCTCCTCTGCAATACGAGCTTTCTCAATAGCTAGATCAAGAGTCCTAGGCTGATGCATACAGTCTTCTCCAATGAGGGAATCCTTAAGGCCTCAAATAAAATGATGCGCTAAGAGAAAATCATCATTGTTGTAGCATGAATACTGTCTGAGTTCAAAGAATTAGATTTTCTACTAATCCATAGTCATGTTCCCTTGATAGATTGCATGGAACTCATCGGCATGGGCCTCTATGAACTGACGAGATAAGAATCTCTCTTGGAACCTCTCCTCAAAGATCTCCCAGGTGAGATATACAATGCTAACCTTAAGCTTCTAACTCTCAATATTCCACCAAATGGATGTGTGGTCTCTCAACTACATAATTGCACAATGGGCCCTCATTTTGGTTGAATATGGATACATGGTGAAGCAGCGCTCCATGTACAACAACCAAGTATCAGCCTTGAGGCCACTTCCCTTGCCATCAAAATGGTGGCATTCTAGAACTTTGAAGGGACTTCATGATATCCAATCTAATGGAATCCTCACTGTTGCAGTCTCGACCACCCTGACAGTGCCCTTTGCCACCAAGTGGAGTAAGAAAACACTCACGTTCATGTTCCTCCTCTCTATGCTTAGAGTGATGGGAATCTCCATGATGAGTTCCCTCTTCCTGATTCTGATCATGTTGGTGCTCCTCAACACAAGGGCCTAGCCTAGCAAGAATCTCCTAGAGTATTGGCATCAATACCCCAAGGCCATCCTGATTAACGTTATTACCTTGTTCTCCCCCTCCTCCCTAATGTTCCTCTTCATGGTGTTCATCTCCATGGTTACCGCTACGGGTACTACCACGACCACCAGGTCTATGTGCAGGAGGCATCATTGTGGGAAAAACAAGGTGATGTCAGAACAATCGGATCAGAAGCATAAGAGTTAAAAACATGAACGAACAAGATAACAAATAATAAAACATAATATAGAAACACACAAAATTAAAAAAAACCATAGTGGAAGCATAACACGGAGATCCCAATGTTGCAACATGGGCTTTGATACCAGATGTAATGCCCTACTCGGAGATCCTTGGAAACAAGGATGAAAATACAAGCCATAATTTTTATTTTATTTTAAAAACAAGTGTAAGTGCACATGACAACAACATACACAGATCACAAACATCACAACGGAAGACTTAACAAACATCCAACCACCAATGGATCCCCAAATGCCACTACTCACGAAAAACACAATCAAGAAAACATAAGAGATCAACCAAGCTAAAAGATCAAAACAGACTCCTAAAAATTGGCTAAGTCTGAATTCTGAAGCCCTAAAATTTCCTAGAATCTTTATCTTAGCCCGTAGAGGTCTGAAACCCATCTCAAATGAATCATCGCATATATTAATATATATCTTAAGTTTAAGGAATTAAACTTATACTTAAATAATATATTTTAAACCCTAAAGAACGAACTATGAAAAAGACACAACAAAATTCCAAATTGCGCCACCAAGGGATTGAAGAACACCTAAGAGGGTACCCCGAACCATCCTTGAAAAGTTTGGATTGGACCAAAAAGTGCCCACTGCCCACCCGCACAGGTTTCATAAAAATTGTGTGACAATTTATTAGCACTGTGTGATACTTTACTAGTATCACGCAATATTTCTCCAGTTGGAGGGTGACACAATTAGGGGTTGGGTGATACCTCTCCAAAGGGCGTGCGATACTAGAAGTGTATTGTACGACATTTCTTTTGAGGGTGTGCGATACTTTAAAGTATCGTACGACATTTCTCAAATGGGCGTGCGACACTATATTGTATCACACCATGCTAACACATGGTTGCCTAGGGAAAAAGAAAGAAAACTCTAAGGACAAACAACAAGCTAAAACATAGAAAAAAACCTCCACACCAAGGAGTACTGGATCCACATCTCGAGGCAAAAACACTTGACAAATTGAAAGATGGAAAGTCGAAATCTAACCATCTAAATCATACATCGAAGGGAAAGAATAGAAGGAACATCACAGTGTACTGAAAGTAATATCACAATTAAACTTAATTAACATCACAAAGTACAAAACAAACAAACTAAGTACGTGATTCCTCCCATCTATTAATGGCATCATAAGACCATTGTGGGTCCTAGCCATCCCCTGTGCATAATGTCCCAAGCCACCGATCAGATCATCGATGCTGTCATGATAGGAACATCACTATTAAACATGCTACAACAATCATAAGTAAATCTAACATGCTAGTAGTAAAGCATAAGATAAAATCATCTAATATACGCTAACCATCATCATAAGGAAATGCATCAAACTAACATCATCTACACATGATAAACATGCATCCCAATGAAAGCATAAATCACAAGGAAGCATACTTCGAATATCGAAGTACCAAGTGAAAACATCCAACAGTGGTCGTACTAGGCTCAAGACTGTCTCTGTACATTGGTCCCTAGCAGTGGTGAAGGTAGCTATGCCTCCCAACCACATGGCACTCATAGGTCCACACCTACCATGTTGATGGAGATAATGATCCAACCACAACTATGCAAAACAACATCCATGGCTAACCCACACACCAAGCAGTATGATGACTAAATCCCAAGACAAAGACAATGCATAAACTATAGGTTCTGGTTAGACATCTCAATAGGCTACTAAGTAGGGGTTGACATCATGGAGAGTCCCTTGGCATCCAAAATCTCAAGCTAGTATAGGCAGCTACTCTTTTCAACAAAAAGGCGCACAACCTAAGGTAGCAACTCTTCACAACGGAAGGCACACAACCCACACATTTTATTATCTTGTATTTATTACCACCCAATGTATTAATCTAATTATCACTTATATAAAACTTCCTCTGCCAACTGGGGAATAGTCACTAGGCTGTAGGATAGAAGCCCCTCCATATGCTACCCTACCCTAGCCATGCTCATCCAACGATGAGTGCCCATGGGAAAGCAAACTCCCAACCCAACCCCAATGATCAAACTTCCAAAAATACCATAGAAGATTGGGCCCCATAGGTTACCCGAAACATGTACTCATGTGTGGTACACCACCATCATGAAGATCAACACAAGGACTAGATGGGAACACAAACAGAAAGTCAATCAACCGAAAACATAATCGAAAAGATGGATGCTACATGTATCCCAATGAAATATAAAGTGCAACAGTGTGAAATGTCCTTTTTTTTATTTCCTATGATATTTCAAGCCTCTAATTAGATTTTCAAAACTAAACAACCAATATTACGAAGATCCACCAATTCTCAATAAACCCCAAATCGGGTATGTTCTAAATAGTGCCAAAAACTTCACAACTTCACATATTATTAATAAATCTAAAAATGAAAAATTTGAAAGAAATTTCAGCAGCATAACAGCCTACAAAATGACATTTCCAAATCTGTATAGCATCTACACAACAACTCACAAATGTAGGGCAAAAACTATGCTCATCGGGTTCCTAAAATAACACAAAAAAGCTCGGAATCACCAAAAAAACTTAATAATCTATCACAGAAGTATAATCATATCCAAATAAATATATTTAGCTCTATTTTAACATTTAAAATTCTAATATACAACAGCAACCCAAACTGATATGAAATACTCAACTGGAAACACCAAACTCTTACAAAAAATACACCCGAAAACTCACAAATCTGCACTGTTCAGCACAAAGGAAAACTCTGCATGAGCATGCACATGGAATGGCTTCAAAATCCCACCCTTAGCCTTCCTAAAAACTTGCAAACTCCTATTCTTGGGTCTCCTTCTTCATAGGTTTGGCAGCCTCTAAAGAACAACAAAGCAATGCACAAAAATCAAGTTCTGGAATGATCCCAAAATGCCTCCAAACCCCTTAAAAGAGGGCATAACCATAATTCACATCCAAGAGGGGTTAATAAAATATATTTTAATAATAATTTTCATTTATTAGTCCATTAGCTTCCAAAGATTATCCCCTTTTGCCGAAACTTCACCTTTTTGGGCTTGCTTACCTTAGCAAAGATTATTATTTTTAATTATTTGAAAAAAGGACATGACACAGTGGTCTGATAGATATCCAAACGGATCATCGAAGTCCACGACCCACATTGTGCCAAGAAAACTTGAGAAAATAAGATAGCACGTAAAACGAGGCAAAAACTCAAACCCATTGGGGCTTTGGGTGCAAAAACCCCAAAAATCCAAAAATAAAAGAAATGAGACACCGTATGCAAAAATGACTAGCATAATAGTTCAAAAACCCAAACCCCCATTTCAAAAATAGGGAAAACGTTCATACCCGACCAAACGGGCAGAACCAATATGCAGAAATAGAGGGGAACACTAGTTCTCAACCTCCTAACATACTGCTACAAGAAATGGAAGTTGAAATAGAGCGAAAACAATAAAACAAGAAAGCCCTACCTAATAGCAAAAGGGGCAAAAATAGTAACTTGTACAATAAAATAAATCACCTACCAAATCTGCTAAAAATGATAGCAAAGCATAAACTCCCTGAGCCGAATCCAACAAGACCAACCTTGCAAAGATCCCACGCTCGCAGCTCCCAAAATGAACAAAACAAGAATCCTTCAAAAGAGGATTTCCAAATTTGATCTCAAAATTCTGTTCTTAAAAAGTGAGAAGTGAATAATGAATTCACTTTTCCAATACTTATTCACTTTTCGAGTAAATAGTTGATTCTGGTAATTAGCCAACTAGAGTAGCTAAACTCCGAATCGACCCAAACGAAAATAGGTTATTATTGAAAATGGAAATTCACCTAAGGCAAAACTACTGGAAATTAAATTCAAAAGATTGAAAACTCATTGGCAAAATATGAATAGCTGGATCACTATATCCATGTGCCACTACCAGGGATATAATTCCTGCACACTAAAACACTCGATCAAGTGCAATTGCATACAATATCATAGCCGAAGCAACATGTATTAAAATACCTATTTAATCCATTTACATCACTCACGTTCGTAGAAAGCATAAAGATACAAGAATGAAGTGAATAACCATAGCATAACATTCATCTCATAATCATAACCAACAAATATGTCCAAATAAACCATAAAACCAAATATTATCATAGATCTACTATCATCTCAAAATAGCATCAACATGCAAAATGATAAACTAAACAGCATAGCAGTATAACATCTATGGTACTGAGTCAAAGTATAACATCCGACCCTCGGGTCATCATAAGGTACAAAATAAGAGTATCAAGTATCTCTCGAATCAAAAATAGACAAGGTACATACTGCAAACACGAGAGGTACTACAGCTTATCCTTGTCAATCATCTAACATTCACTGGGGTGTGTGGTATTTTTTGTTGTAGTTATTGCACATCATGA
This sequence comes from Cupressus sempervirens, assembly GCA_028749045.1. NCBI lineage: Eukaryota > Viridiplantae > Streptophyta > Pinopsida > Cupressales > Cupressaceae > Cupressus > Cupressus sempervirens. Next base: position 994,504,864 of record CM053785.1, on the reverse strand, counting down.
GGAATTGCTGGAAAATTAATTTTTGGAGTATCATATAGCACTACATAATCATCTTCTTTCTTCTCATGTTCTTGCAATAGATCTTTGTACAACACTTTCTCATTGAATATGACATCCCCGCTTCTTACAATTTTATGATTTTCAAAATCCCAAAGCCTATAACCAAATTCATTAATGTCATATCAAAAAAATACACATTTCTTTGACTTAGCTTCCAGCTTGGTTCTATTTTCAAAATCTATATGAGCAAATGCTTCACAACCAAAAGTTTTGAGAAAAGAATAACTCACCTTCTTACCAGTCCATGCTTCCTCTAGAATACCACAACCCAAAGGAGTAGAGGGGCCTCTATTAATCAAATATATAATAGTATTGATAGCCTCCACCCACATGTTTAAGGGAAACCCTGCATGCAACCTCATGCTCCTTGCACGCTCCATTATAGTCCTGTTCATGCGTTCAACCACTCCATTTTCCTGTGGAGTCCTTGAACAATTTTCTATCTATGAATACTATTAGCAGAGCAATAATCTTCAAATTCATGACTGCAATACTCATCACCATTATTAGATCTAAGACATTTTAATTTCCTTCCAGTCTCATTTTCAACCAACACTTTCCATTTCTTAAAATTTTGAAATACATCATATTTCTATCTAAGAAAATAAACCCATACTTTTCTAGTTGCATCATCAATAAATGTAACGTAATAATGAGAGCCACCAAGAGAAGATACCTAAGCTAGTCCCCATACATCTGTATGCACAAGGTCTAATCTCTCACTTCTTTTTTCCTTTCCATTCTTCGCAAAACTCACTCTCCTTTATTTTCTATACACACAAATTTCACAAAAATCCATATTGACACATTTTAGACCTGGTAAAACTTGCTTTGAATGAAGTACTTTCGTACCTTTCTCACTCATGTGCCCAAGTCTGTTGTGCCACAATTATATTTGAATCTATAGTAGCCATTTGTTATCCCTACTCAACTACAACAACTATTCCTGAACATTCATTTTCAGTAAAAAAAATCAAAGTAGAAGGAACAATATAACCTATACAAAAATATAAGGTGCCTACTTTCACACCTTTTACTACTACAAGGGAACCTTTTGAAACCTTCCAATTTTTATTATTAAAAGTAACTACACAACCCTCATCACCGAGTTGCCCTACTAAAATTAAATTCCTACTCAACCTTGAAAGATGTCTTACCTCATGTAGTAGCCAATGATTCCCATTCTATAACTTAATCTTAACTTTTCCTTTTCCAACAATCTGACAGGGTTCATTATTTCCCAAATAAACAAGCCCAAAATCCCCTTGGACATAATCAATAAAATAATCTTTATGAGGTGTAGCATGAAATAAAGCATAAGAATCTAAAACCCATGAATCATCAACACTTTCTAAAGACAGAAGTAAAACATCCTCTTTGGATTTGTTACTTACCACATTTGTCTCCTTCTTCCCTTCTAGTTTATCTCCTTTATTATTCTTTCGAGTCCAACAATCTTTCTTTTTATGCCCTATTTTACCATAATACCAGCAATCTCTCAATCCTCTAGATTGAGACCTCTTCCCCTTTGACTTTCCTCTTGATTTCTTATGATTTCAAAAATTATTTCCTCTCTTAATCATTCTACCTCTGCTTTGTGCATTCAAAGCACTTCCTGATGTAAATCCACCTGAGGATTTCCTATGAGTTTCTTCACTCAAAATAACACTGATCACATCATCAAATTTTAGGGTATTAGATCCAGATATAGAATTACTTAGAACCATTACCAAGCCATTCCAGCTTTCGAGCAAAGAACACACAATTAAGAGAGCCCTAATTTCTTCATCAAAATTAATACCCACAGAAGATAACTGACTAGTAACAGTATTAAACTCATTTAAATGATCTGTAACATATCCACCTTCTACCATTTTCATATTAAATAAATGCTTCATGAGAAATACCTTATTTGAAATGGAGGGCTTTTCATACAATTTTGCTAGGGTTTTCATCAACTCTTCCATCATCTTCACTTTTGTATTGTTAAATGTCACTAATGGTGCCAAGTATAATTGAATGCTTCCAAGTGCCCTTCTGTCTAAAATCTCCCAGTCCTCATCTGACATAGTTCCTTGTTTCTTAGATTTTCCTTCCAACAACTTCCATAAATCCTTCAGATAAAGATAGTCTTTCATTTGCATCTTCTATAACTGAAATTTTTTCCCATTAAACTTCTCCACCTTTAGCTTACCCTCATTTTCCATAGCTCCTACTCAACCATGAGACTCCCACTCAACCGTGATAACTTCTTATAGAGGATCACTAAAAAAAAATGATGATCATCTGGCTCTAATACCATGTGTTAGTATAACCTTAGATAGAAATAATAGTTACATGCAAATATGACCAATATCATAAAATAGTAGATCACACATAAGAGAACACAAGACACTAGGATTTAATGTGGCTCACCCAATCCTTGGGTTACGTCCACCAACAGAAGTCTAATATTATTATGATCTAATGATTACAACCTAATTACAATCTGTAATCCCTTACAACTCAATACCGCTACAAGAACTAATTTTTGCATCACACATTATGAGAATCCCTAACCCTAACCCTTTTATACAAGCTTTTTGTCACTTACAAAATTAGGGCTAGAACAATAGAACAATAGTAGTCGACATCTTTTACAATATAGGGTCATTTTTTGCTTCGAGGGTCCTAACCCCAAAAACCCCCATGAGGGCATTGTCCCTTGACCCCACCCCATACTGCGATAGGGAGTGCACCTTGGGTGTTGTCCCTTGACCTTGTCTTTGGGGCACTACCCCAAACCACCATAGAAATAATCTGGAGGGAAAGTGCACCAAATAAACCTCTGAGTCTAATTAGGCTCCACATCACAACATATATACCCTGGAAAACTCTCATTAAGGGAGAAAAACCCAACCTCCAAAAACATCGATCACCATGTATTATTCAGCAAAAAACATCATTGCAATACAACCATGAAAGCCTTCAAAGCCATAGTCACAACCAAGTAATCCATGTGAACAAGCATGAATCCACACATCTCATGACATGCTTCCAACCTTCACAAATGCTCCCTTGGCTAACCTGTCAAGCCTTGTCTTGTTTGACTCTTTCTTTTTCCCTTTTGACTTCTCACATCAACAACTACCCAAGTTGGGTGATCCCACAATAATGGGTTCCACTTTTTGACCAATTTTGACACTGAAATCAATATTTTTGAAACAAACCTCATGTTTGAGTGACTATATCTTTAAAACTATGAATAATTTCAAGATGAAATAAACTAGTGATTTGTAGTACTTTATTCCTAATTTGTAACCATATTTTTTTAATTTGAAAAATAAAATTATTTATGTCATTTTTTTCTTCTCCTCTAAAAAGTGGTACATGTTAAAATTTAATATTTTAAAGAGTGACAGTCTGTTTGACACAACTTTTTTTTTTAGAAAAGATAATGAGGTAATTCTTTTGGTGTTGGATTTATGACATCAATATCTAGAGGATGTATTTGGTTTGATTCAATTTGGTTGAATATTGTATAGTTTATGAAGTTTTGGAGTCACACCAATCGTAATTCAGACATATGTTTGTTTTGATATATATAACTTGAACTCAATTTATCAGAAATCTTTTTTTTTTTTTAATAGAAAGCTATCTCAATAACCTATTTCCTATATATTTTTCAAAAAAAAATTGACCTAACTTACTAATTTTTTTGAAGTGTTGAAGTTAGTTGATGTTTAATCGGTAATGAACCTATAATGAGTTAAACTCATATTTAAAAGTCTTAATGAATATAATATGTATTACAATTATAGTCATTGGAAAGCTTGCTCCGAGCAGCACAAATTGGCATTTTTAATTTTATAGTAGGAGATCAATCATTTTCAATTTTGGGTGTCAAAAGATCCAATTTTATTTTATTCAGAAAAGAGGGTAAAAAATTTGTAATTTGACATGTTCGCTATGAACATGGTGTTCACAATGAACATTTTTTATGAGTTCGCTGTGAACACATTTTTGCAATGAACATACATAGCTAAGTTTTCTAGTGGTTGGAAATTCAATTTTGCATGTTTGCATGAACATGTCAAATTGTTTATGTTTGTACGAACATTAAAAAAATGCTAATGTCACCAGTAGATAGGTCAATTTTAAAATAATGTGAAGTTGTACTTGCAAAGTCATACTAGGTGACATGTTTATATAGTTATTGCACAAAATTTATCTTGAGAGAAAGGGTAAAATTTTATTTTATGATTTTATAATGGGAAACAAGAAAGGAAGGCAAAGCAAATATGCAAGGAAGAGATCTGACAAAGTAGAACAAAGAAATCTTTAGAAGACTATTGCATGTTATCATCGAATTAAACAAAGTATGTAATTTTATATATTAATTTTTGTTTATGTTCTTAAATTTAATTATGTTTCAATCTTTTTTTTTTATCTAATTTAATTTATTTATAAATTTGCTGTAGACAATCAACAAGGTGAAGGAAATGTTGAAGAAGGCTCAATAGAAGTAGAAGAAGTGCATATAGGAGAAAGGTCAGGAACACTCCCTACGGAATCTAAAGCAATGAATGTTGAAGAAAGTTCAAGATCACTCCCTACAGAGGTTCAAATAATAGAAGTTAGAGAATGGTTAGAATCTTTTGTTGTAGAATCTCAAAAAATGTATGTTGGAGAAGGCTCAAGATCGCTCCCTATAGAAATTCTAGTAACAAAAGTCAGAGAATGGTCGAGATCAAGTGCAGTAACTAGTATGGAGGAACTCCTAAATATTGCCCAATTTGTAAAGAATGGTATTTCTCATAAAAAATTAGATCATTTACTTAAGATGAATGTGGATAAATTGAGAAGACTTATAGCTACTGTTCAACCCTTAAGTTTCTTTAAGAAAAGGTCAATGAATAAGAAGATAAGAGAAATTATGACTAAATTTGATCACACTAAAACACTTGAACAGGCTCAGTAGCTTTCACTTTTGCTTACACAAAATAAGTTGCAAGAGGCATTGAAATTGTTAGGTGTAGACATAACGTCAAAGAAGAGAAGATTTTCTAACATGCAAACTGATGTGATTGAAAATGTTAAACAAGGTTTGAGAAACATAGGAAAATATTCTTGAACTAAAGATAAGTCTATGACAAGAAAAGTGATTTTGATGTCTGTTGTAAATAAGAATATGACCCAAAATAGACAAATATCTTCAATTTCATCTGAAATGGTTTTAGTAGGAAAACAATGAGAGAATATGTTAAGAGAAGATTAATTTTGGATGATAGTACTATGGAGGACAATTGGGCAATCATGTGTAGAGCACCTCATTCTAATAGGATTGAAGAGTTATCAAAAAATTTAGTCATATCATTTTGGATTGATAACACTCATCCTTCATTGAATAGTAGAGATGTTATCAGGCATAGGATTGCATTTGGTCAATATGAACATCATACAAAAAATTGGTTGGACACAACACAACATGAGTTATATGTGTCATTTTGTAGTGAATATCCTAATGTAAAAGTTGGGGGAACATTGTTTGAAAAATTGAAGCTATACTTTGTGAGCTCAAACAAAGTGTTTGAAACATATTGTTGCCATCATCATATTGAATTTGATCTCCACTATTAAGTATTTCAAAAGTTTGTAGAAGACGCATATATTTTTCGTGTTGCTCCTCCTAGTAGGAGAAGTGAGTTTATATCATACATTCTATGTGACAAAATAGATGATCCAGCTGGTCAAATAAATTGCATCAAAGGATTATGTGAAACATGTGGTGAATTGGCTCTATTTCCTTTGAAAATTGAAAATATTGATGTAACAAAAAAATTGAATTGCAAAAGTTACAAGTATGTGAAGAATGAAACAAAGTTGGGGAAAGAGACAAAAAGGTTGGAATATGTTGAAGAGGAGTTACCTATTCTAACATCTATGGATAGATTTAAGAATTTGATTCAACCTTATATTCATCACGCATTTTTTGCAAAGTGGCAAGTACAATAGTTTCAAACTTTGAGAGATAATTTCCCACTTGGAATGATTGTATCCATTGTTGATTTTGTAGAGAACTATTCCTTTGTTCATTAGAAAGCAACTCAATCAGATTATTACTTTTCTAAGTAGGTCACTATTATGGTACATGTTTGTTATAGACATGCACAGTTAGATTTGGATGGTGTTCAGAGTACAGTTCAAGAATGAGTAATTAAAAAGAAATATCATGTTTATATAAATGATGATAAGGAACATGGCATTCACTATGTAGAACATTGCTTCAATATGTTCTTTTCTTAGTTGAAAGAAAGAGACATAAATGTTGATAGACATTATGTTTGGTCTAATGGATGTGTCGCACAGTTCAAATCATCTAGATCATTTCATGCATTATGTAGATATCATCGCAATGAGAATATAAAATACATATGGAATTTCTTCAAGAGTGGCCATGGAAAAGGTGAACATGATGGTGTTGGAGCTTGCATCAAACGTGATCTACAAAATTATCAAATGAATTATCAAAGAATTCATGTAAGTGATGCACATGATGTTGTTGAATGGTGTAAGAAACATTTTGCATCAAATGAGGTCAGGACATCATCAACAACGAGTCGAAAAGTACCATATAGAATCTTTTGGGAGATAACAGGTATGGATGTGTCCATCTGTTTAAATTTTATGAAATTAAGTTCTAAAATTTTATTGTCAATTTTTATCTTTCAATTTGTTGAAGTTTAAATTTAATTTTTCCATATTTTCAATTTAATGAACTTTCAAGTGTTAATAGAAAAAGCAAGCATAGTTGCAAGAGGATAGAAAAGACACATTCCTTACATTCAGTCATGAGTACAGATAATTGTAATTGATGAAGACTATCAAGAATGCATCAATCAAAGACGTGGATATACAAGTGCATGGATTTTGGTACCACTTGATGTTACCAATATATTTGATAAAGATGATGAAAATTTTGATGATATTCCATTGATTTCTGATTATTATAATCATATCTCTGGATTGGTAAAAGTGGGTAAGTATCATAAGAATTAATCTCAACTTGTCAGCTAATTTCAACTTGTTATTAATTATCAATTTGAATTGTCTTATATATACTATACACATTTATGTATACTTATTATGCAAGAGATGTCTTTGCAGTGATTGTTGAGCCTGGAAATCATGAAGGTGTCAATTATTATTTATTACGATGTACTACAAAGAGGACAAAGTTATATGATCCTAAAGAAAGTGATGGAATGTTGCTCCCCATAGGTATTATACATACATGTGTGCATGTACATATATGAATAAATATATATATCTAGGTAACTTTATATCTATCAAATTTTAAAATATTAAAATTTTTGGTGTAGGTTCTGTTGTGTTAGAGGGAACGTATTTGAAGAAAGTCAAAATAGTCCAACATGGAATACACTTTGTTGATTATCAACCTGACAACAAGGTTTTACAATACAACCACTTGGTCATTACTACCAGGCTTTGTCTACATCCAGTCAAACTTGAGCATGTCCGTCACAAGTGGCGACTAGAAAGTGAAGATCATGAGAAGATATTACATATTATAAGTGTACATCATGGTTGAACTAACCTTTGATATTTATTTTATAATAATTTGAATTAATTTAAAGTTGTTAGTTTACTGTACAATGTCATAACTCTTAGTTTATTAGTTTATTAATGTGTTTTTAAATGTACATACATTTTAATAATATTAATTACCATGGATCATAGTGGGATCCATTCTCTTGGCAATAAGGTTAATATATTGTTCTGTGAACTATCTTATCTTGTTGCCTTGTGTTCTTGGATTTATTTATGACCACATTTGGTTCAAATTAGATTGACTAATGCATGTGTTTGGAATAAAAACCTTTATCATAGTTGAGATCTATTTATACTTGATGGGATCTTGAGGTTTTTGTACTCTTGGTATGTGACCACTTGAGTTCTTCTAGTATTGTGGTTGTTGGGACTCAAAATCAAAGCCCTGATTTTGAGTACCATTGAAAAATAAAACCCTATAAGCGCTTTTTTATGCATTTGTACTCGACCGTCCATTTGAGGCCTAAGAGGTGTTTAATGTTTCTAATACCTTGCATTTAGTGCGTCTATGTGTTTCATGATGATAAATTGTCATTTTGAGCCATTTTGTGAAATATCATTTTGAGCAATTTCCAATTCTATATTTTTTCTTAAGTATCAAACAACGACAGGAGGTTGTGTTTGCAATTGAATATCTCATACCTAGTAATGTGTCATGCCTCGCTGCTTTGGGAATGTTTAGTGTCCATACCAGCGAGCCTTTATTTCAAATTTTGAGTTGTTTCAAATCCATTTGACTAGGTTTTCAATCCCTTAAAGTTGGTCATTTATTGACGTCATGCTGATGTGAATTATTCTGAATTCTAGAAAGCCTTGTTTGACTTGTTATAACTTTGGCCCAATTGACCAAAATGCTAAAATTCCTTTTGCATTGCATTTTAGAGGTTAGAGACTTGCAATGTTTCAATTTGAAGCTTATGACGGATCCATTTGATTATTTTTCAAATGCGATTCCAAATGCATTTTGTAACTTTTTACTGGTGTCAAGAAGTGTAGATTTTTCAGAACCCCTATTTGTGATTTCATATCTCAAAATCCATGACAAATGAGATCAAACAGATTGTGCCACTATGTTTGATTCTGAAAATACTTTAAGTGTGCCAATTTTCAAGTCTTGACAAATCCGTCTGCACACTTTTCCAGGTCAATTCCATTTGCAATAAATGCTTTTCTGCCATTGTTTCCAAGACACAAATTTTGAGTAGCCTACTTTGACCCCTCACCATTTACGCCTAGTTATTCATCATGAACCCAAATTGCAGATTTATATTGTCCTCATGACAGTGAACTAACGCGCTAGTTTTTGTTTCCCCAAGTGTCAGTTTACCCAGTTTTCATAGCCAAATCTGAATGTGATTTATGGTTTTCTGACATATTTTCATGCAGATAATTTTGAGAAGAAAACTTTGATAGTCAATATCTTTTTACTAAGAATTCATCATAAGACAAGATTCAACAGGGTAAGAGATTGCAGAACGAAGAATCAGTCTGTATGGTTTCAGAGCCCAGTCAGGGGTTTTAATCAATTTTTAAGGCTAGTCAATAGATCCCTTGGAACTAAATTGATAGTTGGCAAGAAGAGGTAAAGTGATTTTCAAAAGTTGAATCAATGATGCAGATTGATTCCAACTATAATCAAGCATTCAGTAGATCAATTTGGAAATTCAGTTGTATGAAAATGAATTTTTTTTGGTTGAACCCACTTTGGGCCTGACTAATTTTATCAAATTTATGAAATTTTTGAGGATTAAGGATTGTTTTAAAATAAATGATTATAATGACATAGACTTTATAAGGTCTTGATGTATGCATATTGTCATGTAGAGTCAAATGGATATGTGGGGGATTTACATATCTTTATGATTATTGTATTATTTTTCTTTGTGCCTTTTTTTGATAATAAGATGAGCCTAGTTGGTGTTTGTGTAATGAAGTGGAGTGTCCCTCCATGCTAGTCTAGAATACATATGGGCCATCATGATAAGTTAGAAGTCTAAATTAAAAAAAATAAAAATAAATATATCGGGTAAATTTTTTAATAAGAATTAATATGACTACCTGGTAATCTGAGGACATTGATCAAAGATATTGCTCCTAGTCATCTTGTAACTTTAATTGAAGGCATGGTATCTATCTCTTTCTATAAGTTGATTGAAGATATATAATGATTCTAATAATTTTCAAATGTTGATCATTGAATTAATGCTACATGGGCCTCCACATTCTTGTCATGAAACTCCATTCTTGATTCCCTACACCAAACCATTTATAGTACTAAGTACTAACCCTAATGTACTATGATTTTATTGCATTGATATTGCATTATGGGTGTTTATCAAGTCTTGAGTATTCTCCATATGTTATTGACTATTTGCATTGATTTCATTAATTGGCATGAGTGTATACCTATATTCCCTTGTGTGATTCATTCCTTATTTAGGTTGTGAAACTATCTCTGCAAGCATGGTAGGGTGAGCATGTGGGTTCCACATGGTCAAGTAACACGATTAACAAATATTAGGGACCAGTGCATAGATGATGAACTTTATTGAGAGACTTTGTGTGAAATGGATTGTTATTTCTTCCCTTTCTCTCTCTTCCTCACTCTTTCTAATTATATACCCATATTGTAATTCTAATTACCAAATTATGTTTGTATAATGTTTATAGATGTAATTAAGTGTAATTCACCTTGATTTAGTTTATTTGGTACTCCTTGGTGTAGATGTAGGTTACACATTGGTATCAGTACTTAGATATATGTATTTTTCCTCAAACTAGATAGAACTACACATATGGTTATTTCCCCATGCATACATCTAATCTTGCTATGCATTTTACCCTTATCTATATGCATATGTCCTTTTATTATGTGCATTCCAACTAGTGAATACTCTAATCTTGCACATTTGGAATAGAATGCACTTGGTTAGGGTAACTTGTGTATTAATGAATGTTATATTTGATCTCCCTACATTCTCAAGAATATTTTCATGTGTTTAATTTCACCTTTAACATGTTAATTAATTTCACCTTTTTCATTTTAATATTAATTACCATGGTGAAATTAATCACATGAAATACATTATTTGATTATTTTATAATGATCACAATAAAATCTAAAATCTAAAGTTTAAATATGTTCACAATAAAGTTTTGTAATGATCATGTAATAAAATCTAAAGTTTAAAATCTATAATTTAATTGATGAAGAATATTCTACTAAAATTTAAAATAAATACACATACATGCATGTCTCAAGAGTAAACATCTACATCTAATATATACTAGATACTAAAAATGCATACATATGCAAACTGCTAGTCTCCAATAAACAGGTATAAATGTAACAAAATATAAAAAGTCATATACATGTGACGATCCAACTACTGAAATACTAAATAGTCAAATAAATAGTGAAAAATGTATGTATGCCATCGAGGTACTAAAATACACGTGTAACATGTAAGTCTCTAGAATATATACAAAGGACCTCCAATATATAAATGCATGCATCTAATATATAAATCTACTGTACTACTAGAGGGACCCCTCAAGACACATACAAATAGAATGACCCTTTGATCAAGTCTCATGTACATCACATGGTTGAGGCACATCAATCGAGCCCTACAAATACACACACACGTGTGTGTGTGTGTGTGCGTGTGCGTGCGCGCATGTTCAAAATAAATACGAGTGCATATATATCTAGTTTGAAGCATAAATAACTTTACAAACTATTTAAAACTTATACTTGAGCACTACTGGGTGCCTCCATAGAATCATCTCTCTAATGCACATGCCCTGATCCAACACTAGATGTAACCATGTGCTTGGTGACCTGTGCCTGCATGATTTGTTATAGTTCTTAAATTAAATATCTATCTGAGCTGAATTTTTTAATTTCATATATTTAAATTTAAAAATAAATTTTATATATGTGTACTTGGGTCTCCAGAGGTGGAGGATGATCTGAAGTAGACTCCATCATATCATCTATCGATTCATCTCTACTACTTGAAACATCAGTGCATCTTAATACTCTAGCATCATCTCATGAAACTCTGACACGTACTGAACCACCCTCAGCACCACAATCTCCAACTACTAGTGATGATGAGTGAAGTGGACTATGTAACTAGTTGGGTAATGGTGTAGAATTAGTGTTGGGTCCGAATAGCATGTCCTTGTACAGTGATAATCTCATGCTCAGACTAGTATCAATCTCAGGAAGCCCTCATAATTGCTCACCAAAATCATCAAGGCTCTTAGCTGTGATCCTAACATCTCCAACGTGTATGCCTAAGCCATCTATAGAGTGTCGTGAGCCTAGTGTAGAATGTTGTGAGCTATGCACAGGTGTATCGACTGTCACTGGTGTAGTCTATGCTTGTGGAACTATGAGGCTTTGATGGTGTCTAATGGCATCCATCACTAAGTGAATTAACATCCCCTGTGTATCAAAAATATAACTGAAACTGTGCAATAGATCCTCCAAAAAATATAGTGCTAAATCTATATGTGTATGCTGTCCTGAAAGAGCACAAACATCACCTAGTACTGGTAATCTAGTAGCTCTATATGCATCATCAGAGGAGGTGCCTAATGTGCTACTAGATGCCTTTGAAAATGGTCAACCTAGACGACTCTGTCAACTATGAATATAATGACCAAGAGAAGTAGATGTGATACTAGCAGCTACAGATGTAATGTGTCCAATACTGTCAATTGCTCCCCTCTGGGAAGCAATGACAATTCTATCTGCAATAGGTGCATGTGATGGAGTCACTGGAGGTAGTCTCTATCCAACAAACTATCTCACATCTAGAGGTGGTAGATGCTATGCACTACGATACTAGTCACAATCTACGATCCAACCACACCTTTGTCCACAATAATCTAGAATGTCTAAGTAGTTGATGTTGAGCCCTATGCAGAACTCAACGTATAATTGCTATGCAAAATAAAGAGGCATCTAGTCTTTATTAGGATAATGACCATGTGCAGCTAAAAAATGAGGATAGATCATGCTAGCAATAATAGGATCTTTGCATCGTGTGACTCGATAGCCTCTCACCCTACCCTGTGCACCCTCATATGATGGAAAGAGATCTCATTTGATGACATCTTTCGGGGCCACCTCTTGACGTCATCAAAAGATGCATCTCCTAAAATCTCAGCCCTAAGTTCCCTAGATATGGAAGCTAATATGTTAGGGGTAAATGAATGGTGAGCTCTAAATCTAACAATCAAATCTTGTAAACTCCTACATATAGTAGCACATATGTCTTTGTATAGACCATCATCAGAGGACAATATAAAATATTGTAATCTAGCAACCTCTTGCTCTGAAAATGCAAATAATGCATCAATATCAATGCGTGGAGGTGGTGCAACAGAACCTCTAGTAGGACTTGTAGGTGCAGAACCTCCAGCAAGAGTTGTAGGTGTAGGACCTCCAACAGGAGCCGCACCAGGAGCCACGTTAGGACCTACACCACCTGGAGCCGCACTAGCAACTGCAACATGAACCCCATGACAAGCCCTATGACGAGGCACAACAGGAGCCCCACCACAAGTTGCATCATGAGCCTGACCACAAGCAACACAACAAACTGCATTAGGAGCTAGAACAGGAACTACATCAGGTGCCGCAATAGGAACCACATCAAGTGCCGCAGCAGGAGTTGTAGTGGGATCCATAGCAAGAGCCACAACAAGCTGATCATGTGAAGTCATATCTATACAACATTTGATGGAGCTACTTTATATAAAATTTATAAATTTTACATATAATACATATGTTATAACATGTACATGTATGTTTGTTTAAGTCTAGTACAAACAATTTTTTATTTAAATTAAAAGATATATGTAATCATGTACATCACATGTCTATATAATTTGTAACACATGTACATATCAATAAAGTTTATATGATCACATAAATATATGAGAGTTGGAGTTAGAGTTAAAGAACTTGAGTTTTCAAAACTTTAGTCCAATTAAAGATTAGTACCTAGGTTTGACTTAAAGGGTTTGAAATGAGTTAGATTAGAGTTTGATTAGGATTTCATTTAGATTAAAAAGTGTTTGAGTTTTCAGTTCTGGATTACGTTAGAGTTTGAGTTAAAGAAATTAGGGTTAAATGAGTTTTCAATTACCTGAAATCTTACATGTTAGAGTTTGAGTTAGATTAAAGGGTGGCATTTCTAGATAGATAAGGGTTTGAGTTTTCAGTTAGGAAATTAAATCTGAGGGTTTGATTTGGATTAGTGTTTTGAGTTAGAGATCTAAGGGTTTCGGTTAAATTTGGTTCGGATTAGATTATGGTTACAGTTCAACCTAGGGTTATATTAGCTCATTTTAGTTACAAAACTCTAGGGTTAACGAGTTTTCAAATTAGGGTTAGAGTTTGAGTTGGGGTTAGAAATTAGGGTTAGAGTTTGAGTTAGGTTATGGTTAGTGTTATTTTTTAGGGTTATAGTTAGTTTTACGGTTATGTCCAGATCTAGCTCATTCTACTTATTTTAATTTTCTATGCTAACTTGTTTTTTTTTTTTTTTCTAATGTTTTTCTAATAATTCAAGTTTAATGTTTTTTCTAATATTTTGTAATGTTATATATACTAATTTATTTTCTTTAATGTTAAATACTAATATTTCCTAGTGCTTTAATACTAATTTATTTTTCTAATATTGTACATGAAATTAACATTTTTTGAATATTTCACTAATAATTCTACACTGTTTTTTTTAATATTTTTATAATGTTTTTGTAATATTTTCTAATTTTGAAGAATTTAATATTTTAAAAATATTTTCTAATATTTTCTAATGTTTTTTCTAATATTTTCTTATAGTTTTAAAATATTTTTCAAATTAATATTTTCAAATATATTTGCTAATATTTTTCTAATAGTTAAAAATGTAATATTTTTCTAAAAAATAAATTCTAATGTTTTTATAATAAAACTAATATTTTTCTAAAAAAATTGTTTCTAATTAAACTAATTTATTTTTCTAATAAAACTAATATTTTTCTAAATTTTATTTTCTAATATTCTACACTATTGTTTTTATAATATTTTTCTAATATTTTCTAATTTTCAAGACTAATGTTTTAAAAAATATTTTCTAATATTTTTTCTAATATGTTTCTAATATTTTCTAATGTTTTTCCTAATATTTTCTAATATTTTCCAAACTGATTTTTTTAGAATATATTTTCTAACATGTTTCGCTAATATTTAAATGTAATGTTTTTCTAATAAAAACTAATATTTGAATGTAATTTTTTTCTAATATTTTTTATGTAATTTTTTCTAATGTTCTGATATACTAGAAATAACCATCTAATATTTATCTAATTTAACACTAATTTTTTTCTAAATTTGTTTTCTAATGCTATATTAATATTTTTCTAATATATAATGAACATATACAAAAAAATTATAAATGTTAAATTAATAGAATTAAGTAACATAAATAAACAATAAAAATATTAAATTAACATCAAAATATGCTTTGAAAACATTAAAAACATTAAAAAATATTCAAATAATAACACATAGACATACCTGAAATAGTGCAATGACGAGAATATGGAGGAGAATGATGGGGCACACTAACTAGGTCAAGCACGTTCGCTCCAACGTATAAGTCAAAATCAACGGGCCATAAAAATGAATAGTCAAATTAAGAAAATGACATTTTAAACTATTGTAGTCACCATAAAATATGTTCACTGCGAACACTATTATAATATAATTTGTGCTTCTGGATTTGATTGTGTCAAATTTTTTAGCATCAACGTTTCGGATCACACTCTGTGATCCATCATCAGGATGAGAGAATGCCAGAATCAAAAGTGATTCTGGCATTCTCTCATCCTGATGATGGATCACAGAGTGTGATCCGAAACGTTGATGCTAAAAAATTTGACACAATCAAATCCAGAAGCACAAATTATACTCCAATGGATTGTGGAAATCTAATAAGATTGACTATTATAATAGATGTTCGCTGCAAACATGCTTAACATTTTTGCACAAACAAATGATGAATGTGATTAGTGCATTTTGCAAAGTTTTTGAATTTTCTTCGTCCCACTAAAGTGGAACCCATTATTGTGGGTTCACACCCTTGTGGCTGCTTATATAGTAGCAAGTCTCACAAAACCATTAAGTGGTATTACATAAACCATGTGCTACCTAACCCATTGACCCCATATTTAATATTGGACATATTTAATTCTTTTCCTCAATATTAAATAGTTACATCAAATATTTTCACAATGTTATAATACAACTCATCACATATATCCCATGGGAATCTATATATGTTGCATGTCCATCTAGGTGCAATATTACATAATAAAATAAAATAAAATAATACAATATAACAATATTATGCAATGTGTGCAACACTTATTATCTCAACACATTTTAGGTACTTTAAAGATTGATCATTTCTTAAAGATTTTCGATGATAATGGGGAGTTTAGATGATTGGGGGGGGGGGGCAAATGAGCTTACACCTTCACGTAGTTGGCCCTGCTTAGTAGAGACTATTGAGCTATTCTCAAAACCAAGTGAACCTCAACATTAACCTTATATGATTGCATGAAACCTAATTGTGTGAATCTCTTGGTTTTAGCCAATGCAAAAGGAGGTCATAGTTCATTATGCAATCTCAATTCATATGCATACAGCATTGGGTGCAACTGAAAAATGAAACAGGTTTGCAATTTTTCTTAGAGGTCTTTAATTAGGTATTTTGAGTTATAGACCATCACAAGCATTATCTTGGCCATAGCAACTAGAGTTATAATGTTCATGATGGTCTATAATTTTAAAAACTTAATAGACCTATTAAATAAATGTAATCGTGCTGCATTTTTTTAGTTGTGCCTATTGTCCATGCATATAGAACACAGTTGCACATGCATTCTTGATTCAGAGTGGTAGATTCTTATTTTGGAGGTGACAAAAAAATGACATGCACCAGAAGATAGGGAAATGATGTCACTTTTATAGGTTTCGAACCTTTTTTATACTTTAAAGATTGATCATTTCTTTAAGATTTTAGATGTTAATGGAGAATTTAGATGTTAGGGGGAGTGGGGCCAAATGAGCTTCCACCTTCACGTGGTTGGCCCTACTTAGTAGAGAAAATTAAACTATTCTCAAAACCAAGTGAAGCTCAACATTAACCTATGATTGTATGAAAACTAACTATGTGAATCTATTGGTTTCAGGCAATGCAGAAGGATAACATAGTTCAATATGCAATCTCAATTCATATGCATATGACATCAAATGGAGCTAAAAAAAACCCAACAATTTTGCATTTTCATTAGAGGTTTGCATAGACCTATTAAATAAATGTAAACGTGGTGGATTTTTTCAACTTCTTCTATTTTCCATGATTACAGAATGCAACTGCATGTTTATTCTTGATTCAAAGTGGCAGAATCTTATTTTATATGCGACAAAAAAATGACATGCACCAGAAGATGGGAAAATAATGTCACTTTTGCAGGTCTAGAACCTTTTTTTGTACTTTAAAGAGTGATCCTTTCTTAAAGATTTTAGATGTTAACGAGGAATTTAGATGTTGGGGGGGTGAGACAAATGAGCTTCCACCTTCACGTGGTTGGCCTTGATTAGTAAAGAATATTAAACTATTCTCGAAACCAAGTGAAGCTCAATATTAACCTACAATTGCATGACAACTAACTAATGATAATAAAATTAATATTGTATTAGAGATGCATTTTTAAAAAAAAATTAGCAAGTCGTTGCAATTGTGACAACTTGTTTCGACGGATAACAGTCCCACTAATAACATTGTTCTTAGATCCCCATCGTAATTGCGATGGACTGTTTTGATAGATAATCGTCGCTTCCATCACACACCTATCGCACAACCGTTGCAATTGTGACAGACAGCTCCGACAGCTAGCCATCAATCCAATGACAGAGTGGAAGCTTATATTCTAGCAAGTGAGAGGGCAAGAAGTTGAACTCTTGCCCTTGCATGTTCCAAGTTACGACACCTGGGTATTGTCGCTCATGCAACTAGTGGCCGTCGCAATTCGGGCCCAAATGTAGTAGTGATTCTCTTTTGATTATTGTTTCAAAATGAAAAAGAATCCATACACCATTATAAGGGAAAAAAAAAAGAATAAATCTCCCCAATAATTGCGCTTAAAATAGAAAGATCAAGTTTGTCCAACAACTTCTACATTGTTTAGACTAATAAACTTATATTGTTGACTTGTTTAATACATAATAGTCACTAATATTTAACAACTACTATGTTTTACTATATATAAATCTAATCACAAACAAGAAGAAAATGAGACAATGAAGATTTACTTTACTCCTCCCCCATAAAAATGTCTATTTCCTTTATGCATTATTATCTCTTAAAGATTTGCAAAACATTAATTCATGTTTTTTTCATTTAAATTCCACTACAAGAAATATTTTACAAGATTTTTGAAAAAATACACTAACACACGTCCAAATTAGAAATAATCCAGAAAATAGTATAAGGGAAAAAGAAGAAGCTTGCCTACACTAACTTTCTAAATAGAAACCTCAAATATGGACAATTACTTCTATATTGTTTATACTAATAAAATCAAACTATTGCCTTCCTTAAGAACTGATGGTTACTAATAGTAGCCAACTAGCATATTTTATCTTCTACAGGTCAAATCTTTAAAAAAAGAGATAGTGAAGGTTTTATTTTTGAAAAAAAGAAGGTCTATTTCCTTTATACATTAGTGTCTGCTAAATATTTAGAAATAAATAATTACTATTTTATTTTGTTGAATTTTAATACAAGAAAATATGGAAATGACTTATATTAAAAAGGGAATATGACACACTTAAAGAACCTTGTTTTTGCATCATTGGATGTCTTGGCACACAACCATAAAAGGCCTTCAAGGAGAGGCATTGCTATCTTTTTCTCAAAACTTGAAAAGGCAAATGCAATCTATACAATATTATAAGGGATATAAGGAAAGAATCTCCTAATGTTGTCCTCAAAATTGCCAATTCAGGTGCACAAAACTTCCACATTTCTCGTACTAATAAAAAAATATCATTCCCTTCTTTATCAACTATTAATTACTACTATAAATCAACTACTACATTTTATCTGCTTTACATCACTTTCCATAAAACAAGAAAATGAGATAACTAAGATTTTAATTTCCTTCTCAAGAGAAAACATATCTATTTTCTTTACAATGTATATATAAACATGTAATGCCAATAACAAACATATCAATTGAAAGAACTTTTCTACATTCACTTTGAGAACTCTAACACATTCTAAAGGTGATTGAATCATAACCACTATGGATAAAGTCAAATGACAAGGTACCACCTTTGCAACACTCTCTCTAGTCAAATCCGTATAATATCTTGGAATAGAACCATCATACTCTTCTCATTGGAATTTCAAAATGGTAAATACCCAATACAACACATCTTAGAAGACAAAACTCACCCACAGTTTCCCTAAAAGAATGTTGCTTGTGTATGCAAAAACTAATTTAATGGTATTAGTTTGCTTCTTGATTATGGAATAGTTACTACTGCTAATCAATTACTAATTCGATAGTATTAGTTTGCTTCTTTATTAAAATGAAGATCTACTTTGTGTCGTTGCAAAAAGAGGTCTACATCCTTTATACTTGAATGCCTCCTATAAAATTTCAATAAAAAAAAAAGATTTCTAATTAATTTTTGTTCATTTTCAATATACGAAAATTTGGAGGACTTACAAAAAAAGACCACACATACTGAAAGAACTTAGGTCTCCCACAATTCAACATCGATTGACATGGTTGCAAAAGCACAATAATCTCCCAAAGTGAAAAGTATGCAAAACATTCTCATATAACCAACATTCTCTTTTCACCGCTACACTAAGCAAGAACAAGAGAAATAAAGATCAAGTATATTCATTTACCACATTAATGTCTACTCAATATTTATTGATGTACTATTTCTAATTTAATATATATATATATATATATATATATATATATATATATATATTTTAAACAAGACAATTTAGAGGCAACTTACCAAAATAAGGCAATAACAAACTCTCTGATTGAACACAATTGGATGTCAAATAAAAGGGCCTCACCTTTAAAATAGTCTCGTCGCACACAATTACCATACAAGGCCTTTAGATACAATAACTGTTATCTTCTTATAACTTCTCCAAGATGCAAAAAAAATCATACAACATTAAAAGTAACAAAGGAGCATGGTGTTGAAGATTTGTTCTCAAAATACCTACTTCAAGTTTGGCAAACTATTATACTCTTCATACTAATAAATTCTAAATATTTACAAATACTAAATCCTTATTTGTTCACTTGTATGTTGATGCATAAATAAATGGAGACAAGTTATGAAAAATCAACTCTATATCAAAAAAAATCATCTAAGCTATTCACAAAAAAGGGTTGTAAAATGAAAGATTGACTATTACAATATTTCCTACAATTATTATTCACCAAGTCATCCCACATCCTCAAAATTTTAGTGTTTTGACAAATCCATTGATGGAACCAATCCTTGTGCACTAGGACTACTTAGTGAAAGGACAACTTTCTTACTTTGTACTCAATTTTTACTTTTGATTATCTTCACAATGTACGCGATGAATCCTTCCTCCTTGATATGTTCACAAAAAAGAGATTTTTCTCACTCTATTTCCAAAATAAGATTTTTTATATTGTTGGCCTACTAACTCTTACATTATACGACATCATTCATTATATCTTATGATAACTACACAATAATTACATATGTAAGGTACTATGCCACGGACCTACAAAATCATACTAATTTGAAAAAATCAAAAGGTCATTCCTTGACAAAATCTTAGTTTCCAACCTGAAAAACAAATTCAATGTCTACAATTCTACAAGAAAACTAATAAAAAATGAAAGGTTAAGAATTCACAATATAGGCTATGAATGCCTAACTAGTAGTAGATAAATACCATGTGAAAACCAAAACAATATAATCATTGATCCTATGGACACCTATTTGGAAACAAAGCACTATCCAATTTAATATTAGGAATGACCAAATTATGCAGCTTGCTTTGACAATGTATTTCAAATTATGCTATCTTGAAAAAGAAATGATTAATACACATGCACAACTAGGAATGAATGTTTGGTACAAATCTGTTGATGCAATGACATACGAACTCCCTCTCTTGAATTCAAAGCTTGCTAATGCCATTAGAAATATTATGCACTAAACTTGTCAATTATTATACATTGTAGTTACCAACCTAAACTTCCACTAATTTGCAAAACCATTTACATTTTCCTTCTCCGTCAGGATTTCTCAGCATTTTTCATAGTTACATTCTTCAAACATTGGCTACGACAACCCACTGTAATAATTATTTTCACAAAGCTCTAACATTGTCTAATATGATGTGTATTCAATTCAAAGCAATACAAAATATCACTCTTTAACATTTAGATTTTTAATATAGTCTTTGTACCCAACAATAGATATATATTGCTTTACATTGTACAATAGGGAACAATGTCATGTCAAAATAGTATATTTGCAAAATTCCATTTTGATAGCTACAACACATGCATACTAATTCAGCATCTCTACAAAACATTAACACTTCTAATTTAAAAGGGTAAAAAATCACATATTAGCACCTAAAATTACACTAATTTTAAATTTACAAATGTTATTTTTTATTTACAAATTCGCTATATAAGCTCATAGCGAAAAAAAATCGCATGCTTATTATATAATTATGTTTCCTTCTAATCTATACAGCATCGGTGAAAAAACATACTCCAACACATAGTTTATATCATTATATTATACAATGATATATAAGTACAAACTTAAATATTAATATACCAACTCCAACAATATTTATATTTGAATCACCCTTCACAATATTTAATATTAATCATTATTCTCATTTAAAAACTTCCAAATTAATTGAATTTTATAAAAACTAAAAATCAAATACGCCTAATCCCAAGTTGCCTATTTGCTGTTCATTTACAACCTCCTATGGCTGCAAGTGCTAGTAATATTATCTCAAGTTACCTATCTAATATTCCCTTACGCCTACAGCTGGAAGTGCTAATAATAATATTCATACTTTTAAAGAACTTGTGTGATAAATTATTTCAAATTATTTCATCATTTAGAATTTGATGTCGTGTTGGTTTATATCACTGCATATACAATCTGTCTGATAGTCAGAAAACAGATTGAAGGCTGGTAGTCACTGATAGGATTCCTCCACTAATTTGAATACTTGCTACGCAAACAAAAGGCATGGTATTCCATGAAATCCAAAATAACAATTAAGCCTTTAAATGGGCATGTGCATTTCTTAAGTCGATATTATGTGATTTTTCAATGTATTCGTTTGCACTTGAGAGGTCATTGCACCTATCTGTGCTTTGTAGAAAAGTAGAAAAATGTGATTTTCCATGAGACATAAAATAGATGCATGCAATTTGGTTCAAGACATACCACCAGAATAGAATTTCGAAAAACATCCCCAATCCTTTTACAAGATTCTTGCAATTATGACAAGATTGCATTGCATATAATCAGCACAATTCTCTACTTTCATTGCAAATATGAATGTTCCATAGAAACACACAACCTATTTCCTCCATAACATGACTATTATATTACAATACTAGCAGTGTATCAAGTTTGTAAATAAATGAGCTTTCCAGAATGCTTGCAGAAATGGAGAGCCAAAGCTTTCCAAGCAGCAGCCATAGGCTATAATGCCATTCAATTGAGTGCAACTTATGAAAACTGCTTCAGTTTAAACATCCTTCCTGTCAAATACACGCCAACATAACATGGTACAGTGTTGAGGGAACTAAGAACAATTACATGGTATTATCAATGAGGGTCTCTGAAGACAAGCAAGATACTATCAAATTTGTCAGGAACAGAAGCTTGTTATCTTATGTTAGGAGAATTAGAATTACCATGGGTCAATGCAGAACATTTGATGAAGAATGCAGATCAGCAAAGGATATGTTCATTCCTACTACTTCTTACTTGTAATTTGAAATTACATATTTCTGACCTTAAGCTTGGTCTCTGGGTCAGGTTGATGCATCTTCTTTGGACTTGGTGGATGATGAGAGAACTTACGAACAGAGAATTTAAAGATAGGAATGAAAAGAATATAGAGCACCATGAAAATGAAGGGTGCTGTCACTAGCCAGCCGATCAGCTGCCAATAAAAATATAAAGTTTGTCAGCATCTTTTCATAACACCAAAACTTAAGGTTAAGCTTCTGTAGTTTGAAAAGCCTGACAAACACATTACCGCATGCCCAACTCCAAGAAGAACATCATGTGAGGCCTGACCAGTAATGAGCTTTTTCAAGGCATCTGAAGTCAAGGGCAAATGGGCTCCACCAGTAATAAATTCACCGACGCGCAAGAAGGGTATCACCAAACTACATGGCAAGCCATAGATCAATGTCATCAAGTAAATTGTTGAGTTCAGATATTATCTAGTTTCACACTAACAAGAAAAGGTAAGTCACAGAAAATGGAAGAAATACATGTCCCACTTAGCATGGGAATAGATGGCTGCAAAAGAAAATATAACTCACCTTAATTCTATGGGTGTGGCAATAAAGTTGGCAAGCATCAGGGTAGGTGCCTGAATAGTGGACCCAAGCAAAGTTGCAGCAATCCCACATAGTAGCACAGTTACTCCTGATTTATTAAAAGGAAGTTCATCATTAAATATAGGCCCAATATAAGACCTCCAAAGCTCAACTCCTCTACATCAAGGAATCCACATAAATGGCCTAAGCTGCTATAAACTGATGGTATTGACAGAGAGATTTCATATTGCCTACATTATACTTGCAGGAAAAATCAATGCTAAATCCGTACAGAATACCATAATGTGCAGATAATCCAAATTCGCAAGAAACACAGGATATTGAACTCAAAGTGTAAATGCAGGGCATTATATTTTTAAGATGCCTGACCATTGAAAAAGTAACGTTGGCGACATGAAAATTTTTGTTCTGCCTATGGCCAAATATTAATTAGTTCAGAACTTTCATCTTAAAAACACATTTAATCATGTTTTAAGACCTCATTGTTAGCCAACATGTTGAAAACTAGCATTGTTGTCCACCATGTACTCCCCTAAAAGCACAACAAACATAGGGGCTAGGAAAGCAATTGCAAACCAATCATGATAATTTAAGAAGTTACCAAATCTCATGAAGGCTGATTATATTAACAGTGTCTAAAATTTGCCCCATACATGAGAGGGCATTTAGTACCCCATAGAGTTCCGGAGTGCTCAAGATTGCAAAGGTTGCACGGATCTTTTTATGATTTTATCTTCTTTATTTTGGAAGATGGATAGTGTACTAAATGTCTTAAAGTTGCAATTGTCTAGGAGGCTTAAAGACAAAAAAGTGTTCCTTCGGGATTTTGTTGGAAGTTTTAAGAAAAACCTTCTTCAAATGTCATGCATAGGATAGAATTGGTTCCTCCCATTTATTGAAAGATATACTTTGTTAGTAGAGGTTGCACTGAAGACATGGAGTTTGTTTTAGCTTAGACCCAAGTCTGTGGGGGTATCCTTTCTGCCAAAATCACCCAGTCTCATCTCTTTTATAGTCACGCCACTCAAATGGTGCAGACAACAGCTAGAGACCCTGGTGGTCAGAACTTAGCATCCATGAAACAAGTCTCATGTCTTTTCTTGGTATGTCTATTTAAATGGGGCAGATATCAGCTAGAGTAGAACCCTATAGGGATAGTATGAAATTCCAACAATCTCAATCAATATGACAGGTCTCATTGACTAAAAGTGCACAAATTTCAACAGTATTCTTAGCATTTAAATAAACATGAATTGTCAAGAGAACATTTTGATGCTCTGAACTGTAAAAATACTCTGAATCTGATTGAGTCACTTACCACAAATGGGAAATATGCCCAAGGTAAGACCAAGTGCAGCTGAGAGAGCTAACTGCTTTGGCTCTACACCCCTGTCACATAATGCGATTTATGTCAGTGTAGCCCAGTATGATACAAAACTACAATCAGATCATCTGTGCAATCTAAATAAGGAATTCTTAATGTCTACAAAATTAATGGTAACAGATAATAGGACAACAAAACTAATAGAATAGACTTCCAAATTTCTAATCTAGCAAAAGGTAATTGGCAGGGAAAGGGCTTAGACACTTTATATCAGGTTGGAGCCAATGAAAATGGACTCACCCACAACTGTGTTGATTTAACTTGAATCCATAGCCTCAACAACAAAATAACATAGAAAGACTAAATTACCAACTCATGAACTACACAGTAAATTGACAAAAGCTTAGTTACTGGAACCAAAGTTCTCCAAGGGTTTTAGTTCCCTTACAGGTTGTACCATGATATTAGGCACCAGCTAGAACATGAACCTTGGTAACACAGATCTGCAAAGGTTTATTGTTTAACTTGAGTATGAATCACAGTTCCCTTACCCATTATGAAGTATGATAATATCAGGCACCAGCTAGTACTTTAAGTTCAAAATCAAGGCAAACAAACAAAAAAAGCTAGGAGAATTTATTATAATTTTGGACACTGAGAGGACCAAATGATTTAAGAAAAAGTCAATACACTGATAATCCCATAGATCAAATTGAACGTAGCATTAAGGTCAGTAAAAATCAAATCATTTAATCTTATCCCTATCCTGCTATCTAACCATATATATCTTCTTATAGTTATGTCGGCTTGAGCTAATCAAACTTTATATATTTTTTCTGTCCAGAAAGAAGTTGCAATTTGAAAAAATCATGCAGACATCTCAAACAAAACCAAAACTCATTAGCATTCAATTTGTTTGCCCATAAATATGCCACCAACAGAATTACAAACCCCGTGAGATTCTAGAGAACTGCAGAGAGATAACAACTTAAATCCATTTGGAATCCACCCTGATCATCAAAAATTGAATTTCAATTTATTATTTTAACAAACAAATCCACATACAAGTAGAACAGAGAATATCAGGTCAGAACCAATGAAAATGGACTTACCCTCAACTGTGTGCCGGAGAAGTAATGAAAATGGACCCACCTACAACTGTGTTGATTTAAATTGAACCCATAGCCTCAACAACAAGATAACATAGCAAGACTACATTACCAACTCATGAACTACACAGTAATGTGACAAAAGCCTGGTTACTCAAACCAAAGATCTGCAATGGTTACACATATAAATCACAGTTTCCTTACCAGTTATAAAGTACTATGATATTAGGCACCAGCTAGTACATGAACCCTGGTAACGAAGCGCTGCAAAGGTTTACAGTTTAAATTTAATATGAATAACAGTTCCCTTACTTGTCCTTACCTGTTATCAAGCATGATGATATCAGGCACCAGCTACTGCATGAAGTTTAAAATCTAGACAAAACCACAAAACAAAACTAGGAGAATTTATTTTAATTTCGGACATTGCTAGGACCAATAATTTTAACAAAAGTTAATACACTGATAATCCTATAGATCAATTTGAACTTAGTGTTGAGGTTAGTAAAACTCAAATAATTTAATCTTTTCTCTATCGTCCTGTCTAACCATATATATCTTCTTATAGTTCTGTTGGCTCGAGCTAATCAGTATCAAACTTAAAATATTTTTCCTGTTCAGAAAGACCTTGCAATTTGAAAAAATCATGCTCCCATCTCAAACAAACCCAAAATTGGTTAGCATTCAATTTGTTTGCCCATACCTCCCCCATGCACAAATTACAAGCCCTGTGAGATTTGGGAGCTACAGAGAGAAAACTACTTAAATTCATTTGGAATCTACCCTAATCATCAAAAATTGCATTTCAATTTATTATTTTTACAAAACAAATTCAAATACAAGTAGAACATTCAACAGACTGCAGAGAATATCTGGTCAGAATCAGTGAAAATGGACTCTCCCACAACTGTGCGCAGGAGAAGTAATGAAAAATGGACTCACCCACAACTGTGTTGATTTAAATTGATCCCATAGCCTCAACAACAAAATAACATTTTAAGACTAAATTAGCAACTCATGAACTACACAGTAATATGACAAAAACTTGGTCACTGGACCCAAAGATCTGCAAGGGTTATAGTTGAACTTATGATTCACAGTTCCCTTATACCGTAAAGTACTATGATATTAGGCACCAGCTAGTACAAGAACCTTGGTAACAAAGATCTGCAAAGATTTATAGTTTAAATTAAGTATGAATCACAGTACCCTTACCTGTTATAAAATGTGATGATATCAGGCACCAGCTAGTGCATGAAGTTCAAAATGAACTTCAAGACATACCAAAAAAAGCTAGGAGAACTTATTTTGAATTTGGATATTGATAGTACCAACAATTTAAGCAAAATTTAATAGACTGATGATCCTATAGAGCATTTGAACCTAGTGTTGAGGTTAGTAAAAAACAAATCATTTAATCTTATCTCTATCCTTCTGTCTAACCATATTTATCTTCTTATAGTTCTGTTGGCTTGAGCTAATCAGTATCCAACTTAATAGATATTTTCTGTCCGGAAAGACCTTGCAATTTGAAAAACTCATGCAGACATCTCAAACAAACCCAAAATTGGTTAGCATTCAATTTGTTTGCCCATACTTCTCCCGCACACAAATTTACAAGCCCTACAAGTTTCTAGGGAACAAAAGAGCGATAACTACTTAACTACATTTGAGATCCACCCTGATTGTCAAAAATTGCATTTCAATTTACTCTTTTAACAAAAAATTCCAAACACAAGTACAAGAAAGAATCAATTATCAGTGCCTTTCAATATAATCAGCAATTGAAAACCACCCTAATTCTCAAATCTTGCACGATATCCATAATAATTTGAATGAAAGTAAAAAGCCAAAAATCATAAAGGATACTCACGTCTTGTTCAATCTATATTCTAATTTAGATTCACAATAACTCTCAAACCTCAGTTTCCTATCCATGATTTCAATAAATACTCAAATAATACAAGAACCAAAAATGGTATTCAAATTTAATACTTTTTAAATATAATCAGTAATCGAAATCCACCATAATCCTCAAACTCTACATTATCATTACAAAAATCCAAACACAAAAGCCACAATATGTATCCGAATATAATCATCAATTGAGAGCCATCCTGATCCAAGCCTCCTTTACTATCAAAGACTTGAATACAAACACCACCAAAGGCTTCTAGATTTGGTACCTTTATCATATGTCACCAAAAAAATCTACTCTAATCCCCAAGCCTTGCATTACAATCCATGACCTCAACAAAGATCCAAATACAAGAAACACAAATGACTTCCGAAGTTGGTAGCATCTCCAAAATAATCACCAATTAAGATCCCCAATTATCTCAAACATTGTATTGAACCAATCATCCATAGCACATACAACCACCTAAGTATATAAACTACAAAGGACATCCAAAATTGGCATATTTTCAGTGCAATTACCCCAATTGAAGCCCTTCCCAATTTTCAAATCATAAATTTCAATCCGAAATTTGAATAAAACCCCAAATGGAGGAGCTGTAAAGAAAATTTAAAAATTGGTGACTTCTTTAATAAAAACACCAAGTGAAATCCACCCTAATCCAATAAAATCTTTGGCTTTATTAAAAACGCAGCATAAGAATCACGAAGGCAATCCAAATTTGACACCATTGTCTATGCATTCATCAATTGAAATCCACCCTAATCGTGCATCACTGTCCATGATTTGGAGACCCGCATATAGACATCTCAAAGGGCATCCAAATTAGCTTACATTTTTTTATCACCAACTGTAATCCATCCCAACTTTTAAACATTGCATTACTACCCACATTTGAAAACAAGCCCAAATGCAAAAGAACCAAAAGGGTATCTGAAAATGTACCTTTTGAGTATAACAATAAGGGGATCGACGATCTTCAGACGAATCCAACCACCCAATCCACCTCTAGCGCCAGTCATTTCTTCACCAGGTACCGAAATCTCCTCTTCTGAAGTGTCTGTAATCGTTCAATTGCAACGTAAAAGCTCGGAATTGACACTACTAAACGCCTGCTTTCTAAACATAGAAAAACATTGCAAGGAGAACAGAACAGAAAAAGACAAACCACCTTGGCTGTTGGGAAGTATGTCTGTCAGATAGATTGAATGAACAAACCTACATCGCATTGCTTGGTTTGGGATTTCCCCATTTCAATTGTTATTTCCACCGCCATGATTTTGGAGAGCCTACCAGAGGCTTTTATTCTCGTGGGTATCTAGGATTACTTGGCTGGTAAAGCTTTAGATCCCTTGGACTGTCCGGGTCCTTATTGATTTTTGTGTATGATCAAAGATTTACGTCATGAACATAAATAGCTAAATATTAAAAATTAAGATTATTAAATATTAAAAATTAAACAATCTTAACCGTTTGATGCTTACGCCTATCGTGGAAGTCTCTAACTAGTAACTTACACGTATCGACTCAGATATCGGATTTAGATTGCTTGCGGTCAGAGATTAAAAGGCACGCTGCGTCTGATTACGCCATCTGTTCTCTAAAATATCTTCAAATATCAACGAGAACGTTTTCCGACAAATCCAATTATCCGTGGAAAATCAGTGAGCTTGTAAAATAACCTTTCCGACCAATATAATTTTCAGGGAAAATCAGTGAGCTCGTTTGTAATACCCGTTTGGTTGGGAAATGGCTATGCAGCCGTTAGTTAGATAATTTATCTAGGGTAGGCTTTAAAAGAAATAAAAATAAAGGATAGCAATTCCTTCTAAATAACTAGCTGTATAGTCATTATCGTTTGGTTGCAGGTATATGAATGGAGAATGGGGATGCAATATTAGGAATAAGAATAGCTATTCCAATAACAACAATTTTTTGAAATGGGTATAAGCTCATTTTAGAGGTAAAATGAGAATATGTATTCGTGTTCCCTATTCTATTTGACGAACCAAACGGAGAATAGAAAATGTATTCCAAATTTTTTATTCCTATTCCAACAACCAAATTGGCCTTAGGGAGCGGAAAGCCTGAGGGTTGGTGGGCACAGGATTGTTTGAAGTGCGAAAGTTGTCCCGAGATGGTAGCATAAACAAATATCTTATTAGTTGGAAGATAATACAACTTGGGAAATGGCTATGCAGCCACTTATTTAGATAACTTAACGACAGGAGGGTTTTTAAAAAAAACTTAACGACAGGAGGGTTTTTAAAAAAAACTAAGTATATCAAATTCTCCCTTGGTAAGTTATGCATAGTCATTGTTGCAATCTTATTATTGCTACATTAGTTACTAATGTGAAAAAAATGGTAGGATTGTTGTTGGAATGTGTAATTTCCCCTCAAATGAAATGTAAAAGCATAATAGAGGATTTTAGAAATTCTAGTTGGATTCACGAATAGGTTTAGGTAAAATTAATATTTAGGTTTGTAAAGTTCTAAAAGTCATTTATGTTTAGATAGTTGTAGAAAAGTCTATTTGTTCTATGTCGGTTAATTTAGATGTTTCCCAAAACAATCAAAGACCTCTATAAATAGAGGTATCATGTAATGCAATTGATATGGACAAAATGATTAATGAAATATATTAGTGCCATAACACATTGAGTATTTTTCCATTTTAGTTCAGTTTGTCCATCCGCCTTACACAAGGTGTATTAGAGTTGTCCTAGGTTTCTACAAGTGGTATCAGAGCAAGGTTAAAAAAATCCTATCACCATTTGTGACAGACGAATCAAAGCCAAATTAATTGGGAGAATCTTGTCACCTGTTTTGACAGAAGCAACTAATCAAAGCATAGTTGAAGAAAGAAGGAATTTATTTGTCACCATTTGTGACAGTAAAGAGATTTTTATTTTGCAGAGCAAGGTTATTTGGAGAACCCTGTCACCATTTGTTATAGATGAAGCTATCAAGGGGTAGCTAAAATAAGACATGAATTTGATCAAGGTTATTAGTGAACCCTATCATTGGCATTTGTGATAAATGAGACAAAATTATCTGTGGATCTTGTGAAAAGAGGAAATAGTTGGCAACCAACTGCTGACAAAATGTTTGTAGAAATTGAAGGCTGCAGCCTTGGAAGACATAATACATGCATTAATGGATATGAGGATTATTGGAAAATAACATTTTGGCATCGAGAAATATAAAGGAATTTGGATTTGTATGCAACAACATTTGAGGTTGAAGTTAAGGAGTGTTGGAATGTGTAATTTCCCCTTAAATAAAATGTAAAAGCATAATAGAGGATTCTAGAAATTCTAGCTGGATTCACGAATAGGGTTAGGTAAAATTAATATTTAGGTTTGTAAAGTTCTAGAAGTCATTTATGTTTAGATAGTTCTAGAAAAGTCTATTTGTTCTATGTCGGTTAATTTAAATATTTCCCAAAACAATCAAAGACCTCGATAAATAGAGGCATCATGTAATGTTATTGATATGGACAAAATGATAAATGAAATATATTAGTGCTGCAAGACATTGAGTATTTTTCCATTTTAGTTCAGTTTGTCCATCTACCTATCACAAGGTGTATTAGAGTTGTCTTGGGTTTCTATAATTGTGAATTGTTATTATGGTTGAAGTGTGTAATTTTTTAATTATATATATATGCTTTGGATTAGAGGTGAAGTTCACTTTCTCAAAGGTCATTTTTTTGTAAAACCTTTACCAAGTGTTGTGCCTTATGAATCATTCACTAAAAAGCCCCTTAAGCTCATTAATCGTTAAGTATGAGATATTTTCCAAAATAAATTAACTTGTGATATTTCTATTAGGATTCAATTGTGTAGTTCTTTTTTTTTAGTCAAACTCATTGACCCATGTTTTTTGAGTACTAGTTCACAGACTCCATCTCTCACAAGAATAATGGAACACTTAGCATGTGTTAGAGCATCACCTAAATCTAATGTGCATTAAGTGTTCCATTCATTCTCATGAGAAAGAGGTTTTGTGAACTACTACTCATGAAACATAGGTCAAAGAGTTTGACTAAAAAGAAACTACATAGTTGAATCTTGATAGCAATATCAAAATTTGTGGAAAATATCTCCTATTTATCAATGGTTTAGTACCAATTAGCATTTGAAAATCTAGTGCTTCACCTCTATGAGCACCTCCTAGATCCATTGTGTGTTGTGTTTCATTTATTCTCACAAGAGAGGAGTCTTGTGAACCACTACTCATGAAACATGGAATCAATAAATTTGACTAAGAAAAAAGAAAAAAGAACTAAAAAAATGAGTCTTGAAAATAATATCACAGTTTCACTTGCTATGGAAAATATCTCATACTTATCAATTAATGAGCTTAAGGGGCTTTCTAGTGAATGGTACATAAGGCATGACACTTGGTGAAGGTTTTGCAAATGGGATTGCAAATAGAGTGGGTTTGACCATGGAGGAAACTATTGAAGTTGATGAAAGATCAACCCCATAGCTCCCAAGAATCACTTGCATGCAAACACCAATTACAAAAAGAGAGGAGCAAAGGCTATGGAGGTTGGAGTTCCTAGATTCATAGATGAAACATTCTTGATAAGTAAAAAAAGAAATTGCTATTATCAAAAGTGAATCAATGTTTACAATGAGAGATTGTCCTTATAAAGAAGGTTGAAACCCTAAAAAAGTTTAGCTTAGGTTGCAACATAATAATTAATAAAAAAATTAATTATTAGATGCCTAAAGTTTAGCTTAAGCAAACTAGAGTTAATTATGAAATATCTGATTACTCTAACACCCCCCTTAAGATAAACTTAGGGAGTAGCTAAAAACCTAAAGGCTACTACTAAAAGTAAATTTGGGTCTCAATTACAAGGTCTGATGAGATACCCAAGCACAACCAAATCTCTGAAAAGAGAAGAAATAGAGAAAATCACATGGAAAAAATCGTAGTCCAAAAGAGATGGAAAACATGCAAAAAGAATCTAGTGAAGCACTAAAGAAGCCTCCAAACTAGGGAATGTCCTAGGAGATAGGAACAAAAGATGATCATGAAAAACACCACTGAAGCATGTAGAAGTTGCAAAGCTCTGCTAAAAGCAATTGTTGATATGAAGAACCTCCACTGAAACAAAACCTGCCTAGGTAGAAAAGACTATAATCTACATTGAATCAAGGGGCACAGAAAGGAACACAATTGACCTCGAAGATATGGATGACATAATACACCAAATCTTGAAGAGCTAAACAGTCAAATGTGGAAGGTTGCAACCAAAGTAGGAATGAAAAGAAGAGTGTCTATATGGTAAATGATCCATCTAACTAAAATGCATAGATATCCAACCACTGCATCCACCTAGCACATAGGAACAAATACTAAATACATAGCTCACTCCATTGAACCAAAGAAGCATGAGAAATAACAGAAGAACCCCCCCCTAATGCAAACAAGGGTGAGGTGACAAGAAACTAGAAAAGTGGGCCAATAGAACTGTATGTCAAGGAACCACAATCAAGATGCACAAAAGAGTACATATGTGTGTACGAAGATGATCAATCTTAAACACATCATGAGACTAATGTCACAAAAGGGAAACTCATTGGACAAAGGAAGATGGCAAACAAAGGAAAAACATCGACCCCCATGGCACTTTAATCATAGTAGTGCATGTACAATAAGGCACAAGATATGGTGAATTCCAAGAATACAATAATCTACATGAGTGTTCCTAGATGACACTACTCGAATTAAAAGGCAAAACAAGGCAAAACAACTGATACGAAAATACAGATGAAGTATGACACTTTATCTCAAGGAATTTGCAAGAATGTATACAAATCATGTCTAAATAGACTAGAAGAGACATAAGGGTGATACAACAAATAGTACAACCCATGATGAATCATCTAAAGCAACAAAATTGATTTGCAGACTTGAAATAACCAAGATATCCACCAGAATGCAAAAGACTGAATAGAATGTTCCTAGAGCAAAATTTAAAAAAAAGAAAAACAACTAGCATCACTAGAAAGAGCTTTGAAAGACCTTTCCAATAATATAAAGAATTTCCAAATCAGAGATCAAATGCCTAAGATATGTCTCCCAAAGTGCAAAAACAAAGTTCTGATTTTGACAATAGAAAATGCCATTAAAAAGCATCAAAATTGAATATTATGTGTACCACTATGATGGTCTTAGAACCAACTTTCTCATCGATATCTCATTTGCAAAAAAAGGAGTCTGTATGCCCAAGATATGAGCAAAAATGTGAAGGTGGGTCCAAATAGAGCTTGAAAAGAGAATAGGTTGATGATGCAGTGTTGACATGGTACTGACCTCAACAAGGGACAAGCCCAATTTAATGGTCAAACGACCGTTGAGGCAAAAAAATGCTAGAAAATTACCCCTACTATAAAACAAAATCCGATCATCAAAAAAAAGTTGAAAAACCAAGAGCTAGTACCAGAATAAAAAATCAGTGGCCAAAAGAGACATGTGCCAAAAAGAGAAGTTTTAAACCACCAATCATGCCCAATGCATAGGAAATATTTATGTCATTGAGAAACATTGCCAGAAAAAGTTCAAGGTGGTTGAAGTTGATGAAAGATTAATCCCACAACTCCCAAGAATCACTTGCATGCAAACACTTGTTATAGAAAGAGAGAAGTAAAAACCATGGAGGCTGAAATTCTCATATCCATAGATGAGACATTTTTTATGAGAAAAAAAAGAAATTGCTATTGTCAAAAGTGAATCAATGTTTACAATGAGAGATCATCCTTACAAAGGAGATCGAAACCCTAAAAAGGTCTAACCTAGGTTGCATCATAATAATTAATAAAATAATTAATTATTAGATGCCTAAAGTTTACCTTAAGAAAACTAGAGTTAAATAGTCAAGCATACTCAATTGGGATGGGTGACTTCTAGAGAAGTATTGGTGCTTCAATTTTGTTAGCATCACCTAGATCCAATATGTGCTAAGTGTTCCATTTATTCTCATGAGAGAGTGTAATGCCCTACTTGGAGATCCTTGGAAACAAGGATAAACAAAGACAAATATTTATTATTATTATAAAGCAGAGATACAAGCAACTACAAATATAAAAGAAACCACAATGGAAGATAACTAATTGGCCAACCAAAGATCCCCAAGCATTCATCACTTACTAACACATTCATTCCATCTAAATGAATTAATCATACAAAATTCATTTACCAATCTAAAACACCATAATGAAGAAACATCATCACATTTACAACCCAAACATCCAATAAAAAATAAATCAAGGTCTAGGGAGATAGAACTCCCAAAAGGGTATCCAAAGGTACAAATTGTATCTTCTTAGTGTGTGAAAATACACATTGTTATGTGTCAAAACAGCTTGAATGCTTGTGCAAGTCAGGATTGGCTCCTATGCGAGTATTCCTCATGAGCTAGGCGAGATACTTTTCCAATCTCGCACAAGACTTTGCTTGTCAGGTGACATATTGCTTCTATCACACAAGACATTGCTCTCCCATGCAACATTAGAAGGACAACCACCCTAAAATGCATAAAAGAAAGCATTAGAAGATAAAACCTCCACACCATGGAGTATTGGAACCACCAAACGTGAGGAAAAAGCACTCGAGAATAGAAAGAAGCATAGAGAGGATCAACAGACCTCACATAACATCATACTAATATAATTCATGATAATCATCATCCTCAAAGTAGAGCATGTACATAAGCAACATCACAAAGAATGAAAAGAAAAACATAAGATGCAATTGAAATAAAATAATTATGCTCATTTCCTCCCAACCTTAATGGCATCATGAGATCTCATGGATCCTAACCATACCCTTGAGCATGAAATCTCAAATTGCCAACAAGATCATTGGTGTTGCCTTAAGAGATCTATCTTATCAATAACCATCAATAAACATCATATGAACAAATACATCTAACATGCTAATCTACCAATAGCATCGGTAAACCATAGTAGTGGCAAGAAACATCATCTAAGCAATAAGATCTAACATCATGATAAGGAATTCATAAAGAAAACATACTAAGCATCATCTAAAGCATGATACCAAAGCATCCAAGGTAAAGCATAAATAACAATGAAACATACTCTAGATACACATAAGTATCAAGTGAACATTAAGAACCGACCTCAAATAGGAAGTAGATTGTCTCTATACACTAGTCCTCAACAATATTATAGGTAGCTACACCTCCCAACGATGTGGTACCCATAGGCCTACTCTTGTCATGCTAATGGAGATAATGACCAGACCACAATCACATAATACCACTCATGGATAACATGCACATCAATCAAGTATGATACCAACATCTATATGCTTACGTAGACACTGGAGTACATCGTCACTGGTCAGATTCACTAAGGATAACTATGTAGGGACTCTAGTGGTGTATAAATCACTTGGCATTATAAAGTCCAAGTTACATATGGCAAAGAATTGACTTCCTTGGGAGGTCATCACACCATTGCAAAATCAACTCTAACAGGAGGTCATCATACCATGCCCTCAAACTTGATACAGGCTTACCATACAAGCATACACCCCCAGACCCAATACAAGCCTTCCATATACGTGTTCTCTTATCTTATCAATAAGTTTTATTACAAATTCATTAATTTATTTATCACTTATAAAAACCTCTTCATGATACCTTGTTGACCCTAGTCTGGGGTACTCCACACATCTACCCTACATACCCTTTCTCATCACACAATGAGTGCCCAAAGGCAATGCAAGTTCCCAACCCAACCCCTAAATAAACAATCCCTCAATCGGCCTATATATGTGATTTTGGGTCTTGCAAGATCTTGTCATACACATGCACACATACTTGTGTGTTGGCTCAACCAACTTCACGAATGTAATCAATAGAACCAATCCAAGGGTTGGATATGAGATTCTACATGAATCCCAATATCCATGAAGTAACAACATAAAAAGAAAGGAAACATGGAATACAATTCATTTTCCATAATCCAAGAAGATTTTGCCAAAACTCCAACTAAATACGGGTGGCATAGAAAATGAGGCAAGAATAAAAAGCCCAAAATAAAAATTTATCATATAACAATAAAACTAAAACCCTAACTCAAGAATAGGGTCATACGAACAAAGTTCCAATAAATTTCACTAAATAGGTTCATATTCACACTTTGACAAATCCAACAAAACACACAAGTCAACAAAAATAAATCCATATTGAAACATGAGTACGGATCAGAAAATGGAATACCCTAGAACGTGCTATAACCATTTTGATTCCACAATCCTAATCATTAAGGCAGGGGCTACAAGAACCAATACCCAATTAATCCAAATAGAAACATGAGTGAAAACCATATAGCACTCAAAATGAGATAATGGCAAAAACATCCAAAATTAAAACATCTTGGAATTTGATGAAATCGAAAACCCATTGAGAAAACATGCCCAAACTAAGGAAAATCAAATAAAATATGACTTCCAAGAAACCACGTAAAGACCGACAGCATAACAATGCCTAAATTTGTATTTTTAAATTTGTACAAAATAAAAATGCCCGTCCCCATCCAACAGGGTGATAAAAATGTATAAAAATAGAGGGGAAGACAAGTTCTCCACTTCTTAACAATTAGCAACAAGAATCATAAGCTAAAATGAAGTAAAACTAATAAAACTAGAGAGCCCTTCCTCACAGTTAGAAGGGAAAAATGAGAAATATTGTCGTAAAATAATGGGTACACTGAATCAAATGAAACCATTGGCATAGTGAAACAATCCCAATATGAATCCAACAAGATCAATCTTGCAAGAATCTATCAAGCTAAACTCCAGTAATGAGAAAAAATTTGATTCTCACAAAAGGGTTTTGAGGAATTTCCTCCAAAATAATGTAAATAGAAAAGTGAGAAGTGAGAATAAACTCATTTTTTAGCCAATATATACACTTTTACAAAGTGACATATAGACTAGCACTTGCACCTTAGAAAGGAGGTGCAGGGGGTACATTGATAGATTTTTAATTTGAAAATTTAAAAAAAAAAAAATTTAAAAAAAAAAATTTTAAATTTTTTTTTTTAAAATTATATATATATATATAGGCAAAAGCCTACAATGCAACGATAACTCGTGAGCCTCTCATGTGGGAGGTCTTGGATTTGAATCTACCTTCGTTTAACATATAATAATAATTAATTTAGGCTTCGGCTGTTTACCAATCAAATATATATATATATATATATATATATATATATATATATATATATATATATATATATATATATATATATATATATATATATATATATATATATATATATATATATATATATATATATATATATATATATATATATATTTGATTGGTAAGACACCGAAGCCATGATTAATTATTATGTGTTATGATTATATTATTATTATTTTTTAAGTGCTCAAGTAGATTCGAACCCAAGACCTCTTAGATAAGAGGCTCACAATTTACCATTGTGTTGTAGGCTCTTGCTTGACATTATATAATATTTACTTTAAAATAAAACATAAACTTTATGTTGAAGTAAATGTGTTAAGTATTTTTGTATGTCAAGGTTATATATTTTGAAGTGATTAACATGTTTTGGAAAAAGAGGGATAAAAATTTATTCAATCAAATCCAAGTTATAGAGCAAAGGCCGAAGGCCCAAAACAACCCTACATACTCATGTCCTCTAGTAACAACTGATCAATAATCTCACAATACTCAGAAGGTAGTTCATCCTTACCATTAATATCCCATCTATCCACATTCTTTGAAGCCCACTTTGTCAGACAGTCCACCACTCTATTCCATTCGTGAGGGATATGACGAAAGGAGATAGAGTCCAAGGAACTATAGAGACTAAGAATTTGTTTGGCCAAAGAGGCAAGTTACCAACTAACATCCTCCAACCTCTACTTATTCAACGTGTCCACAACAATCTAAGAGTCAGACTCACAAATGATCTTCCGCCACCTTAAAGAACAACCATGCTCAATAGCAACCTTAATAGCCAGGGCCTCCATTAGATTATTCGAATGTTGACCCTTGTAAACAGAAAGGAGAAAAACCACACCATCATCATTGCCTCTACCAATAGCCCCAATACTAGCATGACCAAGGTTCCCCCGAGAAGACCCATCTATATTGATCTTCAAGAACCCAATCAGGGGAGGAGACCACCTCCCATCCTAACAAACCCGTTGCTTAACATGGCTAGGTCTTTTTTTGGGAGTGCTTCCCCAGCTATTATCTCCTAG
The DNA here is from genome assembly GCA_028749045.1 of Cupressus sempervirens. Taxonomy (NCBI): domain Eukaryota; kingdom Viridiplantae; phylum Streptophyta; class Pinopsida; order Cupressales; family Cupressaceae; genus Cupressus; species Cupressus sempervirens. The sequence continues at coordinate 994,465,843 of CM053785.1, read as the reverse complement.
GTTCAGATTCCTTACAATAACTTGATCCCCAGGATCTATAGTAATAGACATATCAAACTTAGCATAAATCATCTCCTGGAGCCTATTAAAAATCATCTTCCACAATTGGAAGCTTTGTAATTTGGAATCACAAAAAATTCTATGATAAATCATCTCCTAGAGCCTATTAAAAATCATCTTCCACAATTGGAAGCTTCCTAATTTGGAATCACAAAAAATTCTACGATTCCTTTCCAACCAAAGGTTCTAGACAATTAAGATTGGACCAACCATCCAATCAACCTGTAAGAAAGAAGTCTTCGCTAGAGGTTTGCCCAAGCTTTCCCAGAAATCAATAAGAGAAGAAGCTTGAATACAACCATGACACCAAACCTACCACCATCTATGCCATATCTCTCTCAAAAAAAGGGTAGAGAAAAAATGAGTGGGAAGTACACTCCTCATTGTGCAAACAAAGGAAGCAAATCGAAGGTACCTAAAAACCACATTTGTAGAGATTCTCCCAAGTGAGGCATTTCTTCCAAGCCAACAACTATAAGAAAAAATTACATTTGGACCATGAAAAGCTCCTCCAAACCTTCTTCCACTAGTGCACTTCAGCCAGACCATGTAAGTTCCTGTCATGAGTAGCATAGCCTTGAGCCACCATAAATTTACCTTTTGGACTAGGACTCCAAGCCAACATGTCCCTCCTAGTGAGAGAGCTGCAAAACCTATTCTCCAAAACTCTAGAGAGAAGGGCACGGTCCTCATCAGAGCCACCAACCGACCACTCTTGAGAATCCTTCCAACAAGTCACCTCAACCTGACCCAAGCGTTTGATAGTCTTAAAATGCTCCACCTTAAGCCAACTTGCATTAATAAAAGAATGGGAGAGGGCAACAAGCTAGGGAAAACTAGATAGAATGGGAGGATGGCCATCCCAAGAGTCCTGCCAAAATAGAGTATCCGAGCCTTTTTTACAAATCTAGAAGAGACCCTCCTTAACTAGTCAGGCTCCCTTCTTGAGAGAATCCCAAATACAAGAGCCTTTACCCACCAAAGGAAGTCATGGCACCTTAGAAAAATCCACACTAGGAAAGTACTTATGGGAAATAATCTTGGCCCAATCTTGATATTGATTGTTACACCATCACCATTACAACTTGGCAGCCAAGGTTGTGACAACAAGAGCCATCGAGCGAAAGCCTAAGGCCACCTGCATGTTTTGGCCTACACATAGATTCCCACTTGACCAAGCTCCAGTTCAAGGATAGAAGACTACCAGACCAAATAAATTGCCGAGATAAAGCATCAAAGTCCCTCACAAAATTAGAGTGGGGTACCTAAATACAACACCTATAAATGGGGAGAGATTGCACCACAGTCTTTAGCAGAACCACTCTCCCAGTAGAAGATAACCATATGTAAGTCCAGTGACTAACCTTACTCCTGAATTTATCCAAAATCCCCTACCAGTAGTCCCTTTGTTGAGCACCAAAGAACAAAGGGACCCTGAGGTACATCAGAGGAAGGGGACCAATTTGGAATCTAAGAATTCTAGCAATCCTATTCTGAATAAGTTAGGGAGTGTTAAAGAAATAAATAGAAGACTTATCCTCATTAATTCTTTGACTTGAGGCTTTCAAATAGGTATCTAGAGATTTCCTGATATTCACTGCCTCACTGATTCTAGCCATGCCTATCAATTCGGTATCATCCACAAATTGAAGATGAGAATACGAAGAAAGGTCATTTTTCTAGCTCTTGTCTTGGATAAGACCTTGCCTCACCTAAGCTTTTAGAAATCTACCAAGACCCTTCGACATGATAATGAACAAGTAGGGAGATAAAGGGTCTCCTTTCTAAAGTCCCTGAGAGGCCCCACACAAATTGGAAGGTTCTCCATTAATAAGAATTGAGAAACAAGATGAGGTCACACAGTTAAGAACCCAATCGACCTACTCTTCAACAAAACCAAAAGTCAAAAGAATTTTTTGTAAGAACTCCCAACTCACCTAATCATAAGCTTTGGCCATGTCTAGCTTAATGAACATAGCTTTCTCCTTAGAAGTATCCATAGAGTGGACTGCCTCTGTTGCTATCACAACCACATCCAAGATTTGTCTTCTGTCAACAAAGCCACCCTGTTCAACAGAGATCAATGAACCAAGGAGTGGCTTGAGCCTCTTAGCAATCAATTTGGTGATGATCTTGTAGACAACATTACATAATGCTATAGGCCTGAATTGATCAAACCGATTAGCCCCTTCCTTCTTAGGTATGAGAGCCAAGAAGGTAGAATTCAAAGACTTTAGCATCTATTTATTCCTCTATGATTCTTGGACCACATCTAGGAGATCATACTTTATTATCACCTAGAATTCTTGTAAAAACTCAATTGGAAACCTGTCTAGACCAGGGGCCTTACCTTTCTTCATATTAAACACAACTTTCTCCAATTCTAGAAGCAAGATAGGGCTTAAGAGGGCACCATTCATCTCTGTAGAGACTAGGTGAGGGATACAATCCAAGATGTCCCGCTCCTTAGGCCCAGCAACAAGATCCTCACTAGAAAAGAGGTCAGAGAATTAAATGACTGCTTCCCTAGAAATATCTTCAAAATAAAAGATATGGGTTCCATCAGTTAAGACTAGAGAGGATAGAGAGTTCCCATGCCTACATGCCTTAATAGAGTTGTGGAAAATAGCAGTGTTCCTATCCCCCTCCTAAAGCCAATCAATACAAGATTTATGCTTCCAAAAAATCTCCTCCCAAAGCTCCCATTCTTCTAGATCCTTAAGAGTGGAGGACTTAGTCTTACTCAGCTCAGAGTTCAACCCATGGTCACGAACCTGGCAAGTAATATTATCTAGCTTCGTTTGAGCAGTAGTCTTTTGAGCATGTAGATACCTAAAACACTATTTATTCCATCTCTTAAGACTGTACTTCACATGTTGAAGCCTCTTACTAAAAGTATACATGGTTGTACCATGATTAGGTATCCCCTCATACCACCAATCCACCATAAGATCAAGTAAAGACAAGTCTCTAAGCTACATCAATTGGAATTTAAAAGAGGGATTCTTGGTGACTCTATATGAAGTGATGAAAAGCTTAACAAGCCAGTGGTTTGACCCCCTCCACTCAAGAATTTTAGAACTAATGATTCACCTTTTGTCCATCCAATAACAGAACACCAAAAATATGTCAAGCCTTTCCAAAATAGCCTCACCACCACATCTTCGATTATTCCATGTGAAGACACCATTGGTTGGCTTCACATCAATGAGCCACAATGAACCAATCATATCTTTGAGTAGATTTGAAGATGGGTCCAACGTAGCTAGCCCACCTCTTTTTTCCTCCAAACTAGTAACTGCATTAAAATCTCTCACCATAATCCATGGTAGAAAAGGGTCCAAGGACCAGATGAATCTAATATGAGCCCATAACTGGGATTTACCTAAAAAGCCTATAGGAGCATAAATATTGGATAAAATACACCTTTCTCCATTCTCAAAGCTAGTGGCAATCAAAGAAATGGAGGACCAATTAGAGATCCTATTAGAATTCTTTAGAATAACTGAGAGGTGGGGTGAATCAGTTATCCAAGGTCCAATGATGTCCAATTCAAAATTTCTAATTAAACAAGAGAGAATCAGAAGTGCTGTCCTTCTTCTTTCTTATCATGCATGCAATTAAACATTAAACAATCATGAAAAGTAAACATGCATCACGCCATAACACTAAGGATTTTGATGACCCAGAAACCCTCCAGGAATAAGAAGGTAAAACTGGAGTGGGGATGATACCCACAAAATAACTACACAATTGATTTCAACCACTTCTGATGGTCTGCCTTGTTAAAGGCTTGCCCTATTAAAGGCTATATCACATTATTAAATGTGACCCTATTAAAGGATTTACATAGAGCTATTAGGCTCACCCAAGTCCATGGGATGTACAATCACCTTCTCAAAATAATATTTCATCCCTCTCTAAGGATCTCCTATCCTCCTCCTAAGGATCTCTTTATCCTTCTCTTGAGGATCTCTTTATCCTTCTCCTGGGGATCTTCTCTCCTTTTCCTGAGGCTTATCCACCTAGTTGTTAAGCTAACCTAGCAATGTAGGGTTTCAATGTCTAATACAATGGTAAGAAAGTATTAGAGGGGTTTTGACCTGATATATATTGCAACCCTAACTGTGTAGATTTTATATCACTCTTCAGTCCGTTTCTTTGCTTGGCTTCTCTCCCTTGTAGTGCTGATAGCTTGTTCACCCTTCAAGATTTGTCTCCTTGAGTTCTTCCACTCGTTAGGCCAATGCATTCTATGATCACTTGAACAATCTTAGAGTCTTGATGCTTTGTTCTTACTCCTCTTGGCTTCTTTGCATGACCACACTTATGATCAATTCCTTCTCATACATGTGCACTTGATCTCTGACCTATGGCTCCTTATAAAGAAGTTCTATTCTTCATTTCTCGCTCAAATCTTTGAGAAAATGGTATTGTTTTCCCTCCAAATTATTTCTTCTAGAAACTTCATGATAAATCTATTAGCATTCGCCTTGAATTGGTTTGCATGGTTTACATAAAATTATGTGACATCTACTCATCATCCTTATCATCCAACTAATTCACAAATTTCGATGTAACAACCTTATCTTTGCTGATCTGGAAAATCTTTGACTTAACAAATAATGCAGCAACTTGACATCATTGATTTACTGATGCTCAGCTCTTTTTATGTTACTCGGCTTCTATTGTTATTTTACTAGCGCTCGACACCTGTAGTATTTTTTCTTTCCTCAGCACTTGAATATTACTCGGCTCCTGTATCTTGCTCAACACTTGAAGTCACCCGACACTTGATCTTTATTCGACACCTAAAGGCTGCTTGACACACACTAAATTTGTACTTGCTCGGCTTCAACTAAGAATCAGTTCGACACTAACTAGCTAGCTCGGTTCTCTCCAATGAACTTAGTTAATCCTTACATCTTTGATGTGTCTCAGTGTGTCCATCCTTTGTGTCTTAGAGTATGTTATCAATACATTATTTCATCAATGGCTTAGCTGATCCTTACACTTCATTACAACATCATAACTTCAACCTTTCTCTAGGTACTCTAGTCACATCTTATTGATTGCCACCTCCTTGTCAATTAACCAATTGATAGTATTTGGATCACTTAAGCAATTGTCATTCTTGCAAGTAGAAAGTTTGACATCAATGACAAAACAATGATTGAAACATTCTTTACCAGTTCCATTTCTCTTCATTCATGATCTTTTCAATCATTTCCAAATCTCCCTCTTTGGCATTGATGGCAAACCAAAATGATCAGATGATTAAGCTGATCAACTTAGTTACCACAAAAATTACATACATTTTTACGTTTTCTGCTTGGAATATAACTGATACAAACTGAATCCTTTGTTCTGCTTCTCCCTCTGGACTGCTGCATCATTACTCTGTATTCCTGATCCTTCATGGCTACTTGTTGATTCTTATTTCTTCTGAATCTCCCTCTTTCTTATACATCTTTCATATATATCTCCCTCTTACTTTGTATTGATCAGTTTCTCATATATCTCCCTCTTTGACATAAATGCCAAAGATGTAGCATCTTGAACATGCTAAATATAAGCTTTGCATCTTCATGTTTTCTTTGTCTACCACCATGCTTGTGACTGATCTGGAGTTTCTACTCCTATTGTCATCCTCTGCATCATTCTTTTGATATTTCAATGATCTACTCCTGTTGATGCAGGGCAACTTCTATGTTGGTTTAGACTGCTTGAGTTAGGGGCATTACGCCCAACTTGCCTCTAAGATATTCATAAGCATCCTTGGGCAATGGTTTGGTGAAGATATCTGCAGTTTGTTCCTTTGTGTGAATGTACTCCATCTTCACTTGTTTGTCTTCCACCAATTCTCTGACATAGTGATACTTGATTGCAATATTCTTGGTTTTTGCATGCATTACTAGATTCTTGGATATGTTTATAGCACTTGTATTATCACAATATAGTATCACAGGTTTTGTTACCTCTTCTTTCATTCCTTTCAATAGATGTTTAAGCCACACAATGTTTGTACAATTGACTGCTGCTGCCACATATTCTGCTTTTACAGTGGACTGAGATGTGCATGCTTGCTTCTTACTAGTCCAAGTAACTAGTCGATTACCTAAGAATAATGCTCCTCCACTTGTGCTTTTCCTGTCATCAATGTTTCCTCCCCAATCTGCATCTGTGTATGCATTAAGCTCAAACTTCTCATTCTTTTTGTAATATAGGCCAAAATCATCTGTTCCTTTGAGATACCTCATTATTGTTTTTATTGCCATGAGATGATTTTCCCTAGGATTAGCAGAGAATCTAGCCACTATTCCAACTACTAATGCTATGTCTGGTCTGCTATGTACAACATATTGTAGTTTTCCCATCATGGATCTGTACATTGTGTGATTGACTTCAGCTGATTCATCATTTTTGGATAGCTTGTGTCCTGTTGCCATTGGTGTGCTGATTGGTTTGGAGTCTTCCAATCCAAACTTCTTGAGTATCTCCTTGATGTATTTTGATTGCATCACAAATATGCCATGTTTTAGTTGATGTACTTGCAATCCTACAAAGAACTTGATTTCTCCAAACATAGACATCTCAAACTCATGTTTCATTTTGTCAGCAAAACTTTTGCAAAGCACTTCCTTTCTTCCAAAAACTATATCATCCACAAATATTTTAGAAACAAGAATATCCTTACCTTCTTCTAATTTGATGTACATGTTTCTATTGTCATAAGTTCTTTCAAATCCTATTTGCACTAGATACTTGTGAAGTCTCTCATACCATGCTTTAGGGGCTTGCTTCAATCCATATAGAGCCTTGTATAATTTGCATACCTTGTTTTTGTTATTTTTATCAACAAAACCTTCTGGTTGCTCTATGTAGACTTCCTTTTCAAGTATACCATTTAGAAATGCATACTTTACATCCATTTGATAGACTTTAAATCCTTTGAAGGCTGCATATGCTAGTAAGGTCCTTACTCCTTCCATTCTGGCAACTGGAGCAAAAGTTTCTCCATAGTCTAGTCTTTCTTCTTGTGCATACCCTTTACAAACTAGTCTTGCCTTGTTCCTTGTGATTTCACCATTTTCATGTAGCTTGTTTCTAAACACCCACTTGGTTCTAATCACATTCTTGTCATCTGGTCTTGAGACTAAGGTCCATGTCTTGTTCTTCTCAATTTGTTCTATTTCCTCTTTCATAGCATTGTACCAGTCATCATCTGTTATGGTTTCACTTACTGTCTTTGGTTCCATTTTGCTGAGTAGACATGTTTCAATTCTGAGTCTATTCCTTGTCATTGGTTTTGCCTCTTTGTTTCCAATAATTTGATGAGCAGGATGATTTCTTTTTACATACTTTGCCAATACTGGTTCTTTACTTGTTTGCATGTTGTCTCTTTCAAAATTTGAATTGTTGTGCATATTTTCATCAGGTATTTGTTCATTTTCTTCATGTTGGCTATTCTTAGAGTCTGAATGAACATTCTCTGTATTTTGTAGCTCGACTTTTGAATTTATCTGTTGTTCGACATTCACTGTCTGTGACTCAGCAGATACTGGATTTTTTTGCTGATTGTCATTCTGAGTTGCAACTTCACCATTATTAGGTATACCTTCATAAAAGTATACAAAGGTCTTGTATTCTTCTGCTTTCTTGGTATTCTCAAAACTTTGATCTTCTGCAAGCTCATCAAATTTCACATTTGTGCTTTCTACTACTTTGTTAGTGTTAACATTCAAGAACTTATAAGCTTTGCTTCAAGTAGAATAACCAAGAAATGTGCCTTCCTCACTCTTTGCATCAAACTTTCCATTTCTAGACTCTTTATATATATATAGGATTTGCATCCAAATATTTTGAAATTTTTTACATTAGGAGAATGCCCATACCATAATTCAAAAGGTGTTGCATTTGTACCTTTCTTGACTTGAACTCTGTTGAGTGTGTAGACTGCAGTACTTATAGCTTCTCTCCAATACTTGAGTGCAACATTTTTCTCCATCATTAAGGTCCTGGCATAGTCAATAACTGATCTATTCCTTCTCTTTGCTATACCATTCTGCGATGAAGTCTTAGGTGTTGATGTCCGCCTTTTGATTCCTCTTTCATTGTAGAACTCTTCAAATTCTTTTGATGTGAATTCACCTCCTCTATCAAATCTGAGACATTTTAGACTCTTTCCAGTCTCTTTCTCTACTTTGGCCAAGTACCATTTGAACATTTGGAATGCATCTAATTTTTGTTTTAGGAACATGACTGTCATCATCCTTGAATAGTCATCTACAAATAGCATTATGTATCTGTCACCTTTGTAGTTTTGTACTTTAATAGGGCCGCACAAGTCAGTATGAACTAGCTCTAATACTAAATTAGAAGTACAAGTCTTACTTTTGAAAGTTGACTTGGTCATCTTCCCTAGTTGGCATTGTTTGCACATGATGTTATCAGGTTTCTTCAACTTTGGTAGACCTCTGACTTTCTTCATTTTGCTGATGCTTATCAGATTGTCAAAATTTACATGACATAGCCTCTTGTGCCATAACCATATGTCATCTGTTTAAACAATGAGACAAGAAGCATCTTCCATGTTTAGGTAAAACAAATTACTCTTAGTCTGATCGCCTTTTCCTATTAGACTTCCTTGAGAATCATAGATCTAAGCAACTCCTTTTTCAAATTCAACCTTACATCCTATGTTGCCTAACTGTGAGACACTTAAAAAGTTATTATTCAGGCCTTCAACACAGTATGCATTATCACATGATATCTTTTCAGTAAGCTTGATACTACCTTTCCCTTTGATCTGACATGGTGCATTGTTACCAAATCTGACACTATTTCCTTCATATTGAGTAAAGGAAATGAACTTACTTTTATCTCTAGTCATGTGATGAGAGCATTCGCTATCTATGATCCATTTTTCATTTTTGTTCATGCAGGTTACCAGGGCAGTTGCTTCATCTTCATCTGATTCATCTTTCATAGCCACATAGACTACTTCATCATCATTCTCGTCAGAGTCTTCTTCAACAATGTAGCATCTTTTGCCTTTACCTTTGTAGTCCTTGTTGTCCTCTTTCTTGTTCTTTAAGTTGCCTTCATCCTTGTAGTTTTTCTTTTGTGTGCATCTGGATGCAACTTGACCAACTTCATTATAATTGAAACAAATGATTGGTAGCTTACCTTTGAATTTTCCTCTTCCTCTGTGAAATCTTCTTGCTAGTAATGCCTCTAATTGGTCCACATCATCTTCATCAATGTTGCTATCACTGGATACATATTTTCCTTTTCCACTCTTTTTCTTTTTTTGCACCTCCTCGTTGTCTTTTAATATCATCTTGGCTTTGAATGAAGATTCAAAGTTTTTTGGCTTGTAGTTATCAAAGTTTGATAGCTCAAAGGCAGTGAGTCTTCCAATTATTCCTTCAAATGAAAATGTGTTTCCTGGTACACACCTTAGCTCTTGGATGGCTGATACTATTATAGCATAGATAGGAAGCAAAGCTCTCAAGTATTTGCTACATACTGTTTCTTTTACTAACTGTTCTCCTAGACTTCTTATGGCACTGACTACTTCCTTTATTCTTGCACCATTTTGAGCAGCATTCTCTCCTTATTCCATTTTCATATCATCAAATTTTCCTCTTAGGCTCTCTCTTTTGGCTCTCTTGACATTATCATCTCCTCCATAGATTCTTGACAATGTTTCCCACATCTAATGTGCAATATCACATCCTTTGATGCCATCATACTTGGCATAGCTTAGAGTTGAAGCAATATCTAACATCACTTGATTGTGCTCCTTCTTCTTGCTCATGTCATCTGTAGTGAGGGTTTCTATAGGGTCTGCATGATCAACTGTGATTGAGGTCTATGCATAGTCACCTATTGATCTAAGGTGTAGCTTCATCAGACTTTGCCATGCAACAAAGTTGTCTTTGTTAAGCTTGGGAACTTCTCTCTTGGACATCTTGATCTTCCAGCTGCTAGTACCTTGAAACAAATCAGTAGTGAGCTCTGATACAAATTATTAGAATTCTTTAGAATAACTGAGGGGGGGGGGGGGGGGGTGAATCAGTTAACCAAGGTCCAATGATGTCCAATTCAAACTTTCTAATTAAACACGAGTGAATCAAAAGTTTTGTCCTTCTTCTTTCTTATCATGCATGCAATTAAACATTAAACAATCATGAAAAGTAAACATGCATCACACCATAACACTAAGGATTTTGATGACCCAAAAACCCTCCAAGAATAAGAAGGTAAAATTGGAGTGAGGATGATACCCACAAAATAACTGCACAATTGATTTCAACCACTTCTGATTGTTTGCCCTGTTAAAGGCCTACTCTGTTAAAGGCTACAACACATTGTTAAATGTGACCCTATTAAAGGATTTAAGAACATTCAACTTAGAATGTCACCCTGTTAAAGGATTTACATAGAGCTGTTAGGCTCACCCAAGTCGATGGGATTCACAATCACCTTCTCAAAAGAATCTTTCATCCCTCTCTAAGGATCTCCTATCCTCCTCCTAAGGATCTCTTTATCCTTCTCTTGAGGATCTCTTTATCCTTCTCTTGGAGATCTTCTCTCCTTTTCTTGAGGCTTATCCACCTAGTTGTTAAGCTAACCTAGCAATGTAGGCTTTCAATGTCTAATACAATGGTAAGAAAGTATTAGAGGGGTTTTGACCTGATACATATTGCAACCCTAACTGTGTAGATTTCAGATCACTCTTCAGTCCCTTTCTTTGCTTGGCTTCTCTCCCTTGCAGTGCTGATAGTTTGTTCACCCTTCAAGATCTATCTCCTTGAGTTCTTCCACTCATTAGGCCAATGCACTCTATGGTCACTTGATTAATTTCAGAGTCTTGATGCTCTGTTCTTACTCCTCTGGGCTTCTTCGCATGACCACACTTATGATCAATTCCTTCTCATACATGTACACTTGATCTCTGACCTGTGGCTCCTTATAAAGAAGTTCTTTTCTTCATTTCCCACTCAAATCTTTGAGAAAACGGTATTGTTTTCCCTCCAAATTATTTCTTCTAGAAACTTCATGATAAATCTATTAGCATTCACCTTGAATTGGTTTGCATGGTTTACATAAAATTTTGTGACATCTACTCATCATCCTTATCATCCAACTAATTCAAAAATTTTGATGTAACAACCTTATCGTTGTTGATTTGGCGAATGTTTGACTTAACAAATAATGCAACTCGACATCATTGATTTACTGATGCTTGGCTCTTTCTGTGTTACTCGACTTCTATTTTTATTTTACTGGTGCTCGACACCTGTAGTATTTTTGCTTTCCTAAGCACTTGAATATTACTCGACTCCTATATCTTTCTTGGCACTTGAAGTCACTTGGCACTTGATCTTTACTTGGCACCTGAAGGCTGCTCAACACACACTAAAGTTGAACTTGCTCAGCTTCAACTGAGAATCTATTTGGCAGTAACTAGCTAGCTTGGCTCTCTCCAGTGAACTTAGTTAATCCTTACATCTTTGATGTGTCTCAGTGTGTCCATCCTCTGTGTCTTAGAGTATGTTATCAATACATTATTTCATCAATGGCTTAGCTGATCCTTACACTTTATTACAACATCATAACTTCAACCTTTCTCTAGGTACTCTAGTTACATCTTATTGATTGCCACCTCCTTGTCAATCAACCAATTGATAGTATTTGGATCACTTAAGCAATTGTCATTCCTGCAAGTAGCAATTTTGATATCAATGAAAAAACAATGATTGAAACATTCTTTACCAGTTCCATTTCTCTTCATTCATGATCTTTTCAATCATTTCCAACAGATCCACCGTAAAGGGGGGACTTTCCTTGGGTCCCAAAAGCAAGCCACCCTTCTTGAACTATTCAAGGCACCCATCCCCTACCAAGAGCCCTAGGGCTAGATACACACAACACAATTAGCCAATCCGTCCAATGAAAGTTTAGTTTCCTGAATAAAGACCATATTAGGAGACTAAGATTCAATTAATCTATGAACAATCTTTTGTCTGGGGATGTTGTTCAACCCTCTTACATTTCATGACAAAAAAATCATATATGGGGGTGGGAGAAATATGAATCAATGGGTTTCACAGACCCAGACTCAACCAAATTTTCACCCATTATCTTCACTTTCTCCTGATCAGTCATCCTTGCACTTTTTGACAGTTTATCTAAAGGCCTCTTTTTGAAGGATTTCTGCTATATTCCTAGAACAAGAGGAGCCTTATTACTCTTTGTAGAATTAGAGGTTCCCTTAGGCATAAGGGGGTCCAAAGCCACCAAAATTGGGTCCTTCGAACCTAGTGATCCACGAAGATCCCCAATATCCTAAAAAAGAGGGGGTAAATCAATATCCAACTTCCTAGCCTGAAGGTCCCCTATAGAAAGAATTTGATCCTCTCTATGTATCCCCTACTTGAATCTCATGTTGAATTTTGGCTTTAGAAGAGAGCTCAACTGGGATGCCTTCCTCTTGGACCATGTCTCCAAGAGCATCAAACCTGTTAAAGGTGTTGTCAATCTGCTTCTCCATCTAGGTTCTCTTCTTACCTTTGCCCTTGTTACAAGATTTAACCTGAGTAAATCCCTCACTGTCAACTGGTCCATTAGATACTGTAGCCTTTCCCTTGTCCTCCCTAAGGGGTCTTGGAGCATCCGAGGAGGGGGTCTTATACCTAGGACATCTGTGAAGTAGATGCCCATATTCATGGCAGATTTTGCATCTAAATGGTAAGGTCTCGTAATCCAACTGTTGACTCCAAGAAACTGAACCCATACAAATCTCCATAGAATCTGGTAATGGATTATTTAAATCAACTTCTATAGAAATATGAGCAAAAGAGATTACCTTACAATCTTGAGTCTATGTAGCTGATCCCATAGGTTTTCCTAGAAGCATTGAGATTGGGTGGAGAATATCTTCCCTCAAGAATTCCAAAGGAAGTCTTGGTAAGTGAACTCACATTGGAACTCGAGAGGGGATTTTCTCAATAGAGTTAAAGCCTATGTGCCAAGGGTTGATGAAGAGCCCCACTTGATTAAAGAAATGAGGGCCACCTTCAAAAGCCTTATTCTTGTCCAACATGCTTGAGAAGATAACCATAAAATAATTATTAGCTGCTAACAGAATCTCCATATCTCCTTTTGGGTTCCACACTTGGTAGGCCCAAGAATCGAACACATGTAATGAAAGGAAAAGGCCCAGAAATTTGCAAATAAGAGCATGATTGCTCCAATACTTGACATCCTCTAAAACCTATTCAGGTTGAATAACCAAAATTGGCTAGAGCTCAGCTTTCTGCAAACATCCATTAATTTTTTGTAATTAGAACTTCCCATTTGAAGAGGATTCTCCTTCTTCTAATTGGGGTTTACCATTAAGAGCCTTACAACTGGCATGCACCATCGAAGCCAGCTTACCCATCTCTAAATCTCCATGAGAAGGCAGAGGGTAGGCAACACCAAGATCCCCATTCACCCTGAGCCTCAATATAGCAATCAAAAGAGGGAAAGATGGGGTAGAAGCCCCTGAACCCCACACCATCGTTGACACCCACCAAGGATGCAACAATGGCCAAAAAAGAGTAGCAGGCGATCACCCACAACTGGAAATGGGTCAAGCACCCAAAAGAGTAACATTCCCCCAAGCTACATAAAGTAGTGGCCCCCAAAATAGCTAACAAAATGACCTCAGGAAGCAAGAACGACCTCAGGAAGCAAGAACAGGCACATGACAAGCTAGGGCACGCAAGCCCTAGTAGCAGAATGTGAATTGCACTCCATCCATCGTAGCAGATCTAATTCACCTCTAATCAATATTTTGAAGTGATTAACATATGAAACAAATTAAATATCAATTTTTTAAACTATGGTGAGGTGGAGTTTCCAAATAGTTATATTACCATATGTAGTTATACTTTTAAATTTTTTTATTAATTATTACAATATGAAGATCATATTCAACATTATTAGTTCCTACTCAATAGCAGGATACTATAGCATTGAAGTTGATTTTAATTGTCTATTACTTGTAGCAAATACTAGAGCTTTATTTTTTTCTGATGTTCTTTTTTCCCATTTTTCAAATTTATTCATATTTTCTTTTCTATACAAAAACTACTTATTCTCTGATTCTTATTGGTTCTTAACATCTATAGTAGGATTTCCAACCTATTTTCCCTACATCAACAATAATGCATTGTTATTTTTTTGAACTTTACATGAGATTGGACATTATTTGTTTTTTATTTTCACTTTACCACTCTTGTCAACAAAATGTACTATAATTTAATTGTATCTACTTCAAGTTGGGTAAGTATTAATTGTTAAAGTGTTTGAATAGTTGACTTAGTGTAAAACCATACAATTATTGTTGGCTTCTTTGCTAAATACTTTTGACTCTTGGAAACAATGGTTACCATTTGTCTTCTCATTGAATGGCTATGACATTTTCAATAGAAAAATCTAAGAAAAATTGACTGAATACTATGAAGTGTTATGGTGGAAAATGACAGATAATTATCTATGGTTAATGCTCATCTTAAATTCCACTCATCAATAAAATACTATGAAGTGTTATGGTGGACAATGACAAACAATTAACTGACTTTAATGCTCATCTTGACTTCTACTCATAAATAATTTTGATTGTCATTTACAAACAAAATAAAAATACTAAATTTAGTCTTTTTCTTTCATTTGCATTTCATTATTTACTAAGTAAAACTTGCAAAAAGTAAAGTAATTATTACAATTAAAAAAGGAAAGTAAATTTCTATTAATTTACAACTCAAATGATTATAAAAATTGACCTTTACTTCATTTGAAGCATCTAAGTTGATTTTAGTTGTCTATTAATTATAGCTAATATGAGAGCTTTATTTTTTCTCGATGTTCTTTTTTCATATGTTTTTAATTTATTTATATTTCATTTTCTAGACAAAAACTATTTATTCTTTAATTCTTATTAGTTCTTAAGATATATAGTAGGGTTCCCAACCTATTTTCTTGCATCAACAATGATGAGTTATTAAATTTTTAGAACTTTACATGAGATTATAAATTATTTATTGTCACTTTACCACTATTGTCAACAAAATGTACTATTATTTAATTGTCTCTACTCCAAGTTGGGTAAGTATTAATTGTTAAAGTGTTTGAATAGTTGGCACAGTGTAAAACCATACAATTATTGTTGGCTTCTTTGCTAAATACTTTTGACTCTTGAAAATAATGCTTACCATTTATGTTTTCATTGAATGGCTTTGACATTGTTAGTGACAAAATCTAAGCAAAAATGTCTGAATATTGTGAAGTGTTGTGGTGGAAAATGATAGATAACTAGTTGTCTTCAATGCTCATCTTGAATTCCACTCATCAATAAAATACCGGTGAAGTATTATGGTGGAAAATGATAGCCAACTAACCATCTTCAATGCTCTTCTTGAAATCTACTCATAAATAATTTTGATTGTCATTTGCAAACAAAATAAAAATACTGAATTTACACATTTACTTTCATTTACATTTCATTATCTACTGTGTAAAACTTACAAAAAGAAAAGTATTTTTTATAATTAAAAAAGGAAAGTAAAAGGCTATTAACTTACAACTCAAATGATTATAAAAATTGACCTCTAATTCATTTGAAGCATCCAAGTTGATTCTAGTTGTCTATTAATTGTAGTCAATACGAGAGTTTTATTGTTTCTTGATGTTCTTTTTTCCTATGTTTCAAATTTATGCATATTTTCTTTTCTAGACAAAAATTATTTATTCTCAAATTCTTATTGGTTCTTACCATCTATGGTAGGGTTTCCAACCTAATTTCTTGCATCAACAATAATGAGTGGTTATTCAATCGATCGATACATTATTTATTTTTTATTATCATTTGTCATTTTAGAAATAGTAAAATGTAGAAAGCTTCTAAAATAATTATTGCTTTTTGTCAACAAAAGTCTCACACACCTATTATAGAAGACATCAACCAATAACATTCTAGATAAATAATTTCTTATAGATTATGAAAATATCAATATAATTCAAACTATCTACTTTCAAAAAGTTGTTGCAAAATAATATGTCATGATTGGACAAACACTCTATATTTCCTATTCATATTTTCTATCTTAAGAATACTTATGCGAGGGGAATATTAAATTTTGAGAAGTTTCATTTTTTCATTTCCTTGGTAGAGGGTTCTAGACTTTGAATAGTTCTACGAATGTATTTTATTTTTTAAATTTAAAAATATTAGTGATCAAAAGATTGGCCTATTTTATAACAAATGAAGAAGTTGTTTTAATAAATCTTCTCAATGACAATGAAATAGCTATAGATTCTATGAAACTGAACGTAAATTAAGTTTTAACTTTTTTATGTGACAAAATTATAAGAACAAAATCTAAATTAATAAATTGAAAAGTAAAAAAACTGAGTTTCAAAAATATAAAATGGAATTATAAGAAAATCCATTTGTAAAGAATTGAAGTTAAAATTTTCAAATATCATATACAAATTTTTAAAAAAATTATATCACAACAAAACCTATGGAAATAGGGAAAAAATAAAATCACAAAAACATCCCAATAATTACTAGGATAACAATCACACAAGTAAAATTACATTTAACTTGGAAGGAAGATTAGTTGTGCACAAAATTTGATAAAACACCACAAATGATCTAGATAAAGGATCAACTCATTATTAATGAAAATTGAATGCTAAAAGAAAATAAGATAGCTGGCAACTCTTTATTAATGTCAATTTAATATGCCAAAAGTTAAAAAGATCAACTGATTGGTAAATTTTTTATTTTTTACTATCAATTGTCATAAATTTGTGTCTTTCATGACTATAAATGGTTCATTTAGCATTAAAACATCTAGTTTGCATCAACATGGATTTAATTTTAGAAAATTTTAGGAGGCCACTTATCCCAATAGTATTCTAAGTTGTATGTGTTTAACAATGGAAAAATCCATGTTGAAGTGCTTGTAATAGCATTAGAGGATGGGTGATTTCCTAGAAAGCCTTAAAATTTCATGTATATGACCATTTTGTAGATGAAATAAATGTTTAAGTGGACCATTCACGTTCCTAATAGTTGGGTTCACCTAAACCATTACTTGTGAAATATGGATCAATGCATGCGACTCAAAAACTTAGTAGAATTTCAATAAAACAACAAATTTTGATAGATTATAAACATAGTTCATGCTATCAATTAATAAACTTCAAAAATATTATATGAGAATAATACCTATGTGATCCAAGAAAGTTATCTTTTACATGTGTCTATTGAATGAATTTGTATCATTAGGTTTATTGTGATATATGTGATTTTTAAAGTAATTGATAGTACATTGTCGTATCAAGTTATAGTAACTAACTTATTGTTTTTTATTAGGAAAATAGGTTTTGAAGGGACCTTGAAACCCATAACAAAGAAAGGTTTAGATAAAGGGACTTGAAACCCTCAATAAAGATATTCAATCAACTCTACCAAATGAAATATGACATAGGCAAGACGAGATTAAAAAAAGAAAGGGGATACAACAAGAACACATCCCCAACAAACCACAGGTTTTGGAAGGACCTTAAAACCCCATAGATCAAACAAAAAAGAAATTGACAGTAAAGAAGGTGCAACAAATGAAGCTCATTATGCTCGCAACCTAGAAAAATATATTAAACTTTTCCTTTTCCTCCCTTCTTCTAAGAGCGCAACGTCATATCAAATTGTAGAGGGGTCTTTTTATGATGTTTTCCAATTATAGGGGTCCACCCCTCATCTTGTTAGAATATATAGTCCACACATATAACTAGGAGGGGTGTGAATCAATTATACAACTATTATCAGAGTTATCAACCTTATTAAATCTTAACCATATGAGAAATATAATAAAAAACTACAACAAGATACACATGCACAATAACACCAGATATGTTAACTAGGGAAACCCTTGATCAGAGGGAAAAATATGGTGGGGATGGTACCCACAAGATGTTTTACTAATACAAATATTTCTTGTTAAAGGATAGACCCTATTAGGAGTCCAAGAAAACCATTAGTACATATCAATCCCTGTTACAACACTTTGAATCCATGTTAGGAGATTTAACCCCTATTAGGAGTTGTAGAAGGCAGATGGACCCATTGTCCAATAGCTTTAGGGGCAAGACTAATGAAGCCACTATCCAAATTATCTTTGTATTATTCCTTGTAGAATAATAAAATTGAACTATACCGATCCTTCCTCTTTCGCTATCCTTTCAACTAAATTTCTTCTGATTTTGATCTCGATACCAAATCATGAACTTTTCGTCCAATAATCCCTTGAGTCTCTTACTTGCATTTACGAAATACTCTACTATTATTTGCACTTCTTAGATCACTTCACATGCAACATCCTTACAAACAAGGAAAACACTTTCCTTTTCACCAAGTCCCCAAAATAATTCCTTGAGTCAGCCTTGAGGCTATCCTAATCAATTATAATAGGACCACAATAAGATAATTAATTATTTTGTAACCATATAGCACTGTTAGTTCACAGTATATATAAATTCTCACACATGTGAATTTAGGGCTTGCGCATTTGCTAACATCATCATCAGGCTTTCCTTTATCTTTGTCTAACTACACATCTCTAGATTATATCTCTGTTAGAGGATATAATAAGATCATCAAAAATTGATTTCTAGGTATAAATAACATATAAATTCCATATATCTTTGACATAGATTACATGCACTTGACCTCCCTATCAAGAAATAGTATAGAACATGTCCTTAACTGTGCATCTTCAAATAATCAAAACACTATTTGTAAGACCACAATCTCTATCTACTACTCTACCAATCTTCATTGAATTACTACTATGTTGACATCAATGACAAACACAATCATGAATGCAAATATCAAACGTGATGAAAATCTCCCCAAGTGTTCTAGAAATTTTTAGGATACTCCCCCAAAGGAATACCATCATCATTCATGCTAACAATCTCCCCCTTTGACATTGATGGCAACATAGATGAAATACATCTAGGTTCCAAGAGTATCAAACAATACTCTGCTATTGTTGCTCTCATCCTTTCAAATCCTCTTCATCAATCAAATTCAAGATCGTCTGGATCACTACTCTATTTTGCATTTTCAAGGATTGGCATCATTTTTTGTACGCACTAAATAATTCTCAACTTCTCCCCCATACATCAAGAATCTTCATACTATATATTTCCCTTAGAGATATTCCTTCTCCTTACTTACATGAATCTTTCTAAATCTCCCTTCTAAAGTAGAGTTTTTTTTCATGTACATATCTCCCCTGTTGACATTAATGGCAAAGGCCTGATTACGTCAATTCTTTTCTTCCAAGTCTTCAACTAGCTTAAGTGTCAAAAGACACTGTTAGAAGACCAATTACTAAGAGTCCTTGATGATTCTACTCATCATAGATACTCCCCCATATAGGAAGCATCTACATTCGGTCCATTCAAATAATAGTGCTTTGTACCACTGGATTGATACAATCTTTGCATCATCTACTCTGAAGTAGGCAGGGGCATAATCTCAAGAATACCTCTCAGGTACTCAAATGTATCTTTAGGTAAGGGCTTTGTAAAGATATCTATATTCTATTCTTTAGTATTGACATACTCCAATCTAATTTCTTTTTCCTACTACCTTCTCTCTTAGAACATGATACTTAATAGATATATGCTTAGTCTTAGAATGCAATACACAATTCTTAGACAAACTTACTATACTTGTTTTATCAAAATATATGATAACAAGTTCTGATAATTTTATCCCAATATCCTTTAGCATCCGCTTCATCCATGTGACTTGATTGCAATTATTTGTTGCTACTACATACTCTAACTCAGCTATACTTTCTGAAATACAAATTTGTTTCATACTTAACCAAGAAACTAATCTTCCTCCAAGAAAGAAATCTCCACCACTACTACTTTTTCTATCATCCATATTGTCTTCCCAATACACATCAGTATAAGCACATAGAGTGAAATCACTTGATCTATCATACCATATCCCATAATCTAATGTTCCTTTCAAATATTTGAATATTCTCTTTGTATATGAGCAATGTTAGTATGCTAATAGAAACCAAATTTAAATAAAGCTTCTACAAACTAAAAAAAATTCATAAACTTCAAGATAGACTAAGATGAGCTCTCAATTGAGAATATGAGCCATTAATGGGCTCTCTCAATAAGAAGCTCTCTTGTTGAGTGGCTTTGTCTAAATAGATAGGATGTATGCTCAAGCTTAATGCTTCAAAAATGGCTTCAAATGGAGTTGGAATTTGGGTGTGAGTGTATGGTTTTGATGCAAAATGGCTTCTTAAAATGGCATTATGACTTTACTTCATGGATTGTGTTATTTTGCAAAGGGGAAGGATCCAATTTATAGGAAAGAGGCTTGAGGGATTGAGGGCTAAGATGCAAGGATGGGGAAAAGCTCATGGAGGGCTCAGATTGCATGAGAAGAGAGCACATGGATTGTGCTTCCTTATAGCCAATCAAGGAGTGACACATGTCACAGGGTGAGAGGATGGAGGAAAGGGGAAGGATGAGTCAACAAAGGAGGCTCAATGGGATAAAATCTTCATAAAGACCCTCATAATGGCTTGTAAGAGCAATAAAAGGGCTTGAAAGAGTCATTTATGGCCTAGTGGGCTTCATAAAGTTTTATGGTTGAGATATTTTGAGGGAGATGAGAGAAATTTCGACTTGGGCTTGATTAGGAGGGTTTTAAGCTTGCTTAGGATTGTGCAAATGATTAGAGGATGGATTAGGATGGTTTAGGATTAGCTTAGGGATAGGCAAGTGGATGGCATTTAATGAGGGTGGGTGAAAGAGGAGATATTTGTTAACTTTGGCTTGGGTTAGTAAGTTTTAAGCCATGTTTAGGGAATGTCACAAGGTTAGGAGGGGATTAGGATTAGGTTTAAAGACATCTTCTAGAAGAGTCTAGACTTTGGATGAGGATAAAGACTTTCTAGAATAGTCTAGAACTTCCTAGGATGAGGATGAAGACTTTCTAGAAGAGTCTAGAACTTCTTAGGATGAGGATAAATTAGATTTTTAGGAAATAAATAAAGTTTTATTTATTTCAAGGGTTTGGGTTGAGGAGATATTTATTAAAACTTTTTTAATAAACATGAGGATTAATATTTAATCTTAATTAAATATTTTGAGTTGGGATTAGGGGTAGGAAATGATGAGATTAGCCTTTAATCAAAATTAAAGAAGGATTAGAAGATTTTGGAAGAGGTTAGTGGTCATAAGGAAATTGGCCAAGTTTTGGGCAAAAAATAATTTATTTATTTATTTTGGGTTTTATGGTCAATTTATTAATTAAATAATTAATAAATAAGGAAATAATGTTTAAATAAGATTTAAACATTTTTGGGAGGGATTCCTTAATTAAATATTTTTAATTAAGATAAAGGGATTTAATGGCATACAAATAAATAAATAAATAAAATAATTAATTAATTAATAAATGATGATGTCATCAGGAATTTTTCAAAAAATAAAAATACTTTATTTTCTAAAGGTTTTTAGGTGTCTACATTTTGCCCCTCTTTGATGTGATGCCGCAAGTGGTATGGCATCAAAGATAAGAAAATAAGATGCCCAAGGCTAGAGCAGAAGAGGAGAGAATGGACTGTGAGATGACTTCTCAAGAAGGCAAAGGGGAGAGAAAGCGAGGCTCGATGGCTTCTTGAAAAGTACAAGAATCTCGGATGAGCACAGAAACTCAGATTGGCAAAGAGAAGGGGCTGAATTAGCTCAAACTCTCACTATGGGTAAATGATAAAGGAGAATCAGATGCACAAGAGGAAGCAAGCTTAAGACTTTAGGGAAGGTGGATGATGAAGGAGCGGAGTGCTATAAAAAGGAATCTAGGATAAGGAGATGGATGAGGGGATTATAAAGCTGATGCAATAGGATTTCAAAGAGTCAGATTGGCGAAAGATGGGTTTCGGAGATCCCTAGGACTAGGATTGTGGATCTCGAAAGATGAGGCTTGGTGGATTGATTTGGATTGGTGGATCCCTAAGACTAGGATTGTGGATCCCTAAAGCTAAAGGTGAGGAGTGATTCAAAGAGATACTAATGCATAAGCTGGGGTAGGAGAGATGGATGTTGGATATGGATGGGGGATAATGGAGATGAAGGAAAACCATTGAATCTTTTTGAGCGGTGGGATACTTCAAAGAGAAGTACCACCATGTAGTTGAGCACTAGATTTGCTATAGGACTGTTGGTTAATTGCCAAGGTTACCAAGAACATCAAGGCCTTTTCACCAACTGTCCAGAGGACTGATGAACTAACTCAAAACAAACACGCAAGGATTGCCCCAATATCACACATGAATCCCAGAGGAAGCAGTGTGGAAACGAGACTGGGTAACCCACAAGCAGAAAAGAAAACAAGCAAAAGACATGATCAAGACCTTACGCTCTGATTGCCCCATTCGCAGTATACCATGATATGGAAGATCGTGGCAACCTTGAGGAGGGAACAAGGAGATTTCTTGGAAAAGATATTTCAAGACCCAACAGGGAAGAGTCCAAATCAAAAGAAAGCGAAAATCCAAAAGAGAACCGTTTGCCAACGAGATGGGTAGGATGAGGTACTAATGGACCAAGATCAGACATGAGGAAAGCTATATCCTGCAAGGACCTATCGGAGAGCACCTAAGCTAGTGGATTTGGATGAGTGATGCATCTGGCAAGCTAAACTAAGAAAGATAACACTTTGGTGAAAGGAAATCTAGCTAAAGGATGCATTGGAATAGCTAACAAAGATGTGCGATGGGTGCAAGATGCTGATCAAGGACGAATTGACACGAACATTGGATAGATACAATGGTACTAAGCTAAAGAGGATGTACAAGCTGATGGACCAAGATATGTTACAAATGTACAAGTTTGTTCATGTTTTGTTTTTTGTGAGATGGAAATGTTTGTGAAGGATGAGATGTCTATAATAGGTGATAGGTGGATAGGTAGATGGTTTGCGAAAAGCTTAAGTGAAAATGGGGTTTTGTGTGTGCACGTGATAGTATACAAGCTAGGATACAAGATTATTTACAGGCTGGAATATGGTACAAACTTTAGACAAGATTCGGATATACAAGGTATGGTACAAGATATAATACAAGCTTTGGTACAAGATTTTACAAGCTGAGGTACAAGATTTTACAAGCTGTACAAGAGGTATTTACAAGCTCCATTAGATTTTGGATATTTGGTTGGAACACCAAGGGAACAAGTAGGTGTTTTATGGGATGGTGGGTGAATTGATGAGGGATAGGATAGTGATAGATAATGGATTAGTATTAGTACACAAGGCGCCTAAATTACTAGGTTTTCACCAACGTACCTATCCAAGGCGCTTGAATTGCCAAGTTTTCACCATTGGACGCTTATTTCTCTTTACTATTTTTTTTTTTTTTTGTATTTTTCAAAATTTGGGTATACCAAGGATCTTCAAGCATAGAACTTCTTGAGATGAATGATGTTAGTAGGATCATTCAAGAGTTCTCCTTTCGGTGTAGATAGCTGATAGGCTTCGGAGCCAAAGGAAGTAGTGACAACATAAGGACCAAGCCATGTAGGTTCAAACTTGCCTTTCTTTTCTCAATCTGCTTAAACTTTCATGTTTTCTTTGAGGACCATGTCACCTGGTTGAAAGTGTCGTGGAAGCACCTTCTTGTTGAAATTCCTTTTGAGACAAGTTTGATAGATTGTGAGATGATTGTAGGCTTGTTGTCGCTTCTTGTCTAAGAGATCTAGCTGGGTGAGCCGAGCTACTCTGTATTCTTCATCTGATATTTGCCCTTGCAAAGATATGTGCAAGGAGTGAAGTTCAACCTCTATAGGTAGTACCGCTTCGACACCATAGACTAGGGAGTATGGAGTTGTGCCTGTGGATGTACAGAAGGAAGTTCGATAGGCCCATAGGGCTGGATCTATTTGAGAAAGTTGTTTTGACCCATGTTGATCTTTTTCCTCATGGCAATGATGTTACTTGTCCATGATGGATTTCTTATTTGAAGGCAATATGTTTTTACTCCTCATCAACCCTTCCTTTGGTCCACATTAGTAATTATTCTTGGAAAAACTATAGCTTGAATTATTTGGTGCTTGAGGCAAATGTTCTACTTATTTATTTTTAACTCTCTTATATTTCTTTGATAAATATACAATGTGATAATATTCTGCATACTTTATTGCCTAGATTGTGAGTCATGTAGGTGATGGAGTTGCGACCCATTCACTTGTAGTGGGATGACTCATTAGTGGACTGTCTATATCCATGTGATTGACGCAATGTTGATGCAGGTTTCATTAGTTGGCCTTGTCTATGGTCATTTGTGCATTAGTATGTTTCTTTCATGAGAGAGTTATTGCATAAATATTGGTCATTTTGACCGATATTATGATCATTTTTGAGCTTATGACTTATTTTAGATATCATGTTAACTCCATTGCATGTTGGTGAACAAATTCATTTATTCTCATCTCTCTTAGGTCCTCCTTGATTAAATTATTATAACTTTTTTTACTAACTTGTACATTCAATGTAATTCTACTTGTGGATAGTTGTCTTGTTTTTTGTTCTCTATTTTTTTTCAGGTGATCCATCAAGGAACTTTCTCAATTTTTCACATATCAAGATGTGTCTATGCTTCAACTTGATCACATTCAAAGGACTCATGTACTTCTCTTGGATCTGCAAATGCACCATATGGCTTGAAGACATTCAAATTACTTCATATTGAAGATTAAGTTGCAGATTTTTGTAAAATATGGGTTTAATACCCCTTGATATAATTACCCCAAGTAAAGATTAAAGGGGGGTGTTAGAAGTTGTAATATTTCCTTGGTATATTTATAAACCAAAGTTAGACCTCCTTTATTTATTGTTATAATATATTAGGATATAAGACAAGGTATCCTAATATATTTCTTTTTTGTCCTTTTTCCACTACATCTTATTTTGTCCTCTAGTGGAATATGTGAGGACAAATATTTATTGTAATTTGTAATTTAGATTATTCCTCCTTAAGAGGAATCTCACACTTGGCCTCACATACTTATGAATGGTGGCATTCATAGACATGGGAGTTAAATTCTAACTCCTCTCTCTCTCATCTCTATTTAAGAGATGACCCTCCTCTCTCATTTCGAATGAGGTTTTCTCCTCTTCTCAATTATTGTATGAGCGATTACTCTCTTTCTGTCTCTTTTCCTTCTTAGGCTTTTCATGCCTCATTCATAATGTCACAAGGGGTTTTCTTTGCTTTCCCCTTTCCAAATATCTTGTCTCATGGTGTTGGAGCTTGAAGCTTTCTCTCTCCTATTTTATGGTAATATCTTTTCATGCATTAACTCTCTTAGATTCTTTCCTGGTCTTGCTTATTTACATATTTCTTTTTCCATTTCTAACAGGATGTAGCAATGTGAACAAGCCTAGGGATCTCTGAAGAACCGATGTTGACTTCCCTAGTATCCTCAATTAGAATATAAGATATCTCTGGTCGATTATCTTGAGGAGGTAATGCTAAATCCTCATGTTTTGCTTGTGGCTCTGGATGTTCTTGCAGAGGGGTTCTCTTCACTGCCTTCGCTAGTCTCAGATTCACCTTAGTTCTAGTTTTGGGTGTATCGGAACTAGGTTGGGGATTTTCTCCAAAATACCCCTTGGGGTCTAGCTTGTAGATATAGGCAAAATTTGGCTTTGTTTTCTTGTGAGGTGTTTCAGCTCCTATGAATCTCAGAAGTGCTTCCTCTGATGTGAACTCATCAATGTGTATGACGCTTGGTTGGTCCCAATCTATGAGTTGTGGATGGGCGAGTGGTAGGTCAATGAGGTGGATGGATAGTTCTTGGAGAATAGAGTCTCCGAGGGAGATTTGGTCTAGGATATCATCGTAGGCTCTCTTTTCAACTTCCTTAGGAATGTCTTCAATTTTGACAAGGTCGCGGTGAATGTTCAAAAAAGTGTGACCGTCCATATTGGTGCCCTCAATTGTGGGTATGCCAAAGCCAAGACCTGACTTCGATTCCCACTTGTGTGCGTCGATGGGGCACTGCATGCCTCTTTCTTCTGGTCCTAGACCACCACCTTGATAGTTCCATTTGTCAATGATGAGCTTATGTTCTTGGGGATACTTCTGGCTGAAGTGATCAAGGCATGCTTGATTCCTTTGAGGTGCATCCTTATGTAACCAATTGTTGATATCTGGAGTGAGCTCCTCATGAAGAGGGATTTTTGAGGATACAAAGGTTGTTGGGCCAAACTGTTTGTATCGAGGAGGTGGAATCTCCTTAGCTTTGAGATATGTCGGTCATCCATGGGCATGTGGATCAAGTGGGAGTGCCCCGACAGCAAATGCATCCGATAGACTATACTCTCCACAACCCTTGTTATTGATCTTCACGGTAGACAGGGTAGAGGCGAGGATGGTTTCTGGGTCATTAAAAGTGTGGGATGAGCTGGCGATCGATGTACTAATATCAATTCCAGGGCAATGGTTTGTATATGAAGCTTCAACCGCATTGCAGTAAGCAAAGGGTTCTGAATCGACATGGATGGTTACCTCAGTGCCTTGATGCAGAAATTTGACGCACTGATGGTAAGTGGATGGAATGGCTTTCATGGCATGAATCCATGGGTGACTGAGGAGGATGTTGAATGGTAGGTTTAGATCAATAAAATGACAGAGTGTTTCTTGGATGACTGGCCCAGACTTGATTGGTAGCAAAATAGTTCCTTCTGTGGTTCTTTCCAAGTTGTCATAAGCTTTGATGGTGATAACCTCACTAATTATATCTGCCTCATTATACCCAGCTTGTTTTATGAATTTTAGGGTGCAAATATTCAAGGCTAATCCATTATCTATCATTACTCTTTTCATGGCAAAATTGGATACCATGATGGCTATGCGAAGCGGAAGGGTGTGATCTGGCTCGACCACGGGTATGTCGGTGGGTTTCAACGATAGGGCACATGAGGATGAAAGGTGTCCAACAAGATTATGAAAATTAGTAGCATTGATATCAGAAGGGACATGAGATTCTATGAGAGCATTGTCAAGGATGTTCTTGTACACAGGACTAGTGTGAAGAAGGTCTAAAATGGAGATTTGGGCTGGCATGTTCCCAAGGTGTTCCAAGATATTGTACTGGCTTTTTGATGGAGCTGATGGCACTGGTGAAATAGGTGGGCCTGCGATGTTAAATCGGGTTCTTCGAGTGGTGACTGCACACTCATTGTTTGGTCCTTGGATATTGATAACATTGACAGAAGGCTCTTTCTCAGATATACAACCTATAAGGCTACCATAGTCTATATAGGATGAAGTGTGGTCATTGTTCTTCCCATGCTGTTGGTTTGGCTAACGGTTGTTGGTGTTGTTGTTGTTGGTTTGGATAGGTGCTTTTCCAGGATTTTGATTGTTGTGAGGAGGAAAAGCATTTTGATAGATCTGTAAGCCTACATTGGGAGAGGTTTGGGCACCAACAGTGATTTCCTTCCGATCAATGAGGTCCTACACATAGTCTTTCAATTTCATGCATCTGAGGGTAGTGTGACCTTTTATCCTATGAAATTTGTAGTACTCATTGTCTTTGTACCATACAGCTTTTGATTTTTTTGGTTCAATTTGCTGGGTAAGAGGAAATTTGATGAGGTTTTCCTTGACTAATTTCTCAAAAATGACATCCAATGGCTCACCAAGGGGTGTATAGTTTCTAAGTGTAGGTTGGAATCTGGGCTTTTGTCTTGTAGCTACATTGATGGCATTAGCTTGATTGCTAGACCCTTGAAAGTTTGATCTTGGATTGTGGTTTTGATAGCTGTGGTTATTCTGCTGTTGGTAGTTGATAGCTTGCTGAATGTTTGGTTGATAGGGTGGGTTGGACTGGTTGTGAGAAGGACCAACAATATTCACATGTCTGGTGGCAGTGACGCCATTTGTTGTAACATGCTTGTTTTTGTTCCAATACCTAGACTTGTCATTGGAATGTGATTGATTTTGGTTGGCTTCCTTGTAAATCTTGACCACACCATCTTTAATGAGTCCTTGCTCAAGGATCATTCCTTTCTCTTTGATTTCTTTGTAGGTCTGCAAATAGTTCATGGTCATGTGGTGAGCCAAGCTAGGATGGGCATTATCAATAAACATTTTCACCAAATGGCACTCTGGCAAGGTGCAAGATATGCGGGTGGTAAGGGTTTTCCATCTTTGCAAATATTCGAGAAGGCTTTCTCCACCTTTTTTCTTGGTGTGGACAAGATCAACTACTGATAGCTCTGTTTCAACAAGATGGGCATATTGGGCTACAAATGCCTCAGATAATTCAGCAAAATTTTTAATTGTGCCATAGGGGATTCTATAAAACCATTCAAGAGCTGGTCTAGCCAAGCTTTTGGGAAAGAGATGCAAGAGGAAGATGTCATCATATGCCACTTCTTGGCAGTGCATGTAAAATTCTTTGATATGTGTGACAGGGTCTCCTTTTCCTCTAAATTTGTCAAATTTGGGTATCTCAAAATGCTTGGGGAATGGTGTCATGGTAATGGCTCTATCAAATGGGTAAGGGCACACATCCTCAAACTTGAAAGTTTTTGGATCATTTCCCTCTTGGATGTTCTTCAAAGCTGTTTTCATGGCTTCACATTTTGAATTAATGGGTGATGGCTGGGGTGCCCCCAATGTAGAAGTGCCTTGAGGTAGGTATGCACTAGATGGGGCCACTGAATATGGATGACTGTGAGGGATTTTTTGATAGGGATTGTACATTGTTTGGGCAGCTGCATGGTGGATGACAGTTTGCTGGGGGGGGGGGGGGGGGGGTGGCGCATAGTGCTGCATGTGTTGCGAGGCTTGCTGTTGATATGGGATTTGAGGTTGGGATTGAGGAACATAAGCTGGCTGTGGGATAAATGAATTGCTTTGTGGAGGTAAGGTATAAGATGGTTGTGAAGCTTGGGGAAAGGATCAAGGGGCTTGTGGGGTTTGACCAAGGTATGTGGGTTGCGCCCCCATTTAGGATGGTACTTGCAAATAATTGGTGGTTGGCTGGATTGGTGGGTTACCTCCTAGAAGTGGCATTGAAAAGTAGTTGGTAATAGGAGGTAATGAATTAGTTGGTGGTGGAGGTGGTGGGAATTGAAAGCTAGGAAATGGAATTGATGGGGTTTGATAGCTTGGTGGCTAGATTTGGAAGCTTGGTAGAGTGGTGGTGGGAGCTTGGGTCACTTGAGGGCTAGGAAGAACATTGGTAGTAGCTTGTGGGGTTTGATAGCTTTGTGGAGTGAGGGTAGTAGCTTGTGGATTTGTGGCTGATGGCACTGAGCTCCCAAGACCTAATGGAAATGATGGGATTATGCTTTGGGCTATGGTGAACAAGCTGGGGGTGATGAAAGGTTGATTACTTGGCCCCATGGGCGGCATCCCTATTGTATATTGCTGAGGTTGGCCAAAGATGCTAGCACTGATTTGGGAGATGGGTGGATTTGGAAGGCTGGGTTGGGGAGCAGCAGCAACAATAGTGAAGGGCGTGAACGATGAGCTGTTTTGGGTAAAGGGGGTTTGGAGCGGAGAGGTATGAACCAAGGATGGAGTGGTGGTGGCTAGGTTGGCTTGTGGCATGGAGATTTCAACTTGGGTGGATGATGGTATGTTTGGGTCTATTGGATCATATGGATTGGCTGGAGGCTCTTCTTTTGGCATATATTGAGGATAATTTGGATCATAAGAGCCTATGGGTGGTGGCAGCTACCCAAACAACGGGTGAGATGAATCTGATAATGGAGGGGGTCATCCAAAGTCAAAGGTTCCTATATTGTCCCTTCGAAAATTAGCTATGATTGTCTCTTTGTTCTTGTCTATAATGGTGTTTACCAATACTGCATTTCCTAGTTGGTTCATGAAAGCTTCAATGTCAGTAGATGATGGCATAGCTTTCTCTGGGCTGAAGGATGGCTAAGTACTCAAGGGGGGTGAGGCTGTTCGATCCAAATGATAGGGTTCCATTGTTTCTTTCTTCTTGGCTAAGCGAGTGATGGGTGGCATGAAAAATGCTCCTAGGGATGAGATGCAACAAATGCTGGTGGATGCAAAAGGGAGGAAGGCTTTTCTATGCAAATGATTTCCTAGGTTGAGGCAAAGCTATATGAGAAAACCTAAGGAGTATTGGGTTGGGGATTCTAACTTCAAAGATATGTTGCCAAAGCACAAAAGGTCTGCTTTCCTATGTGCAAGCTTGGTGGTGATTGTGTCAACTTAAGGATAGACTGATGATCCTTTAGGAAGAACACGAGATTGACCACTTGTGGATCCCAACCTTTAGCTCAAGGTGATGAGGGATAACAAGTGGCAAGGGATAACCTTTGTGAGATTGGTGGTTTTGAAAGATTTTAGGAATGGAAAACTTTTAGCAAGGTGACAACAATTTTTGAAGGCTTGGATGTGAAGATTTTGGATTGCTGGCTAGATGGTTTGGTCCTAAATGAGATGGATGAGCTAATAATGCTTAAGGGGATAACCTAAGATGGATTACTTTTCTACAAAGATGACTCTAAGGTGAAGCTTATCCAAGAAGGTGTGGAGAAACAAGGGTGTCTAATCATAGAAATCATGCCTAGTTGGTAAGGCATAAGCAGGATTAACTCTTGGATGTTGGCTAAATTTGATGGTGCACTCTAACTAGGCCTCTTGAAGTGATTCGTTGGTAGCTTTATCCTCTACTTTATGGAGTTTGGCAATTCGAGGACTTGGTGTTAGTTCTTTTCTCTTGGCTGAAAGTTCTTGGTATGCCTGAGATGGTTTGAGTTTAACTTTGTGGAACTTCTGTTTGGGTTTGGGTTGCTCTGACATCAATTCTTGAATCTACTTGGCTTTGAGAGACCTTGGTTATTTTGCTTCAACTTGTTCAACTTCTAGAATAGGAAGTGACTATGCTAAGTGTACCCTAAGCTAGGATTGACCAAGTTTGGCAAACATTCATTCAACAAATAAAAAAGCAAGCAATAGATAGAAACACCCAGATAGAAGTTTTTGATTCTAAAAATGTGATACTTGCGTTGAGGAGTGTATGTTTTACAAATGTTTTGATCAGTCACTTGAAACACATTAACACTCTAGATGGTTGTCTACAAGGCTGATAGTTGGTTTAGCTAGGGAGTCCTCGATATACCCAAAGGTACGTGAGGCCCAAATCCATAGATGAAACCAACAAGATGTCACATAGCTGAGAGGAGTGGTAACCCACTTCTCCTCTTTCACTTCTCAAGGGTATAAAGTTCCTTGAGGCTTAGCTCGAGTGAAAAAAATCTTGATTCCAAGAGAGGTGTCTTTCGATTCACCTCCCGATTCTTATACTCCACCAGAACACTAGAGTTGAGGTCGTCCAAGGGGTGATGAAATCCCCAAGCAGGCCTCCTAAAATGAAACAAGGTTTTGGATCCTAATCTTATGCACCCAAGATGGCCTCGAAAGACAACAAGGGGAGAGAAGACTTGGATGACCTTGGGCTAAAAAAAAACACACTTGTTCTTTTACCAACTAACTCTTATGTGTGCTAATCTAGACTTTGCAAGCACTCATGTTTAAGAGACAATGTTCAATTCCAACTTGAAGTGCCAACAAAAGTAAATCGATCGAAGAATGCAAACAAGAAGAAGAGTTAGGGTCAACAAAAGCAAACTCGTGCACCCGGAGGCCCTCCATGTCAAGTATCGATTAATTTCCTTTAAAGCATTCAGGAGTTGGTGTGATTTTGTTTTAAGCTCAAAGAAAAGATGTGTGAGACTCGATTTGTCAAACGCGCACCCGGAGGCCCTCCACGTTAATAGTTGTTCAATTTTAGTGCCCAAACTTGAAGTGTGATCGATTTAATCTAGAGTTTTGGTCATTTAGAAATTTTGATAAAGTTAAAGCAAACATTCAAAGACCAAGTGAGTGAGTTAGATTGTGGAACATTTAAAACCTTTTTCAAGTAGACCCATCCCCATAAATGGCATTGAGATTGCAACCAATGATTGAATTGATGGGTGATTAGAAAAGAGGTGAGTCCAAGGAACTACTCAAATTGATTTTTGCAAATTTGTATTTAACTTAACAAAGTTTCTTAAATGTCCAAAAATCAAACTTTACCTAAATTGCATGTGAAAAAGAGATTTTTTTTGTTCAATTTTAGAAGTTCCAAATGAAGTGTTTGATATTGCAATGTTTAATTGATCATTGGCATTAAGGATTGGATTTGTTGTTTTAATCATGCATTCAAGAAAAAATTGATTTTAATTCATGGCATTCAAGAGTGTGTTTAGCAACATGCATTCAAAGACAAGTGATTAAACATTCAAGTTTTTTACCTTTGAGCATTCAAGATTGGGATTTTGTGTGCTATTTTAAGAACTTTGAAGTGCTTTGTTTTAACCTTAGATCATTCAAGATTTTTTTGGACTCAAAAGTGAAAATGACTCTTTGGAATTTGGTTTTCATTCAAGATTTTGTGTTCTAGTTTTCATATTTTAAGCCCAAAAATGATATTCCTAGATTGTTTTGATGCATGAAAAACCTAAGAAACATTCAAGACTTTGCAACAAGACATTTGTTTGGAACAAATAACAAAGCTTTTAGGACAATTTTTGGCAACCATTTAGGATTTTTAGTTTTCATGAGATTTAAAAGAACTTTAAAATATTTGCAAATGAGGTTCATTTTATCTTTGATTGATGCTTTGAGTTTGATTTAGATTTTAGTGTGCACTTAGTGTTGATTTTGAACCTTTTGAAATGGAAACTTGAAGTTCTTTTTAAATTTCCAAAAATGAAGTGTTCCTAACTTTGCATGAATGCATCTAAAACCTTGATGTTGCAAAGATGCAAATGATTGAATTGGTTTAGTTTCACTTGTTAAAAGGCTTTTTTTTTTTTTTGCAAATTTTTAGTTTTTAATGGATTTAAGTATGATTTAGAGGTTCATTTTAAGCACTAAAAAGAAGTGTGTATGATTTTGCTTCCTTCAGAAAAAATGGTCAAGATCTCCCACAAGAAGAAGAAGAAGAAGTAGATGGAATAAGAAGAATATAGACAAGAAGAGGAAGAAGAATTCCAAGTGCTTTGTCCACCTATAAGCTTGAAAAATTGCAAACACTATGAGATAGATTATGAGTTCCTTTGT
Source organism: Cupressus sempervirens (assembly GCA_028749045.1). NCBI lineage: Eukaryota > Viridiplantae > Streptophyta > Pinopsida > Cupressales > Cupressaceae > Cupressus > Cupressus sempervirens. The sequence continues at coordinate 994,432,511 of CM053785.1, read as the reverse complement.
CTTTTTCATGCTCATGTGGACCTGCAAAACTAATTTATACAATCCTAGCAATCACAAAAACAAACAAAATTAGTCAAAATTAACAAATGACATACAAAACTTGACTAAAAAAGCTAATGGAGATGACCCATGCGGGGTCCCACCGGGCATGCCAAAATGTATATGAGCAATGTTAGTATGCTAATAGAAACCAAATTTAAATAAAGCTTCTACAAACTAAACAAAATTCATAAACTTCAAGATAGACTAAGATGAGCTCTCAATTGAGAATATGAGCCATTAATGGGCTCTCTCAATAAGAAGCTCTCTTGTTGAGTGGCTTTGTCTAAATAGATAGGATGTATGCTCAAGCTTAATGTTTCAAAAATGGCTTCAAATGGAGTTGGAATTTGGTTGTGAGTGTATGGTTTTGATGTAAAATGGCTTCTTAAAATGGCATTATGACTTTACTTTATGGATTGTGTTATTTTGCAAAGGGGAAGGATCCAATTTATAGGCAAGAGGCTTGAGGGATTGAGGGCTAAGATGCAACGATGGGGAAAAGCTCATGGAGGGCTCGGATTGCATGAGAAGAGAGCACATGGATTTTGCTTCCTTATAGCCAATCAGAGAGTGACACATGTCACAGGGTGAGAGGATGGAGGAAAGGGGAAGGATGAGTCAACAAAGGAGGCTCAATGGGATAAAATCTTCATAAAGACCCTCATAATGGCTTGTAAGAGCAATAAAAGGGCTTGGAAGAGTCATTTATGGCCTAGTGGGCTTCATAGAGTTTTATGGTTGAGATATTTTGAGGGAGATGAGAGCAATTTCGACTTGGGCTTGATTAGGAGGGTTTTAAGCTTGCTTAGGATTGTGCAAATGATTAGAGGATGGATTAGGATGGTTTAGGATTAGCTTAGGGATAGGCAAGTGGATGGCATTTAATGAGGGTGGGTGAAGGAGGAGATATTTGTTAACTTTGGCTTGGGTTAGTAAGTTTTAAGCCATGTTTAGGGAATGTGACAAGGTTAGGAGGGGATTAGGATTAGGTTTAAAGACATCTTCTAGAAGAGTCTAGACTTTGGATGAGGATAAAGACTTTTTAGAATAGTCTAGAACTTCCTAGGATGAGGATGAAGGCTTTCTAGAAGAGTCTAGAACTTCTTAGGATGAGGATAAATTAGATTTTTAGAAAATAAATAAAGTTTTATTTATTTCAAGGGTTTGGGTTGAGGAGATATTTATTAAAACTTTTTTAATAAACATGGGGATTAATATTTAATCTTAATTAAATATTTTGAGTTGGGATTAGGGGTAGGAAATGATGGGATTAGCCTTTAATCAAAATTAAAGAAGGATTAGAAGATTTTGGAAGAGGTTAGTGGTCTTAAGGAAATTGGCCAAGTTTTGGGCAAAAAATAATTTTTTTATTTATTTTGGGTTTTTTGGTCAATTTATTAATTAAATAATTAATAAATAAGGAAATAATGTTTAAATAAGATTTAAACATTTTTGGGAGGGATTCCTTAATTAAATATTTCTAATTAAGATAAAAGGATTTAATGGCATAAAAATAAATAAATAAATAAAATAATTAATTAATTAATAAATGATGATGTCATCATAAATTTTTTAGAAAATAAAAATACTTTATTTTCTAAAGGTTTTTAGGTGTCTACACTCTTTACTGTTGCATAATATTATTCCTTAGGATTAGCTTGAAATTTTGCTACAACTCTAACTAAATTTTTTATATTTGGTCTAATGTGAGTCAGATATTGCAAACCTCCAATCATGGATTTGTAATTATTCTGCTCAACTATAGGTGTCTCATCTTTTCTACATAACTTGTGACTAGTTATCATTGGTGTACCAATAGGCTTACAAATTTCCAAACCAAATCTCTTCAACAAGTCTTTCAAATACTTAGCTTGTGAAATGAAAATGGCATCAATATTTTGCACAATTTGCAAACTTAGAAAGAACTTCATCTCTTGTATCATACTCATTTCTTATTCATTCTTCATTTCTTTAGCAAAATTATCACTTGCTTCATCATTACCTCCAAAAATTATGTCATCAACAAATATTACAATTATCAGCAAACCATTCTCAATTTCTTTCAAATACAAGTTACTATATATTGTACCTTTAGCAAAATCAAGTTTTGCCAGATACTTGTCCAATCTTGCATACTAGGCTCTAGTTTCTTGCTTTAGACCATACAAATATTTCTTCAATATGCATACCATGTATTTACCTTCTTTTAGAGGGAAACCTTCAGGCTGCTCAATATAAACCTCTTCTTCAAGTTCTCCATTTAGGAAGACTGATTTGACATCCATCTAATAGACTTTGAATTTCATATTTGCTTCATAAGCTAGGAACATTCTTACTACTTCCATTTTGGCTACAGGGGTATATGTCTCTTCATAGTCTATTCTTTCTTGCTATGAATATCCTTTGCACACAAGTCTAGCTTTGTTCTTTAAAATTCCAACTTGCTCATTCATCTTATTTCTTTGTACCCATTTGGTTCCTATAACATTCTTGAATATCTCAAACTTCTCAAATGCTTCAAATTTCTCTTTAAGAAATGCCACCCATATCATTCTAGTGAAATCATCAACAAAAATCATAAAATACCTTTCTCCATAGAATCCTCTTGTCCTAATAGGGCCACTCAAACCTATGTGAACAATCTCTAGCTTCTCTATAGTAGTGAACTTCTTGTTGGGAAATGATACCTTCTTCTACTTAGCCATGATACATTCTTTACATATAATATTAGTAGGCTTTATTATCTTAGGTAGATCTCTAGTTATAAATGTGCTACTAACCTTCACAATGTTATCAAAGTTTACATGACAATACCTCCTATGCCATAACCAACTGTTATCCTTTTTAGCAACCAAACATGTTATCTTAGTGGGATTCAACTGAAATGCATTACCTTTGGATCTTGTACATGTTCCAATTAACTTGTCATCTTTGTCTTTGATAATGCAAGTCTTTTCAGTGAATTGCAACTAATAACCTTTATCCACCAACTATCCAATACTCAACAAGTTATGCTTTAAAACATCAATAAAGTATAACTTAATTAGTGTTAGTCTTTACATCAAGAGTAATAGAATCTATCCCTATAATGTGATAGGTTGCATTCTTATCGACTCTAACAATACCTCCATCATGATTCCTAAATTTTAAAAATTTGTTCATATCATCAGTTATGTGATGTGAACATCCATTTTCTATTATCCAATTAGATGTCTTTTCAACTTGGGAAACTAGAGCTTTCTCTTCTCTAATTTCTATATCAAGATCATCATTCTTTATAACTACAAATCCTAGCTCATCACCACTTTCACTCTGAACTTTTTCATAAGATTCCTCATCTTCATTAGCACATAAACAATTTCTAGGTCTTCTAGGCTTAAGTTTTCCCTTATACCTTTTCTCTCTTTTAGGGCATTTAGATGCCTAATGAAAAAATTCATTACAAGTCCAACATTTGGAAATATTCTTACCATCTAGTTCTCTCCTTACAAGAAGGGTTATACCTTCTTCAATCTTCTTATCTTCATTGGATCTAGTTCTACTATTGCTATCGAAATATCCATGTGTGCTTGCACTTCTAGTTATGGATGGACAAACACTCAAAGCACTAACAGTTGTCTCAATTCTTTTCAATTCTCATGATTGTCTGAATCCTACTTCTACTACTCCCAATCTTCCAAGAAAAGTTTCCCTAGATAACTTCTCAGTACAAGGTATCAAAAGTTTAATCATTCATGTTACTTGTTTGAGTGGTGGTGTTAGAGTTTTCAAGATCTTCCACACAATCTCATCTTCTTATTTGGTTCCACATATGATTTGATTCCTACAACAATTTCAAATATCCTATTAACATAGCTTCTTACAAATTCATCTTCCATCATTTTAGCATATTAAAATGCACATATCCAATTCTACAATCTTATCCCTTTTGTATGTTTATCACCTTCAAAAGTAGATTCTAAAGTTTTCAAAATTTCATAAGATGTTAATAGAGTCTTTACTTGACTGTATTCATTCCTTGGAAGAGCTGATAGTAGGGCTTCTCTAGCTCTCATGTTACGCATAAACAAATCTCTTTTTGCTTCACTATATTGTTCAATCTTTTCTTCTTCAATAGTTGTTTTGTTACTTTTTTCAATAGCCAATATCCTAGACCCAAACACAATAGATGAGTGTTCATCTTATCCTTCCAACTATAATAGTTGAGCCCATCAAACTTAGGATTATCCTTTCTGAAAAGACTCGCCATTGATCTCCCAAAGTTGTTAAGCTTTCCCTTCAAGGACTTGAAGCTCTAATACCAATTGTTAGAATACACAATCCACCAATATAACTGAGTGGGGGGGGGGGGGGTCGAACCAGTTATACAACTATTATTAGAGTTATTGACCTTATTAAATATTAACCATATGAGCAATATAATCAGAAACAACAACAAGATACACATGCACAATAACACTAGATATGTTAACTAGGGAAACCCTTGATCAGAGGGAAAACCTTAGTAGGTATGGTACTCACAAGATGATGTACTAATGTACATATTAATTTTTAGAGTATGGAACCTATTAGGAGTCTATGATAATCATTTAGTACATATCAATCCCTATTAGGAGATTCCAACCCTGTTAGGAGTTGTGTCAACCTTATTAGGATTTGTGGAAGGCATATGGACCCACTATCCCAATAACTTTAGGGGAAAGACCAATGAAATCACTATCCAAATGATCTCTATATTATTCCTTATAGACTATTAGAATTGAACTATACTTCTCCTTCCTCTTTCTCTATCTTGTCAACTAGAATTTTTCTCCTTTTGCTCTCGATAGTAGATTACAAACTTTGCATCTAATAATCCCTTGGACTGCTTACTTGCATTTACCAAATACTCTACTATATTTTCACTTCTTAGATCACTTAATATGCAACATCCTTACAAACAAGGAAAATAATTTTCTTTACACAAAGTCCCTAAAACAAATCCTTGAGTCGGCCTTGAAGCTTTCCCAATTAATTATAATAGAACCACAATAAGATAATTAATTATTTTGTAACCATATAGCACTATTGGATCACAATCTATAAAATGTCTCACACATGAAAATTTAAGGCTTTCCCACTTGCTAAAATCATCATTAGGTTGTCCTTTATCTTTGTCTAACTGTGCATCTCCATAGTATATCTTTGTTAGAAGATATAATAAGATCATTAGAAACTGCTTGCTAGGCACTTTGTCTCTGCACTGCTCTCTATAAATAACATATAACTTACATATATCTTCAACATAGATTACATGCACTTGACCTTGCTATCAGGACATAGTATGGAACATATCCTTAACTGCACATCTTTAGATAATCATGACACTATTAGTATGACCATGATCTCTATCTACTAATTTGTTAGTCTTCATAGAATTATTGCTATGTTGACATCAATGACAAATAAAGTCATGAATGTAACATGTCAAATATGCTAACAATCTCTCTATGTGTTCTACCAATGCTTAGGATACTCCCCTAAAAGAATAGCATCAACATTCATGCTAATACCTCTACCATAAAGGCCTTCTTTTGCCAATCTTGGGACACCAAGTCTTGAGACCCCAAGATAATAAAGGAAGAACCAACTATAGAAGGACTAGTAGAGACAATAGATCCAGTAGTAGCACTAGCAAAAAAAACAACCACAAATTCAGGAATAGAACCAACAATCCTAGAACTAACTGCCAAAGTAGAAGATCCAGTTATAGAAGAACCAAAAATACCATTATAACCTTTTGGTAAACCAACAACAAAAAGAGAACCTTAACCAATAATAATAGAACTAGAAACAACAAAATTGATCACATCCTAATAAAAAATAGGGCTAGATCCAGCAGTAGAGACAATAACAGGTTGACCAACACCAACAAAACTAACATTTGGGGTGACAACATTAGGTTTCCTAACATTAGAAATATGGTTAGGATCAACACCATTAGCCTTAGAAGAGACTTTCTTTTCATATCATAGTGTAGTGTTCAGGAGAAGCACCCTTCCACCAAGAGGTAGACTTCTTATTCTTAACCCTTTGTAATCCATATTGAGTAGCTAAGTGGCTTATTTTAAAATAATTCCTACACATAGAGGGAATCCCTTCATAGTCTAGAGTTTGAATCCAAGATCCTCCTGAATGTTCCAACATAATCATTTTTGGTAACCCTTTTGAGATATCTATCTCTACCAAAATGCGTGCATAACTGGAGTGCATCATATCATCAGACAACTCATCCATCATAAAAAAATCTCCAAGAGCATTTCTCATAGCCTCTAGAAGAGTATCAAGCCAAAGATGAAGAGGAAGATAGAGAAGCCTAACCCAAATTAGGATCTTGTTAAATATTTTTGAAGTGAGGGAAAAATCTGGGGACCAAGGTTTTACAACTAACATAATGCAATTTTCCCACTACACAAAATCAAATTCCTATCTTAAATGTTTTTTAATTTAGCAACAAAAAAACTCTTACTTATGGGGAAAATGTGAACCATACCCAAAATAAGAGGTTCACTATGAATGGAGATTCACTAACTCAAGTTAGGAAGACTTGGCCAAAGACCCATGAAGTGATAGATAAATCTACAAGAAGAGAACCCAGAGGAAGATTCCTCAATTTTTGTCAACACTTTCTTGTCCAAATAAATTTGAATGGGGCTAGCAACTTGAAAAGACCTCCTAACATTCAAACCTCATCCACCACTAGACCTAACCCCTTTAGGAAGACTGTTTGCAGTGCCAACTGAGACCATACCAACATATGATAAGGTTATAGTAGCACCAACAGAAGGAATGGAGCCAGGTAGGACCCCACTATAATGTAACTCAGTGCTAATAGACATAGAAGCTCCAATAGTCAAAGAGGCCCTAGCCAAAGATCTAGGTTTAGAGGCATGCAAACCCATGAGGGACTTTGAAGTTTGAATAGTTGATAAAACCCTAGCCTTCACACTCATAGATGCACTAGTAGGTAAAAAATCGTTAGAGGTGCCATCAACCAAATAGGACAACACAAGAACCAAAGAAGCTCAAGATGCAGCCTCAACATATGACTTTACACTAGTTGAGACAATAACCCTAGTAGGATCCACAACCTTTAACACAGAGCCAACAAGAAGAGAAACCTTGACCGAATCACAACTAGCCTCAGTAGAAAGCTCAATACCATTAGAATCTAGAAAGCTAGTAGAATCTAGAAGGCCAGTAGAAGCCCCAATAGGAGCCACAACTCCAATAAAAACCATAGCCATTATTGGTTCCCCTCTTTTGTATCCTCAACACTTTGCTTTAGTAACTTAATTATTGTTATTATATTAATAACTTTTATAAAATAACATCAAAATATTTAATGTTTGTTGAGATTTTAAAGTGATTCACTTGTCTATTTTATGTAGTGAAAGGAAACAATAGTAAGTAATGCAAAATTGGTGTCTTGTGAGAAAAACAAGTCTTTTTTCTACTACAAAGTTGAGATGCTCAAATATCCTTGTAAAGATTTAAAATAATTAGTGATATCAATGTCCAAAGTATGCTATTATGATATTTTGCAAGTAAAAGAGATAAAAGGTGGTTTAAATGTTCTAAGAGATAAGTAGAACTAGAGAAAAATAAAAGAAAATTGGATGATACAAAAAATTAATAGATTGATTAAATCTCATGTCAATATTTAATCTTCTATCCATATCTCCATAGCAAGTGTGTTTCAATCTAATCGAGGCAATATTTCTAGTCCATATAAATGTGGGGAATATTATAGACATCATATATTCATAAATTCATATAAATGGAATTAGTTCAATTAAATTAAATGGAAAATATCCTAGACATAATGTTTTCATTAAAAAATTAAGTCCATAAAACCAAAGGATCATAAGAAGGTATTAAACACTAAAACACTTCCAATGTGAGAATATTCTTAAGGATGCTATGTTGAGGAAGAAAGTTGTATAGAACCTAATGTAGAGGGTTCTTGGGGCTTCAAAACCTTGAGACAAATGTTGCAATATCCAAGTTTTCACTAATAATTCCAAGGCACCTTATGGTGTAGGAGCACGTCTGTGACAGGAAGTTTGGTGGCAATAGGAAGACAACCTACAATATGACTAAAATGTAGGGCACAAAGAAAATATCAAAAAGTTTTGAGTTCAAAATCTAAAAGTTGAAATGTTTGTGTGTGTGAGTTTAGAGTTTTATGTTTTAAAATAAATGTCCTTTTTTTGTGTGGTGGAAATGTTTAGGTGGCATTCTTATAAGCCTACCCAACATTATCCACTTAGGACTTAGTATGAGTTTATTTTAGATTATTTTGGGTGTGTTAAAGGTTTCTAATTTTTGAAAATGTTTATGGGAAAAATCAAAATGAAGAAAATGATGAATATTCCTAAAGCACCATGTGTAGGCATTCAAAATGTAACCGCCACAAGAAAGCGATGATGGCATTTTGGGAGTTACATTAGAAGGTTTTTCAAAAAGAGGAAGAGTGCATATTGTAAGAGAGATTTTTGAAGAGAGATTTTTAAAGAGAGATTTTTGAAGAGAGATTTTTGGAGAGAGATTTTTTTTTTTTTTTGGGAGAAAGTGAATAGAATGAAGTTCTTGAGTTTTCCTGTAATTTTCTTAAGTTTCTAGTGTTGTATGGATGTGATTGTGTAGTATTCTACATACATTTTTCTATTTGTATTTAGATAAACAATTTGGAAGAAATCTGAAAATCAAATCTTAATAGTTTAATATTTTCTTATTGTTCATTTCCTATCAGCCGGATCTCTCTGTTGTTTTGAGAGTGGTTTTTGCATGGGGGTTTTCTAAAGATCCTCCAATGGTTTTTGTCAGCCATTGGAGGATTCTCTGTAATTTTCTTGCATTTATTTATTTCTGTATTGTTGTCTCATATCAGGTTACAGGAAAATCCAGTTGTAATGCAGATTTGAATGGGCAACATCTTCATGTGTTGACCCTCATTTCATTAAATTTCTATGCATTTGCTGAAATTTGCATTCATGCATGTGAAGCCTTAAGTCATGCATTTGATTTCTAAAGGTTCTAAAATCCCTCTGCATCATTTTTGGTATCAGAGCCCAGAAAAAGATCTGGGTAGGGAAAAGTGATTTGGTATTTGATTTTGAAGTTATATGGGGTTCCATGCAGAAAAATAAATCAAATCACATATTTGTTTATGAATGCTGAAGGAGAAGGGATCCAAAGGATTTTTGGATTGATTTGTTATTAAATCACTTGGATGAATCAAAGGAAGTAAATTACTATCATTTGAAAGAGAAATATTTGAAGTTGAAACTATTGCATGCATGTCAACATTCCTTAAATCTGAAGCTTCCTGATTTCGGGCAGTGTGGTGGAAAGCCTTTCCTTATTTTTTCATGAAGTATTTCCTTGTTATGCATGATATATTTTTGAAAATATCATTTAATATACTCTCATCTGGTTCAAGTTTGGTTCATTTTCATTTAGAAATGAGCAAGTTATGCACAATTCTGTGAAGCTGGTCTGTTCAGATTTTAGATTTATAGTCCAAAGAAAAATTTATAGAAGTCATGTATGGTTTCATAGAGACCTAAAATTTGGTGGGAGGATAGTTCATTATGTTTTTAAAAACTTTCATTCTTTCCAAAAAAATTTATCTAGCGATTTGAGGGGTCAAACAAACCCATTTCTGAAAACTGTCCTATTTACTGTCACTGGTGCTACAAGAAGGCAACAGTTTGGAAAGTCTTTTCTTTCTTGATTTTCATGGTGTCAAGAAGGAATGTGGTTGAAAGAAATTAAATTTTAATATTTGAAAATAAATTCCCAGCTCTAAAGTCAGCAGCATTGAGTTGGACAATTCATTTTGGTCATGGTTAAAGTTTGGTTAGTTTTCTTTAGTTGAGGGGATAAGTGTTTGACAAAATTCATGTCACTGTGAAGAAACAATTACCACTACTTGTAGTCAATGAGTGAAAGAAAAAGACTGATTTTTTGGGTGGAAAAATATTTTTTTTGTTTAAGTGTCCTATGTTGCTGAAGCATTCTATGTTCATGTAGCAGATTATGTTACTGTAGCAAAATACAATGTGTAGATTGTGAAAGTTTCCAGATTGATGAGTGTGAGCCTTTGAAGCAACCCTTCGAGTTGAGTATATCCACAAAAGGTTTCCAAAGTGTAGCTTTGCATCATATTGGAAGAAGAAGAAGCAGAAAGACAAAGCTATAGCCAAAGACATTCTATATTCCGAACAAAGTGCAAGTGCAAGAATAAAGTATGGAAAGTTATAGTTGACAGTGGTTCCTTTGAAAATATAATCTCAATAGAAATGGTTGAGAAATTGAATCTTCCAAGAGTACCTCATGATTTACCTTACAAAGCTTATGGGTTAGGAGATGAACAATGGATTGATGTCTTTGAAAAATCATATGTTTCTTTTAATATTGGACCATATTTTGATACCATTGAATGTGATATTATGCCTTAAAAATATTGTCACTTGATTTTGGGAAGAGCATGGCAATATGACAGGTCAACCATATATGATTGTAGAGAAAACACATATACCATCAACAAAAATGGGAAGAAGATGCTTTTATTTCCATTGAAGGATGATACAACATGGAAGGAATCAAGAAGTATAGGTCTTATTGATAGGATAGCATTTCCAATGCATGATGAAGTGAAAGAGGAAGTGAAAGAAGTTTTGGTAGAGGAAAATGAAACTATAGAGAAGGCAGCCATAAAGAGTGCAAATGTATGTGAAGTTGGTACATAAATCTCAACAATGATAGATGTAAGGTGTCCTTTGGAAGCGAAAAAACATGAAGAGCAGAAAGAAGATAAATTGCAGCAAGAAGCAGTGCAACAAGTAAATGTTGATGAGAAGAATAAAGAGAAAAGTTCTATGGGATTTGAGTGTGATAAAGTTATGGTTGGAACAATAATGTGTCCTTTGAAAATAGAGATGAGTACAATGTTGAAAGGTACTCCTATGAAAGAGAGTTTGGAGGAAAATAATGAAGCCTTCAAAATGCATGGTATAGTGAAATGTCAAGAGAAATGGCATGAGGATAGAGATAAAGATTGTGTAGCAGCAAGTTCTGAAGAAGAATTTGATTTATGGGAAGAGTTTATAGCCAGCATGGGAGAATGGCAAAGGAATGGTGGTAGTATGTGTAGAACCAGAATCAGTATGCAAAGAACATTAACAAATGAAGTAAACATTCACAAACCAAAAACTAAATTCACATATATGCTTAGACTAAGAAAGAAAATAAGAAGTGCAAACCTCACGAGAGAAAACACTCCATGCTTTCTTGATTCTGTAGATGTGTCCTTTTGCTGTGGACGTATGCTCAAGATGCTCAAAAGTTGCTTCAATGGAGATGGGTAATGGCAAATTGGTAGCTTTGTGAGCTCTCAATTTGGCATTATAAGGGTATGGTTGATGGCTTTGGTTCTCAAAATAGCATGGTAACTTTAGCTCAAAGATTGTTGATGAAATGGCTTGGGATGGGATTCAATTTATAGGCTAAGGGGTAGAGGGATGGAGGGCTTAGATGCAAGGATGGATGAAGGCTTAAGGAGGGCTAAGATGCACTCAAAGGGGAGCACATGGATTGTGCTTGTTTAGCACCAATGGGAAGGTGACACTTGTCACAAGGAGGATGAGTGTGAGAGGGTAGGGTTAAGGGTTGGTTAAGGGCATGATGAGTGGGGTTGAGTATGTAAGAGGGATGTAAGAGGAATGAGTGTGGAAGAGGGAAGAGTGTGGAAGATGGGTGTAAGAGTCATGAGTGGGCTTGTAAGAGTCTTTATGTTTTGTAAGAGCACTCATGACTTAGTGGTTGGGTTTTTTTGAGGGGAGACTTTGGTTTGGATTAGGAAAGTCTTAAACTTGTTTAAGGAATGTGACAACATTAGGGGGTGGATTAGGCTTGGGTTTAGGATTAGATTAGGGATGTTAGAGATGTGCAAGTGGATGGCATTAATGAGGGTGGGTGAGTTAGTGGCTAAGCTTGGTTAGTATGGGTGGATGGGGTGGTTTAGGCTAAATGGAGGATTAGAGATAGGTTAGGGTTTTTTTGAATTTGAGGATTTCATTTATCAAATAGATTTATTTAATAAATGGGGATTTTTGGAATTAGATAGGAGAAAAGGATTTAATTGATAAATAATAGATTATTTGATTTATCAATTAGGACTATAGATGATTAATTAAATTAATCAACTAGGGGATGACAAAGGATTAATTAAATAAGAATTTAATTAATGATGCCTTTAGAGATGGCTAAATTAGATTACCAAAGTAGTGTAATCAAATTTAGGTGTCTACAGTATGGAGACTCAACATGAAGAAGTTTTCAAAGAAGAGGTATCAGGTGATGTTATGAACAAAGAAGATGAGGCTGAATATATTTATGACATGGCAACAAATTATTTTTGGGACATAAAATTCAGAATAAAAATTCAAGTGTATACAGCAATAATAAAAATTCAGAATGTGATGAAGTTACAAGTGTATGTAGCAGCCATACAAATTTAGAATATGATGAAGTGGATGCATAGTGAGCAGCAAATAATTTTTATCTTACCAATGGAAAACAAACCAAAGGTAAAGATGAAGGAGAAAGAGAAAATTCAAATGATACAAGTTGAAGAAAGGCCAAGTTTTCTAATGGAGGAAAAGTACAAACCAAAAGTCAAGATGAAGGGATCCATATGTTTTTCTAATGCTTTGTTTTGTAGGTGTTTCTAAGGGACTTGGAAACTTTTGAAATTTGGGAGTATGGTGTAGGAGCACGTCTGCGACAGGAAGTTTGGTGGCAATAGAAAGACAACCTACAATATGACTAAAATGTAGGGCACAAAGCAAATATCAAAAAGTTTTGAGTTTAAAATCTAAAAGTTGAAATGTTTGTGTGTGTGAGTTTAGAGTTTTATGTTTTAAAATAAATGTCCTTTTTTTGTGTGGTGGAAATGTTTAGGTGGAATTCTTATAAGCCTACCCAACATTATCCACTTAGGACTTAGTATGAGTTTATTTTAGATTATTTTGGGTGTGTTAAAGGTTTCTAATTTTTGAAAATGTTTATGGGAAAAATCAAAAGGAAGAAAATGATGAATATTCCTAAAGCACCATGTGTAGGCATTCAAAATGTAACCGCCACAAGAAAGCTATGATGGCTTTTTGGGAGTTACATTAGAAGGTTTTTCAAAAAGAGGAAGAGTGCATATTGTAAGAGAGATTTTTGAAGAGAGATTTTTAAAGAGAGATTTTTGAAGAGAAATTTTTGGAGAGAGATTTTTCTTTTTTTGGGAGAAAGTGAATAGAATGAAGTTCTTGAGTTTTCCTATAATTTTCTTAAGTTTCTAGTGTTGTATGGATGTGATTGTGTAGTATTCTACATACATTTTTCTGTTTGTATTTAGATCAACAATTTGGAAGAAATCTAAAAATTAGATCTTAATAGTTTAATATTTTCTTATTGTTCATTTCCTATTAGTCGGATCGCTCTGTTGTTTTGAGAGTGGTTTTTGCATGGGGGTTTTCTAAAGATCCTCCAATGTTTTTTTGTCAACCATTGGAGGATCCTCTGTAATTTCATGCATCTATTTATTTCTGTATTATTGTCTCATATCAAGTTATAGGAAAACCCAGTTGTAATGCAGATTTGAATGGGCAACATCTTCATGTGTTGACCCTCATTTCATTAAATTTCTATGCATTTGCTGAAATTTGCATTCATGCATGTGAAGCCTTAATTTGTGCATTTGATTTTCTAAAGGTTCTAAAATCCCTCTGCATCACCTTAATGCTTTATTATACCAAAACTTGTCTTTCACTTTCCCAAAGATTTTTGAGGTTTCCAATCACCTATTCCTAATGAACCTAACATGCTTTAATTTTTGGAAGACTTAATTGGGAAACAAGATACTAAGAAGGGAGGATGAATCAGGATCTATAAAGCTTTTATTCTCTAAAACAACTTTAGTCTATCCACCACATTTTCCATCTCATGTCTCATAACATAACTTGTAAAATCAAATGTTATAACATGTAGATTTATCTATCAATCACATGCATGAAATGTAAAAACATAACACAAAAATTTGGTTACCTAGAAATCCTCCAAGGTGAAGGTAAAACTGGGGTGGGGATGACACTCACAAATCTCAACTACTATAGTAATAAACCTATAAGGGTTACAATTTTGATCACTTTTGATGATCTACCTTGTGAGGGGTCTTCCTTGTTAAATGTTGTTAAGATTGCAAGGTCTTACCTTGCAAGAGGATTTTACACTTACAATAAAGTAAGGACTTAGTTAAGAGATTTACAAAGGTCTGTTAAAACCACTCTATTAAGATATTATCCCTAAATTACTCATGATTTAGTACTTGATCCTTCAGTCTACACTCTACCATTGATTATAGGTCTCCTCTCTTCTATTTTGATATGATCTTCAATCTAATATATCTATGTTCTATCCTTCACTTCTTGATAAGGTCGCTATCTCTGTTTTGTAATAACAAAACTTAACTCTTTTGCCTTCCTCATAATAGTCACACTTTCACACTTAGATCTGCTTTGTAATCACATGCATAACATGCTCGCTCTTCTCCACATATACTCACACACATGAAAATAGGGTTTAGATCTATCTATCTAAAGACTTCTAAAGAGCTTTCTAGATGCTTCCCCTTTTCACCTCTTCATCTGATTTGTTGATCACCTGCTCATAGGGACCTGTGATCCACATCATAAATGCATAATAGCCCCTATAACAACCTCAATAAATATTAAATGTCATGTTTGTGTTGGCCTAAAATGGTTTACCTTAAATTTTTTATCATTTCTAACTTGAATGTCAATTATATGTTTCTCGCCACTTTTTGTGTTTGATACTTGGCATTCATTCTACTCCGATGTTGTAGCTTAGTCTCTACTACACTTAGACTAATCAGCAATCACTAGGCCTAGCTTATATTGAAAAAACTCAATGACTAAAGAATTTATCAGCTCCTATAGAGCTTGGCATATGCATGTTTATTTAAAATTCTTTCACATGACTTGGCCTATCTAGAGTATCTCAGTCACAGTGATGATCAACTGACTCTACTTCATGTATGACTAAGTGTTTGTAACTAATAGACAACAAGATTTAGAGATACCAGCAATCTTTCCCTTTGAAATTAGTGGAAAAAATAATTTTTCATGATTACATCTTTGTAATTAAAGAATAAGAGCACTTCCCCTAAGCTTATGACATAGTTCATAAAAAACTTCAAAAATTTTGCCGACTAAATAAACAATGAACAATATAAAAGTACATATATTTACATGACTCTAAATAGTTTGATGGTGTCTATGTCATAACATGTTTGAATTCTAAATTCTAACTTTGGATTACTAATTGAATTCCCTAATCTCATTGCTTCTCCCATCTAATATGTAAACATCAAGTTACATTACCCCTTGCTTTTGTCATTCATGGCTTTGGTTGGGGTTGACTACGTGGAATCAAACCCAATTTTTCAATGAATGATTTGTGTACTTGGTTGATCATGGAAAGAGAATGATCTCAAGTGGTTGTTTTTTTATTTCAATACATGAATATGCATCTCCAATCTTGTAGCCAAGTCAATGAAATTGTTAGCAATCAAAAGATTATGATCTACCCGAACCAGATCCTTTGGTGATTTTAGTTCACTTTGCATAACCTCTAAGTGAGGTATCAACATTGATTGGATTGAGATAAATTTGGCCCACATGTTACTATTAGCTACTTGTAACTTGACCAATTTATATCGTGAAAATAATAGCTTATTATAGTGCTTTGCACTACATCTAGCTGAATGTGAAATAGAGTTGCTTGTTTAGTTCATTTCAGCCTTAATCTATTGTATGTTTTGCCTGAAATTCATTGATGAACCTTGTTATATCATATAAAATATTATACATGTTGTGTATCTTATGTAGAAGTTCTTTTGCATTGTGTACATGAGCCTACTATTCAACCTTATGCTCAACAATGGTTGTAGAGATTTTCTCTATGAACTTATTTTCGAATTTCTTCACTAACTATGACATTAACTTCTCATTAGCTTCAATATCTCCAACATTTATTTGTTCAATAATTTTTACTTAGTTGGAAAATAATTGAGGCTTTCCCATCAATATTTTGTACTTCAAATGCATCAACAAATATATCCTTTATGTCATAGATCACTTGCTTTTGTTGTTGTTCTCTTCTTATTTCTTCTTGTCTTCTTATTTACAAAAATATCTCGTAACTAGCATGAATTTTGTTTAAACAATGAAAATAAAATACAAAGTTAGATAAACAAGGAAAATAAAAAACTTTCAAATCAATCACAACATCAAATCACTTAAGTGGATAATTAATTAACCACCTATCAAATTCAAAAAGATTAAAATCACTTTTAAAGAGGAAGATCAATTCATAAAATCATAAAACAAAATTAAAAAAGAAAAGGTAAAGACAAAAGTTGAAAGTAAATACAAAATTTTAATAAATCAAAAAAATCATTTATCCTCTCAAAAGTGAAACCCTCCTTTTTGAAATTTAAAAAGAATTGAAAAATCCCTATTTATCCTCAAAAGCCAAGTCTGTTGGACTATTCCTCTTGAAGTCTTATGAGATATTCTCAATTTCAATATTGCCACCAGTAAAAGTTAAAATCCAGATCCTTAGCCCAACCCCCTTCTAAACTCCTAGAAAAATAAGGGAAAATCAAGAGCAAAGGGACCCAATTTTATAGGCATTCATACTATAGGTATTTAGAGCTATCATTTAGCATTTTGTTGCTGAGAATTCATCTCATTTTATCTTCATTTTAGCATCATTTTCATATCTATTCAAATTTGTTAGAATTATCTAGTCTTATGTATGCACATTGTACACTAAGATTGTGTCACACTCTAAACTCTTCTATCCAAGTGATTCCATGAGATTGGAATGATTGAATGCTAACTTAGAGCTCCCTATCCATGGAGTGCAAGGGTATGTTTAGAGAAATGCAAATAAGTCTTAGCTGAGTCTTTGAGACACAACCCTTGCTAGTAAACCATGCAATGAGGGGTTTTTTGAGACAAGAGAAAGAATGCCAATATGCAAGAGAACTCTCAAAATGCAATGCAACTATGAACTAATATTACAAGCAATTCAAAATGTAGCTATATTAAACAAGATAAGAGTGTGCTACAAATCCAAACTATTTAAGCTATGTGGCCTAGATTATTGAAAGAAAATGGAAGCTATACTACATGAATCTAAACTAAAATGCCATGGTATGAGAGAAATTAGACAAGAGGATATAATTTCTCCACAAGCTCTCAAGAATTTGATCAATAAACTTGTAACATAACAATACTAAGAGTGTGGATCCTTTAAGAAGGGGAGAGCTCTTTCTTTTAAAGACATACGAATGGTGGAGATTAAGATCAAGAGATGAAGGATCAAGGGTACAAGTTGACTTTGGCATGATCCATGTGCAAGAGGAAGTCAAGCAATAAGAAAAGAGTTGACTTACCATGTGAGACAAAAAGCCTTTTCATTTAATTTGTAAAATAGAAAAAGGACTTTATGTGTGCACATCGAGTGGGTTAGAAGAATGAGATTTTTTATTTAATTAAAAGAGACATATTATTTTAATCTAATAATGAACATAGGATAGTATAATAAAACTATAGGTTAAATCAAATTAATTGATTTGGGACTAATTTTCATGTCCCCTTTTCAAAATAATTAAAAATAATAAACTTTGCTAAGGCAGGCAGGCTCCAAAAAGGTGAAGTTTCAGCAAAAGGGGCTAATCTTTGAAAAAAAATGGACTAATAAATTAAAAATATTATTACATTATATTTTATTAACCCCTTTTGGACGTGAGTTAGGGTTATGCCCTCTTTTAAGGGGTTTGGAGGCATTTTGGGCTCATTCTAGAACTTGATTTTTGCTCATTTTCTTTGTTGTTCTTCAGAGGCTGCCAAACCTGTGGAGAAGGAGACCCAAGAACGGGAGTTTTCAAGTTTTGAAGAAGGCTAAGAATGAGAGTTTGAAGCCATTCCATATGCATGCTCATACAGAGTTTGCCTTTGTGCTGAATAGTGCAGATTTGTGGGTTTTTGGGGTTGTTTTTTGGTATGAGTTTGATGTTTTCAGTTGAGTATTTCATATCAGTTTGGGTTGCTGCTGTATTTTAGACTTTAAGATGTTAAAATAGAGCTGAATATATGTATTGGTATGTGATAAAACTTCTGAGATAGTTTATTAGTGTTTTTGTGGTGTTTCCAGGCATTTTTTGTGTTAATTTCGGGAGCCCGATAATCATAGTTTTTGTCCTACATTTGTGAGCTGTTGTGTAAAGGCTATACAGATCTGGAAATGTCATTTTGTAGGCCGTTATGCTGCTGAAATTTCTATAAAAATTTCCATTTTCAGATTTATTAATAATTTGTGAATTTGTGAAGTTTTTTGGCACTATTTCGGACATACCCGATTTGGGTTTATTTGAGAAATTGGTGGATTTTTGTAATATTGGTTGTTTGGTTTTAAAAATCTGATTTAAGGCTTGAAATATCATGTAAAATCAAAAAAGGGACATTTCACTAATAGTCTAGAGCAATAAACCTACATCATAACAATACTAAGAGTGTGGATCCTTTGAGAAGGGGAGAGCTCTTTCTTTTGAAGGTGTAGGGATGGTAGAGATCAAGATCAAGGGATGAAGGATCAACAATGCAAGTTGATTTTGGCATGATCTATGTGCAAGAGAAAGTCAACTAATAAGGAAAGAGTTGACTTTGCATGTGAGACAAAAAGCCTTTTCTTTTAATTTGTAAAATAGTAAAAGGACTTTCTGTGTGCACATTAAATGGTTTAGAAGAATGGGGTCTTTTATTTAATTAAAAGGGGACATATTCTTTTAATCAAATAATGAACTTAGGATAGTATAGTCAAACTATAGTTTATAATCAAATTAATTGATATTTAGCAATTTGGTCTAAGAAAATGATTAATTAATTTAACAAAAATGTTGAGAAGGGGGCTAATAGTCTATATGACCATTTTTAGGTGGTTATGTTTCCCCTCTTTGACTAATTTGTGATCAATCTGGGAACAAAGAAAATGGAAGCCAAGTAGGTAGCAATAGATAAAGAGATCTAATTCTGAAGAAAAAAATACAAAAAGAGATAGTAAATCCTGAATGCATAGCCTAATAGTGATAGTACCGCACACTAGGAAAGAGACAATGTCAAAACTCAAGAAAAATGCTAACACCAAGAAAAGTAGATAGATCAAGAGCATGTGAAAAGATCAAACATATGCTCCTAAGAAATAGATTGTTGTAGGAAGTGATGATAGAGTATTTCTGCTCCCTCAAGATCAAAATTGAAAAGAGATAAAGGGAATAAAAAATGAGCTACATATGAGAAAATAAAGATATAACAATGTCCATGATGACATATATATGATTATAACCAAAGAGTGACCATTAAGGAATGATAGAATGCCCTAGTTTGACCAATGTTGACCATAAAGGATAAAGTATGAAAATTAGGTCAAATCAAGTAGAAAGATGTTTTAGATATGAAAATGTGAAGTGAAGTAGATAGGAAGTGTAGAAATGGTGAAGACATATAGAAATGAAGATGCCCCAGTGAAGATTCAAAGATTAGACCTCAAAAGGTTAGCTAACTACATAGAATAAGGTAGAATTTTGAAATGTAATTTTTCCTATCAAGATAAACTCAGATTTTGATTTTGATCTTGAAAATGTATCTAGGACATTGAAATTAGCTAGGGGTGCAATTTTTGTAGAATTTTGAGGAGTTTTAAAAATGATTCGAAATGAGGTCAAAAAGTTATATAAGTGGTCTAAATGTCATTGTCAATTAATTTTTCTTTTGTGGTTTTGAGAGCTTTTAAGTGGTATGGAGAGAGAAAAATGTTTAAGTGGTCATTATGACACACAAACATCATTTTGAGTGCAATTCGCTACACAACCGACCACTTGACTATGAGGTCCTGGAAAGTTATCAACATTTTATCATTTTTTGATGCATTTATATCATCTTTTGCATGTTTTATGCGTTTCTATGGAAAATATCATATGATAATTTTAAAGTATCACATGAGTACTTTTAGAAATATTAGACAATATTTTTGTTATGAAAAAGTATCGCCCTACTTTAAAAGGCATATCAGTTTAGCCATACCCAAATATGATCATCCCATTTGGTGTGAAATATCACCTAGGCAAAAAGTGTCATCTAGATACTATGAGAAGTATCGTATGATACAATGTCAGAAAAAAGTTTTGCTTACTTGTAGAAACAAGTAATGTGCAGTCTTTTAAATTTTTTTTTTTTTTTGAGTTGAAGCTTGCATGTTTGAGCACTATTTTGATGTTACCAATGTTTATTTTACTTGATTTTGTAGATTTTGTTTCTTGCACTTCTTGTCAGGGCCGCCAAAGTGGTGGGGTTGTGTTTCCTACAATGTTTGAGTAATGAAGAGAGAGCCACCATATTGATTATAGGGCTAAAGTGGGTGACACAGATGCCCCATATATAGATGAATCATAGGTTGTTGATTGTGCTAGCTAAGTGGTGGCATAGTGATCATAACACCTTTCATTTGCTGATCATAGAGGCCACCATCACATTGGGGGATGTATATCCCATCCTTTGGGTACCATGCTATGGTGATCCAATGAGTTTTATGTTTGATTGATTTTTTTCCTTTTAAGTTTTAGATATCCATGTGAGGCATACTAATATGATATTTTTTACATGTTAGGGGTTTATTATGATTAGATTCGATAGAGGGGAGGGCATCTGTTGAGGAAATTTTTCAGGATGTTACCATCCTAGACCACCATTTGAGCTGGGAGAGGTTCATAGATGAGTATGGGGATGAGTACCCATTACCAGTTCTCTTGTATTCATTGGTCACTTAGGCTTTGGTTATCGACAGGGACTAGAAGGGCTTCCTACAAAGATGGGGCAAATTGGTTGCAGATTTGATTGGGCGGCCCCAGAGAATGGCATGGGGACTAGTGATCCTAGTGGATATGTACCATGAGTTGCATAAGGTAGTATATCATGGTGGGAAAACTTGGGCATGCAAATCAATGTTGGCTCATAAATGGCCTTGGAAGCACATTACAATGATTCAATTGTGGGTGCAACCACAAGAGCGTAGTCAATTGTTTATTTTTAGGTACATAAGATTCATACCCTAGAGCCACAATGGGGATGTGACCTATTATCGATGAATCTTGGATGAGCTTACTTCTTTTGTGTGGTAGTTGTTTCATTAGCACAATAGATGATTTGACTCTTGGGAGCTAGAGTAAATGCATTATAGTTGACCACTAGTTGGGAAGCATGCAGATATAGTGGATCATTTTGTGATTAGCTAGGTATGGAATTAGTTTTCTTAGTAGGCACATGTGAAATTTCACAAAGAGGAGGCACATGGTTGGCTTCACATGCTTTAATATCATGTAGATCTATGAGAGACATCAACTTTGGTGTGTGAACCCTAGGACTATCGTCTCAAGTTGGTAGATGCAGGGGCAAACCCAATATACTTATATGAGATGCAGAGGCATCTATTGCCTAAATTCTCATGGCTAGATGCTCAAATAATGATAGGAGGACATGGGGGATACAAAGGAGATGGTGATGAAGGTGGAGGTAGAGGTAGAGGCAATAGGTAGATGGAGGTTGGGAGCAATTCCTGATCAGGGAGGAGATGGGTGTAGGCCTAGGCCATGAGGGATGAGGAGGAGGAGGATGAGAAGGAGGATGAGGAGGAGGATGAGGAGAATCCACTAATATGTAGGAGAGAAGAGTGGGTGAAGCTAAAAAAAGAGTAGCCTACTAGAGGAGATGATGACCAAGATGGCAGGATCTAAGCCCTAGAGGTAGTGGTACAGGGGTTGATGATGACCATAGTAGTCAGCTATTAGTAGCTACTAGATGCATGGGCTAAGATAGAAAGTTGAGAGAGAGTTTTGAGAGATGATCTAGCAGAGGCCTAATAGGAGGTGGAGTGACAAATGGCTAGGGTGACCTACTATCATGGGGTATACATTGTTGTAGTTCTAGTAGACCAATGGGTACCTATGTACTCAAAGAGGGTTGGTATATTAGATCAATCACCAGTAAGAGCACGAGCACCTCCTCCCCCAACACAACTAACTCATGAGGGAGGAAGCCAATCTTAGGTCGAGGCTAATGCTTCACAACAATTGTATTGTATCATATGTATTTTGAGAAATGTATCTAGATTTTGGATCTTACATTGTATATGTATTGTGACACATTTTGATATATATGAGATACTAGATTTGAGCTACAATATTGTGTACTTTCATCATTTTATGGATGTTTTAGCATTTTTATGTTTCCACATGATGTTTCTAGTTTCTTGTTCATGTATGCATTTTTCTATGCTTATGTTGATATGCTCATGGATCTCTCTAATGTATAGTTTTTAGCTCTCATGTGTATGATATAGACTCATGTTTTGAAATTTTGATACTTTGATAGATCAGATGGGATTTTTAGATTAACCCCTTATGATGATAGGATAGCAAAGAGGTGAAGTAAAAGTTTACAAAGATGAAAAGACATAATTAAGAAGAAAGTAAAGAAAATATGAAAGTAGTTAGCTAACATGTTTGAGAAATAAATGAAGAGAGAGCTCTCCCCATATGCAAAAATGAAAGACTAAGCTAGAAAAATTAGCCTATAATGCAAAATAATATACAAATTGGTTTACTTGAAAGGGATGCAAACATTTAGACTCTAATTTCATCATTGAGCATTTACTAGGGACATCGTAAGATCATACAACCATCACTAGTATAACTATGAGGATATGAATATGATCAATATCAGATAGGAATGTGGAAATCCAATCTAAGCATCGAATACATGTAAGTCAAGATGGCTATGTGATTATATTCCCTAAGCTTAATATAGAAAGATGACACCTGTATCAAGGCATAAGTGTTAGGATAATCCTCGAGTGTGGTCTTATGAAAATAGACAAGGATGATATGTTGTAGGTTGAAAGTGTCAAGCAAAACAAGCATGAATACTCTAAACACTATAGACTAACAAAGTATACCCATAAGAACAAAGCAAATAAAAACATGCCCCATGCTCCCAGCCTTCTAGTCCATGACATCCTTGAAAGACTATTAGGGAGGGAACACATAGCAAAGAAATCATCATAGAGAACACATAAAGAAGAAAAAGTTCATCATAGCTCAACAATTTGAATGTTTAAGTGTATATGTGTAAGTCACATGGACATTTCTTCAAGACTTGAATATGGTAATGAGAAATATCACAACATTGGAGACTATAGGTAGACTATCTAAAAAGTGTTGAGAAGCACTTGGTGTCAATTTGGGGGTATCATTGAGAAACACCATTTTGTGATTTGCCAAAGAAACCCTAATGCACAAGGAGACCTCAATAAGATATGTAGTTGTGCCCCCCAAGATAAGGACCAGAGATAATTCCAAGCTAGAAAATGTGTTGTAGAGTGAATGGATGAGACTGATAGACATAGGTGTGAGGGTCTCAAGTAGTGCTTATTTCCAGGTTTTCACCACCTAGCATATTTTTTCAGGACTTTTTTCAATTTTTTTGTATTTTTGTATTTTTTGAATTTTTTGGTGATACATCAAAGTGCCTATTGCTAGGTTTTCACTAAGATGATCATTTTTTTAGTACATTTTCTAGTTTTTAGAAATTTCTTGGGATTACTAGAAATGTACAAATAGTTGAGTAGTGAGCCTTTAAGCGGAGAATTTTTTAGATGTAGCACATTGATAGGCTCTATAGGTTGTTCTCCTTCTAGAGTAGAAAGATGGTAGGCACTAGACCCAAATGTTTCTATGATAATGTAAGGGCCCAACTAGTTAGGCTCAAATTTCCCTTTTTTTTCTTTGTTCTGTTGGTTTTTGGGATTTTCTTTTAGCACAAGCTCACCCACTTGAAACACAAGAGGATGAACCTTCTAGTTGTATGTAATAGAAATTCACTTTTGATAAACCCTCATATGGTCAAAAGTAGCCTTGCAACATTCATCAAGGGTTTCTAGCTCTTGTACTTTCATAGCCCTATGGTCTTAATTAGTTATCAACCTGTGTAGGCCAATAGTGCTAGATTGATCTATAAGTGCCAGTCTTTGCCTGATTTGTGAACTGTTCTATTCAAGATATTAAGCAATGTTTTATTAGAAGCTTCAACTTGTTTGTTCCCTTGGGGATAATAGATTGAGGACCAATGTTTTTTGATTTTGAATTTCTTATATAGTTATTTTAGGTCCTTATTTTTGAATTTTCCTCCATTATTAGTAAATTGATGGAGGATGGGATTTCATAGTGACAAATGATGTGGTTGAGTATAAATAAGGTGACATGTTTGCTTGTAGCAACATATAATGGGACAACCTCAACCCATTTGATGAAATATTCAGTTGCTATGATAATGTACTTGTGGCCACTAGATGAACTTGGGTGAATATTTCCTACCAAGTCAAAGGCCCATTGCTAAAATGACCAATATGTAATAGAAGCTATAAGTTCGCATCTAGGAACATGAATCAAGTTACCATGAAGCTAACATTTATTATAAAATTTAGCATAGTGAACAACATTAGCTATTTGTACATATCTATTGATCCTAAAAAAATCCTAAAAAGTAGAAAATGTCTTGAAAAAATGATCATCTTAGTGAAAACCACAAGTGGTGAAATATTTAGTCACTGTGATAATGAACTTGTGGCCACTGGATGAACTTAGGTGAATATTTCCTACCAAGTCAAAGGCCCATTGCTAAAATGGCCAGTATGTAATAGAAGGTATAAGTTCACATCTAGGAGCATGAATCAAGTTACCATGAAGCTAACATTTCTTACAAGATTTAGCATAGTGAACAACATCAACTATTTTTACATATCTATTGATCTTGGAAAAATACTAAAAAGTAGAAAATATCCTAAAAAAATGATCATCTTAGTGAAATCCCCAAGTGATTCCATTAGATTGGAATGCTTGAATGTCAGCTTAGAGCTCCCTATCCATGGAGTGCAAGGGTATGTTTAGAGCAATGCAAATAGCTCTCAGCTGAGTCTTTGAGACACAACCCTTACTAGTAAACCATGTAATGGGAGGTTCTTTGAGACAAAAGCAAGAATGCCAATGTACAAAGAGAACTCTCAAAATGCAATGCAAGTATAAACTAAACTAACATACAATGCAAAATGCAACTATATTAAACAAGATGAGAGAGTGTTACAAATCCAAACTATTTAAGTTATGTGATGTAGATTAG
The DNA here is from genome assembly GCA_028749045.1 of Cupressus sempervirens. Classification (NCBI taxonomy): domain Eukaryota; kingdom Viridiplantae; phylum Streptophyta; class Pinopsida; order Cupressales; family Cupressaceae; genus Cupressus; species Cupressus sempervirens. Next base: position 994,407,060 of record CM053785.1, on the reverse strand, counting down.
TGCAAGTAAATAGAAGCTATACTACATGAATCTAAACTAAAATGCCAAGGTATGAGAGAAATTAGACAAGAGGATAGAATTTCTCCACAAGCTCTCAAGAATTTGATCAATAAACCTACAATGTAACAATACTAAGAGTGTGGATCCTTTGAGAAGGGGAGAGCTCTTCCTTTTAAAGATGTATAAATAGAGGAGATCAAGATCAAGGAATGAAGGATCAAGGGTGCAAGTTGACTTTGGCATGATCCATTTGCAAGAGGAAGTCAACTAATAAGAAAAGAGTTGACTTTACATGTGAGACAAAAAGCCTTTTCTTTTAATTTGTAATATAGAAAAAGGACTTTATGTGTGCACATTAAGTGGGTTAGAAGAATGGGGTATTCTATTTAATTAAAAGGGAATATATTATTTTAATCAAATAATAAACTTAGGATAGTATAGTCAAACTATAGGTTATAATCAAATAAATTTATTTTTAGCAATTTGGTCTAGGCAAATGATTAATTACTTTAGCCAAAATGATGAGAAGGGGGATAATAGTCTAGATGGCCATTTTTAGGTGATTACACACATATCATAGTATTTTAGTGTTATTATCTTTATATAATTTTCATTTCATATAGATCTCCTATAGACTTACCTAGATTTGCATTAATAGCATACTCATGTTCTATAACTATCACTAAGATGTTGGTCTGAGAGAATTTTTAGTAGTTGTAGCTAGGGATACATGGGATCTTCATGGAGTCTTTATTCAATAGTAATTTCTTAGGTCTAGATTAGTTCATTTTTATTATGATTCCACTCTGCACTAAGGTCTCATGAATATGCCATTCCACCATGTACAAATTGGTGCCCACCCAGGAACTTCATTACAAAGCCTCATTGTTCTTTAACTTTTCATTCTAATATTTGAATCTATTTCTAGATCTATGTATTACTCTTGTTTCTTGTGTAGATCTAGCTCATGGTGGGCTTTAGAGCATTTGGGAAGACTTCTAACAAGAACATTAACCTTTCAAAGATGCTCTCAAACTCATGAATTTTGGATCTGAGATTTTTCTAACATTCAAGTGCTTCTAAACACTATTTCAGTACTTCTAAGTTGTTTTTATAACATATTTAAAGTGTTTTGTAATGCATTTGCATTCTTTTATAGCACATTTACATGTTCATCTGGCACTTTTAACTGATCTTGTAACACATTTGAAAAATTATGTAGCGCATATGCAAAGTTCTGTAACACATTTGATCAAAGTTATAAACTATCATATTTAACTTGTAGATCTAATTCCTAGTTCTTTATAGGTCTCTTCTGGACTAGATAGGAACTCCTAGGTCATTGAAATGGTAGATAAGGTAATGAAGATAATAAAAAATGTGCCTAGCCTTTGCTAGCATTGAATTAGAAGTCTAAAACCATTTTTAATTAGAGTGTGACATTTCGAAGTTAATAACCTAGTTTAAGTAAGACGTTTGATTTCTTCGATCCACTCAGAAATAAGCATATGCTATCAACTCATTGAGTTGATCATAATGATAAATCTTCTAAAATGGTTAGCAAGAATCAATCTGAGAATGAGCTAACACATAGAATAAATAGGAGCCTATTATTTTCATAGTTAAAGGCTTGTAATTAAACACTTTTCTTGGCATGTTTGAAAGGTTGGAGTAGTAGGGATATGCTCTCACTCTTTTAGGATGATCAAATTCCCAAACCTGCTTCCAATTTCTATTTCTCCTATTTTTCACTAGGTATTTTATTGAGTCATAGAAAGGCCACCTCCCGAGATTTTCCTTAGCAAGGTTGGTGAAGGGGGAAGCCTTCCATCTTTTATTCCTAATCAAATGAAAGTCAATCGTGTTTAAAACATAGCCTTCCTCTAGTAGTCTCACAAGAGATTGTGCCAAACCTCCTTTGTGTTAGTGGGAAGCTCTCTTTCACAAGAGAGGTAAATCCAAACATTATTGGTTAAACACTAAAACCTCATATTCACCAGCCTTAGCTAACCATTATCAAGAAGTCATTTCTTTTTTATAGGTTTGTGCATTGAATATTTCATTTTCTTTTCATTATTGTGATTGGATGTGTTTGTGTAATACATGTTAATGAACTCTATATTATAATCCTTCCAAAGTAATTCAAACACAACTACAAACTGACCTTTAGTTGAACATAAATGCTTCAAAAAACCTTAAAATAGCACATTTAAAACCTAAAATAATGCATATGATCAATTGTTCAATGCATTTGCATCCTAAAATAGTGCATTTTGAATGTAGAAGATCACATTTTATAGATAAAGCAACACATCAAAACATTCATGAAGTGTATATGAGTTTAAAACAATGCTTTTACACTACAGAAGAATGCCTGACATAACTTAAAATAGTGCATGTGAGTAGTTAAATAGCATATTTGAAGATTCCTACAATGCATTTGAGAAAACTTGTAAAACATAGGCTATCTACACACAAAATACCCATAAAAAAAGAACATATCTGGGTACCCTTTTCCTCCATTCACACTCTAGAAAATTGAGGAACTCTAAAAGCAACCAATACCTTTAAGATCAAGTAAGAAATTTTTTGACCCTACATAGGGACTTTTATCCAATAGACATTTTTACATCAATTTTGTACACCAAGTTAGACATGAAAGGAAACACATATCCTTTCCTTATCTAACTTCATGGAATTGAGTCTTATCATCATCAACATTACCAAAAATCTTTTCGAAACATAGCTTGACACTTCAATACATTTGGTCTTAAAACAATCTTCAGATAATCAAAATGTAGAAAAGTTAGAGGGATCTCATCCACATCTCATGCCACTGTCCAAAATGAGTGTAGCTACAAAATAAAACAAACCAAAAAGATTGCCTATATGGGTAAGTGTTAGAATAGAAAAATGAACAACCAAATCTGCACAATCCCCAATTATTGTTGAGGCTATTACATACATCAATTTCTTATCTACCACCTTTTCCAAGGAATTACCTTTGTTCAACTAACAAGACTCAAAACTCGCCAATGAAATGGGTTCATCTCAAGCTTGGGGCAAAAATAGCCTAGAAACAAAGATCAAGGATTTTCAACAAAATTCTAAGCTTTTTGATATAATGGAAAAGATACTCAAATGGCATAAATAATGTTACTTTATATCATTGGTACAACAAGGTGCAAAATTACTCTCACTTTGATATATCTAACCTCAAAAGGGATAAAGAAGAATCACCTTTAAAGGTTGTCACCCAAAAACTTTAAGATTTTCAACTAGAAATGGAAAGATGAAATGAGGGAAAGTCAATTGGTTGAGTTCAACCTCAAGAAGGTATGCCCTCTCCCATTTGATAGAAACATCACCTTGACACCTTTTCCAATAAATATGCAAATACCAAAACATGATAAATATTTTGGCACATTAGATCCCTAGGACCATCTTTGACAATTATATACTTTTCTGTATGGAATTCATGCATGATATGATCTACCTTATGAAACTATTGCCTAAGAGTTTGGGGGGACAAGCCATGGAGTGGTTCTCAAAACTCCCCTCCAATTTCAAGTCATTCAATCATCTAACTTTAGTTTTCATTGCACAATACTCATCTAACATTGAAAGGGAGGTAACCATGATTTACTTATGCAATACAAAACAACTCCTAGGAGATTCCTTCAAGGTATTTTTAAAAATATGGAGACATGCCTTTGCTAAATACCATCAGGATATTCTAGACAAAGAGAAGACAAATATCTTCATCAAGAACCTCTCCAAGCTTATGAATTGTTGGCTACAACTACAAGGTCTCAAAGACTTTAAAAATACATTAGAGAATACAACCAAAGTAGAAGAGACCTTTCTTAGTAATGACATCATCAAGCTATCAAAAGATGGAAAAGGTTTCTCAAATAACTCCTCACAACCACATAACTCATCTGACTAATCGAATGAAAAACATAAATCATTGAGGAGGAACAATCATAAAAAAATGGTAAATGACAAGGTGGTAGAAGCAAATCATGTTAAGCCACAACCTCACCCCTATCCAAATCAACAATACCCAATTTTCAATAACACCAATGTACATACTCACTAGAACCTACCAAAACAAGATAATGTTCATCCTTTCTACTGATGAAATATAACTACTCCTTCAACATCAAACAATTCCAATCAACAAGTAGGATACAACCAACTCCTCCCCCAAGAAGATACAAGTCTACCAATATACCCAAGGTATACACGCCCATAGGTAAGACATATGAAAGAGCTTTACAAGTGCTCTTTATTGATAAGCTTATTTGTTTACCAAAAGCTAAACCCTATGAACCACAAGTCAAACCATCATGGTGGAATGAAATTTTTTTTTGTGCTTATCATCATAACTAAGGGCACCTCACCAATAATTGCTATGCCATTAAAGGAGCCATTCAAAAACTAATTGATGATGAGACGATTGAAATAAACCATCTTTGCAATAATGAGGATCACATAGCCTTTAAAAATACCTTCATGAATCATGAGAAAGATGAGTCTTCCAAAAGTAACTGACCTACATCCTCTAATGATAAAGTCAAATATGCTCATAATTATGACAACACAATTAACATAATCTTAGGATTTGATGACACTATCAATTTTATCATGGTCAAAGATAAACATAAGAAACAAAATTTGAATGTCACCATTTGAGATCAAGCCTCTAAAGTGGTTCTATTGGGGGCAACCACCAGTTTAGACCAAGCCACAACAAGTTCCACCATATCCAAATATTGTTTGGTTAACCAACTATTAAAAACTTATGCCCATATTACCATTTTTGTATTGTTACAAATATCCCCAAAGCATAAGGAGATACTCACCAAAGCCTTAGTGTCCAATGATATTGATGTTAATAGATTCCAAAACATGGTGAGAAACCTTTTTGCTCCTTATTTTGTATCCTTCTCAATGCAAGATGACATGTCCTTCACCCATCTACAAAAATCCCCATTACACATTGAAGTCTTCATACATAGGAATAGAATGAAGAGAACCTTGGTTGATGGTGGGGCTGGTCTAAATATTTGCATGCTAAACCTAGTAAAAGTACTAGGATATACAGAGGATGTTGTTGATCCCAAGGAAAAGACCATAATTAAGGCTTATGATGATGAAGAGAGATCCTCTAAAGGCATGGTCATCTTACCAATAAGGGTTGGCCCAGTCTTGAAAGAAACCATTTTCCAAGTCCTAGACTTGAAATTGACTTACAAAATCTTATTAGGTCGACCATGGATTCATGGCAAGCAAACAATCCCTTCCACATATCATCAATGTTTGAAATTTCTATACATGGGTCAAGAGGTAACTATACCTGGGGACCAAAATTGCATACAATATTGCAACTCCCTTGTTCCTCACAATAGGGAAGAAGTTCCCACCTCAACAAGTAATGCTAGCTAGTCTACATCAACAGAAGCCTCAAGCTCCTCTAGCCAAAGTGACAACCACATTTCCACAACAACTGAGGGAAAAGAGAAAGTGGGCTACTCTAATTCTTCTACCTCATCACCACTGATACCCATAGACTCCAATCAAAGACATTATGAGGAAATGAGTCATTTAATAAGAGAGTTTGACCAAAAATTCAAACTAAATGCAAGGGCATAGGTGAATATTCAATTTTATTGTTTTATCCATCGTCATCTCCCAAATTGCATGACAGACCAGCTACAAAGAACACTTACAATGGACATTTTGTTAAAGAAAGTAGTATATCTACAAGCACAATAGAAGAAGAAAATGAGAGAATACAACATTTTGATATATCCCCCCACCTTTTTGGAAAAGGTTATGAGTTGATGAAAAAAATAGGTTACTATAGGGATGGTCCTTTGGGAAAAGGAAAAGGTATTGTTGAACCACTAACAATGCATTTCAAACCCAACAAACTAAAAAAAAGAGTGGGCTATTCAGAAGAAGAAATGGAAGGTTTTCCACCTTATCTTAAGCCATCACACCTTGATAAGTCATGACATAGAAACAGAGATTCCTCCTCCTCCACTTTGGTTTGGATACCAAAAGAGAAGGCAATTGTAGATCAGAGCACATCCCATCTAAAGAATATAAACCTATATGTCCTTGATCTACATATTGCAGAAGAATCATTTGTGGATGCCATTAATGATGAAGAATGTGATGTAATGGGAATTTTTTTTTCTATCTAAGGAATCTACCCATGATAAAGAATGTGATGTAATTTACATTCCTACGTAGAGCACGATCACTACACAAGAGTTTGCCTCTAGCTTAGACTCCCCTTCACCACACAAAGCTAATTTATGACATACTAATTTAGAAGTAGGTATAGAATAGACACCTAGTTTCACTCCCTTGGGTGATGATGCACAAAATTAAGAATTTTAGTTCCAAACCCTATTTATAGATTTCTTTCTGATAAAAATTGAAAATGAGGACAATGAGTAGTTTGACAAATCTAGTTTCCTAGACAACTTAGAAGAGGCACACATTATAGACCTACCAGACACAATGTATGAGTCACCAAATGAGGTCATGTCCTTGGACCAATCCAAATGATATTCATACCCTAAACCATTATCCTTGATCTATCCCAAGCTTATTGATTGGAATATAATCGAGCCTCATAACATTCCCAATTTTGATATTGACCATGGCATTTGTGTATCCCTTAATGACTAGGACCAAAGGAAATACCTATGGATGGGTTTGGTATCAATCATCTCAATCACATGAATAGAGGTCAAACACCTCACATATCCAATAACCCAAATCACATTGTGGCAGGTCTGGATAAAAAATAAAAACAAATAGAAGTGACACATCTAATGGTGAAAATCCAACTATGGCACCCAAAGATGAGATGATTTATGCTTTACCCAAATATTTAGAAGAGAGGTCATCTATCCTAATTGAGGCAATAGAGAAAGTCAATATTGAGACAGAGAAGGAACCTAAAGTCATCCACTTAGTACAATCATTAACCCCAAAAGAAAGAACTACATTCATTCACTTCTTCAAGGAGAGACAAATTAACTTTGCATGGTCCTATGTTGACATGTTGGGGTTAGATCCTAATATGATCTTCATTATCTCAACATTTCTTTGGAAGGTAAGCTAGTCAAGTAGAAGCTCCAAAAAATGTATCTTCATATAGCATTGTTAGTAAAGCCATAGCTGAAAAAACTACTTCATACAACCTTCATCAAAACCTTAGCTTATGCTTCATGGATCCCCATCATTGTGCCCATTTCAAAGAAAGATGGTAGTATATGTATCTGCATTGACTTTTGTGATGTCAACAAAGCATATCCCAAAGATACTTTTCCATTATTAAGCATTGAAACCAATGTAGACTTAATAATAAGAGACTTTATGTGTTAGTGTAAATAATTATTATTTATGCTTTACCTAAGTTTACTTAGGATAAATATATTATTTTATTATTTATTAGGTTAGACACCTAGGAGTTTGTGTACTCATATGAGTTGTCTTGTTGAGAAAACATGAGTAAGAAACTCTATTTTAGCACATGCTATCTACAACACTAGAGTTTGCATAAACAACTGAGTCATCATGTAGACAATATAGTTGTTCCCACTATTATTTTAGCACATGTTGTCTACAGCATAATTTTATGTGCCACACCTTTGTAGGCTTATCCTCTCATCATTGCACTAACTCTTGTGCTTAATGAGGGACAATCCACTCCTGGTGGACATGTGCTTGGTTGTAAGACTTATCATATTGCTAACTTCTAGACTTTCTAGATGCATCTTAGAGGCCTTTATATACACGCACCTCTAGTGTAATATAAAATGAATTGAATATCATATTGTTATTCTGATCATACTTTGTTGGTCTATTTTGTGCTAGTTATTGTGCTTCTTTGTCTTGGGTGATTTTGACCTAAGGCAAAATCTTATATGGTATTTGAGCCATAGAGGCATCATTTCATAGACATTGGAGACCGTTCTTGCTTCACCTCTTTGAGGACATCTTGATTCAGATCTAGAGTATCTATAGCTATTGGGAGAGTCTAGAACCTAAGTGAACCTCACCATTGCATTCAAAGTGTTGATTCGATGAAAATTGACTATAAATTTGCCTATATTTGTCCATAGTCAAATTTGAGGAATTTTTTTTTTTTTCCAAATTGGCACCTGAAGGCCCAATTTGAAAATTTGGTATGGTCATTTTTAGATCTATTTGATTTAATTTTCATATCTACCATTTTTCAGAATATTTTTTCGTCTACCTATTTCTACAATTTTTTGAAATATTTTTTTGGCCTATTAGGCTTGAAGAGAAATTTTTTTGTAAGAACCAAGTGGTGAAATCCTAGTCCCTGTAGGATATTTGATGGAATATTCCATTTTCAACCAGTGAATATTTTGTCACTATTGAACACATTACATAACTTGGCGGCATCTTTATAATCGGTGAGCAACAAAAACAAGCTGATAATATACAACCTTTGATGACCTCTATTTCATTTTACCTTTGGTGTCATCAACATTTTCAACTTTATTGTTTACATTGCCACCGTGCATGTGGAATTATTAATTGCATCGGCAAAAAACTCATACACCATTGGTAAACTCTGCTAGCATCAGATTTCCTCCTCTGACACAACCCTTAAACACCACCGTCGGTCAATTTGAATTTTCTTATCGACACTACAACAAACTCTGGTGTGTGGCAACAAAACTCCCACCAAAAAAATCCTTTGATGACTACCTCCAATTTTCCATGTGGATCCTTCTCTACCCTCCATGCAGAGCCTCGATAGTTAGAAAATGTAGTACAACTAGCCACCTAGATACCCAACCATGTGGATACAATGTATAGACAAAAACACATTAGCAATATGACTGGCAATTCACTATCTAGTCAATAGATACCATATGTCTATATCATCTCTGACATGTCAACCATCTATAGGATTCTATATAGTTCACGTCAATAGTGATGTCACTACCATGTCACCCAAGGCCCCTTTTTTTGTTGACATCAGCTAGTCACTATATTAAAATTAATGACCATCTAACCATCATCTGGAGGCAAAATTACACTACTGTGATGGCCATTTGGATGTCAAATTCAACCTTTGTTTTTCTGATTAGACCCCTCTCCAAATTTATTTTTGATTTGATAGTTCGACTTTAGGAGGCCATATCTCAGTCATCCAGGCTCCAAATCAGGTGCAATTTTTTTGATTATGGGTAGAATTTCATAAACTTTTTAGTGGTCCTATTATTTTCTAGTTTTGATGCATAAATTTGTTAGAAATTGTAGTTTTTGGTGACTATACCTATCTAATCTTGCATTTTGCAACTTCAATTGCTCCGTACAGGCTCATCTAGACTCCAAATCAAGTTCTTTTTTTTGAAAGTGTGTAATTTTTCTTCTACTTTCTAGATCTATAATCAAATTATAGGCTTGTGTGGACAAAAATATCAATTTCAAAATTAGGTCCTTTCTTTGCATTGTATTGCTTCAAAATTATTGTACATTGCTTAGTTCTAGATTTGGACTCCAAAAGGAGGTTGTAAATAGTAAATCAAAAGATAACTAAGGCCAAAATTGGCAAGTGGCTATTGTAATTTCACTAAGTATAAAGTGCCAAAATATTTCATTTGGGGGTTTCTTGATTGAGTTAAATAGGGGGGGTGTTTCTTGGTGTTGTGTTCCTCTTTTTCTATGTTATCTTTCATTTCTTGCATTATGGGAAATCTTAAGTTTCCAAAATTAACACCACATAACTATGCCACATGGTCTATTAAAATGTGATGTCAATTGATACATAATGAAGTTTCTCAATAAGTAGATGGTTCCCTTCCTAAACCAATAAGTGATCAAGTATCCAAAAGTGATATCGATGCCTAGGAATTGGTAGATAGGAAAGCCCTAAGTGATATTAGGATGGGTGTTGAAGATAAGATCTTGTATCAGATCACAAAGTATGATACATCCAAGGAAACTTGGTATGCCCTCAAAAACCTATATGGTAAAGTGACTGAGGAGGATGTTTACAAAATTGAAGATGAGCTTGTCTCCCTAGATCCTAAAACCTTCGATTCAATACAAGATTTTATCATTAAGGTGATTGAATTAAGAACAAAGCTAGATGATTGTGGTAGTCCTATGAAAGATGACAAGTTGGTCTATCTCTTTTAGAATGAGCTGCCTTTTAAGTACCCCACATTTGCTTCTTCTTTCAATACCATAAAGACTACATTAGGGGTTGCTTATAAGAAAATCACTTTTGATGATTATGCTCAACTTTTAGAGGATGAACAAACTAAGTTACAAACAATGGGGATTCTCAAGTCATCAAAGTCCAAGGCATTGGTGGCTAATAATGAGGGTTCTCAAAATTTAGCTGGTCAAAGTTCAAACAAAGGAAAGGGCAAGAAGAAGAAGTGGAAGAATAAAAAATAGGAGGATACAGGAAAGTCAACACCAACATCAAAACAACAAGGCAAGTCTTCCTCAAATACAAACAAAAAGGAGGACACTAATTAGGAGAAGAAAAAGTTTGCCTATTGTAAGAAGATGGGTCATCATGAACATGAGTCTTATCATAAATAGATTGATGAGTTGAAGAACATCATTAAGAAACACAATGTTCCAGTGCCTAATGCTTATAAGGACAAAGTGTCTTTATCCTCAAATTCTAAGGGCAAAGGGCATGCTTTACTCACCAACATTGTTAGTCAGGGAGATTGGATCATTGATTTAGGTGCCACACATCATATGGGTGCTTCAAAGTGAGATTTTTCTTCCATGCCACATTCAAAGGTACCACACATCTTTGTAGGTAATGATACTAAGGTGGAAGTTGAAGGTAAAGGAGAAGTTGAAATGAACAATGGAGCATTCAAGGATGTTTAGTCTACCGAATGACTCACTATCAAGGTGGAAATAAAGTTGAATTCCTTCCAAATTCAGTGCTAGTGAAAAGCATTAGGGATGACTCTATGATCGCAATTGGTGAAGCTAATCATGATTCAAGGATTTACAATTTTTACTCCTTTGTACCAAAATTAAATGCACAACCCTTTTTATTACATTCAAATGCAGAAAAAACTATGGCATGAGAGATTTGAACATCTCAACTATAGATATTTTTAGTAGCTTAGCAACAAGAAAATGGTTAATGGTCTACCTCAAGTTCAGTTTTTAGAAGGTCTTTGTTCAAGTTGCTCACTTGGAAAACATCCAAAAAAATTGTATGAAAAGGGGAAGTATTGGAGAGCACAATGTGCTCTTGAATTAGTTCATAGTGATGTGGTGGGACCATTTCCAGTGCCATCATTTGGCAAGTCTCACTATGCACTCGCCTTCATAGATGCCTACTCTTGATTTACTTGGGTTTTCTTCATGGCTCATAAGAGTGAAGTGTTTAAAAAATTTCTCAACTTCAAGGCTCAAGTGGAAAAGAAATCAGGGAAAGCCATCAAAATTCTTTGAACAAATAATGGGGGGAAGTATGTGAACACAAGACTAATAGACTTTTGCACTCAAGAGGGAATTGACCTTCAGCATTCACTACCATATATGCCATAGAAGAATGGTGTTGCTGAAAGGAAAAAAAAAAAATCTCAAAGAGATGATTACTTGCATGCTACTAAACAAGTCTCTTGATCAAGTCTTTTGGGCTTAAGCTATGAATTGTGCTAACTATATATAGAATAGAAGTCCTCACAAAACTTTAGATGGTGTAACTCATTTTGAAGAATGGATTGGCAATAAACCTATGGTTAAGCACTTCAAAGTCTTTGGTTTTCCATCATGGGCATGAATACCTCCACAGAAATGTAAGGCATTGGAAGCTTAAAGAAAACATTGCATCTTTGTTGGATATGCAGACTCAGATAAAGCCTACAAGTTAATGGATCTAGAGACACATGATATATTCTATGAGAGGAGTGTACATTTTGAAGAAAGTTGTCCAAGATTTACTTCTTCAACTCCTCCTTCTTCTTCCTTCATTGAAGAGAGTGATAGTGATAATAGTGACTTGGAAGATGTGTATCCTTGACCAATTTTCCTTAGGGAAAAATCACCCAAGACCAAGAAGCTCAACAATTAGCACAAAATAGACCAATAGAGTATGATTAGAATAATAGTATGAAATTCAATTGATGTATTTATGTTTAGTACACTAGAGGTGTCTGTATATGAAGGCCTCTAAGATGCATCTAGAATGTCTAGGAATTAGCAATATGATAAGCCTCACCACTAAGCACATGTCCACCAAGTGTGGATTATCCTCCATTACACATAGGAGTTAGTGTGATGATGAGAAGATAAGCCTACAAAGATGTGTCACATAAAATTATGTTGTAGACACCATGTGCTTAATTAAGAGTGTGAACAACCATCTTGTCTACATGATGACTCAATTGATTATGCAAACTCCAATGTTGTAGAAACCAAGTGTTAAAATAGAGTTGCTTACTCTTGTGTTGTCAACATGACAACTCATATGAGTACACAAACTCCTAAGTATCTAACCTAAGAAATAATAAAATAATGCATTTATCCTAAGTAAACTTAAGTAAAGTGTAAATGATAATTATTTACACTAACACCCCCCCTTAAGTGCAACTTAGGGGAATGCACTCAAGCTCACAAAAGATATGATGAAATGCATAATGGGTCTTGGCTACTAGGCCATGTTAGGTTACCCAAGTCCAAATGCAATGCTGAAATGTAATGAAATCTCTCTACAAATAGAGAAAGAGGGAAAACCTCATGGGAAAAACCCTCCCCCAAAAAGAGAGATATGTATAATAAAGAAAGATGCATGTATGGATGGAGTAATCAACCCTCCCCACCCCATGCCATTATGACATACATCATGCATATGCAATAGAGAATCCCTCAATGAAATGTCCTCCTTAGTGAAGGATCTTGTAATGATAAGTTTCTAAAGATAAAAGAAAATCCAATGTTGACAAACAACATTTCTCCCTTTAGGAAGAAGAACACCAAGTATAGGTGCAAGTATGCTTCCCATTGTGGATAGGAAGATGGAAGAGGGATCCATATGTAGTATGGTGTAGATGCTACCTCTAAAGTTTTCTCATATGTCAACAAGTCCTTGATGAATGTAGATTCCATGAACCAATCTGGTGAATGCCCACAAGAAGATGGCATACAAGGAAGCATGCCAATGTATGACACTGAATCAAGCTCCAAAGATAACGAAGCATCCTTATAGGAAGATAGAGGAAGAGAAGCAATGTTGCCTCCCCTCAATGACAGATGCACATCCATGATATAAGCTCCTTCTGACTATAACTAAATTAGGATACCATCTAAAGATCAAGAGAAAAAAAAATTCACTTGTACATGGGGAACCTTCTATTGGAATACCATACCCTTTGGTTTAAAGAACACAAGAGCTACATATCAATGATCTATGACCATAATTTTTCATGACACGATGCACACATTTATGGAGGACTATGTAGACGACCTTCCAACAAAGTCTCATACCCATGATGACCATCTTCTAATTTTAGACAAAATATTCATATGTCTAGAAGCTTTAAAGGTTAGGCTAAATCCTAAGAAATGTTCTTTTGGGATGCAATCTAGAAAGCTCCTAGGTTATATTGTCTCTGCCAAAGGGATAGAGGTAGACCTCAAAAAGGTCCAAGATATTGTTAACATGTAACCTCCCAAGAACCTAAGCCAATTCTATTCTCTCCAAGGAAGACTTCAATCTACCCAAAGTTTCATATCTCACTTGGCTAAGAAGTGTGTTCCTTTCACTCACCTTTTGCACAAAGATATAGTTTTCAAGTGGGACAATCAGTGTCAAACAACTTTTGATCTTCTCAAGAATATTCTAATGAATCCACCTATTTTGGTGCCTCCTATACCAAAAAAACCTTTATTGTTGGATATCTCCCTGACAGAAAAACCAGTAGGATCCCTCCTAGGATAGGAAAATGACCAAGGAAAAGAATGAGACATCTACTAGATTAGTCAAACCTTGGTTAACTATGAGTTTAAATACACTTTATTGAGAAGGCATGTCTAGTAGTAGTCTTTGCTTCCCAAAAACTACGTTGCTACCTCCTAACATACAAGATGAAACTTGTAGAAAAAAATGATCCTCTCAAGTATCTCCTTAGCAAAACAATGTTAACCGGATGATTGGCAAAATGGGTGATGATTTTAAGTGAGTTTGACATAGAGTATGTTGATAGGAAGGCCATAAAAGGACAAGACATTGTAGATCAGTTGGCCAAGGCACCCCTAGAAAGTACAAATCCCATCTTAACAGATTTCTTGGATACCCACATCCTTCAAATAGAGAGAATTACAAGGAAGTTTTATTTTGATGGATCATATACACACCATGGTTAGAGCACAAGGATTCTATTCATCATGCCTTTAGGCATGACCATACCAAAGTCATACAAACTATTGTTCCCATGCACAAATAATATTATACAATATGAATCTTTAGTTCTTGGTCTTAAATTAGCTTTAGAATAGAAATTGATGGCAATAGAGGTCTATGGAGATTCCTAGCTAGTCATCAACTAGGTGAATGAAAAGTATCAAACCAAAGATGAAAAATTGTTACCTTAAAAACACTTGGTTGATACTCTCAAGACATACTTTGTTCATATTACATTTGAGAAAATTCCTAGAGATAAGAATAGGGTGGCCAATGCTATGGCTACTTTGGCCTCTTTGCTTTTGTTACTGGATCAACAAGAAAGATATGTGTTCTTAGTAGAGGAGGTGGTTCAACTTGCATTTACTCAACTAGAATCCCATATCATTTGCCTCTTAGGAACTCTTGACTTCCCTTGGTATGATTCCATTTCTTCCTACTTAAGTAATAACATTATGCCTTCTAACCTATCTTGAAACTAAAAATGAAAATTTATTCGACAAATCTCGCATTACACATTGGTGGCTAATACATTGTATAGGAAAGGTCTAGATGACACTTTATTTAGATGTTCAAAAATTGATGAGTCTAAGATTTCTCTACAAGAGGTTCATGTTGGTATTTGTGAGTCACATTCTAGTGGTTTCACCCTAGCCAAAAAACTCCTTAGAATGGGTTATTTTTGGCCCACAATGGAAAAGGATTCTATCAACTATGTCAAGACTTGTAAGAAGTGTTAGATCCACGACAACCTCACTCATGCTCCAACCTAGGAACTCAAACCATTAGCCACACCATGGCCTTTTTATCAATGGGGATTCAGCTTGATTGGTACAATTCAACCACCTTACTCCAGTGGACACAAATGGATTATCTTAGACACTCAACACATTACTAAATAGGTCAAAGCAACACCACTCATAGACTCCACCGACAAACAAATCTCCTCATTTATCCTAAACCATATCATTTGTTGGGTTGACATACCTCATGCCATCTTAATAGATACTGCCTTATACTTCAAAAACCAAATAGTTGACAAGCTATGTGAAAAGTTTCACATCATTCACCATTCATTGTTAATTTACTATCCCCAAGGAAATGGCCAAGTAGAGGCCGCCAATAAAAACATCATTAAAATCCTCAAAAGAATCAAGAATGACCTGGTAGAGATTGGTATTTATAGTTAGATCCTACCTTGTGGGCATATAGAATGAGTTTTTGAATGCCTATGAGTGCAACACCTTTCTCTTTGGTCACAATGAAGTAATTCTCCCTTTAGAGGTTGAAATCCCATCTCTGAGAGTCACTCTTTGTGATGTAATGTCAGATGAGGACTATAAAATGGCTCGATTAGAACAACTGGAATTCCTAGAAGAACATCAACACAGTACACATAAATATCTTAAAGTGTATTAGAATAGATTGTCCAAACACTACAACAAGAAGGCGAAGCCTCTTATTTTTGAAAATGGAGATTTAGTCCTTTGAGAAAACCCCAAAAAAAGGCAACATGAGAAAAAGAAGGGAAAGTGGGAGGCCAATTTGATTGACCCTTATTTCATCATAGAATCTTTTGGGACATGTACCTACAAAATTTTTGATTGTCATGGAGAAGAACTGGAAGAAACCACAAACATTTCCCATCTCAAATGGTTTTATGTTTAAATCCTTGAAGAACTACCTCATATCTGAAAATATCAACATAAAAAAAAAAACCATCAAACATTCCAATTTTTTTAAATTTTTTTTTAAAATTAAAAAATTGGTATAAAAGGAATGAGAAATAACACCTTTGGTATAAAAGGAGTGAGAGATACCACCTTTGGACTTCCCTAACAACACAAATCCTTCAATGTAAAAATACAATAGGACGTGGCTACAACAACACTATCCAAGCCAAAATTTTCTTGTTTGTGGCCTTTTCATTTCATATCTCCACACTAACTAGCACAATTGAGTTAATTTTACACATGCCCAATTGAGAAACACTTGTGGGTTATAGTTCAATGGTTTCTTGGCATTAGAAATAGTTCACAATAGAAGCAACCAACAAAATAGAAACAAAGGAAAGACAAGAAACTCTAAGGAAACATGGATTCCCCTTATGTTCTAAGATATCATATGCATGAATTACACAAAAATTAGTGCACATCTCAAAAATCTTCTACTACCAATATTTCACAACATCCATTTTAGCCATATGTGGTCCCAAATCTCCATTTTAGCCTTCATAAATTCCATTTGTGGTTCCAAAAATCCATTTCACCCCATTATTCCAAATATAGCTCTCTGAGCTCCCTTTTAGCCTTCATAAATGCCACTATATTCTCCAAAGGTCACTTTTGGTCTCCTTAACTCGTTATGTGCTCCAAAATGGCCCAAGTGATCTCCATATTCCAACAAATCTTAGTTTTGTCCTCCTTTTACTATTGCCAATATAAAATATCATAAAAAATAGTCACAAAGTATCAAAAATCATAAAAAATAGTCAAAAATATAAAAAATCATAAAATAAGTCAAAAAAATCAAAAACCATAAAAAATAGTCAAAAAATTCAAAATCATCAAAAAAAGTAAAAAAAAATCAACAAAAAAATCAAACAAGCAATCACAAACATGCCACAAATATTGTCTTTAATTTGACATATATTATTTTTGTATTTTTCAATCCAATGATCTATTGATTTCATTTTGAGCTAGTGTCCGTCTATAATTTCCGCTCCTTCAGGATAGGTTTACATATCTCTACTGATTTTATATGAAAGCAATGGTGAGGCCCCTACATTACAAAATATTTAAATATTTTATGGCATATTCCTTGCCCTATTACTTACAACAAAGACAATAAAGAAGCACATCAATTAAGTAAGAAGAAACATTGTTATGTCTTGAAATATATCTCAGGGCTTTGGAAAATCTAATACAATGTGGATTGCTGAAGAATTATTGCCTCTATCTCTCTCACAATGGTATCAAATGGGTTTTTCAACTTTATTTATGTTTCAGAGACCATGCTTGATCCAACACCCTTCAATAAATATACTAATGCTATCCCGAAATGTCCTTATGATCTCATGACTCATCTTTACAATTTAAGGACATGTTGGTAATCTAAACACCATTTAGATTGCCACAAATATCCTTCACACTCTTTCATTGCCACTCAACAGTGGCATAGAATAAGTAAGCATGCATTTGAGAGATCACAATGACCACCATAGTGTCTTTTTAGGCCCAAAAGCCTTTTTCAATGCCCCTTAGAACCTTTTTAGGCCACCAAGTGCCTTTTTAAGCCCCATAATGCCTATTTAGGACCCCTAACACCTTTTTTGGCCCAAACATCTTTTTCAAGACCCCTTTAGCACCTTTTTAGGCCCAAATGCCTTTTTCAAGGCCCCTTAGCACCTTTTTAGGCCCAAAGGCCCTTTTTAAGGCCCCCATAGTGCCTTTTAAGTCCCCTAAGAACCTTTTTAGGCCCAAACACCTTTTTCAAGACCTCATTTCACTTTTTAATGCCCAAATGCCTTTTCACTAGCATTATGAGTATCTGTCTTGGCACACACCTAGAGGTAAAAAACCAACTTTTCCCCTAAACTTGTCTCTAAAGGCTATCAATATACATAGAATTTTACACTCCAATTCCAATTTGTGGTTTAACACTTCCTTATTTTTCCACCCTATACACATTTTCTTACAAAATGTTACACAAGTTTGTACTCATCTTTCATTGAGAGCCCACATCGGCATTCAGCTACCACACATAAGTGAAGGTTAATCTTCCTTTAAATATCCCATTGCTTATGCTTTTGTGGATGTTGGAAACCTTCCACATATTTCCAAAAATGCCAAAAATGTCCAAATAATTCCCCAAATGCCAAAAATAATCTAAATTGTCTCAAAATACCAAAAACATACAAAACATATCAATAAAAATATCAAAAATAGAAATGACAATAATAATTAGATGATTTCAATCACATTATCCATAAACATG
Organism: Cupressus sempervirens; assembly: GCA_028749045.1. NCBI lineage: Eukaryota > Viridiplantae > Streptophyta > Pinopsida > Cupressales > Cupressaceae > Cupressus > Cupressus sempervirens. Next base: position 994,388,612 of record CM053785.1, on the reverse strand, counting down.
AAATGGGCATCAATCACCCTTTTGCTTGCCATAAACAACACTCTTTTTATTCTACTATGACAACAATAGCAATATTACATCCAAAGCACCATCTAGCAGACAATTATTCTAGCTGGGGGCATTTCCCCTAGCCCAGTCCTAGAAGATGAGGCTCTTGGCATAGATCCCTCTTGCAACCAAACAACATCCATTGGTATCGAGAACCTCCTTGTTGGAAATAACAATTGGAAAGTAAATTCTAAGGGGGGTGGGGGTGGGGGGTGAATTAGTGCTTCAAAAATTTAACCATAAAACATTCACCACATATCCATCTCACAATTTGTCATGTAAATTGAAATAGCTAACTACACATGTTCATCCATAGCATGAAACAAATAACACATAACACAATAAGTTTGTTACCCAAAAACCCTCCAATGAGAAGGTAAAACTGGGGTGGGGATGACACCCACAAATCTTCACTACTACAATTGTAAAGTTTATCCAATTAAGGTTACAATTTTTTGATCATAAACTATGATCTACTCTGTGAAAGGTCAACCTTCTTAAAGGCTTAAAAAGACTGTTAAATTTTACCTTGTTAAAGGTTTTCAACACCCTACTAAAGGTGTTCCTTATTAGAGGACTTAAACTCACATAAAGTAAGCACCATGTTAAAGGATTTAAAAAATCCTTTTAAGAAAACTCAGTTAAGAGATTTTCTCTATATTACCTATTAAAATGATTCAACACCATGATCCTTCAGCTAGCACTTTGAAGCTAAATATATAAACTCTTCTTTGCAAGTATATCCTTGATCCTCCTGATTAGATATGTCTCCCATGTCCTTTAAATTCTCTACACTACTCTCTCTAACTGATTCTACAATTCATATCTCTGCCATAAACTCCATAGTTACCATGAATGCTCTCTCTCAATACTTAGCATTCATCCTTCTCTTCTCATATGCACATGCAAAATCTTTAGGGTTTTCCCTCCTTAAGAAGACTTAGGTGAACTAGGGTTAGGTAGGAATCAACAATTGTTATTCATTCATTTTTCTACTTAATACATCCCTTATTCTAATTGGTTGCATGTACTACATAGGGATTCTCAATATACCTTCACATATATCTTCTAGAATCGTAAAACAATCCTTAAGTTGGCCCAAAAATTGTTTACATAGGAGTTTGTGCCATTACAAATAACAATGCCAAAAATTATTTACTCAACATTTGAAAGCTCTGATGCTTGAGATTGATTATATCCTTAATGTTGTCACTAAACTCTTGAATGACTTGGCATCCACTATTTTACTTAGCATCTAAATCACTCAAAATATATGACTTGCTCGGTACTTTAGTGACTTGACACATACCATCTGCTCAGTACATACTAGTGCTTGACACTAACTATGTATATTGCTTGGCATACACTACTTACTTGGCACATACTAAGTTCAATTCTTGTCAAAACCAAAATGAGATCAACACTCCCACTGTGTTGTTGCACATTCAATAGTTGCATACATTATCTATCCACAAACTGGGTCTCCCATAACCACTCCAAGGGGATGGATTGATAATATAATCCTATATATTAGGTGGCATCCTAGTGTACTTTTGTAGTCCTTTGAATATTCACAAACACATAATCCACCAACTTATTTATACCTAACACAGTGATCACCCGTTTAGCCACGTCCCACTCTTGTTGTATCTATTCAATCATCATTCTCTAGCACTCCATATCTACTTTTATTTCACTCAACTACTACTATAAATACCTCATCTTTGCCTCACTAGTTGCTATCTGCTCTTGCAACTACAATGACATGGTGTTTATTTTTGACACTACATCTTTAAAAGACTTTGTCTGCACCTACAATAACACCAGTTCTTGTTTTGTATTTTTTTCTTAGACTCTCTCCATGGCCAACATTTTTTGTAAATCGTCCACTTTTCTTATTTCTTGTATTTGACCCTTCACCTCTAGCTATGGCTCCATCACACTCAACATTCCCGTCTCTTCTCTCATTGACCTTTGTCTGGGGATTTTGAGGCTAATCAATTAACTCACTATGCTCATCACTTCATCCATATTGATATCGTCTATCACTCTTTGAGCTTTTTTCCATAGTCATTCCTGGAGAGTCCATCTCCCTCACCTCCATCCTTGGTTCAAACACACTTTTTGTTGCCCCAAGAGGAATACATTCGACTTGCATCTTAGGATTGTTACCTAGTTCCTCTTGAAAATCTTGCTACACTACTCCCTAACAACATCAAAAATGCTAATAAAGGAGCTTCTTCAACCCTAGCTCCCAAATCCCCAAGATGTGCTTATGCCAACCCTACATGACTCAACTTTCCCTGCTCATGAATTGGTGCTTGGAGCCAAATTTTATACACTAGTTCACTTATTGTATGTTGGACATGCTTTTGCCTCTATTCTTGCCTTACCCAACCTCCCTATCTAACATCCCACATCTCCACCTCCTGCTGTTACCAATCTAGTGAGCCCACCATGCTTTCAAATGTACACTTACTTTACCTCTTAAACAAATGAATCTCCCAAGATTTGTGCTACCTATTCCTTCACCATGCTTGTTTTCATATGTGCATACTCATCTATTTATGGCCATCACTCAATACACATTACACTTCATTAGCCTTACCATGCATTCACTCTATGTAACCCATTGCACCAGTACCAAGTACACTTGTCACTCTACTTTAACATTATGACACCCTGATCCCCATCGATGCATACCTTCCAACAAAATCACCATGAATTCCACTACATAATTTCTATTGGTACACTTCATGACTTGTTACTAGAATCCTACAAAAAAAATCTATAGAGAACTAAACAAGTTTCACACAACTATCGGTTCTACTGGTCTCCAAATAATGACTTTTCTATTGTCATGAGCTTCTAGTACCTTGATGATGTATTTGACCAGAGGGATCGAGATGAAGCCATAATATTTTATTTGCTTTCAATTTTCACTATTTTGATCTAATGATCCTCTAATTTTGTACATTATTGGTGTCCAGTTGTAAGTGCCTCCTCTCATTTGGAAGGCCATGTTTACCTCGACCAGTTTTGCATGACATCTTAGATAAGGTTCTTTATCTAACATGTGTATATTTATGTGTTTTTTTTCATTTACCATGGAAATAACTTATGATATTAATGATTATCATATCCTTCATGTACATTATTTGGTTTTGATCATGATTCTTGGTGTGATAGAGTATTCATATTACCATAACTAAGCTAGTGGTGGTTGTACTATGTCACTTTTTATTTAGGAGCTCAATGGTGACATTTAATTTTCATCGCTTTACACAATGTGATAGTTAGTTTCATCCATCTAGTTTGCATTTCATCTTGGGTACTTTAAAAAAAAATGGTTGGCACATAAACATGGAATACACAAGAATTCCTATAGAACATCATCCAAAATGGTAACAAAACTAAGAAATGACAATCAATTGGTAGACAACATTGACATCACTGCAAGCTTTTAACACTCAAGTATTATGAACTATGTTTCATCACAACACCACCACCGATCATCACATTTAATCACCTCATTATCACATAATATCCATTCTACTTATTGCATTATGTGACCTTGAAATCTAAAAAGTTCTAGTCACTATTTCCCTCATTACCTCGCATGTTTCATATCACCTGTTGCATTCCATGACCTTCAAATCTCAAAAGTTCTAGTCACTTTTTCCCTCATTACCTCGCACCTTTCATATCATCTATTGCATTACATGACCTTCAAATCTCAAAAGTTCCAATCACTATTTCCCTCATTATCTTGCACCATTCCTATTATCTATTGCATTATGTGACCTTCGAATCTCAAAAGTTTTGGTCATTGTTTCCTCATATCACATTCCCTTTTCTACCATAATCAATCATGTTTTATGCATTATCTATTTCACACCTCTCATTGATGCCTTTTGGTTCCTTTGCAACCTTCAAATCTCAAATGTTGAGTCACATTTCTTCATCTCATTTCATCTCCTATTATCATTTTTTTAATGTTTCTCATTGCATTCCCATTTCATCTATTACATTTCTTTATCTCCCTTCTTATTTATCCTAAATAATTTTCATTCCATCGTATTACATCATTTAGTATTTAATTCCATTTCATCATTCTATTTTCACTTTTCTTACCTCATTTTCTTACCATCTTCATTTTTATATTTCTTTTTATGCCTTTTCATATTAATTTCATAAATTCATTTTCATTCCATCTTCATCACATATCACACATTGAACCATTTCTCTTTATTTTTATCATTACTTTCCATTTTTTTCCCACTCACTACAACCATTTTTCAAATTTTTATTAATTCATTTTATCAAATTACATTTCATTTTCTTTACTTACTATTTCTTTTCATTTGTTTTTATTCATTTCTATCTCATGTCCATCATGATTTTACATCAATCATCTTCTTTTAATCACATTTCATTCATTTTAACTTATCACACTCGTATGTTCTAATTCCTTTTTATTTTTATCATTTCAAGTCATCATTTTATCACATTTCATTCATTATTTTATTCTCATTTTTATCATTACATTAAAAAATTCATATATCTCCACATTCTATTTATCTTATTTTCATTATCATCTCATTACATTACATTTTAATACATTCATCAATTTCATTGGCTACACATTATTTCATTATACTAAGCATTTATTTATCTACACATTTTATATTCACATCACATCCACATCTACAACTATCATAAGAATAAAACACCATATGCATATCACAATATCCATAATATAAAGTCCATGATACAAAGACATGAAAATCCAATATAAACACAAAAGAAAATGCTTGCTTAAGATAATCATATATCAAAAGGCCTTCATCATGAATGATACATCAAATAGGTCAATACGACATGATACATAAGATCAAGTTATTATGTCTCACCAACTGGGCCTCTAGCCCTATCTATCTATGTTTGATTAGGAAGTGCCTGATCACTTGGCACACTCATCCGCTCTCAAGGAGCTTACTTGGCTAAATCTATAGCCTGTGTCCCAGGAATAGCTACAACCACCTAAGTTATCATCATCCCATTTATCCTTAGCAGTGGTAGTGGAGATGCAGGCCTTAGTGCCATTGAGGCTATGCATGCCTACATTGTACTCATCAACTGGCTAATCTATATTTTGATCAATCCAACCTATGCCTCCATGGCACTCATACAAATCTCCATATTAGATGGCCCATCCAATCTCATTGGAGGTGGTACTGGTGCTAAAATTTCCTATGGCTACACCTATGGATGTACCTATGGCTATCCTTTTGGTTGTGAGCTATATACACCTATAATAGTAACCTATACCCATGTCCTTTGTCACATGAAAAACTACACCTCATCTGCTAGTGTGGCTCTAGTCTGAGCTAGCGTACCCAAACCCAAATCATCTACCCTCCTTCTTGGCCCTACACTACTACTTGTGCCTCCCCTCATTGCAACCCCACCTCACCCATGAACCTCTTTAGGTCTATCCACTCTAGCATCCTTGGGCCTTTGCATTGGTTACTAAACTATAACCCTCCATTGTGGCAATACCAATGCCTTGCTTTTGACCTAATATATCCTCCATGCTCTAGCTCTTTTTCCCACTCTCCCTCTAACCATTCCTCTCCCTCATCCACCATTATCATCATCCTCTCCCCCACTAGACTCCTCTATCCTAGGTATAAACTCTGTGAGATTTATGTACCTTCGGAAGAAATGCTCTTTGAACTACTAAGCATATTCTCCCTCTATCCCTACATCTTCCTCACCATCTCTCAGTGACCATTTATATGGTGTCACTATCATCTACATGAATGCCTCTTAGTATGTCTCATAGTCATTTGTAGGCCCACATACTAGCCTCTCTACCTAAACTCGAGCATAATGAGCCAATCCCTATGGAATCCCCTATCACTGGCCAAACTGTCTCACTACCCTCATGAAGAAAAATCTCTCAATCACTGAGGGAATTCAGATAAGAAAATATCAAGAAGAAAAGAAGTAAACCATCTCATATTATCCTTGACTCATGGCTCTATAAACCTATATGGTCTCTACATGACCTCATCTAGATTATCTAACATATGCCACCAATACTCTATCTTTCCTAGATGGAACTGGATGATTTATCCTAAATACACCTTTTTTGATGCACATATATTAGTTAGATAATGGAAAGATGCTCTCATGTCCCTATCTATACTAATACAACACCTATTGACAGTGAAGCCACCCCCGAATACACCACCTGATGTAAATCATGATACAAGTGGGCTACTATGCAACTTCCCCCATGAAAATATCCATGGTCAATCATTCACATCCTAAATAATATGACCCCATCCAATGGGACATCCACATCCTCACCTATCTAGTAGAAGAAACCCTCCCATCAATCTAGCTAACACTATATCAAATGGCTCATAATGCAACATCTGGAACCATGGCATACTGTCATCCAAAATGCCATCATCCCCAAATACATCATTGAATGTTATTCCATCATCAATCTAATCATAATATTCTAGAGCTTTAATGGTAGGGATCTAGAAAATCATGTATACATCCTTAGGTGTAATCATCATTTCTCCCATGGGTATGTGAAAAGTGTTGTGGTCTAAGTGCTATCACTTGGTCACAACTATCAATAATCCTCTGTTCACCCAAAATTGAAGCATTTGAAGAAGGTATGACAACCCACATCTATCAATCAACTATCAATTGATGGCTAATAATCTATCAATGGGCTCCATTGGCTCATTGGAAATATAATAGGGAAATAAAATTTGAGAGGAAGGGGGGTGAATCAACACTTAAAAATTTTAACCTCAAAACTATTCACCACACGTCCATCTCATAATCTATGCATATAAACTAAAATGCCAAATTAAGCATATAAATCCATAGCATGAAAGTAAAATATTCAACACGTGTATGACACAAAATATATGGTTACCCAAAGAACCTCCAAGGAGAAGGTAAAACTAGGGTGGGGATGACACCCCCAAATCTTCACTAAGTAGTAATAAAGTGTATCCAATGAAGGTTACAATGTTTGATCATGAAACATGATCTACCTTGTGAAATATTTTCCATGTTAAAGGATACAAGATTGTTAGATCTTACCCTATTAAAGGATTTAAACATGCTACTAAAAGTGTGCTTGGTAAAAGGACTTTAACTTAGAATGAAGTAAGCACACTATTAAAGATTTACAATATCCTATCAAGACTACTTTGTTAAGAGATTTAACTAATTCACCTGTTAAAATGTCTCAACAATGATCCTTTGGTTAGCACTCTATTGCTTGATGTTAGATCACCTCTATCTTGATATATACTTGATCATTTTTGATTAGATGTATCTCTGCTATCCTTTGTTCTCTTTTAACTAATTTTGCAATGTATCTCAAATCATAACACCTTATTCACTAGGAATGCTTTGTTTGTGCATACAAATTCTCTTCAATTCATCTTAAGCATTCATAAAAAGTTTAAGGTTTTTCCTCCTTAAGAAGACCTAGGTGACTTAGGGTTAGATATGAATTAATGATAGTGATTCACCCATATTGTTACTTAAACCTTTCCTTTATCTAATTGGATATATGTAATGCATATGAATTCATAATTACAATTCATCCTTATCATCAAAAATCATAAAAAAAATCTTAAGTCAGCCCAAAAATGGTTTACATAGAAGTTTGTACCATTACAAAAATCTATGCCAAAATTGTGTAACTCAACACTTGAAGTCCCTGATGCTTGACATCAACTACAACTTCAATATTGTAACTCATCCTCTAAATGAATCAGCATCCACTAATCACTCGACATCTAAATAGCTTGGCACATACCATCTATTTAATACTTACTAGCTACTTGACTCACACCAAATATTTGTTGCTTGACATATACTATCTGAAATTTTTTTCTCAACATGTATTACTTGTTCAACATGAACTAAGTAAATGACTTAAGTATATTGTCACTCACATGTCAAAACCAATATGAGATTAACAATCTGCCCCTTTGACATGAGTGGAAAAAATCTTGGTCATGCATAAATAACCTTTAGCCTTTCAAGAATTAACTCATATAATACCCCTCATTTTGCAAAAATCATATCTCCCTCAAAAATATGATCTCCCCCATGCCTCCTATTTCTCTCATACTTCTTATTTCTCCCCCATTTTGACACTTATGTCAAAGGGTTATACATTGATCGTGTGTTTTTCTAGAAATGATTTGTGGACCTCAAGCATGATTTTCAATGCAACATCCCAATTATCACAAGCCACCTCTAATGAATTGATCTAGATGGAAAGCTTGGCAAAAAGGTGAACTAAGTCATCATGAGTAGAAATATATGGATCTTTCTTCATGACTATTTTAGAAAAGGCTAGTTACTTGTGTAATATCTCCATATGTGGAGTGAGAATAGACTAGATGCTAATCAATTTAGCCTTGATGTTTGCTTCATCTATGTATAATGCTGCTAACTAACTTTGGGAGTTCAGGAGAGTCCTGAAATGTTTCTCACTCTAAGTTGGAGACTTTGGTAGAGTTATACCAGATGAATGTATATGACTCTCCAAACTCAGAATATGACTCCTTATTTCTTATGTGAAGAGTGTGGGATTAGACAATTTGGTGTAAAAAGAGAAAATGTTATCTAGTACCTTCTTCACATTGTCAATTTTGGTTGCTAACTCAACTTGTGATAGTGCAATAGCACTTGATATCCTTTCATCAAACTTATTTTGAAACTTCCTTTTAGACAATTCAATTGGTTTCATATTTGAATCTAGTTCTGTGTCACTTATCTTCTCCACTAAGTTGGTTAGCTACTCTATGATTGACTTTTTTTCTTCTAGTACTCACAAGCTAAATGCATCAAGAAAAATGTCCTTGATATCTATCAAAGCTTGTTTCTGCCTGTGCTCCTAGCTAAGTAGTTCTCGATTCTTCTTCTTTGTAAGAGCATCTTGGAGTATGCCCATCTTCTCAATAGTGATGGTTGCATAATCAAACTTGGGCAACTCAATCACTTCATCCAAGTTCACATTAACAAATGATGTGACTTTATCTACCTTAGATGTGCTTGGACTTGGTTGTGATGATTATAGGGGTATATCTTCTATACTCAACCTATGAAGAGCTTCATTAGGAGGAGTAGCAATTTCTAATAAAGTAACCCGTGTTTATATTGCTAATTGCTACTCAAGTTTGGTAGTCATACCTAGCTCTTTAGTCCTATCCTTTTCCTTCTCTACATTCATAGATGCATCTTGATCTTGTGTTGTACGTATAGCAGTATCTACTTGACCTATTGAAACTTGTGCTACTTCATTCTTTTTTATCTCATCTTTATGCTCTTCAATTGTCTCATCCTTGTCATTCTCAGTTTCCTTTACATTGATTGAGGCTAGAGTACTTTGTGCCAATGTACTAATGGTAGAAGTAGTAGTCTCCTTCCTTTGATATACCACAAGGGGTAATGTAGGTTTTATCAAGGTGAATTGAGGAGGGGCTATAGATGTCACTTATTTCTATACTTCTTCCCCTATAGATACCTTTTCTACCTTCTTAATCTCACCAACACTCACTAGTACAAGATTTTCACAAAGTTTATCCTGGGTAGTCGATTCAACCAGCATCTTCTTCAAGTCATCCTTTGTAAGGGGATTGATGTTCTGAGTGACAATACCATAAACATCCTTGATCTTTATAGTATCACTTTCTATATTTTCCTCATATGGAGGATTAACACTTGGCACTAGTGTATTTTCTACACTTTGTTCTATTAGCTACCCATCCTTAGTTGTGCCTACATATCTTCATGTGTTTTAGTCCCTTCCTCTTGTGTAATTGTCTCAGTGTCAACTATGATTACCTCAGTTACCTATTTTTTCTATTCTTTGTCCTCACCTACCACCATATGTATTGACATTATTGCCTTGGGTGTTGTCAAACCATATAATGATTTCCAAATCAAAGTCATCTTTTGGACAACATCCTCAACCTTGTTTATCAATATGTTAAATTCCCTATATTTCAGTGCAAATTTATCGATATGCTTCTTTAATGCCTTGGCCATTGTTTTCCTATCTAGTTTTGGCATCACTCTTGCAAGTGTAGTCTCTCTGATTTGTCTTTCTATGTTTAGACTATATTGCCATTTTTTCTTGACTCTATCAAATAATTCCTTTGGTAAAGAGTTGGCAATCTTAATTGGAGTTTTTTAAAATGTTGACATCATAGCATATATTGACTCCTCTACTTGGTTCATCTCAACTTTTCTAAGTGTATCAAATTTAATATGTATGAGACCAGAAAAGTCAACATTATTCCTTATGTTCTCACATATATTATCTAAATCTAAAGAAGGATGGTGACTAACCACTTGAAATTGGTTGCTATTATCAAATTGTATCCTCTCTTTATTGTATTCAGCTAGAGCAATATATTTTCTCCTTGAGATCTTCTCAGGCTCCCCTTCATTGCTATCTAGTCTAGTCCTCTTCTCTTTTGGCTTATCTGCTTCTTGAGCCTTCTTTGTTGTAGCCCTTGTGCTTTCTCTTGTAGAGGGAACTATAGGTTGAGGTTTTGAAATATTCCTTAGTTTTCTAGAATCTAGTGTCTTAGCTTTCCTCTTCTTTTGCTTAGTTAATTCACTGGTTTCTTCTCCCTTGAGATATTCTTCTATTTTTGCTTCTTCTTCTTTGTCTTCTCCTTGACCTTGAGTGAAGGCTAGTGGTGCTTGAACATGTATATCTTCTTCTTCTTCATTTTCTCCACCAAATTTATGCTATAGCTTCTTGACAATTTTTTTCTTCTTCTTAATGACTGAGGTAGTCTTCAAATCCATATTTATCTTAGATCTAGCCATGTCATATTTCCCAAAGGTAGTAGCCTTAACATCTACATCTTTTGTAAGTAATTTTTTTATTTTTGCAAAGGCTTCATCAACATTGATTTCATAGCCTTAGCCACCTAACCCTTGGAACAATAGCTTGAACATATGTAAAATTAGTGTCAACTAGAAAGAAAAAATCATTGAAATGTTTCTCAACTAGTGAAAGTAGTATCCTCAGTCTCTTCTTCATTGATTGCTTGAAGTCTTCAAAATAGCTGGTCATAACTAACTCAAAATTATTTCCAAGTTGTTCAATAAACTCACCTATTTGTACTATAATAGATTTGTTTGTTTTCTAGGAAACTTTACCAAATGTGGGGACTGTATTCTATACATAAATGAACATACATTTAAGAATTGAACCAAATTTATGTTGTGCACTTTTGGCCTTCCTTATAGCTCCCAAGTTTTCTAAAAATTATGGCATCTACAACTCAACAAGGTCATAGGTATGATCTTTCTTAACTATCTTATAGCCCATGTCAGCAACAACACATGGTACACTATTGAGCCTCCTTTATTAGTAGAATTTATGTGCTATTATTCCCACTACAAATACAATTAGGGGATCTAAGATAGCATCAATTTTCATGCCTCTTTTCTTCCATATTGCCCTTGTATTCTTCTCAATGACCTCTTTAGATTCACTTCTCTAGTTTTAAGTCAGCCAAGTGTTGGATACCTAGTTACTCTATGTACAATTTTCTTGGTGATTTTCACTAGTCCATTATCTAACCATATAGAATTATCATGAATTTTAATCCATCAAGTCTTGAAAACATTTGGAAAATCTAGGGCATGGGTCAACCCTTTTCTCTCCATGATTTTGAATTCATCCTTCAATGCTCCATTTTCACATAATTTCCCATAGGTTTCCCTAATGTTCATGTCTCCTATGCTACCCACCTTTCATGTGTAGCAACATCTTATGTCTTGAATCATCAAAACTCAAGGTGGTATCATAGACAACACACTAGATGGATCTTACTTGTAAGCAATATCAAGAATGACTCTAAATTTTGGTTGTCTGTTCTCATTTCTTATCAATTGTACATTCAAAAATTATTTACCCCCTTCAGCCTTAGCAGATGAAGAACTAGATGCGATAATGTAAACTAGGGTTTGCAAAAATTCAAACTATTTAACTCGGGACACGATAAATACTTTTTCAAATCTATTGTGATGATGTTGAGTGACTATTGAATTTGGCTAGCAAATGTTGGAATGATCTCTTTTAGTTTACCTTTTACTCTTTGGGTTCTCCTTCAAATTTGAATGATGTCAAATGAGTAGAAATTGATCATATAGACCTTAAAACTTTATAATTAATGCTTAGTGCTTACACAACTGTAAGCTTAGCTTCAATAAAGATTTCAACTTACTCAGCAACCACTATGAGCTTGGTCAACACTATCACCTTTGATAGCTCAACATCAACTAAAATTTCACTCAAAAACCATAGTGAAACTTTTCATGCCCAACAATAACATGAAAATGTTGGAATATTCAAATGAGAAGAATGCTTCTGAGAGGGGGGTGAATCCGAAGTACTGCACTTTAACCATTAAAACTTTTAACTGAAAGTAAATTGCATGCATGTAAACATATCAAACAACCATGAAAAACAAACATGCATCACTACATAAAACTTGAGATTTTGGTGACCTAGAAACCCTCCAAGAATAAGAAGGTAAAACTGGGGTGGGGATGATACCCACAAAATTACTGTAGCAATAATAGTTTTGACCACTTTTGATGGTCTACCCTGTGAAAGGCCTACCCTGTTAAAGGCTTTACACTGTATCAATAATGACCTGGTTAAAGGATTTACAAACAATTTTCATTAAGTGTCACTTGTCAAAGGATTTAATCACCTCTCCAAAGGATCTACAACCTAGCTGTTAAGCTAACCTATCAACATAGGATTTCCTTTCTAATACAATTGTTAGAGAGCATTAGATATAATAAAACTGATAGCTTACAATCCTTGATTGCTGAATTTAGGCACTTGATTTTCTTTTTGTGATCTTGATTCTTTGAAATCTGATATCTATTCATATTCCTTGCTTTGTTATGATCAACTAAATATCTAATTGCTGCTCTTTTCCTCTAAGTCTTTTTACTCTTCACTTAGAACTCCACTATAGTTTTCCTATACACTCCTCCATCCATCTCAAATACAATGAGATTTCATCTTCCTTATAAAGACATTCGAAGACTTAGGGTTAGATGTGGATCTACAATCCATATTGAATCTTTATTTCTCACTCATTCCTTGCACTTTTATTATTGGTTGCATGCCTTCTCCATTTTTCTTATTAGCTATATGTATATTCCATAGGAAGTACAAAAGATTCAATCTTATCACTTAGATCCTTCGAGATTCATCATATGTCAGCCACAAAAATGGTTTACATATGAGTTTGTGCCTTTTCAAACTCATTTACACATTTTGTGTTACTCGGCACTTACTAATTCTTGATGCTCGACACATATAAGAAACTAGCTCACTCGGTTGCTATAGTGATTCTATCCTGCTTGGCATCATCTATGACTCAACACCTAAATATTACTCAGCACTTGTAGTCACTCAACACTTGTTCTTCACTCAGCACTTATAGATTTCTCAGCACTTAAAGATCATTCAACACCTGTTGGAATTCTGACTCGACATACATAGTGTACTCGGCTTCAATGTAGAAAGTGGTTAAGTGTGTTGGCACTCAAATGTCAAAACCATTCTGAGACTAACAATCTACCCCTTTGACATGAGTGCCAAAAAAACTTAACTAAGCATTATTTGTTTGACCTTATAGGTACATAATTCATTCTATTTAGCGTATGCACAAAATCTCAAAAACTTGTTCAAAAGTTTTGCAAGGAACAATATACCTCAAAATTCTTATAACTCCACCTGAGTTGATTGTGCCAAAATTCTTGTAACCAAAATTTTGATAAATCTGATACTCTTTAGCTATTATTGTACTCTATACCTTTGTTATACAATATATCTCCCTTTTTTAAATTTATCTACCCCTTTTAATATCTCCCCCCCCTGCCTTTTTTTTATCTCCCCCTTTTTTGACACAAATGTCAAAGCGTACTAGGGATTAAGACCATATTTTGCCAAAAATGTGCTATTTACCTCCATAATCATCTTGAGACCTGCATCCCAATTATGCAAAGAAATTTCCAATGACTTGTTCTAGATGGCAGTCTCTGCAGCAAGGTGAACAAGTCCATCTAAAGTAGAAAGATTAGGATCTTTCTTGAGAACAATTTTAGCATAGACCTATTCTTTATGGAGTACTTGCAAATGTGGGGTAATGGAGGATTGGAGCTATATCAGTTTGACCTTGATGGTGGCCTCTTCTGCTATCAACATAGCTACTTCTTTCTAGGTGTGAAGCATCTGATTAAAGTGCTTCTCACTTTGAGATGGATCTTTTGGTAGTTGCATGCTTGAAATCTTCAAATTCCTCTATAGGCTCATTATTCTTTGGCTTGTCTCTTATGTGAAGTATAAAAAGTCACACAACTTTTTTTATAATGAGAATATATTCTCAAGTACCTTTTTCACTTTGTCAAGCATCTTTGCCAATTCAACCTGGGAAAGTGCAATTTCACTAGATATTTTCTCATTTACTTTCCCTTGGAATTTCCTTTCAGACCATTCCATAAGTTTTACATTAGTTTCTTGGTCTTCATTTGTCACCTGGTCAACAATATCTGATAATTGTTTCATTATATGCTTTGTCTCATCTGGTGACTGCAAACTGAAGGCATCCATAAAGATGTCCTTAATCTCATGTAATGTTTGCTTTTCTTTATACTCCTTCTTGAGTATCTCTTGCCTCTTTCTTCTATTTAATTCTTCTTGCACCTTAGTGATTTGATCAATGCTTATTATTTTAAAGTCATAACTAGGTATGACTATCTCCTTATCTAATTCAGGGTCTCCATAGTAAAAGACCCTTGCAAATTTTGTAGTACTTGATCTTGGTGTTGACATTTGCAGTGGCATTGCATCATTACTTGGCTGTGTCGAAGGAGTTCCCGAGGTAGGAAAATTTATCAATGTTTGTATTGCCTCCTCCTCTTTAGGGGTTTTCTTTGCTTCCTTCTCCTTCTATCTACTATCTTGATCAATTATAAAATGTGAGGAAGTGTACCTTGTGTTTGTACTGTAGGATCAGATGTAACAGTTTGTCCTGCTTGTTCTATTTTTTTGTCTCTTGTTGCACTCGGCTTCTATACTATAGTGTCAACTATTCCTGATGAAACAACTGTTTGCATTTGAAGTTGACCACTAGTAACTTTCGAGATGATGGAAGGTGGTTCTTGTGGATTCACCTTATCTCTAACTGTGTCTTCTACTAACTTTTGTAATTCATCCACACTGACCAATACTAGATCTCTACATAAATTTTCTTGTTGTGTGGATTGGTCAAGGATTCTTTTGAGATCCTCTGTAGTTAAAGGATTGATGTTCTGAGCAGAAGTGTCAAGAACATCCTTTATAGTTATAGTGTCTGCAGGTGTGATGGGTACATGAGGAGGGCTAGAAGGTGGCAATTGTGTGTCTTGCACATTTTGGTCTTGCTGCTCCTACTCAGCTGTTGCCATTTCATCCTGTTCTTGTATCTCCTCCTCCTCACCTTTTTCTTTCTCCTCTCCATCTTTCTTTTCTTCTTTCTTCTTCTCTTCTTCTCCTTTTTCTGTATTCTTTACTTCTTTGTCCTCTTTCTCACTAGGCTCTTCATGTTCTATATTTTTTCCTTCAAGGGGATCTTCTTCTCCATCCTTAACAGTAGTCAAACCATATATCAACTTCCATATTTTTGCTGACTTACTGACAACATCTTCAATCTTGTTTTGTAAGATATCAAAGGTTCTATACTTTGGTGTGAAATTGCCACTATATTTCTTATTAGCCTTTGTTATTTGACCTCTTATTGGGTCAAGAATCACTTTTACTAAGGTAGATTCTCTTATCTCCTTTTTAATTTTTAGACAATAATGCCATTTGTTTTCAATTATCTCATATAATTCTCTAGGCATGGTGTTGTCTAGCTCTAGAGGTGAATACTTGAATTCAACCATTATGGCATATACTGATTCTTCTATTTTGTTTTGCTCTTCTTTTCTTAGCTTGTTTAAATGAATGCTTTTCAAATCAGTAAAATCTAAATTCTTAATATTTTCACAAATTTTATCTATGGCTGATTTGGGAGGATGACTTACCACTCTAAATTGGTTGATATCTTCTGACTTTGTTCTCTCCTCCTCATCAAAATCTAGTTGTGCTATATATTTTCTTCTTTTTCTTGGCACTTCACCAGTCTATTCAATAGCCTTCTTCTTCTCTTTGATTTTTTCCTTGGCCTTTTGTGAAGATGCCCTTGTGGTAGCCCTTGTGACTGGTATTTGTGGCTTGGCTTGAGTTGGCTTAGCACCCTTCTTTGTTTTGGGCTGGGCTGGAGGCTATACTATTGTCTTTCTTTTCTTTGGCTCAGCTTGGGTTGGTGCTTCCTCAGTTTCTTCTTCCTCAACACCTTCCTCCTTATCTTCACCTAGGCCTTGAGTCAATTCCATTTGGCCTTGCCCTTGTTCATCCTCCTCCTCCTCATCATCATCATCTTATTCTTCTGCTTTAGCCTCAATTCCTTCACCAAATTTCTTCTTAATTTTCTTCACCAATTTATCTTTCTTCTTCATTATGGAGGTAGTCTTTAACTCTATTACAAATTTGGATTTAACAACATCATATGTGCCAAAAGGCTTGGAAGACTTGTCTATTTCTTCTACAAGCAATACAGTGATTGTTGCTGATGCTTCATCCACATCTAGTTCATAACCAAATGGCCTTAGCCATCTCACCCTTGGAACTACTACTTGGATATAGGTGAAATCAATATCAACTAAGAAGCATATATTATTAATATGTCTTTCCACTAAGGAAACTAATATTCTTACCCTTTGCTTCATGGATTTCTTGAAATCCTCCAAATAGCTTGTCATATGGGCTTCAAAGTTGTCACCCATCTGATCAATAAAATCATTAATTTGTGTAATTATAGTTTTGTTAGGATTCCAATTTACCTTTGCTATAGAAGGAAACTCTTCCATTATATAGAAGAATATACACATAAGAATTGAACCAAATTTGCATTAAGCACCTTTTGTTCTCCTTATTGCTCCTAAGTTTTCATTTATCTGTTGCAGCAAAAGTTCTGACAGATCATATGTGTGATCTCTCTTTACCAATTTGTAGGCCACATCAATGGCTATGCATGGCATGCTGTTCAATCTACTAGATTGATAAAATTTGTGAGATATTATTCTCACAGCAAAATCTAGAAGAGGATCAGTGATAGTATCAATAGTCATACCTCTCTTATTCCATTTTTGCTCCTGTATTCTTTTCAATGATCTCTTTGGAATCACTATGCAGGGTCTTAGTCCAATCTAGGGTTGGAAAACTAGTAACCCTATATACTATCTTTTTTGTAATCTTTACTAGACCTTTTTCCAACCAAAAGCATCCATCATGAATTTTGCTTAAAATAATTCGTATCCATTCAGTTTTGAATTCTATAGGGTAAACTAGGGCATTGGTCAAACCCTTTCTCTCGACTATTTGGAATTCAACCTTCATAATCTTGTTCTCGCATAGTCTGTCATAGGCTTGGAATATTTCAAGATCACCTATGGCACCAATTTTGCATTTATAACACTTCCGTACATCCTGTACCATGACTACTTTGGATGGAACAATGGATAATGCACTAGCAGGGTCATTTCTGTAGGTGACTTTTGGAATTGGCCTAAATTCAGGTTGTTTTACCTCATTACTGACCAGCTAAACCTCATGGCCTTGTTTTCCCTTGGGGTTCTTAGAACTAGAAGCCATTATTCTAATCTAGGGTTTTATAAGATTAAAAAACTTTTAACACTTCATAGCTTGACACTCAATAAATACCTTTGATCAACGAATTTTATGTTGATTCATTGTTGAAATCTATGCAAATGGCTTCAGTGCAGTTCTTTGATCTCTCCTATGCTCTTCTTGTCTTTGCTCTGCATTTGAATGGTGAGAAATGATAAAAAATTGACCTTATATCCTTCAAAACATAGCATTAAATGCTTAGTGCTTGTACAACTGTAAACTTGGCATTTGAAGGTTTCAACATGACTCAGCATCAACCATCAACTCGGTCGCTATTAGCAACTTGGCATGCATTGGGGCTTTACTCGCCATCTAAGGATGACTCAACAATATTTGCAAGAACTTCAAATTTTGACTTGGCATCTTTGCTTATGCTGATTTCTTCTTTGGAATACTTCTTTGTCTTGGGATTGATGTATGATATAACTTTGTATATCAATCCCATACACCTTTCTCATGCTTAGTTTGATGAAGTGTGATCACTTGACCCATTGGGTGAAGTGATCCCTTCATTTGATGTGCTGCACTCATTTTTCTTCTTCCATGTCTTATTCATCTCTTCTCTTATGTGTTCAACACCTACCTTTGCCTTTCCTTTGTTGAACTCAGAACTTGGTGCCTTGGACCTTGTTGGGCAATTCCTACTGATATGACTACTCTTCAAGCAACTAAAACATGTGTTTTGGTTTAGCTATCTTTTATAGTTTCCCTTGAAATGTGTTCTTATGTAGTTATGGGGTATATGTCCATATTCTTGACAATAGTGATAGCTTTTCCTTGTATTGTAGTTCCAATTGTAATGATTTTCATTTCCTTTTATTTTTGTTGGATGATTTGATGTCCACATAGGTTTTGATCTGCATTCAAAGGCTCTATGTCCATACTTCTTGCAATTATGGCAATGTCCATCAAATCTTTGTGTCCTTGTAACTTTAGTCCTACAATATTGTGTCATATGTCCTTGCATGTTACACTTGTGAACAATAACCCTTGCTTTTGGGTGTGTTTCGCTAATTGATTCTTCTACTTTTGCACACATTAATAGTATGCCCATTTTTATTACAGTAATGATAAGTGGGTTTAGAATCCTTACCTTTGTCACTTTTTTGCTCAACACTCTTTGATGGTTCCCCAACTTTAGTGCTATTGTATCCAAGTCCTGATGTATCATGGGTTGATCTTGGGAATTTTAGCAACTATTCAAAGTACTTGATGGCTTCACTTGACTTGTTGAGATTCTCTGCTATCTCTTTTTCTCTATTCAATTCATTCTGTAGTTGTTCATTCTACATCCTCAAAGTAGAGATCTCAATATCTTTCATATTGAGTTCATGATGAAGGTTCATTTTCATATTGATTTCATGATGAAGGTTCATCAAATACAAAGTGTATCCATTTGCATGTTTGAGATCCTTGTTAATTCAATATATTTTTCCTCAAGTCTATTTGTAAAATTTATTTTGTCATTTTCCATCATGACTCTATCCTCAACCGCTCTTTTCTTTTGTTCAATAGTTTCACATAACATCATGGCTTGTGATTCACATTCCATCTTGAGAGATCTTATCTCTTCTACTTGAACTTTGTTTTTCTTCATTAGTTTTGCTATTGCTGCATCAAACTCTTTAGTATCTCCATTGGCAAACACTTGTGTGGTATCAATCTCCTTGTAGTTTATATCATTTTCAGCTATGGATATCTCCTTTCTTCTTTTCAAGGATTTTATTAATTCCTCTCTAGCTTCCTCTACCTTGTGTAGAGTGAGATGCACATCTATCACTTGGTTCTCAATGATCTTTCCAAGTTTGAAAAATTCCATTTGTAGATCTTTTCCTCCAAGTTGTTAGGCTTCTTTTTGAGAGAACTTGGCTCTGATACTAATTGTTTGAATATTCAAATGGGATGAATGCTTCTAAGAGGGGGGTGAATCAGAAGTATTGCACTTTAATCATTAAAACTTTTAACTGAAAGTAAATTGCATGCATGTAAACATATCAAACAACCATGAAAAAAAAACATGCATCACCACATAACACTTGAGATTTTGGTGACCTAGAAACCCTCTAGGAATAAGAAGGTAAAATTGGGGTGGGGATGATACCCACAAAATTACTGCAACAATAATAGTTTTGACCACTTCTAATGGTTTGCCCTATGAAAGGCCTACCCTGTTAAAGGCTTTACACTGTATCAATAGTGATATGGTTAAAGGATTTACAAAAAAATTTCATTAAGTGTCACCCTATTAAAGGATTTAATCACCTCTTCAAAGGATCTACAACCTAGCTATTAAGCTAAGCTATCAATATAGGATTTCCTTTCTAATACAATTGCTAGAGAGTATTAGATATAATATAGCTTACAGTCCTTGATTGCTAAATTTAGGTACTTGATCTGCTTTCTTTGACCTTGATTCTCTAAAATATGATATCTGTTCGTATTCCTTTCTTTGTTCTGATCAACAGAATATCTAATTGCTATTCTTTTTACTCTGAACTTTGAACTCCACTATAGTTTTCCTATACACTGCTCCATCCATCTCAAATATAATGAGATTTCATCTCCCTTATAAATACATTTGAAGACTTAGGGTTAGATGTGGATCTATGATCCATATTGAATCTTCATTTCCTGCCCATTCCTTGCACTTTTATTATTGGTTGCATGCCTTCTCCATTTTTCTTATTGGCTATATGTAGATTCCATAGAAAGTATAAAAGATTCAATCTTATCACTTAAAGCCTTTGAGATTCATCATTTTTCGGCCATAAAAATGGTTTACATATGAGTTTGTGCCTTTTCAAACTCATATACACATTCTGTGTTACTCAGAACTTACTAATTCTTGATGCTTGGCACATATAAGAAACTAGCTCACTCGGCTGCTATAGTGATTCTATCCTGCTCAACATCATCTATGATTTAGCACCTAAATATTACTTGGCACTTGTATCATGCTCGACACTTGTAGTCACTCGGCACTTAAAGATTTCTCTGCACTTGAAGATCATTTGACACCTATTGGAATTCTAACTCAACATACATAGTGTACTCGGCTTCAATGTAGAAAGTGGTTAAGTGTGTTGGCACTCAAATGTCAAAACCATTCTGAGACTAACAGAAAACTAACAAAACTTAAAGATTTTTTCTAGATTCTAAACAACATCTTGCATCTTTATTCATGCATATGTAATCTTTTTAAAATTAATTCCTTGGAATTGATGTATAATATATCTTTTAGATATCAGTCTCACATACCTCTTAATTACTTAATTGGTGGAGGTATGATCACCTGACCCATTGGGTAAAGTGACCCCATCTGAACTTGATGTACTATAATCTTCCTTTCTCTTCCATGTCTTGTTCATCTCATCTCTAACATTCTCAACATCTAATTTTCCTTTTCCTCTGTTGAACTTACTACTCGATGCCTTTGACCTTGTTGGAGAATTCTTTCTTATGTGATTAGTCTTCAAACAACTAAAACATGTGATTTGGCTCAACCATATTTTTTAGTCACTTCTAAAAAATTTTCTTATGAAATTTTGAGCAATATGTCCATACTCTTGACAATAGTGACAACTATACCTTGTATTATTATCCTAGTTATAAGAGTTTTCATTGTGCTTTACATTTTTCTATTTGTTTGATGACCATTTAGGCTTGGATATGCAGTCATATGCTCTATGCCCATACTTATGAAGTTATACTAGTATCCTTGAAATTTTTTTGTGCTTATGATCTTGGTTCTGCATTCATGTGCCTAATCTCCTTAATTGTTGCATTTATGGCAACGACCCATGAAATTCTACTTAGGATATTGATTTGCAATCTTTTTCTTAAAAAATTTAGTAGTATGACCTATCTTACCAAAATTATGACAAGTAGGTTTGGAGTTTTTGCCTTTGTTACTTCTTTCTTCACCACTTTTAGATGACTCTCCTTCTTTAGTACTAGTGTAACCCAATTCAGAAGTGTCACTTTTGGATCTAGGGGATCTAATTAGTTGTTCAAAGTACTTGATGGCTTCAATAGGTTTGTGGAAACTATCAAAAAACTCCTTTTATCTTTTTAGATCATTTCTCAGTTGTTCATTCTGCAACTTCAGTGTTGTGATCTTAATATCCATTTCATTTAGTTCATGATTTGCAATCATCATTTGACCCAAAGTTTCCAATTGCATGTTAGAAATCTTAGTTACCTCTGATGTTTTCTCTTCTAGTCTATTGATCAAAATATTTTTGTCATCTTCAATCATGACTTTGTCATCTTCAGCTTTCTTTTTCTGCTTTGTCACCTCACATAGTAATACTAATTAGACTTCTTGTTCTCTTTTGATATTTTTGACCTCTTCAATTAGGATTCCATTCTTTTCCATCAGATCTACAACTGCACCATCAATTCATTAGAGTTTCCATTTGCAAACAATTTAGTAGTGTTAATCTCTTCGTATTATGTGTCATTCTCTTCAATAACAATTTCTTTCCTTCTCTTCAATGATATCTTTAACTCGTTTCTTACTTCATTTAGCTGATGTAGGGCAAGTTGTATTTTAATCTTCTAGTTCTCAATAGTCTTTCCCAACTTGTAGATTTCCATCTCCAAGATCTTTCCTCAAAGCTACAAAGCTCTAAAATACAATACAAAAATAAACTCTAAGAGGGTGGAATCAACACTTAAAACTTTCAACCTCAAAACTATTCACCACATATCCATCTCATAATCTATGCATATAAATTGAAATTCCAAATTAAGGATATACATCCATAGAATGAAAGTAAAATATTCAACACATGTAAGACACAAGATATTTGGTTACCTAGAAACTTGCTGAGAAGGTAAAATTGGGGTGGGGATGACACCCAAAAATCTTCACTATTGTAGTGACAAAGTGTATCCAATGAAGGTTAAAATGTTTGATCATGAGACATGATCTACCTTGTGAAAGGTCTACCCTATTAAAGGATTACAAGATTGTTATCTCTTACCCTATTAAAGGATTTAAACACCTTGCTAAAAGTGTGCCTAGTAAAAGGACTTTAACTTCCAATGAAATAAGCACCTTATTAAAGGATTTACAATAGCCTATCAAGACTAATCTGTTAAAATATTTAACTGATTCACCTATTAAAATGTCTTAAAAATGATCGTTTGGTTAGCACTCTATTGCTTAATGTCAAATCACCTCTTTCCTAATGTATACTTGATCCTTTATGATTAGATGTAACTCCGATGTCCTCTAATTCCTTTCCTCTATTCTCCTTTAATTGATTCTACAATGTAACTCAAATCATAACACCTTAGTCACCACGAATGCTATTTTTGCACATGCAAACTCTCTTTAATTCTCCTTAAGAATTCATAAATTTTTTAGGGTTTGTCCTCCTTAAGAAACCTAGGTGACATAGGGTTAGGTATGAATCACTGGGTGATTCACCCATATTGCCACTTAAACCTTCCCTTTTTCTAATTGGATGCATGTAATGCATAGGGATTCACAATTAAGATTCATCCTTATCATCAAAGATCATAAAATAATCTTTAAGTTTTCCCAAAAATGGTTTACATAGAAGTTTGTGCCATTACAAACATCTATGTCAAAACTATGTAACTCAGCACTTGAAGTCCTTGATGCTCGATATCAAATACAACTTCAATGTTATAACTTAGCCTCTAAATGACTCAACATCTACTAATCACTTGACACTTAAATAGCTTGGCACATATCATCTACTCAGCACTAGAGTGACTTGACACTTACTAGTTACTCAGCTCACACTAAATATATGTCGCTCGACATATACTATCTGACAACTTATGCTTGACATGTATTACTTGTTTGGCATGTATTACTTGTTTGGCATGTATTACTTGTTTAGCATGAACTAAGTAAATGACTTATGTATATTGTCACTCATATATCAAAACCAATTTGAGATTAACATGGCCATGGATATAATCCCATACCATGAGCTTACATCCATGTACCTATTTCACCAAATAATCAAAGAAAGGCATTAGTTTTATTACAAGTGACTATCACTCATGAATTAAAAAGAAACATCTAGCTATCCCACTAGTGGAACCTATTATTTGTCCTACTCTATATCTTGAGATGGACATGTTAGTTCCTTACTTTGTATCTTGAGAGGGGCACTTTTTTTCCCATATCTATCCACCATCACCTGATTGATATTACATATAACTTTGTGACACACATTCCCTATTGTTTTGATTTGTTACATGAAAAAATCTTGGTTTTGACTATAAACTCAACTATTTCACATGAGGATTCTATCTTACATTCTAATCAATGTTACACACATTCAAATCTACTTATTAGGACATTCTTGCTATTAGGCAACCCTTAAACTAGCCATATGCACTCTCTAATACAACAACAATGTTACAGGATTATTTCATGCTATCTCATCCATCATATGTGCTATTAAAGTAGGTTTCCACACTACACAAATCAAATGTGCTATTACACTAATCAAATGCACTATTCCCTAACATGGATGTGCCACCATAATTACAAACACTACTACCAGCAACATATGCGCTAGTATATCTATTAGATGCGCTACAAAATGGAAAGGCGCTATTTGATTCATCATATGCGCTACCCAAATAAATGAATGCACTACTAGAGGCAAAAGTGCTAGGGAAAATTACATATGCACGAAAAAAAATAAACCCAACTTGTCATTGATCATCATTTTGGATCAGCAAACCCACACTATCACATATGCTATTCTACCAGGCATATGTGCTAAAACACATTTTGTATCTATTAAAAGACTTAGAAGTGCTACGCTATCATGCATATGCACTATAGTTTTTCACTATGCTCTATATGAAAACCCTAGGTTTCATATAAAAGTACTATTTCATGTTGCGGATGTGCTATCTTAAGTCATAGATGCGCTAAAACATTTTAAATGCACTAAAACATCAAACTTAAGA
Organism: Cupressus sempervirens; assembly: GCA_028749045.1. Taxonomy (NCBI): domain Eukaryota; kingdom Viridiplantae; phylum Streptophyta; class Pinopsida; order Cupressales; family Cupressaceae; genus Cupressus; species Cupressus sempervirens. Next base: position 994,363,720 of record CM053785.1, on the reverse strand, counting down.
ATTTATTGGGCATAATCACACCAAAACTAAAAATTCATGTAAAAATTCAAAAATTCAAAATTTTTGAGGATCTCGATGACTTACCAGGGCACCATATTCAGTTGGATGCTTGTATCTATGACCCCTCTCAAATCTATTCTCTTGCAATGGGACCATCATCTTTGTTGACTCAGAGCTCAAAGGAAGAAAGTGAAAGGGGAGTGTAAAAATGACTTTGGTAAAAGGTCCTTTGACCTATTTAACCCTCCCTTGGAGTAGTTTATGACATTTTAAAACACTATACATCCCAATTAATGCCTTTTGACCCATTTCCTCAACCTATGTATTATTCCATTTCCACTCAATCATGTACATTCAAACCAATCTACTATCAACTATTATCATCAACATTTTCAGAAATAAAATTGGAATCTCCCTATTTTGTACATCAATTTTTCCCAATTTAATTTTTGAGGAGGCAGTATACCCATATCAAGCTATGGTATCAAAAAAAAATTCAAATATAAAAGATGTTCTACCCCAACCAAATTTCAAAAAAATTTGGGGCATCTAAACAAGTTATCCTAAGCATCACAATATTAAATATTAATATCAGACATCGTATCAATTTCAAATCAGTGAAAACATCAACAATAAGATGTCAAAAACATTAATAAACTAGTCATCAAATCATCAAAAATTAGGAATTGTATCAAACTTGAACTAGCAAAACACCATTGATCAGATATTCAATCATCAAAATTTGGCTTAAAGTTAACAAATTAGGCTAGTCTTTGAACTAATATTCTTTTCATATTAGCTCAAAGAGGGGCATTTGTAGACACCCTAAAATTAGCAAGACCTAAAACAATGTAAATTTTAAAACAATATAAATTTTGATTAAACATAAAAGATTAAAGAAAAAATTAGATAAATGAGAAAAACAACAGACTTTCAAATCAATCACAACATCAAATCACTTAAGTGGTTAATTAATTAATCACCTATCAAATTCAAAAAGATCAAAATCACTTTTAAAGAGGAAAATCAATTCATAAAATCATAAAACAAAATAAAAAAAGAAAAAGGTAAAGACAAAAGTTGAAAGTAAATGCACATTTTAATAAATCAACAAAATCATTTATCCTCTCAAAAGTGAAATCCTCCTTTTTGGAATTTAAAAAAAAGTTGAAAAATCCCTATTATCCTCACAAGCCAAGTCTGTTGGATTGTTCCTCTTGGGTTCTTATGAGATATTTTCAATTTCAGCATTGCCCCTAGAAAAAGGTAAAATCTAGATCCTTACCCTAACCCCCTTCTAAAATCCTATAAATAGAAGGTAAAATCAAGAGCAAAGGGACCCAAGTTTGTAGGCATCCATACTATAGGCATTTAGAGCTATCATTTAGCATCATTATTGTTGAGAATTTAAGTCATTTTAGCATCATTTTGATATCTATTTATCTTTTCAAGAATTATTTAGTCTTATGCATGCACATATCATAGCATTTTGGTGTTATTATTATATTCATAAAATTTCCATTTCATATAGATCTCTTATAGACTTACCTAGATTTACATTAATAGCATACCCCCATTCTAGAACTGTCACTAAGATGCTGGTCTAAGAGAAATTTTAGTAGTTATAGTTAGGGAAACATGAGATGTTCACGTAGTCTTTATTTAATAGTAATTTTTTTGTTCTAGATTAGTTCATTATTATAATTACACTTTGCACTAAGGTCTCATGAATACATGATTCCACCATGTACAATAAAATGATTGTTTGCTCCAAAGTAAGATTTTTCAAGTCCCAATTTGGCATCTCAATGACTTCATCTCTACTAAAAAATATATTTGGAGAACTATCCTTTATTTATTTTCCTTTTCTAGGGCACAGAGTGTTGTTTCTTGACACTATTTTTGTAGGAGTAGGTGATGGGGTGTCACCACTCAGTTTTGTCTAAACTTCAATGCTAGAGACAACAATTTATAGCACTTGGCACTATATCTCATGATTTTTATCCTGTTTCATGGCTACCCTTACTATGAGTTCCAAAAACATTTGGTCCTTCTTAACCTTTTGTAGAAGTTTCTACACTATTTTGATTTATTGATTTATCTGCCTTTTCCTCTTTTCCTTAGCATCTGAGGCATTTTGATCCTCACCAACTAGTGTGTTAGGTGTGGTGGCATGAATGGGTGAAATTTTTCCTTAAGGGCTCAACACATCTAAGCTCTCTTCATCACTATGATTATCTTCTATGGTCATGGTCTCAATTGCTTTCTCCTATTCCATTCCTTTAGTGGATAGACTAAAAATGCTTTTCTGTAGTAACTCATTTTGTTGTAATACAACTTTTGTTTTATTCTAAAGAATCATAAAAATTCTAAACTTAGGAATAAATCAGTTCCTTGTACAAAAATGTTGACTTTTGATCTTTTGACAACTCAAGCTCTTATTTATTTCTCTACTTTAGATGTCTATTTCTACTTCCTCTCTAATCTATTGAAAAAATCAATCAGAATCTTCTTCTCCAATTTAGTAGGATCCAATTTATTATTTTCCATCATATCATTCATGGCCCCCTCTACTTTAGTTTTGCCTCCATTATTCAATGTATAATACCTCAAAAATCTAAAACTTGATAAGATTGTCAAGCTTTTAATAATTTCACATACCTCACAAATATTCTTTGGTCTATTTGTTGTGATGTGGAGCCTAATTAGACTCATAGGTTTATTTGGCATAATTTCTCCCTAGATTATTTCGATTGGGGTAGCACCCCCAAGATAAGGTCAACAGGAAATGCCCTTGTGGGGGTTTTTGGGGGTAGTGTCACTAAGCCAAAAATGACCTTATATTATAAAAGGCATTAGCTTCTATTTTCTATTGGATGAATTATTCTAGCCCTAATTTTCTAAATGAAAAATGCTTGTATAAAATGGCTTAGGGTTAGGTATTTCATAATGTATGGTGATATTTTTGCTTCCTACAACGATATTGAGTTGTAAGGGATTGCGTATTGTAATAACTAGATAATAATAATATTGGACTTGTTATTGGTAGACATAGCCTAGGGATTGGGTGAACCACATTAAATCTTTGTGTCTTGTGTTCTCTTCATTGTGATCTATTATTTTTTGATATTAGTTATACATGCATTTAATTGTTATTTCTATCTAAGGTTAATCCTAACAAGTGGTATCAGAGCTAGACAGTTGTCATTTTTTTAGCCAAACCATTATCATTTTTGTAGTGATCCTTTGTACAAAGGTCTCATGATTGAGTGGAAGTCTCATAGTAGAGTGGGAGCGATGGTAAACAAGGGTAAGCTAAAGGTGGAGAATTTTAATGAGAAGAACTTTTAGTTATGGAAGATACAAATAGAGGACTATCTTTATTAGAAGGATTTATGGAAGCCATTTGAAGGAAGAACAAAGAAATAGGGAACTATGATAGATGAGGACTACGAGATTTTAGATAGAAAGGCACTTGGAAGTATTTGATTATTGACAAGTAGGAGATAATTTCCACAGCAAGTCAAATTGTGATATTTCTATCAGGGATAATTATGTGATTTTGAGTTAAACTCATTTACCCATGTTTCATGAGTAGCAATTCAACATGAATCTATCTCTCATGAGAATAAATATAGATCCAATGAGTGATAAGTGTTCCATTTATTCTCATGAGAGATGGATTCATGTTGAATCACTACTCATGAAACATGGGTCAATGAGCTTGACCCAAAATCACACAATCAAATTCTGATAGCAATATCATAATTTGACTTGCTATGGAAATTATCTCCTACTTATCAATTGATGAGTTTAAGGGGCTTTCTAATGAATGGTTCATGAGGCACAACACTTGGTTAAGGTTTTGAAAATGAGGTTGCAAGCTTTGGGTTTAGCCATGGAGGAAGCTCCATAGTTAAGCGCACTCAGGCTGGAGTAGTACTGGGATGAGTGACCTCCTAAGAAGTCTCGATGCTTCACCCCCATGAACATCATCGAGATCTAATGAGTTCTAAGTGTTCCATTCATTCTCATAAGATATGGATTCATGTTGAATCACTACTAATGAAACATGGGTCAATGAGTTTGACTCAAAATCACATAGTTAAATCTTAATTGCAATATCACAATTTGACTTGCTATGGAAATTATCTCCTACTTATCAATTGATGAGATTAAGGGTCTTTCTAATGAATGGTTCATAAGGAACAACACTTGGTGAAGGTTTTGAAAATGGGGTTGCAAGCTTTGGGTTTAATCATGGAAGAAACTCTATAGTGATGCAGGAGCATCTAGATGTATAAGGGCAATCGTGTGTCAACCAAAAAAAATGTACTTAGAGTCAGTTTCTATTTCATGTGTTTTCATTTCTAGATACCCATTTGGGTCAAATAAAGGTTCCAACTCTCATAGTTCCACTATCAGTGTTCTAGGATAGAGTATTTGAACACCTTGGGATACGTGTAAATGCCAAAAAATAGGAGTATGTAATTAAGCCATCATTTTGGTGAACTAGAAGGTGTAAATTGGCCAGATGAATGTAATTTTAATTTAGAGCATTCTAGAAAAAGAATTAGGTCAAAAAGCCCCATGGTTTGAAAGTTATTGCAATTTTTTTTTTTTGAGACCTCCTAAGAATGCTTCAAAGTCAGGTTAGGGGCATTAAATGACCTCAAAAAGGGCCAAAAATGGGGAATGATCAAGCTGTCCATAGGGCTATAGAGTGCTTCAAGAGCTTTTCAAAAATGTAAATGGTTCGTCAATCGGAGCTACGGTTCAAAAGTTATGCCTCCCAAAAGTTTGGTTACCATTTCTGGATTCTTCTAGATTTGTGTCGACTTCTAACGCAGCTTCTGGAGCCTTCTATTTGGTCGGTGGATGCCAACTAGCACTTTTTAGAATGTACTCCTAATCCTTAACCCTTTGAGCTCTACTTAAGAACATTTCTGGCATTGTAAAATGCAGTTCGGAGTGGAGTTTGAGAGGAGGTACTAAAATGAGAAATTATCTCCAGATTTATGGTATTGTAAGCCCATAGGGCATGTTTTGAAGTCTATTTTCTCTGTACTAAATGTATTAGCTTATTTAAAAAGTTAATAAAATTTCCCTTTTCTATTGTGTCCATTCTGTGCTTAGGTTGTGTACCCATCATATAATTAAGTGCACTCAAGCTGGAGTAGTACTGGGATGGGTGACCTCCTAGGAAGTCCAGGTGCTTCACCCCTATGAGCATCACTTAGATCCAATAAGTGCTAAGTTTTCCATTTATTCTCATGAGAGATGAACTCATGTTGAATAAATACTCATGAAACATGGGTCAATGAGTTTGATTCAAAATCACACAGTTAAATCATGATATCAATATCACAATATTTGATTATGCTTGGCACCATCGGTGACATTTAACATTACAAAGAAAAGAAAATGAAAGAGTTAATGCAAACCCTAGAAAAACTATATAAAAGCCCTCTGATTCAAACAAGATATTTCTCATGAAGCATTTATTTAATATGAAGATGGCAAAAGTTGGATCTATTGTAGATTATTTAAATGAATTTTATACTATTAATATTTAGTTACCTTTTATGAATGTCAATTTTGATGAAAAAATTAAGGCTCTCTTAATGTTTTGTTCTTTGTCAAAAAGTTTGAATGGCTTGGTAATGACTATGAGTAATTATGTTTTTGGATCTAGTATCCTAAAATTTGATGATGTAATTGGTGTTATTCTAAGTGAGGAAACTCATGGGAAAACCTCAAGTGGGTCTACATCAGGAAGTGCTTTGAGTACACAAAGTAGAGGTTGAATGATTGAAAGAGGAAATAATTCTAGAAATCATGGGAAATCAAGTGGAAAGTCAAAGGAGAAGAGGTATCAATCCAGAAGGCCAAGAGATTTTTGGCATTGGGGTAAACCAAGGCATAAGAAGAAAGGTTTATGGACTTGAAAGAACAATGAAGGACATAAAACTAAAGGGAACAAGGAGGAAAATGTGGTAGGTAACAAATTTGAAGAGGATGCTTTGCTTCTTTCTTTAGAAAGTGTTGATGATTCATGGGCTTTAGATTTTAGTGCTTCATTTTATGCTACATCCATTAGAGGTTATTTAATTGATTATATCCAAGGGGATTTTGGGCTTGTTTATTTGGGGAATAATGAACCATGTAAGATTGTTGGAAAGGAAAAGGTTAAGGTTAAGTTGTAGAATGGGAATCATTGGCTACTACATGAGGTAAGACATGTTCCAAAGCTAAGTAGGAATTTAATTTCAACAAGAAAAATGAATGCTTGGGAACAATTGTTGTAGTTGAGTAGGGAGAACAAACAAATGCTATGGATTTTGATGTTGTGTTATGGAACCATAGACTTGGGCACATGAGTGAGAAAGGTATGACATTACTTCATTCAAAGAAAGTTTTACCAGGTCTAAAATGTGTTAATATGGACTTATGTAAAAGTTGTGTGTATGGAAAATGTTGGTAAACATACTGTTCTTTTTATTTAACCCTTGGGTGCCCAAATTTTATGAATAATATCTAGTTACAATAGTTGGAAAGTTGCTTCTAGGAAGAATAACTTTCCTTTGAATTATTAGGTACAACTCACTATTGCAAGTTTGCAATGAATTATGTTTGTTCTTAAATATAAAAAAGGGTATGTTCTTAACCCAAGAATAGGAGAGGTAAACTGAGCTAGACCTATATAGGATCTAACTCAGGAAAGAAAAGATTTTAGAAGATAAATTAAGTTTATGAACTGACACATCTTATGAACTCATAAGACTTAAAGATTCAATATTGATAACTAATCCAACAAGAAACTAAAAATGGAGGAAGAAAGATTAACTAGAAGGGAACATCTAAAGGATCTCTCTCGAACCTATGATGAAAATAATTATCATATTTAGTTTGTTGCCTCAAAATAAGGGATGATGCTCTATTTGTTCCTTGTTTTAATTTAGGTAAAAGAGAAAAAGTAAACAAATAATTAACAACTAAAAAAATGGGATAGAAAATAATTGATACAAAATACAATTCAATTCACTCTACAACATCAAGTATTTCACACTAAAATTTGTTGACCTTTTGTTAATCTTTCATTGCCATACATATAGGGTTTTGAGATGACCATTATAAAGGAAGTTTATTCAGTTCATCTCCTCAAAAATAATAAATAGCAAGGAGCCAGTTTGTCTATTACAATAATTACAACAAAATATGAAAGAGGCAGAAAATGAATTAGTTTACCTTCCTTCCCTTTTTTTCTTTTGTCCTATAGGCCTTAGCTACTACAATGATTAAGATTAGTTCTTCATGCATATGGAAATGTACATTTTAATATCTCAAGAGCCATTTAGAATGATCTCTAGCCAAATCCTTGACAATACTTAAATGATCTTGTATATCCTCCATGGCTACATGTACACAGCCACCAAGTCTCTGGAGTTCAAAAACTCTATTTTGATGACTAGAAGTTATATCTATTAAGCTATCTATAAAGTTGGAGAAGTTTGATTGCATGACATATATTCCAATTATTCCTTTTCCTTGACCACTAGTTTGTGAGTCTATATGCAAGCCTCTCAAGAGTTCATAATCTATGTCTTGATCTTTCTTTACTTTAGCTTTAGTTTCTTTGCATCCTTCTTTTTCTGCTCAGATCATTTCAAACTTGAATTGCATGCTCTGAATCCATTCAAATAAAGGCTCATCTCCTTTAGGTAGGATCTTTGCTTCTACAGCCTCCTTAGTCTTCATATGAATGATCATCTTTAGTAGAGAGACACAATCTTCACTCTTTGTTCTCTCCATGACCAAAGTGGTTCTGTTTGATGAAATATTGTCTTTCTTTGTTTCCAGCCTCAATATAGAATTACCAATTTTATCTATAATGGAGAGTCCCTCCAACTTGAGTTTCTCACTCCACTCTCTACTGATCTACCCAAAATGTTTGTCTTCTTGGATTTGGTAGATGAGTTCTTGAACGTCTGTAGCAGTAGGATCATTCGTAAAAGGCATCCCAGATATGCTTGCCAATGGGGTGACCAATTACCTGATGAATCCATTCAATTTTTGTATTTCTGCATTCATCTGGACCTTTGACAACTTAAGGATCTCCAACTATCCTTCAATCACCTCATTTGTTGACTTCCACAAGCCAACTTTGGTATCATGTTTGGCCTACCCAAGATCCAATGAATGTAGAGTAAAATCATCAGTAGACATATCCTTAATCCTTCCCTCCTTGGTAGGCTTTGCTATATCCATTTTTAGATGCCCTATTTTAGGGTCTTGTTCAAGAATAGACAAGGTCTTCTGCTTCTCTACCTTACTCAATGCTGACCCAGAAAGAATCACAAGAGATAAGGTATCCTTATTGGGCGAACCTTCATCTTTCCTCTTTCTCTTCCTATCTAGAGTATCTTGCAACCATGAATCTATGCTTATCAGTTTGGAGGCCATCCCAAGAGAATCTATGTTAAATATTTTCCTTTTGACCATAGTGATTTCTTTCTCGATCGAAGCGAAGAGATTCTTTTGGGCCTCTGAAATGAGCTTCCAAGAATCTTAGTATTTTTCTACCTCCAAAGTCTTCTTGGTTTCCTTGTCAGATTTAGTGGATTCATTATCACTACTTCCTCCATCTCCTAAATCTACTACCTCCACTTGAGGACTACTTGGCTGGAGAAGTGCAATACTTGCAGATGGAACTAGACTACTATGAGGTGAGGGGACTAGAGTAGCCACAATATCTTTAGGTTCTTTTTCTTTCTTCTTCTTAGCTTCTATTTGACTTCCAATCACTAGGAGGGAGCCATCATGACAATTTTTAGCTAAAGGAATATTTTTGTCAGGAGGTTGATCACCTCTACCTGATCGTTGAGCTAGTCCCTAAGTGATGTATATGTGAAAATGTTACCTCAGATCTTTCACCTACACTTCAACATGGTCATTAAATGTGAATTTACCCTAGAATAAACATGAATTCATTTATCCAAGAAATCTGACAATGTGACCTATTGCCTTCTAACTAGAAGGATTTTGCCTATTGTGCTCTCAGATTGAGATGCAAGAAACCAAACCTTTCTAGAATGAAGGATTTGATGCAAAATATGATTATGCAATTAATCTATATGAAAATTCAAGAATTAATCTAAGAAATAAAAGACATTAAGTTAAATGTATGCATTATTATTCTAAAATAACATTAAAGTATTTAAGCAAATATGAAAGCTAGAATGCATTATTATTTTGACATCAATTCAATACAATAAAATTCCAACTTGTATAATGAGGGATTAAGAGCCCCTTAAATATAATCTAGGAATTGATCAATGGTCATGATTAGTTTGGATGAATGGTTAAGATTAAAGAGAAGATTCAATTAAAATGGAAACTTCCTCATGCAAGTAAAGTTGACTATTTCAAAATCTGAGTGTGATGAGTAGTTAACTGAGCTTTTCATAAGTGTGAGAATAAGTTAACTAAATTGATTCCAATTCCAAGGATAGTTCACTCAGAGTTTCCATTTTTGGAACTGAAGAAAAGATTTTGACGATATTATTTCATTTAATAAAGTGAGATATGACCTCATAAATGCCCTTTCCATTTAATTGAATAATCTTATTCAATTAATTAAAGTGAGCATAAATATTAAATTAAATATTTTTAATTCCTTAGTACATTAGCCTTAGGATATAATTTAATTTAATTAAAGTACAAACACTTTAAATTAAATTATATCTTAATTAATAGGTTTAATGTAACTAATTCAAGTCAATACTTAGGAATTAAATAGGTAGCCTAATTAATGTAGATTTAGGGTTTTCTACATTTGACAATTAAGTCAAGTAGTGAAAATTAGAATAATAATTGCCTAGTAAAATAAGACTTTAGAATTTATCAAAATAGACCAGAATTGGTTAACATGGAAATGAGCCAATTTTGGGGTATTACATTTTTCCCCTCTTTTAATGAATGTGTGAGTAGCATGTTCAATTCAAAGAAAATAAGAAAGCATGATGTAAAGATCAAGAAATGAGATTTGTTTTGAAATTGATGACATAAAGACCAATTGATAAGCTTTTAAAGATTATCTCCAAAATAGAGCTAAACGTTAAGGGATCTAGGTAGAACACCTAGATACCTAAGTTGAATAAGCTTTTAAAGATCATCTCTAGAATGGAGCTTAATCTTAAGGGATCCAAATAGAACACCTAGATACCTAAATTGAATAAGCTTTTAAAGATCATCTCCAGAATGGAGCTTGATCTTAAGGGATCTAGGTATAACACCTAGATACCTAAATTGAATAAGCTTTTAAAGATCATCTCCAGAATGAAGCTTAATTTTAAGGGATCTAGGTAGAGCACCTAGATACCTGAATTGAATAAAATTTTAAAGATTATCTCTAGAATAGAGCTTAATCTTAAGGGATCTAGGTAGAACACCTAGATACCTAAATTGATAAGCTTTTAAAGATTATCTCTAGAATGAAGCTTAACCTTAAGGAATCCAGATTAAACACCTAGATACCTAAGTTGATAAGCTTTTAAAGATTATCTTCAAAATAAAGCTTAATCTTAAGGAATATAGAAAGAACACCTAGATACATAAGAATAAAAGATAATAAGATCCAATCATGAGCCGTAGAGTCATCCCTAGAATGAGGCTTGATCCTTAGGAGTTACAGTTTAAACTGTCCTGATACCTATCTAATGAACTCTAATAAAGAGTGATATAAGATGTGATCAATAGATGAAAAGATGATAGATGAGAAAGATGATAGATAAAAGGGACAAGATGCCCTGAGTGACGAGATGCCCCTAGTGATGAGGATATAAGATGGGAAAAAGATGTCCCAAGCAATGAAGATTCGGGTTGAGTTGAAATTCAGGTTGAATGATGTAATCATCCTACCCCCTTGGGAGAAAAATTGAAAGATGACACATAGGAAATATGATATAAAGTAGTGTATCAAGAGATATAGAAGAAATTTGAGATTGAAAAGTATATAGAAGAGATCATAACAATTAGAAGAAAATTTGGAGTCAATGAGGTGTAGAAGACCAAGTTTGATGTAAAGTTGACGAAATTTGACTATAGTTGAATTTTTCTAGATTGGTGATGAAATTTGAAGAAATTTTGAGGTGAAAAGATTCCAAGATTCACAAAGTGTCAGCAAAAATTGAACTACACATGCATTCGATCATGTCGGACCCAAAAATTTAAAATACATTTTTAGCTGTTTAGGTGTGTTAGATTTCAAATTTGATCCTGAAAATGGATTCAGAACAGTCAAATTAGCCAAGGGGTGATTTTTGCACAAATCAGAGCACTTTGAAAAATTAGGTCAAAACCTACATAAGGGCCCAAAGGGTCATTTTCAAATCATTTGTGCATTTTATCTTTAGTGGAGAAGAGAGCTTTGAGAGGAAGATGACAGTTCTAGTATGCACACACTATTTTGTGCACTCCCAATGACACAGCTAGCCAACAAACTATGAACCTCCAATGAGTAGTCAATAATCCCTCTTTGCATTTAATTTGGCATGCATTTCAATGTGTTTTTGTACATTTTTAGCATATTTTAAAATTAGGTCTGTTGGTTCTTGCGTGGGGGTTTCTTTCCTTGTGCAAAACCAATCTCTCTTTACATGAAGGTCCACTAGCTTGGTGTTTCTTCGCATGTGTCAGTGGAGGATCTTGCCTAGGAGATACCCACCTTTTGCATGAGATGTGTGGGGTTTTGGGTGCATCTCACCCATAGTCTTGTTGCTCCTCATTCGAGGACTTGCTTTCTCGCACGAGAAAATTCATTCTTTCTCTAAAATTTGGCGGGCTAGGCTTAATGAAAAGTTGTAGTTTTGATGTTTCATTAGAAATTTGTATTCATTCCATTTTTGTTTTGACTTGCCAAGCAAGTATTGATTGTTTGTGTTATGTTTTCTCATGTGTACAGGTTGTCTTTGATGACATCGAGTTTAGGTCACATTATCTACCTTATAGAGCTCTATTGTGAAGTCTTGATGATGTAGACATGGCCCATATTGATAGATTGGGTTTAGCATATTTATGCTAGATCTTAGAAGTACTAGTGAATCATGACCTTTTGATAGTATTGGTGGAGCATTTCCATTCGAAAATAAACACCTTTCATCTTTCATCGGGGGAGATGATGATTAGATCAAGGGACATCTCTTGAATGCAATGAATACCCTTCCATGGGCCAAGGTTAGTTTATTACATAGTGCCCCAAGCAGGGATGGGGGCATTGAGGGCCATCTTTTAGTGGGAGTTGGTGATAGGGTGAGCCATCATGTGGGATGAGCTCATCCATACATATGGGACTACTCATAGGTTGGCATTAGTTTTGGCCATATTCATTAGTTGCTTCTTGGTACTTGACAGAGGACAACACATATTAGAGTGTAGGTGGGGCATGATGTTACAAAGGATGGTTGACTCTCCTAAGAGGTTTGGATGGTGATAGTGCATGCTCATGCATATGTATCATGAGATGCATGAGATAGTGTATCACGAGAGGGGGAGCATGGCTGCCAGAGTTTATGTATTGCAGATTTGGGCTTGGGAGCACTTGCCAGTCACCTAACCTATTTTTGAGGATGCCTAAGAGCCCACAGAGCCATATATATGCAAGTACAGGGGGCAACTCACCTAGGCAGGTCTAGGTAAGATGAAGCATTGGAGGACACATCTTGATGATCTAGTCTTTGTCGTATGGTGGCCCTGGAGAAAGATTGAGGATTGGGAAGATTCTTCTTGGGAGCTGAGCTAGATTTTTTCTTCATAGCCATTGTTAGGCCAAGCCACCCACATTATCAAGATATTCTCCATCACACTGGTAGGTAACCCTAAGAAATTTCATAGGAGTATTGTTCCTATGCCTAGGTAGTGAGAGATCTAGATCAAGGGTGGTCTATGAGGTTAGATCCTGAGAGATTGATGATAGGTGTGCACAACCTAGTTGCATTATAGTGGGACTATCTCCCAAAGATATTAGATGTCGGGATGATGCTTGCATACCAAGCATATTTTATCAGTCACCTCTTTCCATGATTCATGGATCTAGTGGGGATGGTAGCACAGGGACCAAAATAGGCACTTGTACACGATAGAATCTAGTCTAGTAGCTAGTATAGTAGCCAATGTAGTAGCCACCATAAGGACTAGCCAAGCAAGTGAAACATCAGGTCCGATAGGTATAGATCCCCCCCAATAGATGGGGTTAGATCAAGGCATTGGAGGTAGTGGTGTAGAGAAGGGTTGGCAACAATGACAACACACATAGAAGTGGGTGTTGGCAAAGTAGCAAGCAGAGATGATAGATGAGGAGATGTAGGATCAGCCTACTAATGGGCTCCAAGATGCACCAAGGAGGATGAGAGAGCAAATATGACAAGCCTCTCAATAGTTGGGAGAGCTATAGATATAGGTGGTCATGTAGGACACATGTATAGTAGAGCGTGATCATGAGATCCAAAGGCTACGAGAGTAGGTGTAGGTAGTTGAGCAGAGGGTAGAGATGTTGTAGGACAAGTTAGACTATAGGCAGCCCAAGAAGCCTACCATTTGTATTATATTCCACAGTGGTTCTCGATGAGGTTTAGCAAGTGTCACATTTTTCTTAGTATGCTTGAGAGTCTGGGTGTGCACATTCACCAACTAGGCTAGATATGCCACCTCCTCCTCCTCCTTCTCTAGGAGATGAGGGTATTGGTCAGAGTTAGATCTGATATTTTGCCTCTGAGTTTCAATTTTGGCTATATATCGATTGGTGTGCCAAAACAATTTTGTTCCATTTTTTATTAACAGTGCTTGAGTAGCACCCATTTTTTGTACTGACACATTCTTTGATATATATATGAGATTTTGAGTTGAGCATCTTGTGTACGTGTCATTATCATTTTTTGCCTCTTAATTTGATATACATGAGATGTTTTATTGTTGTGATTATGAGATGCAAAGCTGATGTCATGTATGGACACATTTTTGGTTTGAGTTGTTCATGTAGATGAAATGAATTTATGGATTTATGAATGAAATGCATAGGTAAATGGACTTTCATCTCATGTAGTATTTCATGTTTTTGCTTGAAAGTGATAGGTATTTCATCGAGGAGCACAAGAGGACAAACCAAAGAACCAAACGCTTGTGCAGTCATAAAGAAAAATGATACTTTGAAGAGACTAGCTATCCCTCATCATAGAAGATGGAAGGAGATTTTGTAAACAAATCATATGCTGAACCAAGTAAATGTATGCAATGCAACCCTATATTTGATGCAACCTAAAACTAGATGCAACCCTAGGTCTAGTTACCAAGCTTCGACAATTTATCATTACTGAGCATATAGCAAAACCCTAGATGTCATACAATTCTCACTGACATTGCAATCATGAGAATGTGAATAGCACATCTATTCTAGTTTTGTTAGGTTGAAATGTAAGCATTCAAGGCACAAGAAGCCAAAATGACCAAAACATATTTCCCTTTTAATATAGCAAGTTAACATAAGCATTAGAGCATAAACACTAGGATGACCAGAATGTTTCTTACATGTAGACACACCAGATACATGGGAGATCCCTCTTATGCTAAGTAATTAGTAAGTATTCTATCTACAATGACCTTTGCATTCGTAACTGGAGAGAAAAGTGTGCTAGATATACTCGTAGTGATCCATATGTTTACTTAGTAGGATGAGTATCAGTACTTACTATAGCAGGAAGAGTTCACTCCAACAAGCAAGGAGAAGAACCAATGTTATTTAATGTTACCACATAAAAGGATTCAAGGTACACTCAACCATCCAATACAAGATGGAGGCTATTATAGTGGATACCCCTCTAATATGAATGTTTCAAATTATTGGAACTAAACCACAAATAGAAAGCAAAGAAAAGATCATGCCACTAGTCATTACTTCTCTATTCAAAATGACATCACTGAGTTGCTTGAGGAGACATGATGAAGGTGAAAGTGAAACACACAAAGAAAAATGCTCAACCTATCCAAACAAGTATATCATTTTGAGTTTAGTGTTTTAATGTTATAGGATTGATGTCAAGTGTCAATATCCAAAACATGGATGAAAGAACTCTCTTTAGTAGGGTGACGATTGCAGACAGATGCAATTAGAATGACTAGTGACTAAAGTCAAAGAGGAATCTTCAAAGTGAAGAATCTAAGTAGAGCTAAGCATCAATAGATAGACTTAGCTAGGATGACTGGTGACTAACGCTAGAGAGATGTTTCACGAAAGGAATCTCAAAAGGTGACAAGAAATAATAGGCAGATGCAACTAAAACAACTGGTGACTATCATGAAAGAGATTCTATGAGGAGAAACTCAAAATGAGTGACACTGATGATAGTAGGCAAATACAGTTACAACAACTGGTGACTATCACAAAAGAGATTCTATGACACTAAAGGGTGATGCCCTCAAGTTACAACAAGATTCAATCCATGGATACATGAGTAGAAAAGTAGGAAATCAACTGTACAAGGTGTTAGAAGATGCATTGCTAGATGAAGCATTGGGAACAAGAGGTTCATGTTTACCAAATTTTCACCTTCTTGGGAGGGCTTTCATATATATATATATATATATATATATATATATATTTCTACCATGATGCCTATTTCTAGGTTTTCACCAATGAAACTTTTCTTGTTTTTCAATTTTTAAATTTTTTTTAGGACATTTAAATATGTACAAAGAGCTTCTAAGATCAGATTAGCTATAAAACTGCTTCAGGTGGAGAGTGTTGACAGGCCTCTTGAGTACCTCTCCCTCAACTATAGAATGCTAGTAAGCACCAGATGCATACACTATAGTGATTATGTAAGGACCAAGTTAGTTTGGTTTAAACTTCCCTTTTTGGACCCTTTGTTGTTGATTCTTAGGAATCTCTCTTAGGATGAGATCACCTAGTTGGAAGTCACATGGCTTAACTTTCCTATTGTAGCTTCTAGACATTCGCTACTAATAAGCTTACAAATGATCACACACCACTTGTTGATGTTCATCTAGTAGAACTAGCTCTTGAAGCTGAGATATTCTATAATCTTCATTGGTAATGAGGCCTTTCATAGATATTCTCAAAGTAGGAATCTCAACCTCTATTGGAAGCACAACATCCACTCCATAAACCAAAGCAAAGGACATTGTTGAAATGACCATAGTGTGGTAGATGGAATCAACTACTTGGCTGGAGTGTGAATCAAATTTTCATAGAGCTGGCACTATTTGCAAGACTTGGCATAATTTATTGTCTCTTGCTCTATTTTAGGCCAATAGTAACTAACTCTAATGAATCTGCAAGCTAGTGTGAAGCCATTTGAGTGAGATCTGCAAATGCCCTTGTGAACATCAATTAATGTGCATATGGACTCTTCGGGTTCTAGACACCTAAGGAGTGTTCTATCAAGACCTCTCCTAAATAATTCATTAGCAATAATGACATACCATGAAGCATTACAGATAAGGTAACATTTTTCATCCTAGGTTAGATTATCTAGAATGGTTTGGTTATGGAGATTGGAGTAGATGTGATAGTAGTGAGATGAGTCTTGTCCTATAATAGAATAGATCATCCTAGAATTAGGAGTATTATAGGCAGGGTAGAGTAATGCTTCAACTAGGAACTCATGTCGAAGATCATGTTTAGGCATCTATAGCAAGGAGGCCAAAGTAGGCATAGCATTAGCTACTTTGTTATCTACTTAAGGAATTTGTTGGAAGGTGATGTGAGCAAAATACTTCTTCATGTCATCAATTACACATTAGCAAGGGATTAATTTCTTATCCTTTAACTGATACAAATCATTAACCTAGTTGATTATGAGCTAAGAGTCCCCAAAGATATCTAATGATCCACTCTCCATTCAGCTACAATTTTCATGCCATTAATCAGACTTGTATTCTGCAATGTTGTTCATACAAGGAAATAGAATCTTGTATGCTTTTTATGCTTTGGGTATCAAATATCTCTTTTCCATTATGAAGAGTAGTCCAACACCAGATCCCTATTATGTGAATAACCCATCAAAGAAAATCACCCATGTTTGATGTGTGAGTGTCAGAATTAACTCATAAGGGAAATAAATGTTCATCATGACAAGACTCTACATAGGTGCATCTGCTAGCTGATCTACAATTGCTTGTCCCTTAATAACCTTTCATTTGAAATTTTGAATGTCAAACTCACTGAGTATCATGACCCACTTACCTAGTCTTCTTGTGAGAGCCACCTTACTGAGCATGTACTTTAGTAGATCTATTTTAGCTACCAGCCACATAGTGTGGGAAAGCATGTAATGTCTCAACTTTTTGGAAGCAAAGACAACTACCAAGAAAGCTTTCTTAACGATGCTATAATTCATCTCATAAGAGATCAGCATGTGACTCAAATAATAGATAGCTTTCTCCTTGTTACTATTATCCTCTTGAGCTAATAGGATTCCCAGAGATGTCTCAATTACTAAGATGTACAATAATTGAAGGATTCCCATAGATAGGAGGCATCAAGATTGGTGGATTAGGAAGATATTGCTTTATTTGTGTCAATCTTAGCTTGCAATCCCGACTCCAGTTGAATTTCACACCCTTATGTAAAGTCTTTGTAAAAGGTTGTGATCTATCTGCCAACTGTGAGATGAACCTAAAAATAGATTGGAGTCTTCCTTGTAGACCTCTCATCTAGCTAATGTTATGAGGTCGAGGCAAATCCATAATTGATTGAACTTTTTTTGGATCCACATCGATTCCTTTCGCAGGCACAATGTATCCTAGTAGTTTCCCTAGTGTGATGCCAAATGCATATTACTTAGGATTGAGCTTGAGACTAAACTTTTCCATGTGATCTAGGATGGGTCCCAAATATTGCAGATGAGTATTGTGTTTTGCACTTTTGACCAATGTATCATCCATGTAGTCCTCCATGGTCTTATGCATCATATCATAGAAAATTATAGTGACTACTCTTTGATAGGTAGCGCCAACATTTTTAAAGCCGAATGACATTACATTACAATAGAAGGTTCCCTAGGCACACATAAAGGTAGTCTTTTCCTAATCTTTTGGCACAAATTTTTATTTCATTATAACCAGAAAATCCATGCATGAGTGAGTACATCTCATATCTTATTGTCATGTCCACTATCATATCAATGTTGGGAAGTGGAAAATCATCCTTATGACATGCTAAGTTGAGATCATAGAAGTCAGTATAAACCTTGATAGATTTATCATGCTTGGAGACTAGAATGATGTTGGATATCCATTTAACATAATTGATAGCACAGATGAAACTAGCTTTCAGAAGCTTCTCTAGTTCAACTTTAATGAGCAATGCAACATGAGGATGCATTTTTTGAAGTTTTTATTTAACTGGTACAATGCCTAATGCGATGGACAAATGATACATAATGAGATTAGGATCCAATCCTAGCATGTTAGAGTATGTCCAAGAAAAATTTATCTTCTTCTCTCGGACAATGAATTCATCCTTTTCTTTAAGAGATAATGATTGTGCTAGATATATCGTATGAGGGTGTTCTTTTATGCCTAGGTTGATTGGTTGTGTGAACTCTATCAACACTGATGTTCTTTGTTGAAAGTGACTTGGAAGTGTAACAAATATCTCATCCACAAGCACCTCAGAGAGGTTTTCAGCCTTGGATACATCTTTTGTTTTTACCTTTTTGGGTTTTAACACTACCACAATGTGGTTTTCACCATCAGACCTTCTATGTTTTTTCTTTTTAATTATATGAATAAGATATTTGATGTCAGCTTCAGTCATGTTGATTCTTTGTTCATTGGTGGAAGATGTTAAAAGTTTGATAGTGTTCAAGTAGCAGACAAGAGCATTTTCATTCTAGAATGTGGGGACTTCACTGGATGCATTAGGATTCTAGTCTATAAGCTTGGGATATGTAAGTGAAATAGTAGTGGTGGGTTCAATTGCATTCATGGTATAGTCATTAAATGCTTGGACCAAAAATTTGAGACCTAGAGCGGCTTTGTCCACAAGTGTGTTCAAATGCCTTTAAGTACTAATGTTAGCAACTGAAGACTCGAGGACACTAGTTGGATTAGACCCATCTAACCTAACCCTAGAAGTTTCACCCACTTTGAGTTGGTTTTCATAGACATGAACTTGGTCAATGTCTTTATCTGTAGTCACTTCTAAAAGGGAGTCAAACTCATATTCCTTAGAATTAGTGCTAGATGGCGAGAGGCTATAGAATTCCCCAATACTGATAAGGACATACTTGCCTTCATCATCTTGATTTTTACACAAGTACTCAACACATAATGCCTGACTAGACTCTCCCTTTTCTAAATCAGTACTATGTGGATTAGTATTATCCTTACAAGAATCACTAGTATCATCCATAGTGCTGACACGTAGCACAAAGTCATCTAGCTCAGCAAAGAATTTAGCAAGGTCATGAGGAATAGGATAAGGATAAGGATCCTCATTATTCAAATTATCTTCTTGAGTATCTGACTTAGCTTGTGACTCATTTTTGAATGAACCCTCACACTCTGGTATGAATTTTTTAGCCCCTAAATGGAAGGGAACCTTCTTAAAGCAGTAGACCAGATGTATCTCTATTTCTTCAAGCTATTGCTTTGATAGGATCAGCTAGATTGTTGTTATTGCACCCAATAGGACTAGTTCCCTAATAGTCAAAATGCTTCATGAGTCTAAGACTAGGGCCATATTTCATAGGATTGATCTCACAAGTTTGTTTTTTTAGGTCTACTGGAGTCTCTTCTTTCTAAAGCCATGTACCAACGGCTTTTTTTTTACTTCCATCCTCCAAGGGGACTATAGCCATGAAAAAAGTGCCATTATACCTTGTTTGAGGTGTCAACACAAATGGCTTCTTTGCCTCAGATGGTCTCTCATAATGATGAGGAGACTTAGGAGGATATGTTAATGACAATGTTGGTTTGATATGGTACCCACCCATGCTAGTTTCTTTTAGCTTGAATAACTACTCGGTTTTTTTAACTTTTTGTCATGATAATCAATAGATTCCCTATTAGTGGGGATAAAGTTCTTAGTAGCTTTGAGCATATTGTAGGTGTAGCTAGTACTAGCAAGAATAGTGACTTCAGAGCCATGAAATGAGAATTTGATACATTGATGGTATGTGGAGGGCACAATGTGCATCTCATGTATCCATGGCTCTCCTAGCAGAATGATATAAGCCAAGGGAATGTCGAGGACCTGACAAGTGACATCCCTTTCTATAAGACCAACACAAAGGGGCAAGACCGCAAGACCTAGAGACTTTCATTCAACTTTTTCATATGCTTTGATAGTGATCTTATGTTAGGGATCAATAGAGTTGTTAGAATAGTTTAATCATCTAAGTAGAGCAGTAGAGACAATGTTTAGCCCAACGCCATTATTGATGAGTACCCAATGAACATGTGTCTGATGTATCATGACCTCAATGTATAGAGGTTGATTATGTGGGTGACTCAATGAGTTATCATCCTCCTCAAAGAATGACATAAAGTAATGTGAGGTCAGGTGACCTACCATAGATTGAAATCACTCAAGATTAAGATCTTAAGGAAAATTTGCCTCAATGAGGGCTTCGTTCAAAATCTAACTATGAGCAAGCAATATCTTAAGCAACTCAAAGCTAGTGATTTGAGGATTAGTTTGTTTTAATTGATCGAGAACACTATAGCTAGTTGTTGCTGAATTTGTTGTGAGTTTTGCATCTTTGCTAGATGGACCAGCAAAATTTTTATCTTTATGTTGTTCAAGACTAGGAGTAGAAGGCATAGGACCTTTGAGCACCAACTTGGTGTGAGAGCATATAATAGTGTTGGTAGTGTTGTGAAGATGTGTTGTTCATTGCATTGGAAGTAGGGCCACTCAAGACAAATGGTGTCTTGGGTTTATTGCTATCTTGCTTTCCCTTAATGGTAATGATGTCATAGTACTCAAAATCCATAGGTTCAACCATGTTAATAAAATTATTGTCATTAGAGTATACATAGTTGACCTTGTTGTTAGGTTTTGGTTTTGAGCTCTCTCCTTTTACACATACTGGGAAGGTCTCTTTGAAAGCCTTGTGATCTAACTTCTTGTTATGTGCATCTACCACAATGTCACTATCATCGATCATGTCCTAGACTTTGTGATGCAAGTTTATGCAATTTCTATTTTTTTGTCCCTTATTTTGGTGGTACTCATAGAATGTGGTTTTGTTCCACCATGGTGGACATGGTTGTGAATCATAAGGACAAGAGTTGTCTGATGGTGAAATGAGCTTGTTTTGTAACAAGGTTTTCTAAACCACATCCAAAGGTTCAATCAGAGGTGTATACTCTCATTTAGGGCATGTAGCCCATGAGTTTCTTGGTTCATTCCCAAATGTCTTGTTGTTAGGAGGAGGTTTCTCAGCATTCTTGGTTGTATTGAGACCATCTGTGATATTAAATGCTGCCTTAGCAGGTTTAGGAGTGACATTGTCAACAACCCCATCATGTACAATTTCTCGATTCTTGTTGATGTACTTGAGTTTGTCCTTGTTAGAGGTGGATCCTTGTTTTGTGTCCTTCAAAAGGGTAAGTTCACCCTTCTTGACCATGAATTCCTCTATTTGGATAGCCTCTGTGACCATTTCTTTGAAGGTCTGTGGACCTTGAAGTTGGACTCTATACTCAAAATCAGGCAAGAGATTATCAGTGAAGATATAAAGCTTTTCTATTTCAAGAATATTGCATGAATACTTAGTGTAAAGTTGTCTCCACCTCTCAAGGAATGTGAGGAAAGGTTCCCTAACCTTTTGCTTAAGGTGACATAAATCTTTAATATTAATAGGGTGTTGAATGTTATGAGAATACTACTAGACAAACAAGTTGGCAATTTCATTAAACGTCTTGATACCAGGAGGCAAGTGTGAAAACCACTCCATAGCCTAACCACCTAGACTTCTGGGGAATAAACATATGAGATATGTCTAATTATGCATAAATTCTATAGACAAGGCACTAAATTCCCACAATTCATCTTGGGGATTAGTGGTTCCAAAGTATTTATCATTCTTAGGTAGCCCTACTCCTCTTGGAAAAGGAGGCATGTCTATGCTCCTGTCAAATGGAAATGGATGGAGAGCATCTAAGGTGTATGTTTTTGTAAGTTTTTCTTTAACCATATGAGCTAGTTGGTCTTGCATGATTTTTAGTTATTTTTGGAGTTTGGAAGTCTTAGTTTCCTCTTCAGGCATGATGATGGTTTCCACATTGAAATGATGAGGTAGCATAGCTCCCTCTTGGATAAGTTTGAGAAAGTACTTTTCTTTCTCTTCATTGAGTAGGATTTCCATGATCTTCTAAAAGTTTTTGTCTTTATGAGACTTTGCTATGTGTTTAGGAAGTATTTCCACCTCTTCATGTTCCTCATTAGTGTCATGGTCTTTCTCTTTGTCATTCCTAGGTTGATCTTGGTGTTTGTTGTGACTACCATGTTCAGGTTCATAATCAACCATTCTAGGAATGTGTTGAATTTTAGTATATTGTGATTGAAAAGGTCCTTTGAAAAGGAATTCAAAAGTTTTGTTTAGAGATGTGGGACCTTTTCTAGTCTCAAGATCCTCTTGATACAAGGGATTCCTAGTTTTTTGTAAGTTTAAGGAGAATGTTTTCTAGACTTAAGATAATTTGACAAGTGAACAAAATTGTGAAGATTCCTCACTGGATGAACTAGATGCAGATCATGTATAAAATGGAAGGTGACCTCTACCATGATTATGACCCCTAGCATGACCTCATCTATGTCGAAGGGGATAAAACATGTTTCCACTTCTTGTTGTGATAGTCATAGACAAGGACAAGAAGCAAAAACCAAGATAAGGATCACACTAAAACATAGTCTCAAAAAGCAATGGAAGAGTGTTGTGTACTAAGGTACAAATAGTTTGAGTTGAGGCTAGGACAACAAAAGATTATGAGTATTGTGAGACAAAGTATAACGAACACTAGAGGATGAGAATAAGACAATTGAGAGATGAGACTAGTTAAAGTATGGACCACGAGTATCAACTAAGAAAAATGCCACTATTTCAGATTGTTTACAGATAGAGAAGATGCAAACTGATGTAGGAAATAGACAAGACACAGAGTGCAAATTGCTTAAACAAGTTTATTTTCTAGTTTTGACTCAAGGTTTCACATGAAGATCCTCTAGCAGGCATGCGAGAAATTACACAGGCACATGAAAAATCTCAAAATAGCAATTTAAACTCGTACAAAGATATGCTATAGTTTGCGCAAAGAAATGCTAGGATTTGGAAAAATGTTATCAACAAGATCTTGCATGGAGATATGTAAGTACTCATGCAAGGATCTAAATAGAGCTACATGAAGAAGTAATAGGACAAAAGGAACTCATGCAAAATGTTGCAAGCTGTGTGCAAAAAATTAAGACTAGACTTACAATTGAACTAGATTTTGAAGAGGTTTTGACAATTTTAGACTATTCGAGATAGATTGTTGGTTCATTTGAAAAATATTAGATAGATTGCAATGTTGATTTTCAAGTTTTAAAGTAATGTTGGGTTCCAATTAAGACAAAGTGTTTTCAACAAGACACGAGAAGAAAGCAATAGTCAAATACAATCCAACTGAGGGAAAAGCAACTCAGAGGGACGAGGGAGTCTTGATCTTCAGCTTGTTTACACAAGTTTTGACATGTTTAAGACTTGATAACAAACACACTATATCACTAAAAACAAAAAAAAATTGTAGAGAAGGTAAAACCTTTGTCCCATAACTTATGTGCATGTGTGCACCTCACATAGCTGTTTCATCCCTTTGAGGGTGCCCATGTTTTTGGTGTATTCAAAGGGCTCAATAACATATATGCTAAATGAACACCCTTGTGGTAGGGGTCAAGCACATATACCACCTTCCAACACCCAATAGCATGCCTATTGTGAGTTCTATAGGAGAGATTCTTGCCCCTCCTTGCACAAAGATTATGCCTCCTTTCAGAGCTAAACCGAGTAGCCTCTAACTAAAGGTTTTTACTTGGCTTTTATTTGTATTAATCCTTGGTGGCTCTACAAGAAGAGTTGAGACAAGCAACCCACACCAGCATTTGAAAGTGCACAAACTTTCTTAGCAAGACTAGGGCCAGTGCCGACTAGTGCAACAAAGAGAGCCTCCCCTTGATATGTGATATCAAGAATGAAAGAGAGGAAATTAATATGGATTTGGAGTCTTTCCCTCAACAAATATTCTTTATTATAGTGAGTTAGAATCTCCAGCAAAAGGAGTGTGCTCACTTGGGTCATTCCTAGAGGTTGGATCACTTTGGCAAGCCCTCTAAAGGATTGGCTCAGACTGGTGGTTCGAACACAAGGGTAAAAGTTTCTAATTTCCCTCAAGGGGAAAGAGCATACACCTCTACCTTATTTTATCACCCAAACATGTAGAACACATTAATGATTGACTTAGCTTAATCAATCTAGACTCATCCTCTCTAAAGATTTTGATCCCCTAAAAGGAAACCATCATCTCATTATAGCAGAGGGTTTGTACTAGAGAACCACTATGTTGCTTGCCTCCCTCGGATGCTATCTTTTAGAGGCTTCTAGGTTTTTGATTCACCCTCAGTCATGACCTCCAAGTGGTGAAGAGCACAGTCCCCTATTCCTTTGTCTTGCACCCTATGAAGTTCACAAGCCCTAATTAGACTATGTTTAGAAAGCAAAAAAAAGGCACATTGTTTTAGTGGGTTTTAAAATTGATCTTCGATAATCATATATTTGACAACATCCTACAACGCATAGTTAGTTCATGTTTGGGAAAGTTTGTATAAAGGGATCTTCATAAAACATCTTGTAGACAACTTTTAGGCTACAAAAAACTAGAAAACTAAAATAATGATGCTTCAGAGAAGATACGTAAGTAAAAAGTGATAAACAACATATTGAAAAAGTGCATTTTAATTGTGCTATTTCAAGATTTGACATGAAATCTTGTGCAGGTCCACATGAAGTCTATCACTATTATGTGCAAGAAAATGAGGTGCCACACAAAAATCTATGCAATAGGACACCTTTTTGCATGAGAAAGTGGAGAGCAACATGCAAAACCCTCAAATCTTTGCACAAAAATGAGATTTTTTGCACAAAAATCTGGACGACTATATAGACAAGTATGGTAGAATGATGAAAATGTCAAAAAATTAGATAGATGAGGCCAGAAAAATTGTTTTTCTTTGCCCCACGGTGGGTGCTAGATATGTGAAAATGTGACCTTAGATCTTTTAGCTACACTTCAACATGGTCATTAAATGTGGATTTATCTTAGAATAAACATGGAGTCATTTATCCAAGAAGTCTGACAATGTGACCTATTGCCTTCTAACTAGAAGGATTTTTCCTATTGTGCTCTTAGATCCAGTAGGAAACCAGACCTTTCTAGAATGAAGGATTTGATGTAGAATATGATTATACAATTAATCTATATGAAAATGAAAGCATTAATCTAAGAAATAAAAGAAATTAAGCTAAATGTATGCATTCTTATTCTAAAATGACATTAAAGTATTTAAGCAAATATGAAAGCTAGAATGCATGATTACTTTGACAACAATTCAATACAATCAAATTCCAACATCTGTAATGAGGGATTGGGAGCCCCTTAAATAGAATCTAGGAATTGATCAACGATCATGATCAATTTGGATGAATAGTTAAGATTAAAGAGAAGATTCAGTTAAAATGGAAACTTCCTTATGCAAGTAAAGTTGACTATTTCAAAATCTAAGTGTGATGAGTAGTTAACTGAGATTTTCATAAGTGTGAGAATAAGTTAAATAAATTGATTCCAATTCCAAGCATAGTTCGCTCAGAGTTTCCATTTTTGGAACTGAAGAGAACATTTTGAAGATATTATTTAATTTAATAAAGTGAGAAATGGCCTTATAAATGCCTTTTCTATTTAATTGAATAATCTTATTCAATTAATTAAAGTGAGTATAAATATTAAATTAAATATTTTTAATTCCTTAGTACATTAGCCTTAGGATATAATTTAATTTAATTAAAATAAAAACACTTTAAATTAAATTAAATCTTAATCAATAGGTTTAATGTAACGAATTCGAGTCAATACTTAGGAATTAAATAGGTAGCTTCATTAATGTAGATTTAGGGTTTTCTACATTTGACAATTAAGTCAAGTAGCAAAAATCAGAATAAGAATTTCCTAGTAAAATAGGACTTTAGAATTGATCGAAATAGACCAGTATTGGTTAACATGGCAATGAGCCAATTTTGGGGTGTTATAAGTGATAGCCAAGGTCACACTGGATGTGCCTCCTTGAGAAGAAGAGGCCATGGAAACTACTATAGAAGCTTGAGAAAATGTACTTTTACTTTGACTCCTTCTGGCTATGGTCCATTCAACCCACTTCCTAGTCCTTTTAATAATCTAGGCCATCATGATCTCTAGCTCTTCTCCAGTATCTTCATAAGGTTTTGAGTTGATAGGAGTATTTCTTAGCTTTGTTAGATAGGTGTTACTATACATATTTTGTCCATCATCTTCTACTCCCTCAACATTGATATCAACTATATACATCTTCACTTGATCTACTATGAGTCTAGCAAAAGCACGATCATGACTCTAAAGCTCATCCTTGTAATTGGCCCAATGGTGTTCAATGGCAGTGATGTGTTTGATCACACTTCCAATCTACAACACCTCTGTTGCATATCCATTCAGACCAAACATAGGTCTTAAGACCTCATACATCTCTAATTTATATTTCAATTCAAACACCTTTAGCATTTTCTTTGCATCCGAATGAGACTCACAATTGAAAAATCCCATCTTTATAGGAAACTTGTACCCTTTCTTCTTCAAACTCCCACTCAACATGTTCACCTAGATTACCTACTGCATAATCTTGATCAACATGATCATATCACAAGGATATCATAACAGCTTAAATGGAAAGCCATCAAAAGCTACAAGACACAAATATGAAAAGAATGAGAACTAGATGAAATAACTCCCAAATTGGCTAATGGTTGCCATAGATTTAGGACTGAATCTCCTCTCTGGACATCCTTGAAGCTCCCTATTAATTCTCATGTTGAATGCATAATTAACTCTTATATACTTTGCATAACTATTTTCCAATTGTAAATATGGGTAGAATTCATAAGACTTCACATCATCAGGAAAATTTTCTACTCTTGGGAGGCCTAGCCATAACTGTAAAGAAGCTAACATGTAAATGAGGAAGGAGGACATATAGAATGCATTATAGAATTTTGCAGCACTAAGAGCATTGGATAGAATCTCACTTACCTCATGAGCCCAATCAATATATTTGGTATTATAACAGATGACTTGCATGAAAAAGAAATATTGCTCAAAAAATTTTAGAGCTTCAACCCCACCTTTTAATCTATGTAAGAAGAGCATGATGTTGACAATCTTAGGTTTGAGATTGGTCCCAAATAGTGTTTTACGAACCTTACTCTTGGTGCCCTATGGTTTCTAGAACCATGATTGCATGATTTCTTTTCTCCAAATCATCTTCTTCATGGAGAACTCAGAAATGGGTCCTCCAAATGTCAAATCTAAAAATTCTTCCCACTTTGGAACTTGGAGGAAATTCACTATAGTTTTCCTATCAATGGAAATCAATACTATGTCATCTGACAATTCAATCTATCTGGTGTCCGGGTTGTAATGGTTTATGCATTCATAGATTAATTTTGGGGCATAGACTACAATAGGAAAACCAACTACCTCAACAAGCCTACATCCTCAAAGCTTCTCAATAATGGGATGTATTAGCTCTAATCTCAACCTCTTTTGAAAATCTTGCATATCATAGAAACAAAGAGAAGTATCCATGAAATTATGCAGTGAAGACTTAATTCCATTCAACCCATCAAAGCTTACGAATCTAGTTGCCATTTCTATTTGAAAATGAATTTTGAATCCAAAGAAATGAAAAGAATAACAAATGCATAGATACTAGCTTTTTGAAAAAGTTGTAAAATTTTAGTAGAATAATAGTTCAAGAAATAGTGGTGGTTTTTATAACTGTTCATGTTTCTATCTATATGAGAACCTCAATTCATTCATTAATCTTCAGAATTTGTGCCACATGAATGAATTGAAGGGGAGATCAGTTGAGACAATAAATGCATGGTTTTAATAGATATCTAAGTGTCTTTTCACTATTCCATTCACCCAACAGAAACTTTCTATCTTCATCTTGAGACGTTTTCCACACAAATTGTGGGTCTAACCCATTTGCAAACTTGATTTTCTTTAAAATCTAGAAAATTATCTTCATGGGTTAAAAGCCCACCGAGGAGAATACAATTTCCATTTTTCTACCCAGGCTTCCCTTTTAATTTATCATTTGACTATTGTTTCCTTTGGGTTTGGAGATGTCCAAAAGGAGTGGAAAAATTCATTGGGGACCTACATTTTGTTTCCTTTCCTTCAAAATTTCCTTGTGTGAAAAACTTACTTCATGGGTTGGATACCCACTGAGGAGAAGTTAGTTTTGAGTTTTCTCCCTAGAATAATTCTAAGAGTTGTGATGAATCCTAAACATTCCCTAAGGTAGATAATCAGAAGAGGAACATTAATTTTCCATGGGGCACCCTATTATCTTCTTATTTTGATTCAACTGCATCATTTGGTGCTCTTCATAGGAAATCATCTTCATGGGTTGAAAAACCACCAAGGAGAAGATGAAGTCTAGATTTCCATAGTCTTTATTTTCATGAGAAAATTATAGACTACAAGTATATGAATCTCCATCAGATTAGGCACTAAGCTACCTCCACAATCCCTCCAAAAAAAGGAAAAAGAAAATCACCCAGCTATGAAATGCAGAGAGGGGGAAAATGAAAAATATGATGTAAACTCCTTGCACCTAAGAGGGCTTAGACCTAAACTTGAACATGCCTAGGAAATTACTAAGACACAATAAATCACTTTTACTACTTGGGTGGAGGATGAAAAGTGGGGCAACAAAAAACAAAAGAAAGTGAGTTTTGTGAAGAGTGGGAAGGAAAAGAAAAATGAGAAATTATAGTTTGTGCATACAGATGTATGAGGATTAGCTTAGGTATATTCCATTGGTGGCTATCATTATTATGTTACATTAATTGATGATGTAATTAGAAAAGTATAGATTTATTTTCTTAGACAAAAATCTAATGTATTTTAAAATTTTAAGAAATGGAAATGCTTGGTTGAAAGTGAGATTGGTAAGAGATTAAAATGTCTTAGATTTTATAATAGTGGTGAGTATTGTAGTCATGAATTTGAAGATTATTTCTCCACTAATGGTATTTATAGAAAAAAAACCTATTCTAAGGCCTCCTAAGGAAAATTGAGTGGCTGAATACATGAATATGATAATAATGGAACATGCAAGGAGGATGAGGTTGCATGTTGGGTTTCTCTTAAACATGTGGGAAAAGGTTGTCAATACTATTATATATTTGATTAATAGAGGTCCCTCTACTCCTTTGGGTTGTGGTATTCTAGAGGAAGCATGGAATGGTAAGAAGGTGTGTTATTCTTTTCTCAAAACCTTTGGTTGTGAAGCATTTGCACATATAGATTCTAAAAATAGAACTAAGCTGGAAGTTAAGTTAAAGAAATGTGTATTTTTTGGAAATGACATTGATGAATATGGTTATAGGCTTTGAGATTTTGAAAATTTTAAAATTATAAGAACTATGGATGTCATATTCAATGAAAAAGTTTTGTACAAATCTCTGTTGCAACAGCATGAGAAGAAAGAAAATGATTATGTAGTGCTAGATCATACTCCAAAAGATGATGTTCTAGCAGTTCCTCATTATCTACAACAACTACAACAACAAATACCACACACTCCTATGAAGCATATATGGTCAAAAAGGCTAAGTATACCTCTAGAAATATTCTCTCTTTTTTGAATTATATTTTACTTACTAATGCTAGTGAGCCTAAATGTTATGATGAAGTTGTGTAGGTGGATACAAAGATTCAGTGGGAGTTTGCAATGAAAGAAGAAATAGACTCTTCGTTAAAAAATAAGACATGACATTTGTGCAAGCTTCCTATAGGTAAAAGGACTTTACAAAATAAATGGGTTATAGTTTGAAGAAGAGGATAGACGTAAAAAAAAAATTTAAAGCTAGGTTAGTGGTAAAAGGATTTGCACAAACAAAGGCCATTGATTTTGATGAGATATTTTCTCTTGTTGTTAAAATGACTTTTATTCATATTGTTTTAAGTATTGTGGCTAATGAAGATTCAAATTTAGAGAAATTTGATGTTAAACAACATTTCTTCATGGTGATTTAGATGAAGAGATGTATATGGTACAACCACATGGATTTGAGGTCCAAAGTAAGAAGAATCTAGTGGGCAGATCGAATTTTTTTTTATATGGCTTGAAGCAAGCACCTCGAAAATGGTATCTAAAATTTGATAGTTTTATGAATGAACATGAATATAGTAAGTTTCATTTAGGTCATTGTGTTTATTTCAAGAGGTTGGATGATGAAATCTATATTATTTTATCTTATACATTGATCATATGCTTGTACATGGGTCTAACATGAATAATATTAAGGGGTTAAAGGAATAGTTACCACATTCATTTTCTATGAAGGATTTGGGGGAAGAAAAATAAATCTTTGGTATGAATATTTGGAGAGATAGGAAACATAGAAAATTGACCCTATCTTAGGTTAATTATATTGCGAAGGTGTTGCAACATTTCCTAATGGAGAATGCTAAAGCTATCAAACACCTTTACCTAGTCATTTGAAATTGACTAAGGATATGTGTCTAAAGACACAAGAAGAGGAGGCTAAGATGTTTAAGGTACCTTATTCTTTATTCATAGGAAGCTCTATGTATGATATGGTAAATGAGTTATCTAGATATTACACATGCAGTGGAGTCATTAGCAGGTATATGAGTCATCTAGGAATTGAGCATTGGAATGTAGTTAAATGGATCTCAGTTATTTGAGAGGAACATCTAGTAAGTGTTTATATTTTGGGGACTATACTACTAATTTACATGGCTATATTGACTTATATTTGGTAGGGGATATTAATACTAGGTATAGTACTATAGGTTACATATTTATTATTGGTGGGGTAACAGTGAGTTGGGTTTCTCAATAACAAAAGGTTCATGCTTTATCCACTACAAAGGTAGAGTATATTGTTGTTACTTAGGTAGAAAAGGAGATGATATGGCTTTAGTTCTTATTATCTTATTTCACCCTAGCCAAATTTGAATTCAAATATCTTGCCCACCCAATGGCCAGTTCCCAGATTCAATATAATTTAAATGTTGTGGAAATATTAAGAAATAAATGATCAAACCTTGTATCATTTAATATCTCCTAAAGTCCATTTGCCACCAGCTCACAACCTTCCCTGCCGTAAGATCTACCAAGATCTATAGTTGTCATTGCATTGTTTCAAAGAGCTGCAAGGTGGTTATTTACAATTACATAGCAAGCATTCACCATGTGGATGGTGGGTCCTTTTCCGTCAGCAAGCTGCAAGACATGAGTTTTGATCACCGTTAGATCTTCATAGATCCATAGCCGAGGCTTCCTCACATTATCAAGACGTGAGGGTTTTAATTATTGCAGGCATGCCTCCTAGTGACACCTATCACAAATGATATTATGGGCCCACCCTTCTTGTAGGGAGATAGGTGATGAGTTCTGACCATCAGATCTTCACAGATCCATGACCGAGGCTTCCCTGCATTATCAAGATGCAAAGAAGTTAAGAAATGCTAGCAAACACTTTGCCACTGCATGTCTCTATGGGGTCTATCTCTCCATGAGTCATCAGGCATTGCCACTTGGATGCTAGATGTTGTCAAGTGTGGTACAAGTTGCTGAGGTGGCATCAAGTGTCATGGGCCTAGTATATGAGCAAGCATAAAATATAAAAGATCTTCCCAATCGTTGATCTTGCGAAGATCAACGATCAAGGCTTTCCCATTTTATGGAGTTATGAGGAAGTTAAAAAATGTGGGAAAGCATCAGAGAGACATGTGTCTCAGTGACCTAGTGAGGTTATCAATGGTGCTAATAGTTAATGTGACTACCATGGTCAGGGCTTTGGGGTGGCATCGTTAATTTAAAAAGGCATGGTCAACTTGGGAGGACCCCATGAGGTGGCAAAAGGAAATAAACTCTTTGGTCCACGTGGCCTACCCTGCTCAAAGATTTTGGTTGACTTGCTGACCTTGCTAATTCATGAGATAGAAACAAAGGAAAACTAAGATTTTTGCATGAATCTAACCCTCATGATCGATTCCAACCACTTTTGAGTGAACGCAAAACAAGAGAAACACTCTATCACCCCTGATCCAATCTATCTACCTGGTCAGAAATATTTAATGGTGCCATTTCTATCTTCTTAGGGCCCTGTTTCCACAAAGATTAGATATCATTGCATTTGGATCTATACTCAGATCATATTTGCACCTGGATCTCCATGATTATTCTCTATAGGGCTTAATGGCAGTAGTTGCAGAGTAATGTCAGTTAGAGAATATCTTAGTTATGCCTGAACTATAAAGGCAATTTTTGTAAATTTTGTAAGGGTTGAAACTTCTTTGATTTCTCTGATATTGCTCTACAAATCTTTAGTGTAAATTTCCATTTGCCTCTAAACTCAATGACATCCTGCTTATCTCCTTCAGCCATTGGTGTGAAAGTGAAAGAATCCTTTTCCTCTCATCGATGTTCTGTAGAAATCTATGATCTACATGACTATATCTCTTTGACCTATGAATGATATCTAAGTGAATCTCTCTTTCCTTGTGTCATCCATTCTAGTTTTCTGATCTGCATGTGGTTGTTAGATTAAAACAAGTTTGAATGTGTATATCTTTTGGTGTCATAATGCATCAATAGTGCATGTATGGGTAGAGATTGGTTTGAACACTCTATTTTGGTGCATCATCTCCTTAGGTTAGAATAGGTAGATTTCTTTCCATGATCTCCTTCTCCCTTTTCTTCTCCAAGAATAGATAGGTGCACCCTAATAGTAAGAGGAAGCTAGCCTTCTCTGGAGATTCAACCTCACAGTTCAAGTCCCATAGCTTGGAAGTTGTTTCCATGTTTCACAAGGTTGTCCTTAGGTAAGACTTTGGACAAGGGTTTCTAGCACACCTGATGGGACTCATATTAGAAGATTTCAAGATTATAGAGTCTAGTATTTTGACTAAATCCTTTAGCTATTTGACATACTTGACAACTCTACACAAACTTCTTCACATCTTTGAGGCCAAAAATAATGTTCACTAATAATGGAAATGGTCTTTTCTCAACCAAAGTGTCCTGCCATCCCTCCACTATGTTTCTTATTGATCAATTTTTCCCTCATGGAACTCATTGGAATACACAATTGATTTCCCTTGAACAACATATCATCCTGAGTCATGTAATCTAGCCAACTGGTCCTATCTAGAGTAACATGTTCTTAGCAAGCCTTCGAAGCCTCTACAAAGTTAGGATCGCTAGGATATAGATTCTTGAGTTCATCAAACCCAACCACTTTAATGTGCACTTCTATTAGCAATAATTATCTCCTACTTAATGAATCTGCAAGCCTATTAGATCTTCCCCTTCTATGTTTCAATACAAATGTATAGCTTTGCATCAACTCTACCCATTTTAAATGTCTCTAATTCAATTTACCTTGGCTATTTAGGTACTACAATGCTTGATGATTAGTATACAAGAAAAATTCTTTTGGAAACAAATAATGCCTCCATTTCTTTAAGACCTAAACTATTGCATAGAATTCCTAATCATAAACAAAATACTTCTTATTTTCATCATTCAAATTTTCACTAAAATAGGCAGTAGGCTTACCCTCTTGGCTCAACACAATCCTAATAGCATTGCCACTAGCATCACAATCCACCTGAAACATTTTATTAAAATTAGGAAGTGCCAACATAGGTTGCTTTGTCACCTTCTTCTTCAGCAACTCAAAACTCCTTGCAGTGCCTTTAGTCCACTTGAACTCTTTTTTATCCCCCCTCATTATTTTAGTTAGGGGTGAACATATACTATTGAAATTCCTAATGAACTTCCTATAAAAAATAGCCAGATCATGGAATGACCTCATCTTGGTGGTAGACCCTAGAGTAGGCCATTCCAAGATGACCTATACCTTCTTTGGGTCCATTTTGAGATCTTTAGTTGATACAACTAAACCCAAATATACTAATTCCCTTTTGACAAAGCTACACTTCTTCAAGTTAATCAACAATTTCTCTTCCCTTAACCTTTCATGGACACTATGAATGTGCAATAAATGTTCATCCAAATATTTACTGAAAATAAAAATATCATCCAAATAGACAATAACAAATTTTCCAAAAAATTTCTTTAGTACCTCATTCATAAGCTGCATGAAGGTGCTTGGTACATTATTCAGTCCAAAGAGCATGAATTACTACTCATATAGACCCTCCTTGGTCTTGAATTAAATATTCCACTCATCTCCCTCTCATATCCATATCTAGTGATAGCCATTCTTGAGATCTATCTTTGTGAAGTATTGAGCTCCACTCAAGTAGTCCAATAGATCATACATCCTTGGCAAAGTAAATCGGTACTTGATGGTTATTTTATTTATAGTCTGAGAGTTTTTACACATTATCCACTCTCTATCCTTCTTTGATGCTAGCACTATAGGTATTGCACATGGACTTAGGCTCTCTCAAATTAAAACTTTCTTCAATAGCTCTTGAACTTGTCTATTTAGCTCCTTAGTCTTAGTAGGAGTCATCCTATGAGAAGCCTTGTTAGGAAAACTAGCTCTAGGGACTAAATCTATTTGATGACTAATTTTCCTTATTGGCAGCAACCCTTTTGGAACATTATCAGAGATGACATTTCCATACTCACTTAATAGACCTAAAAATTCAAGTGAAACTTCACTACTACTTTCCTCATCCTTTCTAGGAATTAAAGCATAAAAAATATGCTAATGTTTCATGCCATCCAAAAATTTTCTTCCATCAACAAGATATACCCTAGAACTAATACATACCTTTTTCACCCTCCTTTATCAAGGGCTTCAATTTGTGGCAAACTCCATACTTTTTCAAAGAGTAGGTATTTTCATGACCATGATATATAGCATCCCTATCAAACTACCATGGCCTTCCCAAAAATAAATGGTAGACATCCATTGGGATGATGTCATAGAGAGCCTCGTCATGATAACTCCCAATCTTGAACTTTACCAAACATTTTTCACTAACTAGGACCTTATAATCATACTACACCCAATCAATTTGATAGGGATGGGAGTGTTTCTCCCTCTTGAGCTTTAGCTTTGAGAGCATCTCCTCTGACACCAAGTTGTCACTACTCCCACCATCAACAATCACATCACAACATTTATAGTTGTACTTAGTACAAAAAAAACTCCTCCTTTATCTAGGTTTATTCTTACCGCTTAGAAATGCCCTTTCATTAACTAGAACCTCTCCTCTTTTGGCATCCTTTGAATGTGATGACTTTGCATCATCATTCACATGAGAAACCCTTGCTTAACCATCAACTCTCCTATATGTCCTTCCTTTTAACTAAGGGCATTCATAGGCATGATGAGCTTCTTCATTATTTATAAAAATAGCTACCATGGAATCCTCCTCTTCCTAAATCTTGTCCCCATCCTCTACCTCTTCCTCTCTAATCTCTAAAGTTTTGATCAAGAGAATAGTTGAAACCCTCGTTACTCTAGTACCCACATCTTTAGTTTTCTTCTAGTTCTCATTTCAGCCTCCAAATGATGTGCCACCACCCTTTCCTCCTTGACTATGCCCTTTTTTCCTTCCATCAAAGTCTTTGTTTAACTTCTCCTTAACTCATAGGGAAAACTAGTATACCTCTTCAATGCTAGTCATTCTAACCAAACTTATCTCCTCTTGAATGCTAGGTCTTAACCCATTAAGGTAATGAGCAACCTTCTCCTCGTTTGCTTCAGCATGCCCTACCCTAATACGGATTCAATAAAACTCTTTTTTGTATTCCTAGATAGGTTTTCCTGCTTGCTTTAACTCTTGCATCTTCTTGAACAAATCAAGCTCTTAATCAATAGGAATGAATTGCTTCTTTATTTTGTCCACCATGCAATCTCATCTTGTGATTTTCTCCTTTCATCTTCTATTTATTTCCATCTGAATCTCTTGCCACTAGATTTTGACATGGCCTTTCATTTTGGACTTCACAAACTTAACCCTATCAGGGTCTCTCATATCCTCATACTCAAAATATTCCTCTAGCTCATTGATCAAGTCAATCAACTCATCCGGGTTTAGATTTCCTAAGAACATGTTGATCTTAATTTTAGGTCTTCTTCCCATCTTTTCAATGACCCTAAAAAGATTCTCCTCCACCTGGTTTAGGACTTCTCCACCTCCCTCCCCTTCCTACACAATATTTCATTCTTCTTCATTTTCCTCCTCACTTTCGTTGCCTACAACTACATTCATCCCTCTACGAATCTCCTCTTGCAATGCTTGAACTTGTCTTTGGAGGGCTCTAACCTCAAGAGGAACAACTCCAGTCCTTCCACCATGCTCCCTTCATGGAGGCATCTTCTTACTATATAAAAACCCACAACCATACAATCCTAGTGCAAATTGCCTCACAGTTAGTGCTTTGTGTATATACTCAAAAAAACCCAATTTGATACCACTTGATGAGGGAACAACCCAAGACAAAATGAACAAAATAGGAATAGGGGAATATTATTCTCAGAAGTGATATGCTATTACATTTAGTACAATAAAAATAGACTCCATGACATGCCCTATGGGCTTAAAATGTTATCAAATTCTGGAGGAAAACCATTCTTATTGTACCTTCTTCCAAACTCCACCAAAAATTACATTTACAATGCCAAAAATGACCTTAAGTAGCCCAAATTAGGTTTAGGTTTAGGAATAAATTCTAGAATATTCCATTTGGAATCTTGACACAAGCAAAGTGTAAATAACTAGGGCCAAAGGCTCACCTAGCTATTCAAACCACCCTGCAAGAGTTAACACAATGGAAAAAAACACAAAGAAGAACAACCAAAGGAGGAAGAAGAGTGAAAATACTTTTATTGATTCATCAAAATATCTTCATACATGCCTAGCTATAAGGCCTTCTAGGTTATGACCAATTATAAATACATTCATGTTCAAATATCCAACTACAAATTCACACTTTTAGTTCTGCCCTCTAATCTTCTTCTCTAAAAACTTACCTAGCTCTAAGCCTAAACACTCTATATACACTTGCCAAAATGGCTTATAAATTATTCTAGAACATTACATAAGAGGAAGCCGACCCAAAAATGGTCTAGATGCATCCCAAGAGAATATCTTACCATAAATGTCACAAAAAAAAAAATCCCATGAGTTAGCTCATAGAAATCATGTCCAAATGCTGACACTTGGCATACACTAGCTAACTCAGTGAATGAATAGTCACTTGGCATACACTGGGTAACTCAGTGAATGAAGAGTCAGTTGGCATACACTGGGTAACTCAAATAATGAATAGTCACTTGGCATACACTGGGTAACTTGGTTAATGAAGAGTCACTTGGCATACACTGGGTAACTTGGTGAACGAAGAGTCACTTGGCATACACTGGGTAACTTGGTGAATGAGGAGTCACTTGGTGTACATTAGGTAACTTGGCAAATGAAGAGTCACTTGGCGTACACTAGGTAACTTGGTGAATGAATACTCACTTGATGTACACTGGCTAACTTGGTGAATGAAGAGTTACTTGGCATACACTGGGTAACTTGGTGAATGAAGAGTCACTTGGCATACACTGGAGCTACAGTAACTCAACATCAACATGCAAAATGAAAAAAATGAGCAAGATAGAAAGGCAACCTAGGATGCTCCTGCATCAAACAATTAGGGTTGAAAAGGAATGACTCTCTTGAATCATTGAGAGGTCACAAACTGAGTGGAATCCAACTCAGATTGAGAAATCCATGAAGCATCTTCAATAGGCCTATTCTTCCACTTTACCAAATATTCATAGTAATCTTTTCCTCTTGTGCTCCTTCCAACTCTTTGATCCAATATCTATTCAACTTCTTCAATCTGCTTCTTAAGATAATCTTTTAATACAACAACTTCATCATCTAACTCATGATACTTATACATATCAACAATATTGAATATAGGAGATATATCCATGTCATCAAGTAACTCAACTTCATAAGCATTAACTTCAAGATCTTACAAGGTCCAAATTTCTTCATCTTTAGCTTACTATATGTTCCAACTAGGAATCTTCCTTTCTTTAGATGAACCATCACCTCATCACCAACTTGAAAATCATGGTGTCTTCTTGACTGATTAGCATTCTCCTTATACTTTTGATTACTTTGTTCCAACCTCAACTAGCAACATCTCTCAAATCTAATATACCTCTAGGATGCATTCCAGTAACAATCTCAAAAGGTGTCTTCCCTATACTCCTTTTCACAGAATTATTATATGAAAATTCAGCTTGTGCCAATACCATCTCCCAATTACTTGGCTTATTCCCAACTAAACATTTCAGAAAAATTTCCAAAGGTTCTATTCACAACCTCTGTCTGTCCATCTGTTTGTGGATGGAATGTAGAACTAAACTTTAGCTTAGTACCCATCTTCTTCCACAACGTCTTCCAAAAATTTCCAACAAACTTACTGTCTCTGTCTAAAATAATACTTCTTGGTAATCCATGTAATCTCATAATCTCTTTAAAGAAAAGTTTAGCAACATGGTCAGCATCTGATGTGTTCTTACATGGTATGAAATGAGCCATCTAAAAAAATATTTCCACTACAACAAATATAGAATCATACCCCTTCACTATCTTAGGCAATCCAAGAACAAAATCCATACTGATGTTAGTCTGAGGTTTCTCAGGAATAGTAATAGGTGTATACAAACCAGTATTTTGACTCACTCCCTTTGGAGCTTGACAAACTCCATAGGTTTTTACAAATTTTTGAACATCTTTATACATTTGTGGCCAATAATACTTCTCTTTCAGCAAACTCAATGTCTTATCAATTCCAAAATGTCTAGCTAATCCACCACTATGCTTTTTCTTAATCAGATTCAACCTCACATGACTTCTAGGAATACACAACTGAATACCTTTGAATAACATACCTTCTTGAATGAAATATTCATCATACTTACTTATGTGATCTATTAGATTTGGTGCTCTACACTCTCTCCATGCCTTAGAAAAATTAAGATCAGCATCATACAATTCTTTCATTTCATCAAAACCAAGAACTTCAACCTTCATTTTAGTTAACAAAGAACATGTTCTACTCAATGCATTAGCAACTCTATTAGTAACTCCACTCTTATGCTTGATCACAAATATAAAACTCTGAAAGTACTCAACCAACTTCATATGTCTTTGATTCAATTTATTTTGACTTCCCAAGTATTGTAAAGCTTTATGATCAATATATAACACAAACTCTTTAGGAATCAAATAATGTCTCCACTTCCTCAAGGCTTGAACAATAGCATAAAACTCTTGATCATACATAGAATATTTTCTTTTAGCATCATTCAACTTTTCACTAAAGAAAGAAACAAGTTTATCTTCTTGACTTAATAAAGCTCCTATTATATTACCACTTGCATCACATTCCACTTGAAATACTTTGTTAAAATTATGCAAAGCCAATACAGGTAATTCAACAACTTTTTGTTTCAAAGTCTCAAAACTCTTATCAGCTCCATGTGTCCACTTGAATTCCTTTTTATCTCCTCACATTGTTTCAGTCATAGCATTACAAACAACACTGAAATTCTTTATAAACTTTCTATAAAAACTAGCCAAACCATGAAATGATCTTACCTCACCCACATTCTTAGGTGTAGGCCATTCAAAAATTGCTTTAACCTTATCAAGATCCATCTTCAATCCATTAGTTGAAATCAAAAATCCCAAATACACAATCTCCTCTTGCATAAAAGAACACTTTTTTAGATTAATCAACAACTTTTCCTCTTTCAATTTTTGCAATACTTGTCTAATATGATCAAGATGTTCTTCCTTAGTCTTGCTGAATATCAAAATATCATCCAAATAAACAATCACAAACTTACCCAAAAATCAGTTCAAAACTTCATTCATCAACCTCATGAAAGTACTAGGTGCATTAGTCAAACCAAAAGGCATAACCAACCATTCATACAAAACCATTTTTTTTCTTGAAAAAAATCTTCCATTCATCACCTTCTCTAATTTTCATCTGATGATAGCCACTCTTCAAATCAATCTTGGTAAAATACTTTTCTCCACTCAAAAAATCCATTATGTCATCCATCCTTGGCATAGGAAACCTATATTTCACTGTGATTTTGTTAATAACTCTAGAATCAATACACATTCTCCATTCTCCATTCTTTTTAGGTGCTAATATAGTAGGTACATCACATGGACTCAAGCTTTCTCTGATCAAATCTTTTTGTAACAACTCATGTACTTGTCTATTGAGTTCTTCATTCTTTGCAAGTGTTAATCTATATGGTGCTTTGTTTGGCAAACTAGCTCTAGGGATTAGATCCATACAATGACTTATATTTCTTACTATAGGTAAACCATCAAGAATATCATCAACAATAATTTCTTTATACTCATTCAACAATTTGATAATTTCTACTGGCACTCAGCTACCATTATTTGTTGTCACTTGGTCATTACTAGCTTTTGCTGCTCAGTCATTACTACCAATACTCGGTCCTCTAGGAACTATGGCAAAACAAACTTGATTCTTTTTCATTTCCTTTTCAAATTGTTTCCCATTAACCATTCAAATTTTTATAGCAGTACAATTAACCTCATCTAGACTTTCAATCAAAGGTAGCAATGTTTGTTTCTTCCCATTTACCCAAAGAGTATATTGATTCAATCTTCCATCATGTACAACATATCTATCATATTGCCAAGGTCTACCCAAAAAAATATGACAACAATCCATGGGCATAATATCACACAAAACTTCATCAAAGTAATGTCCAATTTTGAACTTCATAAGGCATTTCTCACTTACCAATATCATATGCTCATCTTTGATCTATGAAACATGATAAGGTTTGGGATGTTTCAGCCTTTGCAACTGCAACTTGGTAACTAGTTGTTCTGATGCCAAATTTGTAGAACTTTGACTATCAATAATCACCTTGCAACATTTTTGAACAATCTTACATTTGGTCTTCAAAAGACTTCTCCTTAAAAAAGGTTCCCCATCACTTCCCTTATTACATAAGGTTCTTTTCACCATTAGATTTTCTCTAGCCTCAGGTCCATTTGGTGAATCACAACATTTTTGTTACCTTGCATAATTTTAGAGGATCTACATTCAAAAAATCTATGTCCCTCTTTACCAAATCTAAAAAAATTACCATGAAACCTACTTCTAGAATAGGAATTACCTCTTCCTCAGTAAGAATTAGTGCCTTCTTAGTAAGAATTACCACTTTTCCATTTGGTCTTTCCTTTTTCATCATTATTCCATTCAGATTTGCCTTTATCCTACATACAACTATTAGATCTGCTACTTTGTCCATAAGATCTACCTCTGCCTCTCTGGAATCTACCACCTCGACCTCTTTGTCTTTATTCATGCTTCTTTGTCAAAGATCTCCTCTGCTTTCAAGGCATATTGATATGCTTCTTCTACACTTTTCAACTTCACAAAACTTATTTCATCATGAATTCTAGATATCAATCCATTAATGTAGGTTGCGATTTTCTCAACATCATCATCCACATGTCTAGATCTGATGTCCAATCTATAGAATTCCTCACTATTTCCTTCACAATCATGTCCCTTTGTTTCAAATTTTTCATCTTTCTCAACAAGCTAACTTGGTAATCAACATGAAGGAATTTATTCTTTACCTTTTTCACCATCTTTGGCCAAGTTCTGATCTTCTCCTTTCCTCTCCTTTGTTTATCGATTTGCAAGTGTTCCCACCATAGTGATGCATGACTTTTCAACTTGGTGATTACAATCATCACCTTTCTATTATTGAGAGTGTTTTCATACTCAAAGAACTTCTCCATATCAGAGATCCAATCCAACACAACATTGGGATCCAACTTTCCATCATAATGAACAACTTCTATAGTAGGCTTTGAATTTTCCCTAGACAACAGTTGCAACAATCTTTCCTCATCTTGATCTTCTTCAAGTTTTGGATTATGGTTTGGTGCTATTGTTTCATCATCAC
This sequence comes from Cupressus sempervirens, assembly GCA_028749045.1. Classification (NCBI taxonomy): domain Eukaryota; kingdom Viridiplantae; phylum Streptophyta; class Pinopsida; order Cupressales; family Cupressaceae; genus Cupressus; species Cupressus sempervirens. The sequence goes on along the minus strand of CM053785.1, from coordinate 994,321,337 downwards.
TTACATCATCAAGATGTGCTCCTCTCCTCTGGGCTATCTCCACAACATCTAATCTATCTGCAATTTGTCTCAACTGATCAAATATAGCATTATCAACATTGTTTCCTCTACCATGAACCATCTTTACAAATCAAGCTGCTGCAAGATTGTAACCCTTTGCAAGTTATAGGTCAAATCCACAGATCTACCACCTTACAACCAAATCCAAATCAGGGTTTTACATGATCCAATCTCCACAATGATGAACCTTAAGCTCTGATGCCAACTGACACAAGAAAAGTGTGAATAACTAGGGCCAAAGGCTCACCCAGCTATCTAAACCACCCTTCAAGAGTTAACACAATGGAAGCAAACACAAAGAACAAAAACCAAAAAAGGAAGAAGAGTGAAAATACTTTTATTGATTCATCAAAATATCTTCATACATGCCCAGCTATAAGGCCTTTTGGGTTACAATCAATTAGAAATATATTCAAGTTCAAATATCTAACTATAAATTCGCACTTTCAGTTCTACCCTCTAATCTTCTTCCCAAAAACTTACCTAACTCTAATCTTAAACACTCTATATATACTTGCCAAAATAGCTTATAGATGATTCTAGAACATTAAATAAGAGGAAGGCTTACCCAACAATGGTCTAGACACATCCCAAGAAAATATCTTAACATAAATATTGTGAACAAAATAAATCCCATGAGTCAGCTCGCAAAAAGCACATCCAAATGCTGACACTCGACACACATTGGGTAACTCAATGAATGAATAGTCACTTGGTATACACTAGGTAACTCAACAAATGAAGAGTCACTTGGCATACATTGGATAACTCGATGAATGAAGAGTCACTTGGTGTACACTGGGTAACTCAGTTAATGAAGAGTCACTTGGCGTACACTAGGTAATCACTTTATGTACACTGGATAACTTGATGAATGAAGAGTCACTTGGCAACACTAGGTAACTTGGCAAATGAAGAGTCACTTGGCATACACTAGATAACTTGGTGAATGAAGAGTCAATTAGTGTACACTAGGTAACTTGGTGAATCAAGAGTCACTTGGTGTACACTGGCTAACTTGGTGAATGAAGAGTTACTTGGCGTACACTGGATAACTTACCAAATGAAGAATCACTTGGCATGCACTAGAACTATAGTGACTCAAAATCAACATGCAGAATGAAAAAAATGAGTAGGATAATAAGGCAACCTAGGAAATGCTGACACTCAACATACACTAGGTAACTCGGCAAATGAATAGTCACTTGACATACACTAGGTAACTTGGTGAATGAAGAGTCATTATGCATACACTGGGTAACTTGGCAAATGAAGAGTCACTTGGCGTACATTGGAGCTATAGTAACTCGGCATCAACATGAAAAATGAAAAAAATGAGTAGGATAACAAGGAAAACCAAGATGCTCCTACATCAAATCCACCTCCAAAATAGAAGATTGTAGAAAACATGTTAGAAGTAGATGTAAAATTAGAAGAATACAAAAATGGTAGTTCAACTTTTGGGAGTCATAACTTTTGATCTATGACTCTAATTGAGAAACTATTTAATCTTCAAAAATCTCTCCCAGTGCTCTATAGTTTTATGGACCAACTTTTCTTGTAACCCATTTTTTAGGCCCGTACAAGGACATTTAGTTCCTTGAATCTAACTTTGAAGTGCTCTAAGGGGGTCTCCAAGCAACTTAAAAATTCAATAACTTTCAAACCATAAAGCCTTTTGACCTAATTCTTTTTCTAGAGTGCTTTAAATTATAGGTATAATCATCCCTTAGAGTTACACCCTCTAACTCATCATAATTATGGCTCAATTACAAAATAACCCTTTTCCTACATTGTAGCATATCCCAAGGTTCTCAAAAACACTAACCCAGAAAACCAATAGTGAACTATGAGAATTGGATTCTCTATTTGACCCAAATGAGTAGCTAGAAATAAAAGCACATTAAATAGAAACTAAAACTAGGCATATTTTTGGGTGATACAAAATTTTCTTTACACCACCGGATGCTCCTACATCAATAAGGGTTTTCAAGGACAGTGTCCCTGAAGCCAAAAATGACCTTTTGGATTCTTTTTTCTATTGGATGAATTATTCTAGCCCTAATTTTGTAAGGAAAAAAACTTGTACAAAATCTCTTAGAGTTAGGTATTTCATAATGTATGGTTATATTATAGCTTCTTGTGGTGGTATTGAGTTATAAGGGACTGTGGATTATAATCACTAAATAATAATAGTATTGGACTTGTTGTTGGTGGATGTAGCCTAGGGATTGGGTGAACCACGTTAAATATTTGTGTCTTGTGTTCTCTTTTGTGTGATTTCTTATTTTCTAATATTGGTTATATTTGCATGTAACTATTATTTATGCCTGAGGTTAATCCTAGCACTATTAAGTACTGTGCCTTAGTGAAATTTTAGTTCATCTAATTCAATACTCTCTGCATCATCATCTTCATCTACTTTCTTCTTTACCAACCATCTTCTCTTTTCTTGGTTCACAATGGCTTGAGTTTTCTTCTTTTTATTTCTAGAGTTGCTTGGTCTAGTAATCTTCGCTACCCCTTCTTTTGTTGATAGCTTGACACTAGTTGTTGTCACCCTAGTTTTTGGTTTATTTAGTGCAAGAGGAGAAAGAGGTGCTACTTCTCACTTCTTTGCATCTCTTTTGTCTTAGGCTTTGTGATTTTCACTGTCTTAGCCTTCTTTGTTAGTGGACTAGCCATTACTAGGGCTTTTCCCTTTCTATCTTCTTCTTCTTCCTCTTCCTCATCACCATTGTCTTTTTTATCTTCACCAAGACCTTGTGTAATCTTCAAAGGTTCCTTGCCTTTTCTAAAAGTGCCTAGTTTCTACTCTAGGTCTTCAATCATTTTCTTTCTTTTTTTTTCATTGGAAGTTATTTTGATATCCACTATAATTCTTGCCTTAGCTTCTTGATACTTTCCAAAGGGTTTTTCTTCTACATCAATCTCTTCCTTAAGTAGTGCATTAATATTTGCACTCACATTATCACTATCAATTTTATAATCAAATGAGTTGAGTCATTCTTTCATAGGCTTCACTGCATATACAAATGTGTTATATGTAACTACTAGAAAGCATACACCATTATAGTATTTCATCACTAGATCTTCTAGAATCATCATCCCTTTCTTCATTCTTTGTTTGAACTCCTCAAAATGTATGTCCATGACATTCTCAAAGTTTTCTCCTAACTGAGTTATATATTCATTAATTTGTCTTGTGATAGGTTTGTCTTGCTCCCAAACAATGTTTCCAATGGTAGAAAATAATTCTAAACATAAAAGAAAAAACACATAATCATTGATCCAAACTTACACATCAAATTCTTCTCTTTCCTTAGTGATGTTAGGTTTTCTGCCAACAGTGATCTTTGCAACTCAGAAAGATCATATTTGTGATCCTTCATGACAATTTTCCATGCTTGATAGACTGCCACACATTGCACACTATTCATTCTACTTGACTCATAGAATTTTTGAGAAATTACTCACTATGAACTCAATCTTTAGATTAGTGATGGTAGAGATGGACAACCCTTGTCCATTCCACTTGGCCTTTGTGTTAGCCTCAATTTATTCTTTTCTTAGACAACATACAATCTTCTTCTTATCTAATGTAGGATGCCTTGTAACCTTGTGAATTATCTTCTTTGATATCTCAATAGCTCCATTATCTAGCCATAGCTTTATATCATGGATTTTTCTTAGTACTACCTTAATCAATTTAGTTATGAAACTTCTTAGAAAATCTAGGGCATGAGTTAAACCTTCTCTTTCAATAATTTTGAATTCATCCTTCAAAAATCCTTTGTCACATAATTTTTCATATGCCTCTTGAATATTATAGTCACCAACTTCTCCAATCTTACACATGTAACAACTTAGTACATTATGGATCATAATTACTTTAGATGGTATCAATGATAATGCACACCATTGAATCTCCTTTCATTGAAATCTCAACAATAGCACAAAATTTTGGTGGAGGAAAAGCGTCATTGCTCACCAATTGAACATTACTTACCTCTACTCCTTAACTCTTTCCTATGGATGATGATGCTACCATATTTCCTCGTTAGGGTTTGAAACTTTTGCTCTGAACAACTCAACACTACTTAGATCTTCACTTGTTCAATCTTTAGCCTTAAATTGCTTTTTCAAATCACTTGAATCCCTTTATCACTTAGTGTTCTTGAAATTTGAATGCAAGGTATGAGAAATACCTTCATATTTTCAATATATACTTCTTTTTTTTAGAAATAGGGTCTCCATTAATGTTGTTTCACTTTTAGGTGGAATTCAGTGGTCTCGGTCGATATTGTGTCTTTTGAACTCAGTCTTCATTATAAAACTTGGTATATTCCATTAAACTTAGTCTATGCATTAGTTTCACATTGAAGTACTCGGTCCATATTTCAATTCTCGGTCAATATAGAAAATTTTAGTGACATTTGGCACTAACTATGTAAATGATTCTTTTGCACTATACATTTCATAGATCCATATTTATGCATCTTTACTTATATAGATGTGAACTTTAGCACATTTAATGTTAGGAATTGATGTACATTATATAATTAAATATATAGTTTCTTAGATACCTTTCTTCATTAGTTTGATGTGGAGTGATCACCTTCTCTATTGGATAGGGTGATCTTGACTTCATTTGTTTTGCTACTTCTAGCTTTCACCTTTTTCTTCCATGCAGGGTATTTTTTAGTGGCTAATATTTGCTAATTGTATAATTTTTAAAAAAATTGGCTGATAATTTAGTACTAAAAAATATTTAAAATCGCCACGTTTTTATAAAATTTAGTTATAAAAATATTGAAATAGTGTAAGATTTTCCAATTAAATAATATAATTTATTTTTATTTTTCAAAATAATTTAAGATTCACCAATATTTTTATATCTCTTTTTCGAGGGGGGTTGCTTAAAGTTTACCTTGCTTCTAGGTTTGATTCATCTCCTTCTTTTTTTGTTCAACATCCATTTTTCCTTTAGTATTGTTTTGTTCATTATTTAGTGCTAGTGCTTGGGTCTTACAATTATTATTCACATGTCTAATCTTGCAACAATTCAAAAAGACTTTCTTAGGTGCATTCATGTTTCTCTAGTATGGTTTTCCCTATGATTTGCATTCATATTCTTCTGTCCAAACTTTTAACGATTGTAACAATAACGTTAAAATCTAGGTGTAGTAGATGTATTCTTAATTCTTGATATACACTCATGTTTTTGATGTCCTTTCTTATTGTTGTAAAAATAATAATTGGTAAACATAGGTTTAGGGTTTTGCATACCATTTTTTCTTTTGCAAAAAATTGTAGTATGACCAGGTTTACCATAATGATATAATGTAGGCTTGCCTTTTGACTTTGCATTACTCAGCTCTCTACTCTTGAATGATTCTCCTTCTTCAATAGATGAATATTGTTGTACATGTTCTTCTCAAGAAGTGCTACTAGATTACCAAGGTGATTTCATTAATTCTTCAAGGTACTTTATTGCTTCATTAGGCTTGTTCAACTTCTCCACAAGTTCTTTCTCAGTCTTCAATTCATTCCTTAGTAAGTCATTTTGTGATCTTAACTTATCTATTTCCATGTCCTTCCTATTTAACTCCTTGTTTGTAAGCATTGATTCATCATGTCTAGTTGAGTGTTCGTAAGCTTTTGCACATTAGATGACCTTTCTCCAAGTCTAATAGCCATTTGGCTTTTGTCTTCCTCAACCACAACCTTGTATTCTTTGGCTTTCTTTTTTTTTTAAATCACTTCACATAAAATTATTAACTAAATCTCATGTTCTCTATTTAATTCTTTGAATTGTTTATTTAGGATATTGTTCTTCTCTAGTAGATCTGGAATTGTTGCATTGCTCTCATTAGAATTTATAGTGTCAAATAGTCCGTAAGTATCAACTTCTTCATAATTCACGTTATCTAGTTGAATGGCCATATCCTTGCCCTTTCTCAAAGAATTCCTTAGTTCTTCTCTTGCTACCTCAGGTTGTTGCCATATAAGCTAGATGTCAATCACTTGATTATCAATAACCTTTCCCAATCTGTAAGCTCCCATCTCCAAGATCTAAACTCCCAAGTTGTTAGGTTTTCTCAAGAGAACTAATGCTCTAATACCAATTGTTGGAAGAGTTAATTGGGAAACAAGACACTGAGCTGGGGGGGGGGGGGGGGGGGTTGGGGTGAATTAGGATCTATAAACTTTAATGTACCCACCACATTTTTAATCTCATATCTAATTCATGCATAACATAACTTGTAAAATCAAATGTTGTAACATTGATTCAGGAGCATCCTGCATGCAAGAGAAATCTTGCATCAACCAAAAATATTTAATTTTAGTTGTTTCAATAAGGGTTGTATTAATGTAGACTTTATCTCTATGGAGGCTTTCTCCTTAGTAAGTCAATCATATGAGCTCAAAATGTCCTAATTCTAGAGGTGGATGTTTATCTTGGATACATCAGCTTATTAGTTGAGGCTCAGTGTCATATCATGCATATTCAAGGATTTATTGTAGATTTTTGGTTTTTAATTGTAGTATATAAACTTTAGGCTCACTCTTGAAGGCCTAAATGTGCCTATATGAGACCCAAAAACTTGATAGATGGGTGGTTACATATTTTTGAGCTTGTAGATCATAAGCTCAAACTTCCAAAAAGTGGTAATAATAGACAATTAGAGAAACTATTCAAGAGTTACAGCCTTCTAAAGTTGGGTGGACCAAAACATCCAAAATAAATGTCAAAAATGTATTTGGTTGACTCTATATGTATTTATTGGGTATGTTGACCCTAGGTATTAAGTTAGAGTGTCTAGAACTTTCTCGGCTGGCATAAAATTGCCTATTTAAGAAATGCCCAAATATTGTCTAGGAGAGCTTTAGATGATAGTTCATAGCTTTTTCTTGCAAATTGTTGTAATGAAGGCACTCATGTATGTTAGCATATTGTAATTTTGAATTTTGTAATTCCACATTTGTGATGATAATAAGAAACCCATATTTTGTTCTTGTCCATTGCTCTTATTTCTTTATTTTTTTATGTGATTTTGGTATTAAGGGGAGAACCCTTCATCAACTAGTATTAGGGTTGGAGTTCTTGAGTGTGTGGATAGATCACTAATTATGAGGTAGTTCACATGAGGACTATAATTTGGGCTGAGTGTGTAGATAGATCATTGATTGTGAGGCAATTTGCACTAGGGTTTTAGCAGAAGCACAAAGATACCTCCATGAAGAGAGCGTAGTGGAAGAGTAATAGGTGTTACACCTAAGGTTTTGGAGCCCTCCAAAGGAAAATGCAAGCATTTCAAGAAAAAATTCACAAAGGAATGAATCTTTCTATAGGGATTGACAAAAGTGAAGATGAAAAGGAAGAATAAGGAAACACTAATCAAGTAGTAGAAGATGAAGTTTTGAACCCATAGGACAAAAATCTTTTCAAGGCCATTTCTAAGATTGGAAATGGCCTAAGTTTGATGTTCCCACATTTTTAGGAAATCTAAACCTAGAGAAATTGATCGATTGGATCATTGAATTGGAAGAGTACTTTGAATATGAAGATATTGAAGATCTAGATAGGGCCAAGTTTGCAAAGTAAAAATTGAAGGGTCATGCAAAGATTTGGTGGTAGGAGATATAAGTGGAGTGAAATAGTAGAGGGAAAGAAAAAATCACCAGATGGGATCAAATAATAGCTAAAATGAAGTGATAGTTCATTCCCATGGATTATGAGCTTGATTTGCTGAAGAATATGCAAGGGTTGAAATGAGCGAGAAGAACTATTTAGGAGTATACTGAGGAGTTGTATCTAGTTCTCATCAAAATTGGTCGTGCTAAAGCTAACAAGGAAAAAGTAACTTGTTATCTTAATGGGTTAAGGTCAAGAATTCAAGATGAGCCAAGTTTGGTTTGAATGACCAATATTGAGGAGGCATACTAGTTTTCCCTAAGAGTTAAGGAGAAGCTAAGAAAAAATTTTGATAACAAGAATAGTGGAAGATTTGGTAGATGATCTTATGGAGGCTAAATAATTTTGTTCATTTCCAAGATCAGAATAGTAGAGATCAAAGAGCAAGAGCAAGACGGAAAGGATCTAGAAGAGGGGTTTGTCATGGAAAACATTTCAATGCAAAGAAGAAGGGAATAAATCATTTGAATGTTCTCAATGATAAGGAAGGAAAGATTGAAGAATACAAGGCCAAGCTAGAGTTGCACATGTTGATGAAGATCCTAAATCATCACATTCTAAAGATGCTGAAAGAGGAGAAGTCCTAGATAATAGAAGAGTCATGCTAAGTGATGAGAATAAACCTGATCAAAGGAGGATTTTGTTTTGCACTAGGTGCAAATGTGAAGATAAGTTGTGTGATATGATCATTGATGGTGGAAGTACTAACAATCTAGTGTTAGAAAAGATAGTCAAAAAGTTGAAGTTGAAGAGGTAGAAACACCCAAACCCATATTTTATTTCTTGGGTGCAAGATGGCCACAAGGCCATGGTTAGTGAGCAATGCTCAGTGAAGTTAAAGACTAGAACCTACTATAATGAGGTGTTCTATGATATCATATGTATAGACATATGTCATATATTTGTTGGGTATACCATGGCAGTTTGACATGCAAGTTGTACATGATGGGAAAGCAAATACTTACACTCTAATAAAGGATGGAGTGAAACATAAGTTGAATCCATTGAAGGAGAAAGAAGAAAAAGTATATAGTGCTACCAAAATATGTTATAATGATGGAAAGGAGTTTCTATAGAAATTATGTGCAAAATAGATGAAAAATCCAACTTCACAAAAGCCACAATGATCACCTATAAGAAAATAACCTATTACATGGAAGAATGAAGCAAAGAAGAGAAGAATGGATCTCAAGATGAAAATTGTATTCAAGAGAGGAACAAAATGAATCAAAACTATTACAAAATACAAGGGGATCAATCTTTATAAAATGAGATCAATCATTCTCAAAAGGAAAAACCTAAAGAAACCCTAAAGTGATAATGTGACATTTAATAAAAGGAAATAAACATTAAATGCCACATTCATTAAGAGACAAAACTCAAAACTTCAATAGTGAAATCTTAAGAGTAGGTAAAAGATAATAAACCTTTTACTCTAACACCCCCCTTAAGATGAGTGATAGTGAAACTAAAAAAAATGCAAAAAAAAGAAATAAAACTACAATGTAGAAGGAAACTTGGGTCCCAACAACAAGGTCTAATTGGGTACCCAATCATAATCAAATCTCTATAAAGTTGAGAAATAGAGAAAACCATGTGGGAAAAACCCTACTCCAAAAAGTGATGAGAAAACATATTGAAAAATATGAAAGGAAGGAAGGCCTCACTAAGACCCCCCAAGGACAACTTCCTTCACCCCAAGCATGTTGCACAACTAAAGATAGCATAGTGATGCAAAAGATTTAGCGAAGGCGTTGCCAACCTATGCTTCTATAGGAATGTAATCCAAGTGGAGAACACCATCTCGAATCAATTTTTGGATGAAGTGCATACAGAGCTTGGTATGCTTTATATGTTGATGCTCTACTAGATTGCAAGAAATATGTATATCACTTTGATTGTCACACCAAAGCATAATGGGACTATTAGGAGGAAACCAAAACTCAATCATCAACTATGAAAGCCATAAAATCTCTTGACTAGCTAATACAGAAGCTTGGTACTCAACCTCTATAGAATATAATATAATAGTAGACAACTTATTGTAAGACCATGTAATAATATTAGATCTAAGATAGAAGACAAATCAAAAAGTAGACTTCCTATCATTAGTGTCACCAACACAATCTAAGTCAGTAAAGCCAACAATGCATGGTGATCTTGTAGTGCAGTGAATTCTAAAATGTGTAGTTCTTTGAATGTACCTCAAGAGATGTTTGGCAGCTTGCTAATGGTTCTCATGAGGATGATGGGAAAATCAAGATATAAGACCAACGAAAAAGGATAGATAAGGAGGAATATGTGTTAGGCACAACAAAATTCCAAGAAACTATTAGTATAAAGTGGGTTCCAATAAAGCCATAGGACAAGTGGTAGACAAGACAACACTTGACTAAAATGGTGCAGGGGTAGGCTTGCAATCAAGCATGCTCAAGTGTTGAGCATATCAAAAGAATACTTCTACTAATAGATGAAAATACCATCAGAAGTTTTTGTAACCTATAGGCCCAAAAAATAGTGCAGAAGGCCAAGATTTATCATCTCAAACTCCTACATCAATGTATTTTGAATACTCTAAATCATGGAGGATGATCTACTAGTGATGATGAGATCATCAACATAGAGAAAATGTATCACAATATCAACCCACTAATGTTGAATGTACACTATATGATAGGAATGATAGTGTGTGAATTTAGTAGAAAGTAGGAATGATTGCATCTTCTCATACCAAGCCAAACGGGCTTGTTTGAGACCATACAATGAATGTTGAAGCCTACAAACTAATGTAGAGTCCTGCACACATCCTTGAGGTTGCTCTATATAGATCTCCTCATGAAGATCACCATGCAAGAACACACTCTTCACATCCATCTCAAATGCTGGCCATCCCTGTGAAGCTGCTAGTGAGAGGACAATGTTAATAGAATTCATCTTGGTGACAAGGAAAAATGTATTAGAGTAACCAATACCCTCAAACTACAAGAATATATTCACAAGAAGATGTGCCTTATACTTATAAAAAGAGCCATTTGTAGCATACTTGGTATGGCACAACCACTTGCATCAAACCAACTTTCTTCCTTTTGGAAGAGTACAAAGATCCCAAGTGAAATCCTTCATCAAAGAAGAATACTCCTCTTCCATAGCCAAATCTCACTCTGGATATCTAGTCACTTATAAAACTATCTATGGATCTACAAAAATAACATGACTTAGAATACTAGAACCATATATCTAAGCTCGAGTATGAAGGGTATTAGTAGGATCTCTTGCCAAAGGACCAACTGACTCAATTATAACATGGGCCCACCTAGATAAAGGTGGAACAAATGGTGGATGTGGTGGATTATCATCATCAAAAGATGGAACATCCTCAAAAGATGAAGATGAAGGAGTAGGAATTGAGGAGTAATTCAAGGAAGGAGAAACAAGAACAGGAAAGCACTCATCAAACTAGACATCTTGTCAAAATAAGAGCTCTCTAGACTCAGGATCAAATAACCTATATGCCTTCACATCCTTATAGTAGCCAAAAAATATAAGTGGCTAACTCTTCTTCTCCATATATTTTCTTTGAACATTAGGAATAAAATCCCAAGCCGTACTACCAAAAACTTGAAATATGGATACATCGGGCTTGGCATGAGACCAAGCCTCCTTAGGGGTCATCTATTGTAATGCCTTATGGGGAATCCAATTTTGAATGTAGTTGGCAGAATTGATTGCTTCAACCCAAAAAGAAGATTGCATATATTTTGAATGATTCATGCAATTTTACATCTCCTATAAGGTTTTGTTCTTTCTCTTTGCAAAACCATTCTGTTGAAGAGTGTGTGGAACTAAAAGATGATGTAGTAAACCATGCTTAGTACAAAAATCTCTAAATGTCTAATTCACATGCTCCCCCCATTATCTTTGCATATTCATCTAAGATAAAAACCATATTGCTTCTCCATAAAAGTCTTAAAGATTTGGAAGGAATCAAAGATATCAAATTTGTACTTAAGAAAGTACACCCATGTGCATCTGGAGAAGTCATCAATGAATGTGAGCACATAATAGGTCCCCAAAAAAGTAGTAGGAATGTAATGAACCAAATTGGGGGTCCAGTGCTTATTTCCAACTTGATCTCTTATTTGTATCCTTTTTATTATATTTTCTCTGATTTGTATAGATTTCATTCTCTTTTTTCAATCTGCCCGTTACCAAGGTTATAAATCCATATATATATTAATTGAAAGGGTCATGTCCATTCGTAATATTAATTAAATAATAATAATGTTAATTATATTAATTATATATTTATATTAATAACCTTAATTATATTAATTAATATCACAGGATATGTTATATTAATAATTATGTTATATCAACTATACATATTTTATTATATTAATAATAATATACTTATATTAATTAATAAGGTTGGTTATAGTTATGTCATAAAGAATATTATTTTAATAGATCAAGTATATATATTGTAATACATCTTTTAATATAGTATTTTTATATTATAATATATCTTAATCATATTATTATGATTTATTATATTAGATTATTATTATTATTATATGATATATAATATTATAATATAGTATTACTTAATAAAATTTTATTATTTTAATATTATTATTAATATTACTTTATATATAGTACTTATTTATTATATGCCAGAGTGGGGACATCACAGTCCTCCCCTCTTGAATTTGCTTGCCCTCAAGCAAAATCTTTCATACACAGGCTTTATCATAGACACGAAACATATTTGCATTCAAAAGATGAGAGTTTTATGAAATATACATGAATAAAAACACAAAGCATACACAATGTAGATAGATGAAAACACGAAGTAGACATGATGTAGATAGATGAAGACACGAAGCAAACACGATGCAAACACATCATACATAACCTTGATTAGATCCCAAAAATTAACAATGCACAATGACTATACTTCTTCATTAGGCTTATGAACCCTGCAACCACAAAATAAGCATCAGTGCATGCATATAAATATATATAAACTTCAAAGAAATTTGAATAATAATTAGCTAATCCAAGCCAGTTCCATACTAAGCCCAAGAGCAAAACTTTGGCCCCCTTGGCCTCGGTGTTGGGTGTTAGGCATCCATACGAGGTGGTCTACTTAGTGGATTGCTTGTTTGGCTAGAAAGGTTCTTGTGAAAAGGAGCTGTTACTATCTTTCCCTTAACTAGCACTACAATAAGGTGTTTTCTCCTGATTGTAGACTCCATAGGAAAGTGGTAGGGTTCCCTTTTCTTATTTACATAATCCTTTGGAAGGAATATTTCACCCTTTCCTTATTATGATCATCATAAGATGGTAGATTTATGGTGCAAAGGGCACGTGAAACAAGCTCCAAGCGTATCCGACAAGTGCTCAAAATTACTCTGCCTCTCCCTCCACCAACTCCCTACCTTAGGATATCATAATTTGGATGAGAAGATGAGTATTAAATTTAATTTACTTAGTTCATTTGAAAGATTTCTTCTTATAGTACACAAACAAATTTCTCTCTCCTTGTTACCATCATCTTGATGGTAGAATGACGGTGTAGAGGGCACATGAAACAAGCTCCAAGCGTATCCGACAAGTGCTCAAAATTACTCTGCCTTTCCCCCACCAACTCCCTATCTAAGATTATGTAATTTGGACAAGAGATAGACTCTCTGTACTATAATTGAAATGTATTCTAATTACTATGTTTTCCTTAAATCAACATAGTTATATTTCATTTTTCATATATTCTGATTTCATTTCTTTGTAACTAGGATCATTGATAGATTATTCAATATTCTTTACAAAAATGTGTCAATAATGAGAAAGTTACTAATAATAATATTTTATAGGATAATAATAACATTTCATATTAATAGATTTTCCAAAATAACAATATAAAGAAAATATATATAACTTACCCTATACCTCATGTGATAGGGTGATGATGTGTCAAACTAAATTCTCTTTCATGAGAAATAGTGCCATCTTCATACTTGCATTTCCCAATATTACCTTTTTGCTTTTCCACTCCTTTAAAAACCCTTTTTACTAGGTTGAAAATTAAACGAACCTTGGAAGTTTTCCACTCCCCCCGGTCACACTATATTAACATTAACTCAAAATCCACCATATATTTGATATACATGGAGGTGGGCTCACTATTGTACATTGATTGAGGCTGATGCTACCATTAAAGATGTACTTGCTGTATCATGCATGATACAGTGCCAAGTTAAACCTGTTTTCTATTGTTTCAATAGTTACAAGTTATTCCAAATCACTAAACAAACAACCAATTTTCCATGCTTTATGTTTCTAAACTGCTATGGATCTTGGTGCAAAAGCCAATGGAGTGCATATGTTTGGAGCTAATACTTCATCTTTCATTTCCTTTTACACTTTCTTGTAATCCTCATTTAGATATGATATAGTATCTTATTTGAAATTGATAATCTTTTGATTTATGAGATCAGTAAAGAGTTCTATTGTTTATTTATTTGATTCCAATTAATTCTTAGTTTGATATCTAGTGTCAAATTCCATCAAGAATTATTTTCATGTATCTAAGTATTGGCTTCTATTCTAGAAATGCTATTATTACTCTCCTTGCATTAATTTTTCTTCATCTCCCAATGTGATGTTTTTGTTTTAATGAGAAGTACCTATATTTTTTATTTTCTTAGAATACATTATATATTGTATTCATGACTAACTTTAATTTTCCATATATTCACATCTATACTTGTAATTCGTTATTTCCCTTTGAAAAACAATATTGGTTTTTGTGAAATATGGACATAATCTCATTCGAATATTAAACATCTATAATATTTAATATTACATAAAATTTTCCTTACATGTATTCTAATTTTTAATTTCATAATATCTATTTCTACATGTGAATGAAGAAAGAGTTGAAACTAATACATACCTTACATATTGTCCTTCAATGTACCTTTTCCAAACTCTCCTCTGTCATAAGTATTTTTATATGGCATTCATATGGCTACCTATTGTTGTATAGGCAATTGGTTTGTACGAAGTACAAATCTTTCAAGTGTACTCTAACATGGTGTTAGCTTCTTATCACATAGTGCTAACTAGCATTATTGTCTTGAAGGCTTTTCTTCTTTCTTTATACAATAATAACCCCTAAAATTATCTAGTTGACGACATTCTCTGTAATTTGGAGAGCTGAATTTTCAATGCCTTTTTATAGCTTTGTCTATTTCATGCTGATATACTATTAAATATGTGTGCAAACCCAAGCCTAGCCAAGAAGATACTGGAATTGTTTTGTATGACAAAGATTAATTTCTATTTATGTGCTTACATACACAATCAAAAACTTCCTCTTGCTGTCATATTCAAGTTCCCTTGAAGAATTTTTTTTTTTACACCATATAATATTATATTTACTAAGTAGCTCACCCTACTTTGCCCATATGTAGTTATTTCTTTCCCGAGACTCTTTTTCAAGAACTCCATTACTAGATTATTTTATTTTATTTTATTTTTTGCCATAAAAATTTAAAACTATTTGTACAATTTTAGATATACAATTTTCTGAACTACATAAGTTGCATATATAATTCCTTTTCATTATCTTCCTTGCAAGTCATTTAATGTTGGGATTTTAGTGTATTACTTTGCAGTGAGTGTAGAATGAAAATAGAGATATGTCATTACCAGGGATATATTTAAATTTTAGATGTCTACATTGGGCAGAATTGTGTTTCTTCCTTCCTTTGGCACTATTCATTTTTCTGGCCTTGTGTTTGGGGTAGTGAGAATTGTTCGAGTTGCTATTGATTCTATACAAAGAGAAGGAAAGGAAGGAATTTTATATGCCATTCTTCACTGTTGTGTTAATTCTCTACTGTGGACCATTGAATCTGTCAACAATTATTTTTTGCCATAAAAATTTAAAACTGTTTGTACGATTTTAGATATACAATTTGCTGAACTACATAAGTTGCATATATAATTCCTTTTCATTATCTTCCTTGCAAGTCATTTAATGTTGGGATTTTAGTGTATTACTTTGTAGTGAGTGTAGAATAAAAATAGAGATATGTCATTACCAGGGATATATTTAAATTTTAGATGTCTACATTGGGCAGAACTGTGTTTCTTCCTTCCTTTGGCACTATTCATTTTTTTGGCCTTGTGTTTGGGGTAGTGAGAATTGTTCGAGTTGCTATTGATTCTATACGAAGAGAAGGAAAGGAAGGAATTTTATATGCTATTCTTTGCTATTGTGTTAATTCTCTACTGTGGACCATTGAATCTATCAACAAGTTTAAAATTAATTTTGTAGCAATCACAGGATACAATTACTGTTCATCTGCCAAGATGTCTTATGAGCTTCTAAAGAGGAATCTCATTTTAGCTGCTAGTGTTTTCATTTCTTTATCTAATATATTTCCTTTCATGAATGATATTTTCTTCATATTTATGAATTTTTTTTTTAATTTTCATATTCTTTCTTATTTACACTTCTTCTATAGTTATTCTATGTTGATTTTAATATAATCACCAATTTGTATCAAACCCTAGATTATCAACATGTTCCTTTAGAGGTTGTCAGTGAGTTTGGAGTTGATCTTTGATCGTGACTATATTTTCTTTTCTTGTTTTCCATACCACTTTGATAATGCTTTAGTAGCTTTAGGATCTATTATTTGTATCTGACTTGAGAGCTACTTTGTTTAACTACTCTTCAATCCTATGTTATCTGAGAAGGTTATGCTGAACCATGTTCTCATGTTCTGTGACCTGCAAAGGTTGTATTCTATAGGTCTCGTATTCTCTGTGACTCTAATTTATTCATTCACTTACAACTTCCTATTATTTACTGTCGAGCATTGGAATAGAAATAATTCCTTCATGACAATTACTGTCATTTTTGATGTGTCATTGGGTTATAACATCATGGAATCAATCATGTTCACTAGCTTCAGGTGTATTGTGTTTTTTTTCTATTATTGTCATTTCATATTAAAGGTCTAATTGAAAGGAAGTAGTCCACACAATTGATGTAATAGAGCGACTTACTTGTAACTACCATTAGGTGTTTTGATGTGCCCTGAGTTGTTGTTCTTGGTTCCTGATGATACTAGGCTTTTGGTGTAATACCAAGCATGACAAATATGTTGTAGTGGTCATCAAAGAGAGAAATGTCTGATGATATGCCATAATTTTGTCAATTAATATTTTTAATATCAATGTTCTTCATTTGTGGTCAATAAATGGCAGTTGTATCTCTGAAACATTTGTGCGATTAAGCCATGGCTGCTAACGGTCTCCCACCTGCAATTATTTTTAGAATCAAACTCCATTGAGATTTCCTTAATATTTGGTATCTATTGTTCTGGATTTTTCCCGTTGTAACACCACTAGAATGATCTTTTTTGATAGATTACTATGTATGCAGTTGGGTATACCTTCTAGTTTGGGACAGTTGTATGCTGATTTCTAGTTTATACTGCAGAGAATCGCTCTTTAGTTTCAGAATTGAATTTTCTCATGGCTTCAAATTTTCTTCATAGGATGTCAGAATCGTAGCTCTGATACCATTTGTAATGAACCCAAATTGGGGGTCCATTGCTTATTTTTGACTTGATCTATTATTGGTATCCTTTCTATTATATTTTCTCCGATTTGTATAGATTTCATTCTCTTTTTTCAATCTACCCCTTACCAAGGTTATAAATCCATATATATATTAATTGAAAGGGTCATGTCCATTCATAATATTAATTAAATAATAATAATGTTAATTATATTAATTATATATTTATATTAATAACCTTAATTATATTAATTAATATCATAGGATATGTTATATTAATAATTATGTTATATCAACTATACATATTTTATTATATTAATAATAATATACTTATATTAATTAATAAGGTTAGTTATAATAATGTCACAAAGAATATTATTTTAATATATCAAGTATATATATATATTGTAATACATCTTTTAATATAGTATTTTTATATTAAAATATATCTTAATCATAATATTATGATTTATTATATTAGATTATTATTATTATTATATGATATATGATATTATGATATAGTATTACTTAATAAAATATTATTATTTTAATATTATTATTAATATTACTTTATATATAGTACTTATTTATTATATGCCAGAGTGGGGACATCACAAGGAAAGGGCATAAGATCATTGTGAACCAACTCCAAGGATGCCCTAGCACTAGCGGCTATTCCTAAAGGAAATAGATCTTGATGATGCTTTCGAAGAATGAATCCATGACAAACACCATTAGTGTAAGAGATTTGTGGTAGCCTAGAAAAAAGTGGCTAGGTACACATTTACTATAAATATTAGTAGTTGACACAGCCTAAACACTCATGCCAAAGCTTTCTCATAGAGTCTTCATGTACAACAAGAGAAGAACCCACACTTTCTAAACTCTCAAATATATTAAATCAGTATAAGTGACACTAGGGATCCACACTGCTAGTAGCAATAATTGAATAAGGATCAAGGATATCTCAAATAGACACATCATGTGGTGAGAACTAAACTATCTTACCAAAGCTAAAAAGGAAAATCGAATAAACTAAAAGAAGGTTCATGGAAATGTCAAGAACTAGAAGAAAATTCTGAAGAGAACCACAATCTAGTAAAACTGAACTTGAACCAAAAACTAGGAGTTATGTAGAATCTCCAACTACAATATGTAATACGACACTATGAACAAGTGTGGTGACCAAATCCTGTGAATGTGTCATATGGTTTGAAGCACTATAATCAATGATCCAAGATGATCCCTAAGGTAAGCCTTGTGCTTGAAGAGCATGACCCTTCCCCATAGACAAGGAAGGTGCTGTTGTTGCATGGCATCCTCTGAAGATTCTAACCATTTCCAACACCTAGAAATTGGATGTCCTTCCTTGCCACAAAATTGCAAGGATCACTTGTGGACTTCTTAGTCTTGGAGGAAGACTCACCAAACCTAGAATAATTACCCTTCTTAGGGTTGGATTATGGTTTGAAAGGAGACTATGTAGATGACTTGGAGGGACACTCATGACCTACTAAATCTCTCTTGGGATTTGGTGTCTACTTCTTCTTCACTGTAGATGATTATGCAACCAATATTTTGGTCTTAAATCCTAATAGAGAATCTAATTGGGAAAGCTTGGCTTGTTCTCTAGTCAAAAGATCATAGAATTCCTCAAATGTTGGCATAGTGAAATTAGTATCCAATGCATCCATAGTGGAGTGAAAAGTAGAGTATACAATCTAAAATATTCCCTAAAGATTAGATAGGATTGAGAAAATGCACTCTTTATCTATCTTTGTCTTGCCATAGCCCTATAAAAATGATCTTTTTTGCTTGAATTTCTTTAGGAAGTCCTCAATGGTGGGGAATAGATTAAGTAAAAGTGATGTAAGATCTACCACAATATGAAGTTCTCTGAACTCACTAACTATACCAAACAAGGTTATAAACTTGAGCCACATTTTTTAAGGAGTAGTACATTCATCAAGATGAAACTATAAGTTGTTTGCAATACTGAGAGACATAAGACCCATGGCCTCATACATCTTATTTTTGTGTGTGTATGTCTAAAATAGACTTATAAATAGAGGTTGATCCTCATCTAAAAAAGACCACAAACCCTTGGAAAGAAGTAACCGTGTCATGGAAACTACCCATATGTGATAGTTATGTGGGTTTTGAGGAGCGAAATAAGAAGAGGTCTCAACCATTATCTTAAAGAAGGTGTTTTGGTTTTGAAAGATATATGTTATATTGAAGTAAATGATAGAAAAAATGTATTGAAAAGCACCCCCACAATACAGGACACTAAACCCCAGTAGTTGAAAGAAAGCATATATAATGAGGAGAGAGAAAAAGCTTCAATTGAGTGACTTATGTACTTTTGAAATATTGGTATCTGATAGAAGAACATTGGTAAGATAAAGTTAGTATAGATGGCTAGTTGAGTACTATAACTATCTAAAGTTATGAGAGATACTTTTGAGTATCTAGTATATGTAGTTAAGGTCAAAAGAAGAAAGGATAAGTCTAGAAGAAGTTATGTAAGTTTTGGTGATGTCTTTTCTGAGTATCTAGTATATGTTTATATAGGCATGTTCTGGTAAACTTGTTATATCTCTTAGTAGATTTAATATCTTGAGGATTGAGGTTGAGGACAAGAAGAAGACATGTTGAGGATGACATGGCTAACCTTGATCATCATAATATTGCATGTATGGAAAGTTATTCAAGTTGCAAGGTGGAAGATTAATGTTATCACTAAGTGTAACATGTTCTTAATGTGGTCTTATAATAATTAATTGAGAAGGTCTAACAGCTGCCTCAGGGAATTGTTTTATGGACTCTATATAAAGGATTGGTATTTGGATAACATGGTCTACAAGGTTTGATAGTGATTGGTTTGATTGATAGGATAGAGGAAAGAGTAGAGGAAAAATAAATATAATAGTAAATTACTTGTTTGAGTAGTGAGCTCTTCTTGTAGTTGAAATTGCATGTTTGGGTAGTGGGCTCTTCTTGCATACATTATATCACAACTCCTAATAGGGTTCAAAGTCTCCTAACAAGGACTCATTGTACTAAATGTTGTAATAGACTCCTAATAGGGTCCATCCTCTAACAAGGAATATTTATATTAGTACATCATCTTGTGGGTATCATTCCACCAAGGTTTTCCCTCTAATCAATAGTTTCCCTAGTCAACATATCTAATGTAATTATCTATGTGCATCTTATTATGGTTACTATTTACTTTTGTTGAATGGTTAAGTTTGTTTAAGGAAGATAAATGTTTTAATTGTTGGATAACTAATTCACCCCCCCACCCCCCCCTCTCAATTATCTTGGTGGACTATTATTTCTAACAATTGGTATTAGAGAATCAGGTCCTTGAAGAAAAAGTCTAACAACTTTGGGAGATCTGTAGCTAACATGTTTAGAAAAGATAGTTTGAAGTTCGATGGAACAAACTATGACAATTGGAAAGAAAAGATGAAGCCACATTTATTGTGTATGGGTTCAAAATATTGGATATTGACAAAATCAGCAAAGAAAATCATTTAAGAAAAGGATTTGGAAATTTACTCCGAGGTAGAAAGAGATCTTTTTATGTGTGACATGAAAGCTAGAGAAGCAGTATTGACTACACTTCCTAAAATTGAGTACAATTAGGTAAAATCACTTGCTACTTCACATTTAATTTTGAAAGCTTTGGAAAATAGTTTTGAAGGTGATGCACATTCTAAGAAGTTGAGGTTAAAAAGTTGTATTTGTGTGTTTTAAGATTCTAAAATGATGGAAGATGAATATGTAAGAACACATATAGGTAGGAAATCAGAAGTTACTGTAGTTATTAAAGCTCAATGATGAGGACACAACGCAAGACAAAATGAACACAATAGGAAAAGGGAAATATTATTATCAGAAGTGATCTACTATTACATTTAGTACAATGAAAATAGGCCAAAGACATGCCCTATGGGCATACAATGTTATCTAATCCTAGAGAGAAACCCCCCTCCAATATCTTCTACCGAACTCCACCAAAAATTGCCTTTATAAGGCCAGAAATGTCCTTTAAGTAACCCAAATAAGGTTTATGGTTAGGAATAAATTTTAGAATATTCCATTTGGCATCCACTACCAAAATAGAAGGTTCTAGAAAATACACTAGAAGTTGGTGTAAAATTAGAACAATCTAGAAATGGTAGTCTAACTTTCAAGAGGCATAACTTTTGATCCAAGACCCTGATTGACAAACTGTTTACATTTCTAGAAAGCTCTCCAAGCACTCTATAGCCCTATGGACTAGTGTTGCTCATCCCCCATTTTTTAGGCCCATATGAGGGCATTTAGTTCCTCAAATCTGACTTTGAAGTTCTCTTAGAGGGTCTCCAAGAAACATAAAACTACAATAACATTCAAATTGCAAAGCCTTTTGACCTGATTCTTTTTCTAGAGTTCTTTAAATTAAAATTATAATTATCCCTCCAACTTACACCCTCTAAATCATCATAATTATAGCTAAATTACAAAATAACCTATTTTTTGCATTGACATGTATTCCAAGGTGCTCAAAAACTCTAACCTAGAAAACCAATAGTGGAGCTATGAGAGTTGGAATCGTTATTTGACCCAAATGGGTATCTAGAAATAAAAACACATTAAATAGAAACTAAAACAAAGCATACTTTTTGGGTGATACAATATTTTCCTTACACCACTGGATGCTCCTACATCGGACACCCAAGGTAGATTGAAAAGTGACCCTGTCACTTTATATCTAGTAAAGGAAAACCCAAATGGGAAACCTCCATTGTGAATATCCAAGTTGAATCTTCTATTGGTTGTCCTTTCCACTTCACTGGGTATTCTTCATATTACCTATTTTTGGTACTGTAGCCCATATGACTTTATAGAATTTATTCAATCTCTTCCTTCACAAAAGCAAAAATTAGACATGGCTCCAACATCAACTCCTCATCTACTCCATTATCATGATATTCTATTAAGTTTGCAATATTGAAAATAGGAGAAATGTCAATTTTATCTAGTAACTCCACCTCATATGCATTCCTTGAATCATGTTTCTTCAAAATTTTGTAGGGCCCAAATTTCTTCATCTTCATCTTGTTGTAGGTACCCACTAGAAATCAAATTTTTCTCAAATATACCATAACTTGATCTCCAACTTGAAAATCCTTATGTCTCCTCTTTTGATCTTCCCTAGCCTTATACTATAGGTTCATCTTGGTAATATGTGCTCACACCTCCTCATGTAGGTTCTTGACATGTTCAGAAAAGTCTTCTGCCTCAACACTTTTCCTCTACCCTTGCTCCATCTTCCTCAGCTCTAACGCAGTCCTTGGACTACTCTGATACACAATTTGGAATGGTGATCAACTAGTACTCCTATTTATAGAATTATTGTAAGAAAATTATTCTTATGGTAGAATCAAATCCCATACCTTGGGGGTTTATCTCCTACTAAACACCTCAAGAAATTGCCCAGACTCCTATTCACTACTTATGTTTGTCCATCAGTCTACAGATGATGTGCCAAACTAAACTTCAATTCTATCTTCAACTTCTTCCACAACATCCTCTAGAAATACCTCACAAATTTAGTATCTCTATTAGAAACAATACTTTTTGGGAGACCATGTAGGCTCACCACTTATCTAAAAATAAAAATCTACACTATGCACTATGTCATGAGTCTTGTGGCATGGAATGAAATGTGCCATCTTGGAGAACCTATCAACCACCACAAATACTGAGTCATTTCCCCTTTGTGTCCTTGAAAATGCAAGAACAAAATCTAGACTTATGCCCTCTAAAGGCTTCAATGAAACAGGCAATGGCTGATAGAGTCCAGTATTGTGACTAAATCCTTTGGTTATTTTCCATACTTGACAACTCAATTGAGACCAAAAATAATGTTCTCTAATAAGACAATTGTAATATCTTGACCAAAGTATCCTCCCATCCCTCCACTGTGTTTCTCCTTGATCAAGTTCTTGCTCATACAACTCCTTGGGACACACAATTGACTACCCCTGAACAACATACCATCCTGAATCAAATAATCTAGTCACCTAGTCCTATCTAGAGTAATAGGTTCTTTACAAGCCTTCCAAGCCTTTGCAAAGTTAGGATCCTCAAGGTATAGATTCTTGAGTTCATCAAACCCAACCACTTCAACCTGCATTACTATCAGAAACAACTATCTAATACTTTACACATCTGCAAACATATTAGACCTTCCGCTTCTATGTTTCAATACAAATTTATAGCTTTTCATGATCTCTACCCATTTCAAATGTCTTTGATTTAATTTACCTTGGCTATTTAGGTACTACAATTCCTGGTAATTAGCATACAAAAAAAATTCTTTTGGTAACAAATAATGTGTCCATTTCTTTAAGGCTTGAACTATTGCATAGAACTCTTGATCATAAACAAAGTACTTGTTCTTTGCATTATTTAATTTTTTCACTAAAATAGGCAATAGGTTCACCTTCTTGGCTCAATACAATCCTAATAGCACTACCACAAGCATGGCAATCCACTTGGAACACTTTGTTGAAATCAAGAAGTGCCAACACATGATTCTCTATCACCTTCTTCTTTAGCAATTCAAAACTCCTTTCACTCCTATAGTCCACTTGAACTCTTTTCTACCCCCTCCTCATTGTTTTAGTTAGGGGTGCACATATACTACTGAAATTCCTAATGAACATCTTGTAAAAACTAGCCAAAACATGGAATGACCTCACCTTAGTGGAAGACCTTGGAGTAGACCATTCCAAGATGACCTTCACTTTCTCTAGGTTCATTTTGAGACCCTCAATTGATAAAAGAAACTCAATCTAGACTAACTCCGTTTTGACAAAGCTACCCTTCTTTAAATTAATCAACAATTTCTCTTCCCTCAACCTTTCAAGGATACTATGAATGTGAAATAAATGTTCATCCAAATACTTATTGAAAATCAAAATATCATCTAGATAGACAATAAAAAAATTTCCCAAAAAATTTCTTTAGTACCTAATTCATTAGGCGCATGAAGGTGCTTGGTGCATTGGTTAGTCCAAAGGGCACAACTAACCACTCATATTGACCCTCCTTGGTCTTGAATGTAATCTTCCACTCATCTCCCTCTCATATTTTTATCTAGTGTTAACCTCTCTTTAGATCTATCTTTATGCAGTATTGAGCTCTACTCAAACAATCCATAAGATCATTCATTCTTGACAAAGGAAACTGATACTTGATGGTTATTCTATTTATAGCCCAAGAGTCTCCATACATTCTCCACTCTCCAGCATTCTTTAGTGCCAACACTGCAAGTAGTACACAAGGAATTAGGCTCTCTCAAATCAAAGCTTTCCTCAGTAGCTCCAAAAATTGTCTATTTAGCTTGTCAGTCTTAGTAGGATTCATCCTATGAGCAACCTTGTTAGGAAAACTAGCTCTAGGGACTAAATCTATTTGATGACTAATTTGCCTTATTGGTGACAACCCTTTTAGAATATTATTAGAGATGACATCTCCATACTCACTTAATAGACTTGAAACTTCAAGTGGAATTTCACTACTACCTTCCTCATCTTTTCTAGCAATTAAAGCATAACACATATGCTAGTGTTTCATGCCATCCAAAAAGTTTCTTCCATCAACAAGACATACCCTAGCACTACTGCATACCTTTTCATCCTACTCTATCAAGGCTTCAATTTTTTTTGGAACTTCATCCTTTGTCAGTGAGTATGTATTTCCATGACCATCATGTATAGTATGCCTATCAAACTGACATGGCCTTGCCAACAATAAATGGCAGACATCCATTGGAACAATGTCATAGAGAGCCTTGTCATGGTAACTCCCAATATTGAACTTTACCAAACATTGCTCACTAACTAGGACTTTATGATCATCCTACACCCAAGCAATTTGATAGGGTTGGGGGTGTTTCTCACTCTTGAGATTTAGCTTTGAGACCATCTCTTTTGACACCAAGTTTTCAATGCTTCCACCATCAACAATCACACCAAAACATTTACCATCGCACTTGCACCTAGTACAAAACAAACTCCTCCTTTGTCTAAGTTTAGTCTCACCACTTATTAAGACCCTTTCATTAACTAGAACCTCTCCTCTTTCTCCATCCTCTAAATGTGATGACTATGCATCATCATCTACATGAGCAACCCTTGCTTTATTATCAACTTTCCTATCTATCATTCCTTGGCATTGAGGGAATTCAAAGGCATGCTAACTTATTCATTGCAATGAAAAAAGGTACCACAGAAACCTCCTCTTCATGAACCTTTTCAACATCCTCTACCTCTTCCTCTTTGATCTCTAAAGTTTTGATCATGGGAGCAGTTGAAACCCTCATTCCTCTAGTTTTGGCTAGTACCCACATCTTCATTTTTCTTCTGGTTCTCATTTTGGCCTCCCAATGACCTACCACTACCCCTTCCTCCTTGACTACACCCTCTTTTCCTTCCATCAATTTTTTTTTAAGCTTCTTCTTAGCTCAAAAGACAAATTGGTATGCCTCATCAATGGTAGTCATTCTAACCAGACTTAACTCCTCCTAAATGCTAGGTCTTAACCCACTAAGGTAACAAGAAACCTTCTCCTTGTTTGCTTCTATATGCCCCACCTTAATAAGGACTCAATAAAATTGCTCTATGTATTCCTAGATGGATTTTCCCACTTGCTTTAACCCTTGCATCTTTTTGAACAAATCAAGCTTATAATCAACAAGAATGAAATACTTCTTTAGTTTGTCCACCAAGCGATCCCATCTTATGATTTTCTCCTTCCCTCTTATATTTCTTTCCAATTGAATCTCTTGCTACCAGATTTTGGCATGGCCTTGTATTTTTTCCTTTTCAAACTTAACCCTATCAGGGTCCCCAATATCTTCATACTCAAAATATTCCTCTAGCTCATTGATCTAATCGATCAACTCATTTGGGTTTAGATTTCTCAAAAACATTTCAACGTCAATTTTAGGTCATTTTCCAAGCTTGGAAATGGCCCTAAAAATCCTCTCCTCTACATGGTTTAGAACTTCTCTATCTCCTTCTCCTTCCTACCCAACATTTCCTTCTTCTTCATTGTCTTCCTCACTTTCGTCACCTATGGCAACTTTCATCCCTCTATGAATCTCCTCCTGTAATGCCTAGACTTGTCTCTAGAGGGCTCTAACCTCAAGAGTAAAAACTCTAGTCCTTACACCATGCTCCCTTCATGGAGGCATCTTCTATATCAAAACCCACAACCACATGGTCCTAGTGCAAACTCCCTTACAGTCAGTGCTCTATCTACACACTTAGGAAGACTTGCTCTAATACCACTTGATAAGGTACAATCCAAGACAAAAAAAAGAAAAGAGGAATATTATTATCAGAAGTGATATACTATTACATTTAGTACAATGAAAATAGATCAAAGACATGCCCTATGGGCTTACAATGTTGTCTAATCCTAGAGAAAAACCCTTCCCCAGTACCTTCTCCCAAACTCCACCAAAAACTGCCTTTACAATGCCAGAAATGTCCTTAAGTAACCAAAATTAGGTTTGCGGTTAGGAATAAATTTTAGAATATTCCATTTGAAATCCACTACCAAAATAGAAGGTTCTATAAAACATGTCAAAAGTTAGTGTAAAATTAGAAGAATTTGGAAATGGTAGTCCAACTTTTGGGAGCAATAACTTTTGATCTGGAACTCTAATTGACAAATAGCTTACATTTATGGAAAGATCTCCAAGTTCTCTATAGTCCTTTATACTAGATTTTCTCATCCCCCATTTTTTGGGCCCATACAAGGGCATTTAGTGCCTCAAATCTAACTTTGAAGTGCTCTTAGGGGGTCTCTAGGCAACATAAAACTGCAATAACTTTCAAACCACAAAGCTTTTTGTCCTAATTCTTTTTTTGGAGTGATTTAAATTATAATTATAATCATCCCTCAAACTTAAACCCTCTAACTCATCATAATTATGACTCAATTAAAAAATAACCTATTTTCTACATTAGTATGTATCCCAAGGTGGTCAAAAACTCTAACCCCGAAAACCAGTAGTGGAACTATGAGAGTTGGAATATTTATTTGACCCAAATGGGTATCTAGAAATGAAAATAGATTAAATATAAACTAACACTAAGCATATTTTTTTGGGTGATATAGGATTACCCTTATGCCACTAGATGCTTCTACATCAGTTAAGGAGGAACTGAAGAAGATGATGAGGTTATATGGAAGATATTGAAGGATCTAACACCACAATTTAAGTTATAAGTTTAGATGATACAATTGTTGATATCATGCATAAAATATTTCATAAAGGAGATATTTCTTAGAAGACTTTAAGTAGTTGAGAATGAACTTTGACAGATAAATTTTAGTGCCTTGAATATTCTACCTAACTTATCAAGTAGCACAAGTACTAGAGGAGATTTTGCTAGCAGAAATAGATCTAAGGAAGATAGAAAGATTGAAGAAGGAGTAGCACATTGGGTAAGAAGAGAAAAAGAAGGTAAGAAAATCTTTTAAATGTTGGACTTGTGATGAATATGGTCATTATGTATCTAAGTGTCCTAAAAGGGAGAAAAAGTATAAGGGAAATCATAAGCCTAGAAAAGTTAGAGAATATTTGTATGCAAATGAAGATAATGATTTTGATGAACAGCAATAAGTAATAGTGATGATGAAATTGGATTTGTGGAAATTAAATAAGAAATTCTAGAGAAGGTAGCTTTAGTATCACAAGTTGAGAAGAAATATAATTGGATAATTGATAGTGGTTGTTCACATCAAATCACTAGTGACATGAACAAGTTTGTCAAATACAAAATCCAGGATGGAGGAATTGTCAAAGTTGGAAACATTTTAGCATGCCAAATAAAAGGTATTGGATCTATAACTCTTGATGGTAAAACTAATACTAAGGATGTATACTTTGTTGATGGTTTAAAGCATAATCTTTTGAGTGTTGGACAACTAGTAGGCAAAGGTTATCAATTGTAATTCATGAAAAAGAGATGCATGATCAAAGATAAAGATGGAAAGGTGATTAGAATAGGAACTAGATCTAAAGGAAATGTATTTTAGTTGAATCCTACTGAAATGACATGTTTGGTTGTAAAAGTAGATGATAATTGGTTATAGCATAAGATATTTTTTCATATAAAATTTGATACTATTGTGAGTTTAGAATGAGATTTTAGTGTGCAAAGAACATTAGTAGTAAGGAAAACATTCACAAATTAAAACCATAGTCACATATAAGATTAGACAAAATAAGGTGTAAGAGAGTGCAAACTGAGAGGAAGATCATAGTCAATAATTGATATATTTCTTCTCTCTTCTATACCATTTTGAGGTGGAGTCCTAGGTGCTGATGTCTACCTTTTGATTCCTCTTTCATTGTAGAACTCTTCAAATTCTCTTGATGTGAATTCACCTCCTCTATCAAATTTGAGACATTTTAGGCTCTTTCCAGTTTCTTTCTCAACTCTGGCCAAGTACCATTTGAACATTTGGAATGCATCTAATTTTTTTTCAGGAACATGATTGTCATCGTCCTTGAATAGTCATCTACAAATAGCATTATGAATCTGTCACCTTTGTAGCTTTGCACTTCAATAGAACCACACAAGTCAGTATGAACTATCTCTAATACTTCATTGGAAGTATAAGTCTTGCTTTTGAAAGTTGACTTGGTTATCTTCCCTAGTTGACATTTTTTGCACATGATGTTATCAGGTTTCTTCAACTTTGGTAGTCATTTGAATTTCTTCATCTTGCTCATGCTTATCAGATTGTCAAAATTTACATGACATAGCCTCTTGTGCCATAACCATACATCATCAATTTGAACAATAAGACAAGAAGCATCTTCCATGTCTAGGTAAAACAAATTACTCTTGGTCTGATCACCTTTTCCTAATAGACTTCCTTGAGAATCATAAATCTTAGCAACTCCTTTTTCAAATTCAAACTTACACCCTATGTTGCCTAAATGTGAAACACTTAACAAGTTATAATTCAGTCCTTCAACATAGTATGCATTATCACATGCTATCTTTTCAGTAAGCTTGATACTAATTTTCCCTTTGGTCTGACATGGTGCATTGTTACCAAATCTAACACTATTTCCTCCATATTGAATAAAGATAATGAACTTAATTTTGTCTCCAGTCATGTGATGAGAGCATCTGCTGTCTATGATCCATCTATCATTCTTGTTCACGTAGGTTACCAAGGTAGTTGATTCTTCTTCATCTGATTCATCCTTCATAGCCACATAGACTACTTCATCATCATTTTTGTCAGAGTCTCAACAATGTAGCATCTTTTTCTTTTACCTTTGTAGTCCTTGTTTTCCTCTTTCTTGTTCTTGAAGTTGCCTCCATCCTTGTAATTTTTCTTTTGTGTGCATCTAGCTGCAATGTGACCAACTTCATTACAATTGAAACAAATGATTGGTAGCTTACCTTTGAATTTGAATCTTCCTCTATGAAATCTTCTTGCTAGTAATGCCTCTAATTGATCTACATCATCTTTATCAGTGCTGCTATCACTAGATACATACTTTTCTTTTCCATTCTTTTTCTTTGTTTGCACCTCATCATTTTCTTTTATCGTCATCTTAGCTTTGAATGCATATTCAAAGTTTTTTGGCTTGCAGTTGTCAAAGTTGGATAACTCAAAGGAAGTGAGTCTTCCAATTATTCCTTCAAATTTCACTGTGTTGCCTGGTACACACCTTAGCTCTTGAATTGCTGATACTCTTAGAGCATAGATGGGAAGAAAAGTTCTCAAGTATTTGTTGTATATTGTTTCTTCTACTAACTGTCCTCCTAGGCTTCTTATGGCACTGACTACTTCCTTCATCCTTGCACTGTATTGATCAGCATTCTCTCCTTCTTCCATTTTCATATCATCAAATTTTCCTCTTAGGCTTTCTCTTTTGGCTCTCTTGACATTGTCATCTCCTCCATAGATTCTTGATAATGTATTCCACATCTGATGTGAAGTATCACATCTTTTGATGTCATCATACTCAACATAGCTTAGTGTTGAAGCAATATCTAACATTGCTTGATTGTGCTCCTTCTTCTTTCTCATATCATCTGTAGTGAGGGGTCCTATAGGGTTTACATGATCAACTGTAATTGAGGTCTATGCATAGTCACTTATTGATCCAAGGTGTAGCTTCATCAGACTTTGCCATGCAACAAAGTTGTCTTTGTTTAGCTTGGGAACTTCTCTCTTGGACATCTTGATCTTCCAGCTGCTAGTACCTTGAAACAAATCAGAAGTGAGCTCTGATACCAATTTTTAGAATTATTTAGAACAATTGAGAGGGGGGGTGAATCATTTATCCAAGGTCCAATGATGTCAAATAAAACTTTTTCTACAAATTCTCAATGGCACATAACTGAAATTATCATGCTTGCAATTAAACATTAAACAACCATGAAAGGTAAACATGCATCACACCATAACACTAAGGATTTGATAACCCAGAAACCCTCCAAGAATAAGAAGGTAAAATTGGAGTGGGTATGATACCCACAAAATAACTGCACAATTGATTTCAACCACTTCTCATGGTCTGCCCTGTTAAAGGCTACAACACATTGTTAAATGTGACCTTGTTAAAGGATTTAAGAACATTCAACTTGGAATGTCACCTTGTTAAAGGATTTACATAGAGCTGTTAGGCTCACCCAAGTCTTATGGGATTTACAGTCACCTTCTCAAAAGAATCTTTCATCCCTCTCTAAGGATCTCCTATCCTCCTCCTAAGGATCTCTTATCCTTCTCCTAAGGATCTCTTTATCCTTCTCCTGAGGATCTCTTTATACTTCTCCTGGGGATCTTTTATTCTTTTCCTGAGGCTTATCCACCTAGTTGTTAAGCTAACCTAGAAATGTAGGGTTTTCAATATCTAATACAATGGTTAGAAAGTATTAGAAGGGTTTTGACCTGATATAGATTGCAACCCTAACTGTGTATATTTTAGATCACTCTTCAATTCCTTTCTTTGCTTGACTTCTCTTCCTTGCAGCACTGACAACTTGTTCACCCTTCAAGATCTATCTCCTTGAGTTCTTCCACTCGTTATGCCAATGTAATCTCTAGTCACTTGATCAACTCAGAGTCTTGATGCTCTGTTCTTACTCCTCTTGGCTTATTTGCATGATTACACTTATGACCAATTCCCTCTCATGGATGCTCTCTTGATCTTTGACCTATAACTCCTTATAAAGAAGTTATGTTCTTCATTTCTTGCTCAAATCTTAATTTTCTCTTTAGAAAATGGTATTTTTTTCCCTCCAAATTGTTTCTTCTGGAAACTTCATGATAAATCCATTGGCATTCACCTTGGATTGGTTTGCATGGATTACATAGAATTCTGTGACATCTACTCATCATTCATAACTTCCAACTAATTCATAAAATTTGATGTAACAACCTTATCACTACTGATCTAGTGAATCTTGTCTTAACAAATAATGCAGCAACTCAGTATTATTGGTTTATTGATGCTCGACACCTTTTGTGTTACTTGGCTTCTTAATGTTATTTACCAGCACTTGGCACCTAAAGCATTTTGGCTTTGCTTGGCACTTGAAAAATTACTTGGCATCCATTATCTTTTTTTTCTACTCAACACCTAAAGGATTTTATGTTACTCGACATCTGAGTAATCACACAGCTTATACTAAAGTTGAACTTGCTCGGCTTCAACTGAGAATCTGTTCAGCTCTAACTAGCTTGCTCGGCTCTTTCTAATGAACTTAGTTAATCCTTACATCTTTGATGTATCTCAGTGTGTCCATCCTCTATGTCTTAGAGTATGTCATCAATACACTCTTTCATCAATGGCTTGGCTAATCCTTATACTTCATTACATCATCATAACTTCAACCTTTCTCTAGCTACTCTAGTTACATCTTATTGATTGCCACCTCCTTGTCAATCAACCAATTAATAGTATTTGGATCACTAAAGAAATTTTCATTCCTGCAAGTAGCAGGTTTGACATCAATGAAAAAGCAATGATTGAAAACATTCTTTACTAGTTCCATTATTCTTCATTCATGATCTTTTCAATCATTTTCAACAATCTCCCTCTTTGGCATTGATGGCAAACCAAACTGATCAAATTATTAAGTTGATAAACTTATTTACCACCAAAATCTAAATCCTTGGTTTTGTTTGTCCTTCTGGACAGCTGCATCCTTACTCTGTATTCTTGATCCTTCATATATATCTCCATATATATCTCCCTCTTAATTTGTATTGATCAATTTCTCATATATCTCCCTCTTTGACATAAATGCCAAAGATGTAGCATCTTTAACATGCTAAATAGAGGCTTTGCATCTTCATTTTTTTCTCCCTCTGTCACCATGCTTGTGACTGATCTAGAGTTTCTGCTCCTATAGTCATCCTCTCCATCATTCTTCTGATATTTCAATGATCTACTCTTGTTGATGCAGGGAAACTTTTATGTTGCTTTATACTGCTTGAGTTAGGGGCATTACCCCCAACTTGCCTCTAAGATATTCATATGCATCCTTGGGCAATGGTTTGGTGAAGATATATGTAGTTTTTTTCTTTTGTGTGAATGTACTCCATCTTCACTTGTTTGTCTTCCACCAATTCTCTGACATGTTGATACTTGATTTCAATATGCTTGGTTTTTTCATGCATTACTGGATTCTTGAATATGTTTATAGCACTTGTATTATCACAATACAGTGTAACAAAGTTTAGTTACCTCTTCTTTCGTCCCTTTCAATAGATGTTTAAGCCACACAATTTTTGTGCAATTGATTGTTGCTGCCACATATTTTGCTTCTGTAGTGGACTGAGATGTGCATGTTTGTTTCTTACTAGTCCAAGTAACTAGCCTTTTTCCTAAGAATAATGCTCCTCCACTTGTGCTTTTTCTGTCATCAATGTTTCCTCCCCAATCTGCATTTGTGTATGCATTGAGCTCAAACTTCTCATTCTTTTTGTAATACAGGCCAAAATCATCAGTTCCTTTGAGATACCTCATTATCCTCTTTACTGCCATGAGATGATTTTCTCTAGGATAGGTAGAGAATATAGCCACTATAGCAACTGCTAGTGCTATGTCTGGTATGCTATGTACAACATATTGTAGTTTTTCAATCATGGATCTATACATTGTTTGATTGAATTCAGCTGATTCATCATTTTTAGATAGCTTATGTCCTGTTGCCATTGGTGTGCTGACTAGTTTGGAGTCTTCCAGTCCAAACTTCTTGAGTATCTCCTTGATGTATTTTGATTGTGTCATAAATATACCATGTTTTAGTTTATGTACTTGCAGTCCTACAAAGAATTTGATTTCTCCAAACATAGACATTTCAAACTCATGTTTCATATTGTCAGCAAAACTTTTGCACAGTACTTCCTTTCCTCCAAAAAATATATCATCCACAAATATTTTAGATACAAGAATATCCTTACCTTCTTCTGATTTGATGTACATGTTGTTGTTATCATTAGTTCTTTCAAATCCTATTTGCATCAAATACTTGTGATATCTCTCATACCAAGCTCTAGGAGCTTGCTTTAATCCATATAGAGCCTTATGCAGTTTACATACCTTATTTTTGTTTTTTTCATCAACAAAACCTTTTGGTTTCTCTATGTAGACTTCCTCTTCAAGTATAACATTCAAAAATGTGGACTTAACATCCATTTGATAGATGTTAAATCCTTTGAAGGCTACATATGCCAGTAAGGTCCTTACTCCTTCCATTCTGGCAACTAGAGCAAAAGTTTCTCCATAATCTAGTCATTCTTCTTCTGCATACCCTTTACAAACTAGTCTTTCCTTGTTCCTTGTGATTTCACCATTTTTATCTAAATTGTTTCTAAACACCCACTTGGTTCCAATCACATTCTTGTCAACTGGTCTTAAGACTAAGGTTCATGTCTTGTTCTTCTCAATTTGTTCTATTTCTTCTTTCATAGCATTATACCAGTCATCATTTGTTATGGCTTCACTTACTATTTTTGGTTCCATTTTGCTGAGCAAACATGTTTCATTTTTGAGTCTATTTCTTGTCATTGGTCATGCCTCTTTGTTTCCAATAATTTGATCTACAGGATGATGTCTTCTTACATACTTTTCCAATACTGGTTCTTTCCTTGTTTGCATATTGTCTCTTTTAGAATCTAAATCTTCATGCATATTTTCATGAGATATTTGTTCATTTTCTTCATGTTGGCTATTCTCAAAGTCTGAATGAACATTTTCTATATTTTGCGGCCCGGCTTCTGAATGTGTCTGTTGCTCAGCATTCACTATCTGTGACTCGGTAGATACTAGATTTTGTTACTTGTCATTTTTAGTTGCAACTTCACCAAAATTAGGTATACCTTCATAAAAGTATACAAAGGTCTTGTATTCCTCTGCTTTCTTGGTGTTTTCAATACTTTGAGCTTCTACAAGCTCATCAAATTTCACATTTTTGCTTTCTACTACTTTGTTGGTGTTAACATTCAAGCACTTATAAGCTTTGCTTCTAGTAGAATAACCAAGAAATGTGCCTTCCTCACTCTTTACGTCAAACTTTCCATTCCTAAAATCTTTTTATATATAGCATTTGCATCCAAATATTTTGAAATATTTTACATTAGGAGAATGCCCATACCATAATTAAGAAGGTGTTGCATTTGTACCTTTCTTGACTTGAACTCTGTAGAGTGTGTAGACTGTAGTACTTACAGCTTCTCTCCAGTACTTGAGTACAAAATTTTTCTCCATCATTAAGGTCCTAGCATAGTCAATAACTGATCTATTTCTTCTCTTTGCTATACCATTTTGAGGTGGAGTCCTAGGTGCTAATGTTTGCCTTTTGATTCCTCTTTCATTATAGAACTCTTCAAATTCTCTTGATGTGAATTCACCTCCTCTATCAGATCTAAGATATTTTAGGCTCTTTCCAGTTTCTTTCTCAACTCTGGCCAAGTACCATTTGAACATTTTGAATGCATCTAATTTTTTTTATAGGAACATGACTGTCATCATCCTTGAATAGTCATCTACAAATAGCATTATGAATCTGTCACCTTTGTAGCTTTACACTTCAATAAGACCACACAAGTCAGTATGAACTAGCTCTAATACTTAATTAGAAGTATAAGTTTTTCTTTTGAAAGTTGGCTTGGCCATCTTCCTTATTTGGCATTGTTTGCACATGATGTTATCAGGTTTCTTCAACTTTGGTGGTCCTTTGACTTTCTTCATCTTGCTGATGCTTATCAGATTGTCAAAATTTACATGACATAGCCTCCTATGCCATAACCATACATCATCAATTTGAACAATAAGACAAGAAGCATCTTCCATGTCTAGGTAAAACAAATTACTCTTGGTCTAATCACCTTTTCCTAATAGACTTCCTTGAGAATCATAAATCTTAGCAACTCCTTTTTCAAATTCAACCTTACACCCTATGTTGCCTAAATGTGAGACACTTAACAAGTTATAATTCAGTCCTTCAACATAGTATGCATTATCACATGATATCTTTTCAGTAAGCTTGATACTACCTTTCCCTTTGATCTGACATGGTGCATTGTTACCAAATCTAACACTATTTCCTTCATATTGAATAAAGGTAATGAACTTACTTTTGTCTGCAGTCATGTGATGAGAGAATCCACTGTCTATGATCCATCTATCATTCTTGTTCATGTAGGTTACTAGGGTAGTTGCTTCTTCTTCATCTGATTCATCCTTCATAGCCACATAGACTACTTCATCATCATTTTTGTCAGAGTATTCTTCAACAATGTAGCATCTTTTGCCTTTACCTTTGTAGTCCTTGTTTTCTTCTTTCTTGTTCTTGAAGTTGCCTCCATCCTTGTAATTTTTCTTTTGTGTGCATCTGGCTGCAATGTGACCAACTTCATTACAATTGAAACAAATGATCGGTAGCTTACCTTGGAATTTTCCTCTTCCTCTATGAAATCTTCTTGCTAGTAATGCCTCCAATTGATCTACATCATCTTCATCAGTGCTGCTATCACTAGATACATACTTTTCTTTTCCATTCTTTTTCTTTGTTTGCACCTCATCATTTTATTTTATCATCATCTTAGCTTTGAATGCAGATTCAAAGTTTTCTGGCTTGTAGTTGTCAAAGTTGGATAACTCAAAGGAAGTGAGTCTTCCAATTATTCCTTCAAATGTCACTGTGTTGCTTGGTACACACCTTAGTTCTTGGATGGTTGATACTCTTATGGCATAGATGGAAAGTAAAGTTCTCAAGTATTTGCTACATACTATTTCTTCTGCTAACTATCCTCCTAGGCTTCTTACGGAACTAACTACTTCCTTCATCCTTGTACCATATTGAGAAGCATTCTCTCCTTCTTCCATTTTCATATCATCAAATTTTCCTCTTAGGATTTCTCTTTTGGCTCTCTTGACATTGTCATCTCCTCCATAGATTCTTGATAATGTATTCCACATCTGATGTGAAGTATCACATCCGTTAATGTCATCATACTCAGCATAGCTTAGTGCTGAAGCAATATCTAACATTTCTTGATTGTGCTCCTTCTTCTTTCTCATATCATCTATAGTGAGGGGTCCTATAGGGTCTACATGATTAACTATAATTGAGGTCTATACATAGTCACCTATTGATCCAAGGTGTAGCTTCATCAGACTTTGCCATGCAACAAAGTTGTCTTTGTTTAGCTTGGGAACTTCTCTCTTGGACATCTTGATCTTCCTACTACTAGTACCTTGAAACAAATCAGCAGTGAGCTCTGATACCAATTGTTAGAATTATTTAGAACAACTGAGAGGGGGGGTGAATAAGTTATCCAAGGTCCAATGATGTCCAATAAATTTTTTTCTACAAATCCTCAATGGAACATAACTAAAATTATCATGCTTGCAATTAAACATTAAACAACCATGAAAAGTAAACATGCATCACACCATAACACTAAATATTTGATAACCCAGAAACCCTCCAAGAATAAGAAGGTAAAACTAGAGTGGGGATGATACCCACAAAATAACTGCGCAATTGATTTCAACCACTTCTGATGGTCTACCCTGTTAAAGGCCTGCCCTGTTAAAGGCTACAACACATTGTTAAATGTGACCTTGTTAAAGGATTTAAGAACATTCAACTTGGAATGTCACCCTATTAAAGGATTTACATTGAGTTGTTAGGCTCACCCAAGTCTTATGGGATTTGCAGTCACCTTCTCAAAAGAATCTTTCATCCCTCTCTAAGGATCTCCTATCCTCCTCCTAAAGATCTCTTATCCTTCTCCTAAGGATCTCTTTATCCCTGTCCTCAAGATCTCTTTATCCTTCTCCTAGGGATCATCTACTCTTTTCCTAAGGGCTATCCACCTAGCTGTTAAGCTAACCTAGCAATGTAGGGTTTTCAATATCTAATACAATGGTAAGAAAGTATTAGAAGGGTTTTGACCTGATACAGATTGTAACCCTAACTGTGTAGATTTCATATCACTCTTCAATTCCTTTCTTTTCCTGACTTCTCTTCCTTGCAGTGCTGATAGCTTGTTCACCCTTCAAGATCTGTCTCCTTGAGTTCTTCCACTTGTTATGCCAATGCAATCTTTGGTCACTTGATCAACTCAAAGTTTTGATACTCTATTCTTACTCCTCTTGGCTTCTTCACATGATTACACTTATGACCAATTCCCTCTCATGCATCCTCTCTTGATCTTTGACCTGTAACTCTATATAAAGAAGTTATGTTCTTCATTTCTCGCTCAAATCTTAATTTTCTCTTGAGAAAATGGTATTGTTTTTCTCTCCAAATTGTTTCTTCTAAAAAGTTCATGATAAATCCATTAGCATTCACCTTGGATTGGTTTGCATAGATTACATAGGATTCTATGACATCTACTCATCATTCATAACTTCCAAATACTTTACAAAATTTGATGTAACAACCTTATCACTGCTGATCTGGCGAATCTTGTCTTAACAACTAATGCAACAGCTTGGCATTATCTGTTTAGTGATGCTTGACACCTTTTGTGTTACTTGGCTTCTTAATGTTATTTACTAGCGCTCGGCACCTGAAGCATTTTAGATTTTCTTGGCACTTGAAAACTTACTCAGCATTCATTATCTTTTTTTGCTACTTGGCACCTAAAGGATTCTATGCTACTTGACATCTGAGTAATCACTCGGCTTATACTAAAGTTAAACTTGCTCAGCTTCAATTAAAAATCTATTCGGCTCTAACTAGCTTGCTTGACTCTTTCTAATGAACTTAGTTAATCCTTACATCTTTGATGTATCTCAGTTTATCCATCCTCTATGTCTTAGAGTATGTCATCAATACACTCTTTCATCAATGGCTTAGCTGATCCTTATACTTCATTACATCATCATAACTTCAACCTTTCTCTAGGTACTGTAGTTACATCTTATTGATTGCCACCTCCTTGTCAATCAACCAATTACTAGTATTTCGATCACTAAAGAAAATGTTATTCTTGCAAGTAGCAAGTTTGACATCAATGATAAAAAAATGATTGAAAACATTCTTTACTAGTTACATTATCCTTCATTCATAATCTTTTCAATCATTTTCAA
The DNA here is from genome assembly GCA_028749045.1 of Cupressus sempervirens. NCBI lineage: Eukaryota > Viridiplantae > Streptophyta > Pinopsida > Cupressales > Cupressaceae > Cupressus > Cupressus sempervirens. The sequence goes on along the minus strand of CM053785.1, from coordinate 994,282,319 downwards.
TAGTAAGATGCATTAAGAGGGATGTAGGAGGCATTAATGGTATGTAAGAGCTAATAATGCTCTTGGATAGGGATGGAAGAGGATAAGGGAGACTTGTTGACTTTGACTTGGGTTAGCAATTCTTAACCCTTGCTTAAAGTTGTGCACATATTTAGGAGGGGGTTAGGGGGCAAGTTTCTTAGCTTTGATGGGATGGGTTAGTTAGGTGGCTAAGTGAGGTTAGTATGGGTGGATGGGTTAGATTAGGGGTAGTTTAGCAATCCTTGGGTTGGGCATGTACTTCTTGTGTTCTGCTTCTATTTCCTTGTAAACTAGTATTTATGGAAGTTTAGCCTTTTTAAATTTTGTCTTGGTTTGGCTTGACATGATATAATTCTAGGAATTTGCTGACAATTGTGGGTTTTTATAAGTAGTGACTATGCTAAGTATACCTTTTAGCCTTGGGTTCAAAACATGAATTAGTTTAGGAATAGCTAAGTTTCCAAAAATGATAAAATGGTAAAGTGGGACAAACTAGGCTTATGATTGGTTGCGAATAGTCTTGCTAATAATTCTTTTGAACAAAGGTAAGGAGGACCTATTTTGAAAAATGTTGTTTTTGATTAAGTAGGATAGGTAACAAGGATATATTTTTAAAAGAGATAGTTGGACCAAGGAGAAAAAGGTTTGTTTCTAATTGGATTTGGTTAATAGTTTTTTTTGAGATAACAAGGATAGTTTTGAAAAAGGTAAATTTGAATCAATGAAGACAAAATTTGTTGCAAATGGACTTGCTAACAATTATTTTTAGAATAACAAGGATGAGATCTTTTTGATGTGATGGATTATGAGAAAACATTTTCTCAAAGGACAAAGAAACTTTAAGAAATACAAACAAGTGATCTCTTTAGCAAAAGGATTTGATAGTAACCATAGAAATTGTGTATGTTTTTACAAATTTTTTTCACAGGTCTTGAGCACAAATAAGATAATTCAAACATACTCTTTATCCCTAAGGTCAAATTTTGGTTGAAACATGCTATTCAATAGCCCACAACTTGATGTCTCCTAATTCTAGTGCAATATGTCCCTCTAATTGAAGAGGTGAGTTGATACAAGAGTCAATTGACAAATGATACACATTAAAGAATCTTCAAGGCATGACAAATAGAAGTTCCCCTTCTATGGGAACAACGACCCTTAAATATGAAACCCAAGTGGCCTTATGCCTCTATCAGGGGAGCACAATGGTGAGTAATCTTGAGGGATGTTGTTTCCCTTTCATCGTGAATGAACATACCATGGATAAAATCAAGGATGACTAAAATAGGGTTGTAAATAAGTCTGTGGAGTCTTTCCAAATAGTTGTTACATATGTGATCCACCTAAGAAGCTATTCTAGACATGTTGAAATCATGGGAAAGTTGTCTCACCTTAAGCTACCCCTAGAAACACACTGCCCAAACTTGGGTAATAGAGTGAGAAAGTTTATCTTTCCCCTCATTTATATACCAGCCAGATTTATATTGGTTTAAGCTTCTCACCAAAAGTGATGTGCTTCCCAGAGGTGGATGAACTCACTAGAAGCACTTCTAGGTTGTTGCAAATGATCTTGGTAACAAATTTTGGGACATGCGTTGTGTACTTTAAGGTTTTAAGTTGCAGAAAATAGAGAAATCAAGATGTGCTAAAAGGCACAATCTCAAAACATGCAAGGCATTCAATCATTTCTATTTATGAAGCTTTTAGATACACTACTTTATGAATTGAAGACACATGATTAGAATTCAAAGGTACTTTCCAACTTGACAAAAAGTAAATCAAGCATGAATGCTTTAAAAAGTAGGGAATAAGAATGCTTTCACTTTAGAGCATTCAAGATTGAATGAAGTTCTTTTTAAGCCCCAAAGTAAAGTGTGTCAATTTGCAATGTTCTTTAATACCCAAAGTCAAATGTTTATCACATTCATTCTTTTTAATTTTTAGCTTTCAAAAGTGTGTCTATCATGCATTCCAATGAAAGATTTCAAATCCGTTCAGGCATTCAAGAGTGTGTTTATCATGCATTCCAATGAAAACATTTTATTTTAGTCTGTGGCATTCAAGATTGATTTTATCAACATGCATGGAAAGAAAAATTTTAAAACATTCAAGTTCATTCTAAGAAAAACCTACAAAAGGCAACATTGTTAGTTAGGTTATCAAAATTCTCCAAGCTACAATGCTACAAAAACAAATCAAGTTGATTAGTTAGCCAAAAAGTCTCCAAAATGAAAGCTTAACTATGAAATTTTTTTTAACTTTTTTGTTCTTTTTTATAGGCGTAAAAATGCTTTAAAAACCCCAATTTCAAATAACCACAGTTAACTCAAACAATAGTTAATAGGTGTAGACACCAAAACTCAAAATCATAAAAAAAAAGTGTAGGGATTTACCAAATTGCAGAGACAATAGAACAATAGAGATGAAAAAACTCAGAGATGATGAAAAAATGTAGATGCCAAAAAAGAGGTCATCGTGAAACTTGTGAAGATGACAGATAAGCATAAATGATAGTATAGATGCCAGATACAACAACCTATAATAGAGATTCCAGTTCTTAGGCAGAGACAATAGAACAAAAGTTGGAGATGCCAGTTCTAAGGTGCGGATGCTAGAACACAAAGATGATAGTTTAGAAATGAAAAATAGCATAGATGATAGTTTGGAGATGCCAAAATGTAGAGATGATAGTTCAAAGATGATGAAATAGTGAAAATGATGGTGCATTTGCACAAATGATACTGTGCATACAAAAAAATGATTGTTGCAGGTTTTTCCAAATTTTTTTTAATTTTTTGGTATATGAGGATACGTTTTCTTCCCAAATGCATCCTTCAACCTACACAAACAACTAGAACACTGTCCAACACACTCAAACAAAAACAAATGTTAGATCATTAGTATGTAAGAAAAATGGATTAAAATGGATAAATGAATGACCCATAGTGGGGTCCCATTGGGTGTGCCAAAATGTACAATGAGATATTAGCATGCAAAGAACATTAAAAATAAGGAAAATTTCACAAACTAAAACTATATTCACATATAAGATTAGACAAAAAGGTGTAAGAGAGTGCAAACCAAGGGAAAGATCACTCCAAAAGCCTCCTTGATCGTGTAGATGCATCCTTGGATGGAGATGTGTGCTCAAATGACATTGCTTAATCTTCAATAAAGGATATGACTCAAAATGGATTTGTAGATGGATTGTTCCATTATTATGGTATTTTGATAGGTCTTAGGCTCTCAAAATAGAATTATAATATTATCTTTGAAGTGGATGATATTTGTGAAGGGAGAGGGTTTCATTTATAGGCTAAGGGGTGATTAGATGGAGGGTCAGGATGTGAGGATAGAGAAGGGATGAGGGAGGGTTAGGATGCAAGGAGAGGGAACACATGGATTATGCTTCTTGGTAGCCAACTAGGGAATGACACTTGTCACAAGGAGGATAAGTGTGAGAGGATGGGCAAGATGTTTGGTCAAAAGGAGTAATGATGGATGAGGATTGTGTAAGAGGGATGTAAGAGGTATTAATGGTATGTAAGAACCATTAATGCTCTTGGATGGGGATGGAAGAGGATAAGGGAGACTTGTTGACTTTGACTTGGGTTAGCAAGTCTTAACTCTTGCTTAAAGTTGTGCACATGTTTAGGAAGGGGTTTAGACTTAATTTGGAAAGAGAGTTAGGGGGCAAGTGGTTTAGCTTTGATGGGATGGGTTAGTTAGGTGGCTAAATGAGGTTAGTATGGGTGTATGAGTTGGCTTAGAGATAAAGGTAGGGTTTAGGGATGTTTTAGGGGTTAGGAATGATTTATTTAATAAAATAGGGAACATGGAATTAAATTAAATAGATTTGAGGATTTATTTAATTTAATAGAGGAATAGGGATTTAATTGATAAATTGATTTTGGGTTATTATTTGATTTTATCAATTGGATTATAGTTAATTAAATAAATTAATAAAACTAGGGGATGATGATTAATTAATTAAATAATAAATATTTAATCAGTGATGTCCTAGGAGATGACTAAATACGATTACCTATTTATGTAATCAGATTTAGGTGTCTATAGTGAGGACTAGTAGAATGTCTGTAGTTAGAGATTTGCCAAAGATTGTAAAGCCTACTAACACAATTTGCAAAAAGTGTGTTTTGACAAAGCATAACAGAACTTCTTTTCCCAACAAGAGGGTTACTACTACAGAAAAGTTGGAGATTGTACACACAAATCTCAGTGGTCCTACAAAGACTAAAGGATTTCATGGTGAAAGGTATTTCATGATTCTAGTTGATCATTTTTCTAGAATGATGTGGGTTGCATTTCTTAAAGAAAAATTTGAAGCATTTGACAAGTTCAAGATATCAAAGAATAGAGTTGAGAATGAATTTGGTATGAAGATTAAATATTTAAGATCAAATAGAGGAGAAGAATTTTGTTCAAATGAGTTTAACATGTTTTGTGAAGTAATGATGCAGGAGCTTTTAGTAGTTTTTTAGAGCTTTTAATGTTTTTCTTAGTTTTTTGAAAGTTGGTTTTTATTAATAACCTCAAAATATTTCTTCCAATTTCAAATGTTAGTTGGCAGTTTATCTTATCTCAGTTTTAGGAAGCTTCACAAAAAAAATCAGCATTTTTAAGTAGTTTTAAAAATTATCAAAAATGAAAAAAAAATAGTTTTATAAAAAAGCTAAAAATGGTAATTTCAGATTTGTATTTGAAATTGTAATTCCTCTCATTTGAGGAGGAGGATTTGGAAGAAATAATAAAGACGAATTTGGAATTCTCAATTTTATTTTGTACTCTTTCTTTATTATGTTTATGTTAATTATTTGAGGAATTTTGGCTGCATCATCTAGTATCAGAGAATAGAAGGTCTTGGAAAAGGAGATTTTTTGGTTGTGTGGTTTTGATTTATGTTTACGTAGGTTGAGAAGAGGAACTAGTTTCATAAAGACTAGGTAGAGAAGATAAAATACCTAGGCTGACACAAAGGCAAAGCAAAAGCAAGGTTAATGGACTTGTTTGAAGAACTAGATTTATTGATGAAGTATTTGCATAAGAGAAGAAAAGAAAAGAAAATAAAAGAGAAAGAGAGGAAGAGGAAGGAGGAAGAGATGAGGTGATTAGAGTTGAAAGAAATGTTAAGAAAATTACAAGAAAGTTGGCAACAATTAAGAAAGCTAATGCAATTAGAAATGCAAAATTGGTACCTACTAGTCAAGAAGAAGATCACATGACTTGTTAAAAAGATTTTTCATAAGAGGACAATGCAGGAAAAGAAAAATAAAATATTGCAGGAAGAAGAGGTAGAAAATAAAATGGAAAGTATACCTATGATTTTTTTGATATCAAGCACTAAAGAAGACATGGTAAATATAGTCATAGAAGAGTCTTCCTATCATTCTGAAGTATTTGAATCTTATGTTCAGAATGAAAAAGTGGAAGTGCATGTTTACAAGAAGGTTTCTAATGATGATGTTTCAAATTTTATATTTTTAACATGGAATATATATATTTTCAATTATATTATGAAAATTGTGGTAATGGAGAATATGTTGATATATTATGTGTTGAAGACGTAAATAATTATGGTGCAAAGGTTTATCTAGAAGAAATGGAATTTTGGATTTTAAAGGCTGAGAAGATGTTTAGTAGATTATGGGTTAAGAAAAATAAGAGGAAGAGATATCATGACAAATGCAAAGACAAATGATAAAATGTCAACAAATTGGAAGACTGGGAAGAAGGAATAAACTTCCATTCCTCTGAGTCAACAAAATCAATGTTTTATATGATGGAAGGAAAAGTTCTAGAAAAGAAACTATACACATTCAAAAACAACTTGCAAGAGCTATGTTCTTTCAACCAAAGGAGAATGATGTAAGAGCTTTTAGTGGCTTTCTAAGAAGGAGCTTTTATTAATTTTTTTAGAGCTTTTAATGTTTTTCTTAGTTTTTAAAAAGTTTCTTTTTATTAATAACCTCAAAATATTACTTCCAATTTCAAATGTTAGCTGGCAGTTCATCTTATCTCAGTTTTAGGAAGCTTCACAAAAAAAAGTATCTTTTTTCAAGTTGTTTTAAAAATTACCAAAAATGGCAAAAAATACTATTTTATAAAAAAAATGCCAAAAATGGTAATTTTAGATTTGTATTTAAAATTGTAACTTCTCTCATTTGAGGAGGAGGAGGATTTGGAATAAATAATAAAGAAGAATTTGAAATTTTCAAATTTATTTTGTACTCTTTTTGTATTATGTTTATGTTAATTATTTAAGGAATTTTGGCTACATCAAGTAAATGGAATTAAAATATAGCTATCAGCTATAAGAACCCCTTAAAAAAATGATGTTGCTAAGAAAAGGAACTTGTTATAGAAGTTGCAAGAGCTATGTTAGCAGAAAATTATGTATCCAAGACATTTTGGAGAGAAGCTGTGAATATAATAGTCTACACTATGAACAGAGTGCAAGTCGGGAAGGAAACAAACAAGACACCTTATGAACTATGGTTTGGTCACTCACCTATAGTTAAGTATTTCAGAATATTTGAAAGTAAGTGTTACATAAAGAGAGATGATGACATTGGCAAGTTTGATGCTAGAAGTGATAAATGTATGTTTCCTAGTTTTTGATTAAGTAAAACAAGTTTTATAGGGATCCTGAAACCCAAAAGTATTACAGCATATAAATAAATAAAGTTTTCAGTAAAGCCCAGCTTAATTGAAGTAGCTTAACATAAGCCAACCATACAACCAACCCATAGACAAAAATAAAAAACTAGTAGAACTAGATCAAAAAAGAGTCAGTAAAACTAGGAAAGAACAACAACCAAACTATCAATTCTATTTGTCAAGAACCTACAGGGATTTTGCAACTTCAATAGTATTCCTGTTGTCTACGTCTACCTAGTCTTGTTTCTAAGCATCCACTTGGTCCTGGTTCTAAGCATCCACTTGGTCCCTCTTCTCTTTCAAATTGTTCTTTGCCTACCCATTATCTTGGTTGTCCTCCAAAATTTCCCTGCCAAAAACCAGAACTAATCAGAGAATCACCCAAGCTGTTAATATTTTCATTCAAGGCAGTCAAGGTGGTGATCACCTGATTTGCAAGGTTGTGGTGGAAAAATTCCATCCATTGTACTCTTTTTTTAACTTTTGTGATTCTATCCTCCTGGTTAGCCCTATGATCCTAGACATAGATGTGCAATTGAGTTTCATCCTAGCTTCTATCCTGATCAATGTTCTCCTGGTCATTGCCTTTGTATTGGTCTCCTTCCTAGATTTTTCTCCCCTTGAGTTCTTCAATTTCATGGAACAACCACTTGATGGACCAAAAATTGTCCACCATGTTGTTCCTAGCATTGTTCAAATAGTTAAGCCCAGTTTTCCTAGCATTTTTTGAAATCACAATTAGATCGGGGTTAATGAGGTCCTCATAATTGGTTTTGCCATCAATGTCCTCCATCACTTGAATGTTCAAAGGCTCCCTAACAATCCTCAATTTGGCATTATTTGAGTTAAAATTCCTCAAAGACCTCCTCCTATTTTTAACCATCTCCCCACTCTCTTTTCCCAGAATGTCTACATTTGGGGAAGAAGTGGGGCCAGGGCTAGGAATCTCAAGAATCTGGTCTTTAGTGTCAAAGGCTTCTTTAGCTTTCTTTTTCTTAGGATTGCCTAACATGTCAACAAAATCCTTCTCCTCCTTTTCACTATCCCTCCACTTCTTTTCCTCTTTCTCATCACCCTCTTCATTCTCCTCTTCCTTTGAATCAGTGTCCTCTTCCTCCTTACTATCCACCTCCACCTCTTGAGGCTTAGGCTTAGAGGGAATGAGGGGTAAACCTCTTGGGCTCTTTCTACAAGGGATGTAGGCTAAGGGTTTCCTATCTTCTTTGGATTTGGACTCCTCTTCCTCTGATTTTATGCTTTGCACTTCCTTAGAATCCGAGCTCCCAATTTGCTCAAATGTACCCCCAACATCACCAAGGGATTTTCCCCTGGTTTGATCCTTTAGATGCTCATAAACCAGGAGGAGTAATCCCTCATGAAGGGTAGGATTAGTAGTGGGTTTTCTCTTAAAACCCTCGATACCCTTGCCAATGGAGGTAAAAAGATAGAAGGGAAAAGAAATTTTTATTTTATGCCTAAAGTCATTAAGCAAGACAAAATGATGCATTCTAATCTTGTCAAATCTAGGGTCTAGGGAAATATATTCAATAATGGTCCTGAGAACATACCTCCAAAGCTTTTTGATTGACGCCAAGTCATAGCACATTTCCATCTTGACAAGCTTCTTTAGCTCCTTTTCATCCTTTGCAAAAACTTTGACAACATTTGTTGACATTTTCTTATCTTTGAAAAAATTGGTCCCTTCCAGAAGAATTTCAGCAACCTAGGCTATCAACTCAGCATTAACTTGATGGGAAACCCCATCAATTTTGACTCTCCCATTTTTCTAGGAATCCACCATGATCCTTGGTTATCCCTACATGAAAGCCATGGAGCTTCTCTAGGAATCAAGAAGTCCTACCCTTTTCCAGTTTATGCCAAACCTTTGATTTCTCCTTCTAGTTCCCCACCTCTCCCAATGGCTCCCTTCTATTTCTCTCTCCCACCATGGTTTTGTCTACAACTGAGATTATGTTTCCTATTTATTCATTGAAAAGAAGGGCTTATAATTAGAGAACTAAGACTATTATGGAAAGTGAAAATGTGAGAATTGATGATAAATTTAGAACAAGTGAGAATAGTTGATTACAAATTTAGATGATGATATTGTTACCAAGCCAAGGAATGATGAGGTATTTCTTGAGACTAACAATGATTTGTAGAATGAAGAAGATCCAAGGTAGGAACAAAGCTCAAAACTTTTAGTAGAGCTAAGAGTTGAGATAGCAACTCCTACTTTAGGAAAAACATGATAAAGAATCACCCATCTAAATAGATTATCGGAAGCAAGGACAAAGGTGTGATGACAAGAAGTAGAATAAATGAAGAACTATGCTTGATTTCTCAAGTTGAGCTTAAGAATGTAGATGAAGCATGCAAATATGACTATTGGAAATGAGCTATGAAAGAGGAATCGGATCAGATAGAACAAAACAAGACATGGGAATTGGTTCCTAGACCAATAGACAAGAATGTGATAGAAACTAAATGGGTATTCGTGAACAAGATAAATGAGAAAGGAGAAGTTGTAAGAAACAAAGAAAGATTGGTATGTAAAGGTTACTCACAACAATAAGGAATAGATTATGAGGAGACTTATGCTCTAGTGGCTAGAATAGAAGTAGTAATACTATTCTTAGCCTATACAGTAAAAATGACATTCAATGGATATCAGATAGATGTCAAGTCAGCATTTTTGAATGGAGAACTTGAAGAAGAGGCATACATGGAGTAGCCTAAATGATTTCCTTTGATAGATGATAAGGGCATAGTATACAAACTAAGGAAATCATTATATGGATTGAAGCAAGAACCCATAACCTAGTATGCACGGTTGGACAAACATTTGACAAAGATTGGATATAGAAAAGGTATGGCAAATAGCAATCTATATTGGAAAGAAATCGATGATGGTTTGATGATTTTGGAAATATTTGTTGATGACATCATATTTGGAGGAAATGATGAAGAAAGTAAGAAGTTTTTAGAAGAAATGAAGAAAGAACTTGAAATGAGTATAATAGGAGAGATGAAATATTTCCTAGGATTGTAGATTATACAGAATAAAGAAGGAACCTTTATTTCTTAGACTAAGTACTTAAAGGATTTACTGAAAAGGTTTGGTTTGGAAATAGGAAATCCTTTTGTTGAGCAAATTTTTTTTACTGAAATATTAAATCCTTGTGTTGAGCAAAAATGGGTTAGATCTATGATTGGAGGATTACAATATCTGACTCACACAATGCTTGATATAGCAAATGGAGTTGGAATTGTTGCAAGATTCTAGGCTGATCCCAGAGAAACACATTATGCAGCAATGAAAAGGATATTTATATATTTGAACTGAACATCTAAGTTTGGATTATGGTATGACAAATCTAATAATATTACTCTAAGTGCTTATACTAATGCAGATTGGGCAAGTAGTATGGATGATGGAAAGAGCAATAGTGGAGGAGCTTTCTTTCTTGGAGGAAGATTGGTCTCTTGGTTAAGCAATAAGTAGGATTATTCAACTCAAAGTACAATAGAAGTAGAGTATGTTACAGCAATAAATAATTCAATCAAGTCATTTGGATGAAGCAGATGTTGAAGGATATATGGATAGAAATTAGTCAACATGTTGTTATATATTGTGAAAACACAAGAACGATAAATATATCCAAAAAGCTAGTGTTGCATTTGAGGATTAAGCACATTTCTATTAAGTATCATATGTTGAGAGAAGAAGTTGCAAAAAAGGAAATCAAACTAGAGTATGTAAGCACTAAAGAGTATATTGTAGATATATTCACTAAACCTCTTCACAAAGAGACTTTTGAATATTTGTGAGGTATACTTAGGGTTATGCTCCTTCCTACATTGAGTAAGAAGATGCAAGAGTGCATTAGTCTAGTGTAATAGAGCACCATTTTTTTCTAGACTAAATGATGATGCTTCCTATATGGGGGAGTATTTGTGATGGACAGAGTCATCTAGAACTTTTGTTGATGTTGTTTTGAACAATGTCTTTTGACACTCAAGCTAGTAAGTTGTTGCAGAGATCGATGCAAAAGAGTTGGTTACCTTTGACATTGATGTTAAAGGGGGAGGATTTTAGCACGAAAAACATTATGCTAAGGGATGATGTTCACCATAAGCATAGTATGTAGAATAATAGTTTGGTAATGAGCACATTGAGGTATATCAATGGGGGAGTATGATTGATGAAAAGGATTTGAAGATGAACAATCTTTTGTTGTTATTCTTAGAACTAAATGTTTTTCATTTATGTTTTGACCAATGCTAAAGGGGGAGATTGTTCAAGACTAGGGAGATTGTTGAAAGGTTGATTGGAAGCATGAATGCTAATGATATTCCTATGGGGGAGTACTACTATGATGATATGTTACATTTGTGATTGATTTTGACATTGATGTCAACATAGCAATTTTCTATGGTATCTGATAGAAGAACATCGAAAAGATCAAGTTAGTATAGAGGGCTAGTTGAACATTATCACTCTCTAAAGTTATGGGAGATACTTTTGAGTATCTAGTATATGCAGTTAATGTTAGAAGAAGAAAGGATTATTCTAGAAGAAGTTATGTAAGTTTTGGTGATGTCTATTCTGAGATAGAGGTTATAGAGGCATGTTCTGGTAAACTTGTTATATCTCTTAGCAGAGTTAATATCTTGAGGATTGAGGTTGAGGACATGAAGAAGAAATGTTGAGGATGGTGTGGCTAAAATTTCTCATCATAATATTGCATGTACGAAAATTTATTCAAGTTGCAAGGTGGAAGATTAATGTTATTGCTAAGTATAACGTGTTCTTAATGTAGTACTAGAATAATTAATTGAGAATGTCTAACAACTAGCTTAAGGAATTATTTTACATGGACTTTTTATAAAGGAAGGATATTTTAGTTTATCATGGCATGAGATGGTATGATTTTATGATTGATGATAAGAAACAGAGAGTGCATAATGTGATGTTGTGCAGAAAAGTACAGAAGTGAAGGAAACTTCATTTCCAAGGTTTTGCTAAGTGATCCAAGGTTTGTGACCTGGTCTACAAGGTTTGATAATGATTGGTCTAGTTAAAAAGGTAGAGGAAAGAGCAAATAAAAAAGAAAGATAACAATAAATTATTTTTTTGAGCAGTGAGCTCTTCATGTAGTTGAAATTGCATGTTTAGGTAGTGGGCTCTTCTTACATTCATTATACCACAACTCCTAATAGGGTTGGAATCTCCTAATAGGGACTCATTGTTCTAAATTTTGTAATAGAATCCTAATAGGGTCCATCCTCTAACAAGGAATATTTATATTAGTACATTATCTTGTGGGCATCATTCCACTAAATTATCTAGTATTTTTGGATAACTAATTCACCTCCCCCTTAGTTATCTTGGTGGACTATTGTTTCTAACAACAACATCAAAATATGATGAATCCTACACTTTGGATCATGCTCAGAACCAACTTTATAAGCATATCTCATTTTTTGAAAATAGAGTACATATGTTCAACTTATGAGCAAAAAATCAAGCATTGCTCCTTATGGCCTAGAAGGCCATCCAAAGTGCCTATGTAGTGCTAATGTCAGCACTTCATCAAATTAAATTTGATAGTCATTAAGCTATTATAGGAAAGGAAGGGCCTACTAACATGGTAGTTGATATGGCATTAATAGGACTGTAATGTGCCTAGTTCCTCAAATTTAGAAAATAGGGACATTGTTCTAAATTCTTAATAGTAATGATTATTTTCTAGAGTTTCCATATGTTTCCCTTCATATTTTCTCCTATTATATCAAATTTTTATTGCAAAAAATATATGTTGTCATTGATGTCTTTCTTCCTTATCAATCCACATTGATTATTCATATGATTTGGCATTGGTAATGTCAATAGTTTGGTTATTGTGAATCATTAGGAGTATATATTGATGCTTATGTGCTGCTAGATCTTTCTCTTCCATTGGTAAGTCTAATATTGGAAATCCATCCTCAATACTTAGTGCATTATCTCTATGTGGCAGTGAAGAGATTAGATGATGAATCTAAGATTGATTTATGGTAAATTGAAATGAGATAATGATAAATGCAATAACTATTTCAGAATTCTGATATTATGATCACACAATCTATACTTTGTAGGTGCTGCTATCTCCTGCTATCAATTATATTCTATATCTTCCTTATATATGTAATGGTTGACATGCTCTATCCTAACATCACCATATTTCTATAAATTGGCTAATGAGAAACGATTTGCATAAGATCAGGAAACGGTGCAATTTCTTTACAAGTTGATGTTCAATTATCATATAGACTATTAGGGCATCTATCAAGATCATTCCCTCATGATATTACTATGGAACCTGTACCTCTATATTGTTTGTGGTGGTAATCTCTCCTCTTTCTATTTAGATTCCAATACATATCCTTCAATGCCTTTTATTAGTTATTCCCTTCTCTTGATTCCATGTCTATGATCAGTATTTAATAATTACAAACATGTTTCTCCTTATCACTCCTTGCTTATTTAATGGGATTTTTTATACTTTTTCCATTCGATAGATTCTTAAGATGGTGGTCTCTTCTTAAATACTTGAACCAGTCTATTTAGTGCTCCCTTTCATTAATATTCTATCTCCTTTCCATCGTGGCAAATGGATTTCCTCTTCATCAATGTCGATTGGTACTAATATCAGGTATGTAGGTTTTATATCCTCCATGTTTTGCATCTTGTTTAGTGTGGTCCTTCTTGTCCACTACCTTTCCAAAACATGCATCTTGATGTGTCTATTCTAGTTTTACTACAATGTTCAATGAGTAACAAGTGTGGGTACTCTATGAGTCTATTCCAAAGGATTCCCTCTTGACATCATTGAATCTCGATTCCATATATCCTTCCCATTCTCCCTTTATTTATTTATATGAACGCTTCATACTTATAAAGGACACACCCCTTGTCTCTTAATAAAATCAACTACGAATAATTAAAAGTCTTGAATATAATATCATTGTCTATTTATTATTATATTAATAATATATAATTTGTTAATCATTTGATTAATAATTAGATCGATTAGTATGTCATTCCTCTATTCAAATATGAAGATATTGCACTTTTTAACAATATGGTTAGTATTAATAACACCTCTTAGTTTGATATTTATTTATTCAAATCTTTTATCAATAATATAATATAATAATATAATAATGTATCATATTATTATATCATTTATTCCTACCATGTTCTCTTATTATACTATAATTTATTATTAAACTCTTTATGTTGTTCTTTATTATTATTATTATTATTATTATTTTAAATTCTAAGGGGAAAAATTAGGGGACATGACAGTCCACCTTTCTTCAAATTGCTTGTCCTCAAGCAATTCACTATTTTCTCCTTGTGATTTGATCATAATCCTGCAACAATGATTTCAATTTGGGATGAGCAAAGAACATTTATTTATAATTTTATCAAGTCTAAGAATATAATATTCAATTTAAAGTATTTATAAATATAATTCAAAGGTAAACTTATCTAGGTTCATTGTAGCACTTCCATGCTTGTTAGGGAATTATCCAACTTAAGCAATCTGCAGCCATCATTATTATTAAAGTGTTTGAGGTGATGGGTTTTTAATTTAATTTACTTACTTCATTTGGAAGATTTCTTCTTATAGTACATAGACAACTTTCTCTCTCCTTATTACGATCGTCTTGAGATGGTAGATTTATGGTGCAAAAGGCACATGAAATAGGCTACAAGCGGTTCCCTAGATGATATCCATCATGTGCCTAAAATTACTCCACCTCTCGCTCCACCAACTCCCTACCTTAGGATATAATACTGTGGATGAGAAGATGAGGGTTAATCTAATGAACATAATCATTTTTCACAAGAATCTTTCTCTCTCCTCATTATGATCATCTTTAGATGGTAGATTTATGGTGCAAAGGGCACGTCAAACAGGCTACAAGTGGTTCTCTGGAGGATATCCATCATGTGCCTGAAATTACTCTGCCTCTCCCTCCACCAACTCCCTACCTTAGGATATCATAATGTGGATGAGAAGATGATAATTTCTAGGTTGAGGTATGGTGGAATTAAGATATGCTAAATTTTATTTATTTTCTAGAGTGCTATGTTTTAATACACTTGTCATTTTATTGAACATGTTAAAACTTTTCTAGTGCTGATATTGGAGAATCAATCATAGGCATATTATTTGGTGAACCCCCTTCTAGTTGAGGTTTCTTGTACCCAGCTTATTCCTAGTGATTGGCAGAGAAGTGGTAGGAAGATAATTGAGCTTGTTGATTACCCTATCAAGGGACTATTGTTTGAAGTAGGCCAAAACTTGGGAGAAATAGCTAAAGTAGTTGAAACTTTGTGTTTGCTCAGTACAATACAAAAACATGTCTTTCAATATTCTAATATGTGATTGTGGAACTCAGATATTTCTTTTTTCTCAGGTAACTACCTTTTGATAATTATTTCATCTCTCAACATTTAATATTGCATCTCTCAGATCAAATGAGTTCTAAGTGTTCCATTTATTTTCATGAGAGATGGTTTGTATAAATCACTACTCTTGAAATATGGGTCAATGAGTTTGATTAAAAAATACATAGTTACTTAAGTTAATGCATTTTTAAATGTCCTCATTTAGCATAGCCTTTTGTCTCTTCAATGCTTTGTAGAGAAGCGTACACATGGGATGATTGATGATAAATTCTTTTAGGTGAAGGTCAATCCTTTAGTCTGGGAAATTGGTGGACATATTGTGTTTTATAGAATGTTGATTATAACCATGCTATAGAGTAGATTGTAAGAGATTTTCTTGTTGTTGCATCTCCCAATCATGAAGAGTTTGAGAGAGTGAAATGCCTATGTGTTGGCATTATAGAAGACATTTTCTACCAGTAATGATTTGATAAAGTCATTTGTTGCTGATGTTTATAATTTTTTTAGGGATAATTCTATGGGAATTATATAAATTTGAAGATTCTTTATTGCATTTGCTTCATATTAAATGAGATTCATGTCCTCCAATGCCATCTTATTAGAAGATAGAATGATGCGGCTTAGATTCATTCTAATCATGAAATTCAAAGAATAGATATAGTTCTTATTGTGCAGCAAAATATATTAAAGGCTTGATCATATGGATTACAGGCTTCTATAGGCTTGATCATGATCTATTTCCATTCTCAATATTGATCAAGATTCTGCAATTCCTCATCTATGTTTAATTTTAAATAGTGAGATACTCATTAGATGGAGAAAGGGATTGTAGAGTGGGGAAATGAATGTGACTGGTCTGAGTTTTCCCTAATTTTTAGCTGATCATAGTTTACAACTAATTAGTATAAATATGTAATCATTTTCTTGGACTAAAAAGTTTCTTATGTGACTCCTTCCATCTCACTACTATTAATATACTAACTTAGGTGCTTGTTATAGCTGATGTATATTTTAAACATTTCCTGTCAGCAACATGATCTTTTTAAATATTTATATGTAGCAACTGGTAAATAAATATCAAAGTTTATGTTAGACTCTAGCTCCTAACAAATAATACATTTTAAAACTTGATGCCATCTATGCAATATCACTTTCTTTCACACGTGTACTCTATATTCAATATACTACTATAACACTCTTTTGTATGTAATTGCCATCTTAACTTACGAACTTTCCTATTCATAGTTTCCATTTCCATCAATGATTATAACTTTCACCATTTATGTTCCTGGGTATCTTATTTGTGTTGGCTTCAATGTTATTTTTCTTATTAAGGACAATGATAATAACTGATCTCTACATCGTATATCATGATGTGACTTTGATATGCTCCAAACCTTTGGCCTAGTGTCATATATATGTTAGTATATTGGTGTTCATCATTCCATAGTATTCCTATCGGGTATGGTATGGTTTGACTCCTCCTTGTATTAAGATAATGGTTGTTCAGCCTTTATTGGTATGTTATCTTCTAACTTTTTCAATATATCTTTTCAATCTATGATGATCATATATATATCAGATTGATGTTCAAATACTCCTTCATTGATTTCCTCTCTGCACCTAATGTCTTTGCATTAATATCATAACACGGGTATTGTGTTTCAATGATTTCAAACTTCATCAAGTGACCACTTTCTATAGAAACTATAATTTGATAGATAACATTATACACATGTCTCATACCTTAACTACAAGAAAATATCTCTATACATTCTGAGTATCATTTATTGGTGATGTAACTCTTCATTCATATGATGTCATTCTCAATAACTTTTATTTAGAAGTATAATATATATTGTTCAACTTAGAAATAGTTTTCAACCAAGTTACATCAAGCTTCATATATATTTGTCCCTGACATCAATTTACATCTATTTCACCATTATTGGTATTATTACATGTTTGTAGAAATTATCAATCTATAAAACTATTCAAGGTATTTTTGAAATTTCCTTCACAGGTTGGCAGGAACTAGGCTATGATACCATTTGTAATATCCCCAGTTCCTCCATTTTAGAAAATAAGGACAGTGTTCTAATTTGTTAATAGTAATGATTATTTTCTAGAGTTTCCATATGTTTCCCTTCATATTTTCTCCTATTATATCAAATGTTTATTGTAAAGAATATATGTTTTCACTGATCTCTTTCTTTCTTATCAATCCACTATAATCATTCATCTGATTTTGCATTGGTAATGCCAATGGTCTGGTTATTGTGAAATTATAAGGAGTATATATTGATGCTTATGTGTTGCTAGATATTTCTCTTCCATTGGTAAGTCTAATATTGGCAATCCATCCTCAATACATAGTGGATTATCTCTATGTGGCATTGAAAAGAGATTAGATGATGAATCTAAGATCAATTTATGGTAAACTAAAATGAGATAATGATAAATGCAATAACTATTTTAGAATTCTGATATTATGGACATGAAATCTATACTTTATAGGTGCTGCTATCTCCTAGTATCAATTATATTCTATATCTTCCTTATATATGCATTGGTTGATGTGCTCTATCATGACATCACCATATTTCTATAAATTGGCTAATGAGTAGTGGCTTGCATAAGATTGGGACATGGTGCGATTTCTTTACAAGTTGACATTCAATTATCATATAGACTATTGGGGCATCTATAAACATCTTTCCCTCATGATATTACTGTGGAACCTATACCTCTATATTGGTTGCGATGGTAATCTCTCCTCTTTCTTTTTGTATTCCAATACAGATCCTTCAATGCCTTCTATTATTTATTCTCTTCTCTTGATTCCATGTCTACAATCAGTATTTAATAATTTCAAACATGTTTCTCCTTACCACTCCTTGCTTATTTAATGGCTTTGTTTATACTTTTTCCATTCGATAGATTCTTAAGATGGTGGTCTCTTCTTAAATACTCAAACCACTCTATTTAGTGCTCCCTTGCATTAATATTCTATCTCCTTTCCAATGTGGCAAATGGATTTCCTCTTCATCGATATCAATTAGTACTAATATCAGGTATGTAGGTTTTATATCCTCCACATTTTGTGTCTTATTTAGTGTGGTCCTTCTTATCCACTACCTTTCCAAAACATGCCTCTTGACGTATCTATTCCATTTTTACTGCAATGTTCAATGAGTAATGGGTGTGGGTACTCTATGAGTCTATTCCAAAGGATTCTCTCTTGACATCATTGAATCTTGATTCCATATATCCTTCCTATCCTTCCTTTATTTATTTATATGAATGCTTCATACTTCTAAAGGACACAATCCTTGTCTCTTAATAAAATCAACTATGATTAATTAAAAGTCTTGAATATAATATCATTGTCTATTTATTATTATATTGATAATATATAGTTTGTTAATCATTTGATTAATAATTAGATTGATTAGTATGTCATTCCTCTATTCGAATATGAAGATATTATACTTTTTAATAATATGGTTAATATTAATAATACCTCTTAGTTTGATATTTATTTATTCAAATCTTTTATCAATAATATAATATCATAATATAATAATATATCATATTATTATTTATTATATTATTATATCATTTATTCCTACCATGTTCTCTTATTATAATATAATTTATTATTAGACTCTTTATGTTTTTCTTTATTATTATTATTTTTTAAAATTCTAAGGGACAAAATTAGGGGTCATGACAAGGAAAGTGATGTGGCAACCATGCGTCTTGTTGATGTGACAAGCAAGATTAGGTAGTTGACTTGACACTTGCCATATTGTAGTGGTGACATGGCCTAATGTACCACGTGTTTGTTGTAGAAACTTTTGTGTGGTGGCTAGTTAGACGCATGACCATGTGGTGATTTATAGTTTGACCACATGGCAGCAATGGTAGATGGTTGAGCCATGACTAAGTGGTGACCAACAAATGTGGTGGATGATTGGCAGCTAGTCGATGGGCACCAATGATGGTAGGTGGTTGGCTGGTGGCAACAACATGTGGTTAATCGATGGTGATGCCCTATTGGCAATGGATGGGGGGTGCCTGGGTGGCCAGCTATTGATACACATGACTAGTCCCATTCTACCACATGGTGGTGTGTGATTTTCCTACCTATTTAACACTTTTTTTAAAAAAATGCCTTGTAAGGCATGCCAAGGCCTCTGTATCCTACTATGTCCAAACAAGACAAATTTTATATGGAAATGGGAGGTTTTTGGGTGCTCTAAGTCCAATGGTGAGGTCTGTTTGGGCTCAAAGTGCTTCAAAAATTTGACCCCCTATATCCAAAAATATGTACTAGAAAGCAAGAAAAAAAAGGAATTCAACAATGAATTTGTCCAAAATGGACAAACTTTATATGAAAATGGGGTTTTTTGGGCCTTCTAAATCCAATAATGAGGTCAGTTTGGACTCAAAGTGCATCCAAAAATGACCACCTTCAGAACCTAGAAAAAGGGTATCTGAAACCCTTCAAAATCAAGCTTCAAAATAAGCCTTCAAACATGAATAACAAGCTACAGGAAGAGCTTTGATACCATCTAGAAGTTCACGTGCAAAATAGATGCAAAACCCAACTTCATAGAACTCACAACAATAATGTGCAAGAAAATAAATTATTACATAGAAGAATGAAACAAAGAAGAGAAGAGTGGCTCTCAAGATGAAAAGTGCATTGAAGAGAGGAATAAATGACTCTAAAGTGTTACAAAATACAAGGGGATCAATACTTATAAAATAAGACCAACCATTCTCAAAAGGGAAACCCTAAAGAGATAATGTGACATTTAATAAAAGAAAACAAATGTTAAATGTCACATTCATGAACAGACAAAAGTCAAAACTCCAATAGTGAAATCTTAAGATTAAGTAAAAGATAATAAACCTTTTACTCTAATATTTTCTCCAAGGTATTAAGCATGAGCATGTGTGTTTTTTCATAATCCCTAAAGATGGTAAAGAAGAAGAAGAGGAGGTACCTGCATAATTGAAGATTTGTTGGGAGAGTTTCTTGATATTGTGTTAGATAATGTGCTTGATGGATTACCCCTAGTGAAGGAGATCAGTCACCAGATGGATTTGATTCCAAGAGATAGATTTTTAAACAAGGGAAACACCAAATGACACTAGTAGAATGTGAAGAGTTGAATGAAAAAATTCATGAGTTGTTGTAGAAGGGGTTGATTCATGATGTAGCCAAAATTCCTCAAATAAATATCAGAAATGCAAGAGAGAAAGAACAAAAAAATAAATATTAGAACTCCAAATTATTATTCATTCATCTTCCAAATTCTCTTTGTAGGAGTTGAGAATCCAACTCTAAAAATGTGCCAAGATCACCTGCAATACAAATATCTTGTTGAAGAGAAACCTAGGGAGCAAAGAGCTTGAAGTAAATACCACACAAGAGAATATTTCACAATAGGAAATTAGAATTTCTATGTGAATGGAATGAATTTACAATGAATGAGAGACCAAATAAAAAGGCCTCATGAAAGCTTCTAGGACAAGCTGGAATGAGGTAGGAGATAAGGTTGACAACTAAGCACACATCCACAAGAGGTGGAAAAGATAAGTATGCTAAAGGGAACAAACTCTCGTGCTATCAACAACTAACCTCAACTACATGCATTAACCTGAGTAAGCTTAAGTACATAGAATAAATAATTAACAATTAATTAATTATTTACTTTAACACCCCCCCTTATGTGCAACTTAGCAGAATGCCTTAAGCTCATAAAAAAAAGGAAAAAATGCAAAATGGGTCCCAGCAATGAGGCCATTTTAGTTACCCAAGTACAATGCAACCTCTGTAGAATAGGGAAAGAAAGAAAACCACATGGGAAAAACTCTCCCCCAAAAAGAGGTAAAACAATATGCTGAAAAAAAACATGAAGTGAAGGAAGGAAGGCCTCAACTAGTCCCCCCAAGGACAACTTCCATAACCCCAAGCATTGATCGTAGCTAAAGAAAGTGGGGTGATGCAAAAGGCTTAGTGAAGATGCTTGCAACTTAACTAGTAGTAGGAATGTACTCCAATGTAATAACACCATCTTGGATCAATTGATAGATGAAATGCATGTGCAACTCAATGTGCTTGGTACACTAATGTTCCATCAGGTTGCAAGAAATGTGGACGACACTCTGATTATCACACCACAAAATAGTGGGATGATCAAGAGAAAAGCCAAACTCAGTCATCAACAAATGAAACCATAAAGCCTCCTAACTAGCAAGAACTATTGCCCTGTACTCAGCCTCTATAGATGAAAGTACTCAAGCATGCTACTTCTTGTATGACCATGTGATGGGACCAGAGCCAAGGAAAAAGACAAAGCTAGAAGTAGACTTCCAATCATCAACATCACCAGCCCAATTTGAGTTAGTGTAGCCAACAATGTGTAGAGTCCTTGTAGTATAGTGAATGCCATACATGAGTGTTCCCTAAATGTAGTGCAGAATATGCCTTGCAACTTGCCAATGACTCTCAGGAGGGTCCTAAGAAAATCGAGAGACTAGGCCAACCAAAAAAGAAAGATTAGGGTGCATGTGTGTCAGGTACAACAAGCTACCAACCAACTACCAATACAAAGTAGCATCCACTATAGATGAGGATCAGGAGGTAGAAAAAGTAACACTCGATTGAAATGGTGTAGGATCAACCTTACAATCAATCATGTGAAAGTGATAAAGCATGTCAAGAGCATACTTCTGCTGATACACAAAAATGCCAGTAGGAGACTGATGAATTTGAAGACCAAGAAAGTAGTGTAGCAAACAAAGATCAGTCATCTCAAATTGGTCCATTAGTGCACACTTAACATCTTGGAGCATGGAGGATGAACTACTTGTAAGGATAAGATCATCAACATACAAAACAAGAATCAGAATCTCATCACCAATATTTTGAATGTACACTGCGGGATTGAAATGGCAGCGAGTGAAGCTTGTAGATAGTAGAAATGAGTCCATCTTCTCATACCAAGCCCTAGGGGCTTGCTCAAGACCATACAATGAATGTCGAAGCCTATAAACCAAGGTGGGATCCTACACAAAACCTGGAGGCTGATCAATATAAATCTCCTCAGTGATATCACCATGTAGGAAGGCACTTTTCACATACATCTAATAAATTGACCATCCCTGTGAAGCTGTGAGGGATAAGAAAAGGCGAATAGAATTCATCTCGGTGACAAGGGCAAATATCTCAGAGTAATCAACACCCTCAACCTGCAAAAAACC
Source organism: Cupressus sempervirens (assembly GCA_028749045.1). Classification (NCBI taxonomy): domain Eukaryota; kingdom Viridiplantae; phylum Streptophyta; class Pinopsida; order Cupressales; family Cupressaceae; genus Cupressus; species Cupressus sempervirens. Next base: position 994,259,875 of record CM053785.1, on the reverse strand, counting down.
CTTCACAACAAGATGAGCCTTATGCTTATCAATAGAACCATTAGTAGCATACTTAGTGTAGTAAATCCACTTACAACACACTAGATTTCTCCCCTTAGGAAGAGAACAAAGATCCCATGTGTGGTTCTTCATCAAAGAAGAATATTCCTCCTCCATTGCACTGTCCCATTCTGAATGTCCTGTCACCTCTAAAAATGTCTAAGGATCAGTACTAATAGCATGACTGAGTAGACTAGAACCCACAGTGTGAGAATGGGTGCAAGGGGATGTGGATGGGTCACTAGCTAGAGATCATGTAGTCTCAACAGTAGCTCAAGCCCATTTAGGCATCTAGGGAGGATCATGTACTGTAGGAGGGCTCTCATCAAACTGGACATCCTGTCGAAATAGGACCTCTTTGGAATCAGGATCAAATAACCTATAAGCCTTTACATCCTCATAGTAGCCAACAAAAATCAATGGTCAGCTCTTCGATTGCATTGCTTTCCTCTAAGCATCAGACAAAAATGCATATGTTGAACTCCCAAACACTCTGAATGATGACATATTAGGCTTGACATGGGACCAAGCCTCCTCAGGAGTCATATGTCAAAGTGCCTTGTGAGGCATCCAATTCTAAACGTAGTTGGCACAATTGACTACCTCTACCCAAAAACATGAATCCATGGACCTAGACAGAATCATGCAATTTTCCATCTCCTAAAGGGTTTTGTTCTTCCTCTCAGCCACACCATTCTGCTAAGGAGTGTAGGGCACTGAAAGCTAATGCTGAAGACCATGCTCAAAATAGAAATCTCCAAAATCCTAGTTCACATACTCCCCCCCATTATCCGTGTGTATCTGCCAAATAGAGGTCCCAAACTACTTCTCTACAAATTTCTTAAAAACTCATAATGAGTCAAAGACATCAAACTTGTACTTAAGAAAGTACACCCATGTGCATTTAGAGAAGTCATCAATAAATGTAAGCACATATCTGGCACTCGAAAAAGAAGGAGTAGGAAATGACATGAGGTCACTATGAATCAACTCCAAAGGTGCTAAAGCATGAGTGGCTCATCCATGTGGAAAAGAATCCCTATGTTTCTTTCCAAGTGCACATCCCTGACAAACACCATCTACACAAGAAATCTGGGGAAGCCCAAGAACAAGTGCTTGTGTGCTCATCTGCTGAAGATATCTATAATTGACATACTCAAAATGTTCATGCCAAATCTTCTTACTGAATCTACATGTGCAACTAAACATGAACTTGTGTCATCAAAAGACTCAATTCCATAAAATCTATAGAGGTGAGATGCAAGGTCAACACTCCTAGTGGCCACAATCATCTCTAGATCATGCAAGTCCCAAATAACCACATCATGTGGTGAGAACTTGACTATCTTCCCACAGCCAGAGTGACAAATTTGATAGATAGACAAAAGGTTCATCAAAATTTAGGAACACAAAGTACATCCTGTAGAGAGCCCCTAGCCAAAGCAATAGTGCCAAAACCCAAAACTAAAAGTTGTGAGTAGTTCCCAACTGCAATCTATGTGGTGGCATAAGGAGAAAGTGACGTAAGCAACATAGGAGTGTTTGTTATGTGGTGAGAAGCCATAAAATCAAGAATCCATAAAGGTGGTAAAGTTGTAGCTCGTGCAGAAAGAGCATGACCTTTCCCTGCAGGTGGAGATGAAGATTGAGGAGCTGAAATGTGATGCTCCTTCATGGCTTCCTCTAAAGCCTCCAATCATTTCCAAAATCTAGAAACTGAATGTCCATCTATCCCATAAAAACTATAGTATTCATTTGATTTTTTCTTGGTCTTGGAGGTAGACTCACCTAACTTTGAAGAATATTCACCCTTGGGAGGGTTTGCTGGAGGATTAGCTGGAGGCTTAGGATCAAATTTTGATGTGTCTTTCTTTGATTTGCCTTTCTTCTTTGATTTCCCCTTAGATTTTTGATCAACCAATGCTTCACCTATTGGATCTTTTCCTATTCCCTAGTCAACCTATCACAAAATGTCTCAAATGAAGGCATCTTGCATCAGTAGACCTTACTTGCACATCTCCAAGGTCAGTTTTTGACCTACCTTCAATTTTTTGGCCATAACTTAAGCATACAGAGGTATTTTTTCAATCCAAAAGAAGTGTTAGAAAGCTAGTTCTAAGATGGAGACATTGGTGTAAGTATTTTTAGGTTTTGATGCATTTTTATATCCTTTTTTTAGTTAAAGTCTAAAGTTCTATTTTTGACTCTGGCATGCATATCTTTTGCATCCCATGTCAGTTTTTTGAAAATGTTATATTTTTGGAAAGCTGGTTTTGTAGCCTTTTTAGAAATGTAGTCATTTTCCTTAGATTTTGGCCCATGCTCTTTCTATCATATTTTTGGTATTTTTTCTATATGGTGGATATCTTGGGTGTTTTAGGTCCGAGGACCATTTTTTTGACATGGTTTCTTTTGTTTTAGGCTATCCTATCTTTTGTGTTAGCTTTTTCCTTCTTCTAATCATTGTAGACATCATTTGTAAGCTCTTTTATATATGCACTAAGATAAAGTGTCACTTTTGCATTTTGGGTTCATGAACATTGTTTTTGAGTCAATTGTACATGCACTATTTTTATAAAGCACCATGAGGGAGATAGTTGTCTATTGTTTTAGGCCTTCTCCCTTTTTCAAGTTAGTGTCCCTTCCATGACATTAGCTCCATGTAGCATCAGTGTGACCATGTCTTTATAGGTGTCTATACCTCTTCCTCTCTTGTCATTCTTATTTCATCTACAGTAGACTTTGGCCCACCTTTTCAGTTGCTTGTCATCTCACCCCGTCTACATTAAGGGGGGGTTATGTTGTTGTTCTAATGCATCTTTGGTTCAATGGTTCATTAGTGTGAGCTATGTATTTAGTGGTTGATCCTATATACAATGTGATTACAGTGGCTGGCTACCTATGCATTTCTATGAGATGGATCATCTACCATATAGACATGCTTAGTTCATGCCTTCTTCTTCCATGAATGTTCTTCAGATCATAAGTTTTCTTTTAGATAGCAGATTTGTGACTTCTTCTTGCTTCAATGATGCTCTTCATGATCACTCCTTGTTCCTATTTTATGGGGACATTCCCCTAATTAGAGGCTTCTTTAGTTCTTCACTAGGTTCTTACCTCTTTTGGGGGGAAGGTTTTTCCCATGTGATTTTCTTTCTTTCTCCATTTTCAGAGGTTGCATCTTTTGCATTTGTACATGGGTACCTAACATGGCCTTGTTTTTGGGACCCATTTTTGCATTTCTTAGTTTTGTGAGCTTAAGGCATTTCCCTAAGTTGCACTTAAGGGGGGTGTTAGAGTAAATAATCAATTTACTAATTATTTATTCTATTTACTTAAGCTTACTTAGGTAAATGCATTTCATTTATTAGTTTTAGTCTAGGAGTTTGTTATAAGTTGTTGACAATATGTGAGTTTGTTCTCTCCTAAGTCATACTTATCCTCTTACATTGTTCGAGGACTTTCCACCTCATGTGGATGTATGCTTAGTTGTCACACTTATCTCCTAGTGTCTTCTAGCTTGTTCTAGGAGATTCCTTGAGACCTTTATAAGTGGTTTCTCCCTCATTGTATTTCAAAACAACATCACTTATTGCATATTGTAAATACATATTTTCTTGTGTTTTCATATCTTGTTGTGTCTGATACCATGTTGGAGTTGATGAAATCCAACTCCGAAGAAGCCCAAGATCACCTGCATGCAAAAACCTGTCAAAGAGAAGCCAAGGAGAGAAGAGCATGGAGCAAAGGAAAAACTCTAAAGGGACATGAGAGATAACAATATATGCAAACACAAGAAATCATGTATTTACAATATGCAAGAAGTGATGATAAAATACAACGAGGGAGCTCGAATATAAAGAGCTCAAGGAATCTCCTATAACAAGCTAGAAGATGCTAAGAGATAAGTGTGACAACTAAGCATACATCCACATGAGGTAGAATGTCCTTGAACAAGGTGAGAGGATAAGTATGACTTAGAAGAGAATAAACTCCCGTATTGTCAACAACTTATCACAAACTCCTAGACTACAACTAATAAATGAAATGCATTTACCTAAGTAAGCTTAAGTAAATAGAATAAGTAATAAATAAATAAATAATTATTTACTCTAACACCCCCCTTAAGTGCAACTTAGGGAAATTCCTTAAGCTCACAAAACTAAGAAATGTAGAAATGTAGAATGGGTCCCGACAACAAGGCCATGTTGGGTACCCATGTACAAATGTAAAAGATGCAACCTCTAAAAATGGGAAAAGAGAGAAAACCACGTGGGAAAAACCCTCCCCAAAAAAGAGGTGAAAACTTAGTGAAGAACTTAAGAAGCCTCCAACTAGGGAAATGTCCCCTTAAATAGGAACAATGAGTGATCATGAAGAGCATCACTGAAGTATGAAGAAGCCACAAATCTGCAATCAAGAAAAAAATTACTGATCTGAAGAACCTTCATGGAAGAAGAAGGCACAAACTAAGTGTGGCTATATGGTAGATGATCCATCTCACCGAAATGCATAGTTAGCTAGCCACTATAATCGCCTTATATATAGGATCAACAACTAAATACATAGCTCACACTAATGAACCATCGAACCATGGAAGCATTAGACCATCATAATAACCCCCTCTTAATGTAGATGGGGTGAGATGACAGGCAACTAAGGAGATGGGCCAAATTCTCCTGCAAACGAACTAAGAACGACGAGAGAGGGAAAGAGGTACAAAACACCCATAAAGACATGGTCAAAATGACTCTGCATGGGCTAATGTCATGGAAGGGATACTCACTTGACAAAGGAAGATGGCACAAACATGGAAACTACTATCCCCCCATGGTGCTTTATGAAAATAGTGCAAGTAAAACTATCTCAAAATAATGTTCATGACCCCCAGAATGCAAGAGTGGCACTTTATGTCAGTGTGATACATAAAAGTGCTTCAAAATGATAGTTACAATGATAAAAAACAAAAACAAGCTGCAACAAAACATAGTATAGCTAAAAAAAAAAGATCCCATGCCAAAAAAATGATCCTTGAACTTGAAACACCCAAGATATCCACCATAGAGAAAAAATGCCAAAAATATGATAGAAAGAGCATGGGCTAAAAATTGAGAAAAAAGATAGCATTTCTAAAAAGTTAAACAAAATCAGCTTTTCAAAAAATTGACATGGGATACAAAAGATATGCATGCCAGAGTAAGAAAAACAAGTGAAAAATACATCAAAATCTAAAAATACCTACACCAATGTCTCTGTCTCATAACTAGCTTTTTGGCGCTTCTTTTAGATTGGAAAAATACCTCTGTATGCTCAAGTTATGGCCAAAAAATGGCAAGTAGGTCAAAAAGGACCTAGGAGATGTGCAAGAGGATGATGATGTAGTGCTGACATCATGTTGATGTCAGCATTTCACGAGAAAAAATTTGACATCTTGGAGGCTGTCACCACAAAAAAAGATGCCACATGGCTGCCATGTGGTAGTGCCATGTGGTGGACAGGCTGATGTGGCAAGGGCCACATGGCAATGTGCCGTGTGGCACCCACGCCAAGTGTCAATCACTATGTGGATGAGAAATCTAATGCAGATGCTAACTGTCCCTTGGGCAGAATAGACTGTCCAAAGGAGTGGTAGGTGGCACAAGAGCTGGTGGAGGTAGCTGGTGCTGGAGGCACTGCCTAGTGGGGGCTAGGACCAGGCCACGATGCTGCTGTGGTGGATTGGCAGTCGCACAGCCAACTGCGGTGGCCTGCGGGCTAAGTGCCAATGGCACGGTAGTCGTCAGTAGAATTTTGATTTTTTTTGACCCTACATCCGTATAGTCCCTATGAAATGCCCTGAAATGAAAAAATTTGCCTCTCGGAGCCCTGTCTCCAAAATTAAAAAGTTTTATATGAATCCTAATTGCAAATGACCTTCTGGATAAAATGGTAGCATCCGTTTGGTCCCAATGTGCTCCAAAAATTCACTGTTCCCCTGATTTGAAGAAAAAATACATAAACAAGCTAGGGTTTGTGTCTCCAAATCACGGCTTCAAAAAACCTTCAATGAAGCAGTAGCAGGAAGGCTCTGATACCATGTTGGAGTTGAGAATCCAACTCCAAAAAGGTGCCAAGATCACTTGCAATACAAATAGCTTGCTGAAGAGAAAACTAACTGCAAACAGCCTTCTGGATCCAATGGTAGCATCCGTTTGACCCCAAAGTGCTCTGAAAAGTCACTCCACCCCTGATTTGAAGAAAAATGCACAAACAAATTAGGGTTTGTGACTCCAAATTATGGCTTCAAAAATATTTTGAACAAGAAGTAGTAGGGAGGCTTTGATACCATGTAGGAGTTGAGAATCCAACTCTAAAAATGTGCCAAGATCACTTGCAATGCAAATAGCTTGCTAAAGAGAAACCTAGAGAGCAAAGAGCTTGAAGCAAATACCACACAAGAGAATATTTCACAATAGGAAATTAGAATTACTATGTGAATGGAATGAATTTATAATGAATGAGAGACCAAATAAAAAGGCCTCATGGAAGCTTATAAAACAAGCTAGAATGAGGTAGGAGATAAGGTTGACAACTAAGCACACATCCACAAGAGGTGAAAAAGATAAGTATGCTAAATGGGACAAACTCCTGTGTTGTCAACAACTAACCTCAACTACATGCATTAATGTAAGTAAGCTTAAGTACATAGAATAAATAATTAACAATTAATTAATTATTTACTCTAACACTCTTCCCCTAAAATGAGAGACAATACAAATCAATATTACCATTTTGTTAGTTTTTTCATAAAACTATTTTTTGCAATTTTTGGTAATTTTTAAAAATAACTCAAAAAAATTAATTTTTTTTGTAAAGCTTACTAAAACTGAGCTAAGATGAACTTTCAACTAACATTCAAAAATTGGAAGTAATATTTTAAGGTTATTAATAAAAATCAACTTCCTAAAAACTAAGAAAAGCATTAAAAGCTTTTAAAAAATTACTAAAAGATCTTGCATCATTCTCCTCTAGTTGAAAGAACACAACTCTTGCAAGTTGTTTTTGAATGTGTATAGTTTCTTTTTTGGAACTTTTCCTTCCATTTTATCAAACATTGATTTTATTGACTCAAAGGGATGCAAGTTTATTCCTTCTTCCTGATGTTCCATTTTTTTGACATTTTATCATTCATCTTTGCATCTGTCACTGGATCCCTCTTCCTCTTGTTTTTCTTAATCCATATTCTACTCAATATCTTCTTAGTCTTTAAAATCCAAAATTCAATTTCTTTTATATAAACATTTTTACCATAATCATTTATGTCTTCAACATATAATATATCAATATATCCACCATTTGCACAATTAACATAATACCTTTGAGAACATTCATACACCTCATTAAAAAAACCTGAAACATCTTCATTATAAATCTTATTATAAACAACCATTTCTATTTTCTCATTCTGAACATAAGGTTGAAAATGACAAAAAGAATCTTTCATGGCTATGTTTATCTCAGCTTCTTCAATTCTTGATGTCAAAACACTCATTTCTATACTTGCCATTTCATTTTTTGGATCTTCCTTTATTTCTTGTGTCTCTTCTTTCCTTTTCTTCTTCTGAATAATCTTTTGAATAGGCCATGTGATCTTCTTCTTGACCAGTAGATGCTATTTTTTCATTTCTAATTTCATTAGTTTTCTTAATTGTTGAAAACTTTTTTGTAATTCTCTTAACATTTATTTCAACTCTAATCATCTCATCTCTCCCTCCTTCCTCTTCTTCTCTTTCTCTTTTATTTATTTTTCTCATTTCCTCTTCTACATATACATCATCAATAAATCCAACTCTTCAAATGAGTCCATCCTTTGCCACAATTGAATCTTTTCTCTTTTCTACCTTGAGTTTTTGAAACTAGTCCCTCTTCTAAACCTACATAAACATAAACTCATAACCACACAAATAGAAAAATATTATTTTCTCAAACCTTCTGAACTCTAATACCAGGTGATGCAACCAAAATTCGTCAAATAAATATCCTAAACATAAGAGAGAAAGAACACAAAACTAAATATTATAACTCCAAATTATTCTTTATTCATCTTCTTAATTATCTTCCACTATAATGAGAGGAAATACAAATCCAAAATTACCATTTTTGGTAGTATTTTCATAAAATTATTTTTTTCCATTTTTTGTCATATTTAAAAACAACTCAAAAAAGCTGCATTTTTTTGTGAAGCTTCCTAAAAATGAGATAAGATAAACTACCAACTAACATTCGAAATCAAAAGTAATATTTCAAGGTTATTAATAAAAATCAACTTTCTAAAAACTATGAAAAGCATTAAAAGCTTTAAAAGAACTACTAGAAGATCATGCATGAGAAAGCCACTAAAAGATCCTACATCAATTCAAGAGAGTTTAAGTCCATCTTATGTACCAATAGTATTATCACCAAAAAAGAATGGGTAATGGAGGATGTGTAAAAATTCATAGGCTATCAACAAGATCACAATCAAGTATAGATTTCCATTGCCAAGGATGGATGATATTATGGATTGTTAGAGTGGAGCTGTGTATTTCACAAAGATAGATATGAAGAGTTGGTATAATTAGATTCACATTAGAGAAGGAGATGAGTAAAAGACTACCTTCAAGAAAAGGGAAGGATTGTATGAGTGGTTAGTCATGCCTTTTGGGCTAACTAATGCACTGAGCACTTTCATGAGGCTCATGAATAAGGTACTAAAGAAGTTTTTGGGTAAGTTTGTCATTTTTTACCTAGATGATATATTGATCTTTAGTAAGACATTAAAGGAGCATTTGATGCTTACTTGAAAGGTGTTTGATAAGTTGAGGGGAGAAAAGTTGTTGTTAAACTTAAAGAAATGTAGTTTTGTGAACAAGGAGTTGTACCTAAGATTTTTAGTCTTAGTAGAAGGTCTAAAAATGGACTTAGAGAAAGTGAAGGCTATCCTTTAATGAGTTACTCCAAAGAGTGCTATAGAGGTTAGATATTGTCATGGACTAGCTAGTTTCCATAGAAAGTTCATAAGAGCTTTTAGTAGTATTTGTGGACCTTTGATTGAAATAATGAGAGAGGATAAGAAAGAATTTAAGTGGAATGTAGGAGTAGATAAGAGTTTTAATCAATTGAAACAAAAAGTTACAAAGCAACCTATTTTATCACTTTTATATTTTAACAAGGTGTTTCAAGTAGACTATGATGCTAGTGGTACTACAATAAGAGTTGTTTTGACCTAAGAAGGTAGACACGTTTCTTACTTTAGTGAGAAATTGAATGATGCCAAGAGAAAATATTATGTTTATGATCAGGAATTCTATGCTATAATTCAAGAATTAAAGAAGTGGAGATATTATCGTCTTCCTAAATAGTTTTTTTGTATAGTGATCATCAAGATTTTTAATATTTGAATAGCCAAGGAAAATTAAACCAAAGTCATTTGAAGTGGGTTGAGTTTTAGTAGAGTTATACATTTTTTTTGAAACACAAGGTGAAAATTCTAATAGAGTTGAAGATGCTCCTATTTGAAGACAATTTTTTCTAACCAAAATGAAGAATGAGGTGGTTGGATTCAAGGAACTCAATAATTTATATCCAAAGGATCATATTTTAGTGAAGTTTTGAAGGCTTGTATAGAACTTTTTGCACTTGATAGGATGAAGTGGTTAGATTTCATAATCCCAAATGGTATAATGTTAAAAGGAAGTTAGTTGTGCATTCCCAGAAGTCCTATGAGAGAGAATCTCATCAAGGAGAAGCATAGTGGAGGATTGGTTGGACATTTTAGTAGAAATAAAACCATTTCTTTGGTTGTTGAGAACTATTATTGGTCACAATTGTAGCAAGATGTGAAGAAGTTTCTATAGAGTTGTAGAGTATGTCAGATGGAAAAAGGAGTGAAGTAGACTGCAAGGTTGTATAAGCCATTACTTGTACTAGAGAAGTTATGGGAGGATGTCAGCATGGATTTTTTTCTTGGATTACCAAGGACTTGGTAAGGGTATGCTTCTATTTTTTTGGTTATGGGCAAGTTTTCAAAGATGACATATTTGTGGGATGAGATGCCAAACTTTAAGGGAGAGAGCCTTGGAAATAATCTTGTAGGATACATTCAACAATGTGATTGGCCTCCAATTGCATATATCTTTAGGATATTTGATTTTAGGTATGAAATTATATTATTCTTATTGATAATTCTACCTAGGGAATGGTTATTGTATGCTTCCTGATAAACCATCACATTTGAGGGCTTTATCACTAGCCATGAAAATGACATCTTCCTTAAGACTAGCATGCATTAACTTTTTCCCACATAAGGCATATTTCTTTGGAGCAAGCCTATTGACAATGGTAGCAAGGCATGCTTGTAAAGTTCAGTCATGCATAGTAGAGGGCCCTTGTGCAATGAAGACCTTCTCATAATGGTACACAAAATCTTGAAATATGCTAGGAAGGTCATAAAGGAGTTACTAGTCTTCCCTAATGCACTTGATGCCCACTACAAAATGCCAAGCCCACACATTATTGAAAAATTCCTTAGAAGCATGATCACCAACCTCCATCCAATGGAGATGGATTGATATGACCTCCCCTGGTGTTATAGTTATTTGCAACTTGTTTCTAGAGTCAAAGATTGGCAAACCAAATCAATAAATCAGACAAATTCAGGTTGAGATCTTCTAAGGCCATATGAAGATCTTTAGGCTTCATAAGATCTTCTATGGTACATGACCAACTATTTCTTATAAATGTAAAGAAATCACATAGTATCAAGAATGGAATCATTCCACTATTGAATCCACCCAACATCTATGTGGTTCCTAGCCTCAAGGTTCCATATTTGAAGAATATGGGAAACAGTGGGTGGATGGGACATGAAGGAAGTATTGAGAGAAAAAAAGGGCTTTGCAAGGACAAGGTTGAGCTATGTGCTAGGTGATAGAAAAAGGATGGAGTAATGGTCTAACAAAGTCACATCTAACAATGGGGTGACACGTAAAGCATGATTGTGTGAAAAATAAAAAAAGACCAAGCTAAAAGCATAGCCTTTTCTAGTTTTTTAATGGTCTATTAGACCCAACTAGAAAGTACTATGTATGTCAAACCCACCAGATTGGCAGTTAGCATTGGGATCAAAAGGATTATTGCACATGAAGAACCATGCTTCTCTTTCATGAGCTACCCATCAAAATGGAAAAATCCCTTCCTTATCAATAGTCAAATCAACCATATTAAAATCCCCACAAAAAAAAACCCAAGTGACAGGTGGAAGATGATCCACTAACTAACGTCACAAGTTTGAAAGCTCAACAACATCATTGGGGGCATAAATGTTAACAATGTCAAAGGAATGATTCTAAAAAGGCATCAAAATTCAAACAATCCTCTACATGGGGTTAGATCCATGCAAAATAACTAAAGAAAGTAAATGAGGAGAGAGAAGAGTGACTACACAACTCCTTTCCCTTGTAGGAAAATATCATATTTGCTCCAAAGTGTTGGATGCTATGCATTTTTATCATTCTTCATGTTGGTCCCCTTCCATAGATTCATACCTCAAGCTTGAATGCCTCTTAAGGGATTTCCTCTAAGCCTCTGATGTTGTGCATAATTTATTTTATAGAATTTCTTGGGACTTTTATAATTTTTCCAAAGACTTTGATTTTCTTGGATTACTTTTCACTCACAAATAGGGGATTTCCCTTATGCTAAGTGGGTCACGTAGGCTGTCACTAGTGATGAGGCCTAGAAAATCTTGTTGCAACATTGTATTTCTTTAGGATTTTTCGTTAACCAACTAGCCTAGAAGGGAATTGGCTTTCAAACAACTAGTACATTTGACCCCATTTTTAGATCAAAATTTTTGACCATCAATTAAAATGGGGTCAAATTGGTCAGAATAGGCAAGAAAAAATGTCCTTTTTTTAATCCATGCTCATGTTGGTCAAAATTTTGACTAACACGGGGCTTATACATCTTTTAAAAAAACATTTCTCGCTTTATGTCTTTCATGCGGGTTCATTTCCATTTGCACGAGTTAATTTGAGTTTTCTATCAATTTTCACATAGTTTTTTCAGAGGGTAGGACTGGTGTTGAAAGTGGATCCAGACCCTAATTTGTTTAGTGCAGCAGTTAAGGTGCTTCTCAAAAATGTGTTAGATGAAGCCCTTTGTTCACCTGATCTATTTTCTTCTAGAAAAACAAATGCCTCCATGACCTAGCAAATGTTTGGTTTCCTCTAGTGTTGGAAAGATATCATGAATCTGAGCAATTGCAACTCATGCTTATCCATTGCAATTAACCAAGTGCTAGGTGCGACTGAGAATGGAACTCATCTTGAAGCTATGGCTAGCTTGGGAAGTTGCATGGCACATTATAGCTCAACCTTCCTTCCTCCTCCACCAAGTAATATGCGCATCAATTTTGTTTCTAATATAATATTTGATTATTCTTCTATGCTGAATTCTATTTAGCAATGTTTACTAGAGGGTTGGTTGATTTGCATGAACAACAATAGATTTACCCAAATCAACCATGGGTTTTTGCTAGTAGAGCGTATAGCTATATGCATCTACCTCTGATGGCCAGAGCTGGTAGTAGGTTTAAGTTTTATGGTAACAATTAAAATATATTAAATAAACAATATCTCTAAAGAGATTTGGAAAAATATTGTTACATGCAAATGATTGTTCGATACAAATGATTATCAAAGAAAGTAAGAGTACAAGGATTCAAAGAGGTCTTTCATGATAAATTAAACTTTCTGCAAGTGAATAGTATAGGTAATAGCTATATAGACATTATATTTTGTTGCTTATTTATTTTAGCAGTTTAGAATTAAATAAAAAAATAAAAAATAGGAGAAAAAATAAGAGCAAAACTAAATTGTGATGCTGTGTTTTTTGGTGTCATATATCATTTTGTCTTATTTTAGTCCCCTTTTTGTCATCTTTCTTCTCTTTTTTCCTACTTTTCTATTTTATTATAGTATTTGTATAGAAATGGACCCATTGCTTAAAATAGAAAATTGGAATTGGATTTGTGTCTCCTTGTGCAAAATAAAGTTTTCATGTTATTTGTTGTTCCCTGATATATCTAATGATATGGTGCCAAGTTTATTTTGTAATTTTTATTATTTTTGAATTTATATTTTTGGAAACTAAATGAGAAATAAATGTGACTACTTTCTTACAAATTATTCATATGTTTGAATTAGACTAGGATAAGATCTTTGACTTTGAAATGAAGTTAATGGATATTGACACTGAACATTTGGGTATTCCTAAGTCGGAGTATCAATCCATTGTGAGGATGCCATCATAAGAGTTTTACCATATCTGCAAAGACTTGAGCACCATTGGTGATATAGGTATGATGTTGGGCCTATTTTGTATATTAAGTGAGACAGGAAAGGAATTTTACTTTGTTCAGATAATTTGTATCTATTTCAAGGTTCCAGGTTTTTGTACTTCACTATTCTCATCTACATTCTTGTAGAATTTGTGAAAAATACTGGTTAAAATTGTCTTGCCAAATTGTTCCTTTTATTTTTATATTTGCAATATGATAGTTTTATTTAATAAGTGTGATTTCATGTGTGTTTGGGGAAGTATTGTAGAAATAGAAGCGATTTTGTGATTCTAAGCATTTATAGCTCATTTTACTTATCCCAGTTACCCTTTCTTTAATTCTTTCTTTTTTACCTCTATTAGACTGCTTCTTTGTTTGCAAAGGAACTAAAGTGTTTATTGTTTTGATTTTGCTAGTATCTGAAATGAAATGTCTTATAGAGCCACACTTTGTTGGGGGCTATACTTGTACAAGTTTTGTTTGTTAGTTTGAGACATCATATTGTGCACTAAATGAATCTAGTCTTTTTATTTTTTTATGTTAGTGAAATTCTTATTTTAATTGGTACCAAGATTTGTGAGAGGGTAGGAAAATTGATGTGGTATGGTTATACAACCTTGATCATGCACTATTGTATTGTTGATGTGGGAGTTTTTAAAGTTTTGGACACACAAAAAAGGGCTTTTTATGTGGGTTTTATATTTGAAAAATTTGCAGAGGTACTAACACATTGTTATTATTTTTCATGCAATTTTTATTTATGTGACCAAGGAAGGGGTGAAGTTCTCTACCAAGGGTGATATTGGAAGTGCAAATATTGTTTGTAGGCAAAATACCTCAGTTGACAAGGTAACCACTTTCTAACTTTCCCACTTGCACAAAAAATTGAATGGCTTCAATTGATGACATTTCATAATTCTTGATGAATAAGCAATATAGAATATATTTTGATTTATTTCTAAACCTACTTTAGGTAAAAAGAAAATGATGCTCAGTTTTAAAATTTGAGGGTCTTGAGTGCACAATTTCTATTTCAGCCCGTTCTACAATATGGTACTATTTTTTAATCTTCTAATCTGGCATTTAGTTTTGTATGCAACCATTAATATCTTCTTGTTTTAACTTAAGAACTACTTAGTTTTTGTGTTTGAAAATTTGACAGACATTTTCAATTAGTTGTTAAAATGAATTAGAAACTTATTAGTTTTATTGCCAGTCTATATCTCATAGAGCTTACTACCTAAATGTATTGGATTTATTGAAAAGATCTTCTAGAGTCTAAATGGGTTTACTGCATGCATGGAAATCTAAAACTACAACTATTTAGGGAAGAAATTAGACAAATCAATTATGTCAAAAAGGTGAAAAGTTGCAATATATGGAGTAATTTGCATCTTTCTAATGTCTTTTAATATCAGAAATTTGAAGCCAAATACATAAGTTATCAAGGTGGATATACAAATGGATATGGTACTTTTGAAGACTTCAGGACATAGATGTACTCTAAAAAGTGTATTTTGTTGGTGTGTTGCTTGCTTTCTCTATCCACATGGCTCAATTTTAAATGTAACGAAATATGGTATGCAATCTAAAATTGTGAGTTGCTCAATGTCTCCTGAGTATCAAGGTATTAATGTGGGAAATGAAACATTCTCTATTTTAATATCAACAATAGCTTGTTTCATTGGCCTTCTTTTGTGTGAACATCACCAGGATGAATCTAGAAACTTAAAACTTAAATCAAGGACCAATACTCAACATTTTTACCAAAAGAACCAAGAATTGAACCATCTAAATGTGCTCTTACATATCTTAATTTCTACAAGAAATAGTAGTTGTTGGAGGAGGTTTATGGTGTCAAACCTTAGAGCTATTCTTCAAGTGGTCATTCTAAGATAGGGTGGTGGAAACAATGAATAGATTAGCCAACAACTCAGTGACATGTTCTATAATTGGACCTTTGAATTGTGCATTATCATTCTTCAATTATTTAGATATTGGAACCTTTACTAGTATCTTCCAATTTATGATTATTAAGTGGACCAAACTTTTGGTTAACTTGTTTGAAGGTAGTTTGCCATGATTTAATTTCTTTGCTATTACCTCATGGAATTTGTTTATTATTCACCTGTTCCCAATTCTATACCTTTAATTAGCTTATTAATAACCTATGTTATTTAGAAAATGAAACCTTAACTAGTATCTACCAATTTATGATCTTAAGGTGGACCATACCATTAGTTAATTAGTTTGAGGGTAGTTTTCTATAATCTAATTTCTTTGTTATTACATCCTAGAATTTGTTAATTATTCACCTTTAACCCATCATACTCTCTTACCTATATGTAATTAGATGATCAATCTTAACTACTCTGCGTAGTCTTGTGAAAGCCTTGTAGTAAGTTGGTCTTACTTTTCCCAAATTACTGAAGCATTTTCAGAAGCATTGTGATGTTCCTTGAATATTGTCTCAATGTCCTTCCTCAATTTTTTGTTATCTTCCTCAGTCCAAGAAGAATCACTAATGGTTGACATATTATTTGGGTATAGAGTTTTATGTTGATGTTGTCATTCAATTGAAACAAAACTTCCAAGTTGATCCCTTGCTTGATTTTCATGATCTAAAGCCATGTCAATATTCACACTTTTTGTTGAAAATGATGATTCATTTCTAATAACTATATCATGCTCTGTCTTTGATTTATTCTTGATTCTTGTAAGACTCTTCTTTAAGATAGGGTTATCTTTTGCTTCTATTTATTTAGTCTCATTTAAAAAGTATGAATTCTCCATCACACTAATATCTTCTTCCTCCATAATTGAATTGTTTGTATTTAGGTTATGGTCAAGTTGATCAATAGTAGCAACACCTAGTGCTTGGGCATGACCCTGATCTCCTTCACACACAAATTGAAACTCCTCTCCCCCATCCATGTCCAACTCATCCACTTTCTTAGAAGAGTCATCTCTATTAGGATCTTGTGATGTCATATCTAATACTTTTACCCTCTCTTTACAATCTTTCAAGGCATCACCAATGCTACGAAAAGGATTGGCACACATTCTTTTTAAAGATTGCAAATGTCTTTCAGATGATGTAGGTACATTAGGATTAGTCATTCCATCCTTTCCACTATCAAGAAATGATGATGGTAGCTTAGTAGCTACTACACTTAACACACCTCCAATAGAACTATGTCCATTTGCATGACTATCTTCAAGAACAATATCATTTTGAACCTCAAAAATAATGTTGTTTTCTAATCCTTGATTTGTTATATGATAATCATTTCTTTTTGCCATATTTGGAATATGTTGAAAATTTGGAAGGTTCTGAGAAGCCCCAACTTGGGAGGAACTTTCATAAGCTTCAATTGATTGTTCAACTCCTCCAAATGAATTTTCTTTAATTTCACCATTTTCAATACATTCATCTTGTTTTTGCTCCATAGAATCATTTTCAACTTGCTTGCAATCTTCCATGCAAGAGTCTTCTTGTGTTGATTCCCCATCTTGCATATTATTTTTAGTGGTCATATCATTGAGGCATGAATTAGATTCATCCTTAACCTCATCTAAACCTTCGAGCTCATCCACCTCCATATCATCATTAAGTTTGAATTCCTCCTCCACATTGGATTGCATCCCTATAGGTTCTGAATATGCATCATCTTTGTTCATGGTTAACTCCTTAGGAATGTTAGTCACATTAACACCTAAATCATCAGGAATTTCCATGTCATTATTTTCAGCACCTTCCTTGTCATCCTTATATTGTTTCCCTATTTCACCATCATCCATATCCCACTTTTCTCTAAGCTCCATAGAATCTATACCTGTCTACTGTACAAAAGATCCTCTTTTATATTGCTCTTTTTTATTTTATGGTCGAGCATCATCCTCTTTGTTCCATAGTTGTTCATCAACCACCTCGTTATCCTTGCTTGTCTCCCCCATAGCTGAATCCAAATTTACATCCTCTTCATTCTCCCCACTATCATCCCCTAAAACCTCACTAACATTGTGCATATCACTTGTAGAAAAGTCTTGCTCCACTTCTATGCCTTCATCATGTTCACTGGGACCTTTCACAAATGTAGAAGGTTCCTCACTTGGCTGAGACATGAAATGCAAAGGATGGTAATTAAAAATCCTATAGGCTAAATGAATGGACCATACAAATGAAACTTTAGAGATATATGATGAAATTGAGCATAGGAATAAAAACCAAAGTGCATAATAAATACATTGTCAGAACTGCCAAGAAGTTGATCCTCGTCTTGGATCTAATCACTTACATCCTTGGCACCTTCACCCTCTCCCATGCCTATTCCAGTAGCATCTTCAAACTTGAGATTATCTCCCTCATTCTCAAGATATTCTTTAGTTACAAAAAAAAAATCAATATAGAATGGTACAAAGATGTTTGAGAGGATATAATCCAATTTCACTACCTACACAAACACAAATCAAAGGTGTAATATATGATTAGAGGTGTAATATATGACATTATAGACATGCCATTAAAAAAAGAAAGAAAAATTTAAAATCTAGAAAATCTAGAAGGTCAAATAAAAATCCCTTCTCAAAATAGTTGGCTAATTAAGGACCAACAAATTGAATAGAATGCCTATC
The DNA here is from genome assembly GCA_028749045.1 of Cupressus sempervirens. Taxonomy (NCBI): domain Eukaryota; kingdom Viridiplantae; phylum Streptophyta; class Pinopsida; order Cupressales; family Cupressaceae; genus Cupressus; species Cupressus sempervirens. The sequence continues at coordinate 994,241,841 of CM053785.1, read as the reverse complement.
AGGGAACAAAAAAGAACTTACTGTCATTCTACTTGGGTTTATCTTTTTAGCTCTACCTAAAATGATTCAACTCACTACCAGGAGATATATCAAATTTTAGTGTTCAAAATCTATAAATCGTTTAATAATCGACATCCTTTAACTTTTTTCACATTATCTATTTTCAAAGTCTAATCTATGTAAAGTCTGTAATATGTACTATTTGCATGACACTCCAAATTATTTTGTTCTCCATATATGTTCAACAAATGACAATGGTTGAAAGAATTTTTTTTGAAGTCCTCAAATGCTTTATATAGTCTACTTGAAATGATTTAACTTGTCACCAGTATAGATATCAATATCCAATGTTCAGATCCATAGCAAAACCACCATCTTTTGTTTCTTTTAGATGGTCTGTTTTAAAAATATAATCCTTGTATTTAAATTCATAAACTAATTATAGTGGCTGAAATATTTTCCTTTTTCATGTCATCAAAAAAGTTTTTATTCCTACTTGAAATGATATATTTGCTTCCCTTGTAGTATTGATCATGTGGAGTTTTTTCTATAACATTTGCACTGGGCATCAAAGAAGCAGTTCTAGTATATCTGGATAACAATCTCACCTCAGATGATTTTCTTACAGGAATAAGCTTCACTTTAGCTAGCTCTAGCTATGATAATTTTACTACAAAGAGTGGGGTAGGCATAAATATGTCTTTTTAAAGCATTTCCATTTAAGCATTAAAATGGTTACATTACCAGTGCATGTAATTTGGGTAATTTTTTGTTTGGGCTGAGAGCTTTTATATTTTGTGGGGGTTGTGTAGAATGTGATAGCATTGTGGAAGCAAGTGTAGTATTTTAGGGAATATACATCTTGAATAATAGTCATTGTTGGGGTAGAGCATGCTTCGAGTATTGTAAGCAATGCACTTTACTACTTGGCTACATGAATGCTAATTGGGGTGTTAGTTATTTCTTCAATATAGGAAATGTTAACAGTAATCGTGCTATGAACTATATCATTCCTTAGTATATAGATCTTCTGATTAGGAGTGGTATTGGCTACATTATAGTGAGATCTTCAAACCCTAACTCCACTCCATGTTGTTTCATTGATGGTTGTTATTGGTGTTATTGATGTGAACTATTGTGATTTTGTCCAACTTGATGGCATTGTGTAATTTTCAAAGTTTGTGATCTAATACTATTAATCTATTAGGATGGTAGTTGTTTCACTTTAAAAGTCCTAAGATTTTAATTTTTGGGGGCTTGTGTTTAATTTGCATTTATGTGGTATGGTTAAGAATTACTATTCCAATCTTCAAAGAATTCATGAATGACTACAATATTACTAGTTTTAAAAGGTCTCACATGTTAGAGATATAGATAGTGCAATGCCATTTGTAACATTAAAATGGAATTGACTATGAAGTATCACAATGATTTTGGATGAGACTTTTATGTACAGTTAAAATGTTCTTTCTATTATGTTAGAAAATGATAGAGAAGTTAAGGTAAAAGCTTTAATGCTCTACTTTCACTCTAGTCATATCTTAGATAGGAATAATGTTGCAATGCATTATTTTGTTTCATTATGATATCATTTGGATTCAAATGAGTGGTATTTAAGTTGAATTTATGATTCTATATTTTGGAAAATTAATAAGGAAAAGGATCTAGTACTTCACTATATTCCAATGGTTGTTAAGTGTATTCTAATGGTTGTATAGTTGTTGTGGCACCATTTTTCAACTTGTTAAAATGAAGTGAGCTATAGATAGGGGCTTAGCATGTTCTTGAAAAGGAAAATTGCTGCATCTTCATTGCAGCCCTTTAATTTCAAAGAGTTAATTTGTGTAGTCTTCACCAACTATAGACTGCATCAAGGCTAGGATGTCACCCATCCCAATACAAATTTGACTCCCAAAAATTATGTCCAATTTAACTTCTTAACCCATATTATGACCGACTAAAGGCTTACCAAAATGATTTGTTGTTAAGAAAAATAAGGTGTAGTTATGTATAAACCTTAAATTACTAGCACCCTTTTTCCAACTGGCTATAATTATGTGTGTCATGTAGATGGTGGGCTGGGCATGTTCTTGAAAAAGAAAATGCTACAACTCATCTACTTATGTTTTTTTATCTTCATAGTCTTAAGTAGTATTCACCTACAATTAACTAACATGCATTCATTTGTGAATTGAAAAGAATTTTGGATTTATATCTTATGGAATAGTTCCATCAATTGGAAATAATGCAACTACTTTACTCTATCAAAGCTTATTTAAACAAACTGACCATTATTACTAGTTTTTTTAGGAGTTGATTATGTGAATAATTTTTATTATTAGTGTGTCAGATTATACTACTTAATCCATCATCAAAATTTCTTCTACTCCTTTTCAATTTACATCTTGATGATGATCCAAAATGCTAATGATTGAAGATGTTAACACAATCAAATTCAGAAAACAAACTAATAATATTGATGAATTGTTGAAATCTAATAGCTCTAAAAAGACCATTTTAAAGTATCAAATAGCTTATCTAATGTCTCTTGGTATACATGATGTGTTAGGATCTGTACAAGTTTTTAAAGAAACTTCAGCATTTTTTTATGTTGCCATGTCAAGTTTTTTGATTGTGGGAAAATTCTGCCGAGTTGGTGTTTTCCAACTACAACCTCAAGGATGCTACTTTTTAATAGAATAATATTTTTGAAAGGAAAACAAGCTTCACTATTTTCTTTTCAAGTGAGACAACACATATTCCCCAAATGATAATATTATTAGAATAGCAAGAAATCAGTCAAATAACAGTTTAATCCAATTGTAAAAATAAAATTCAATTAAGTTTGGCAAGGAATGATCAAGAAAAAATAAAATAAAATAAGAAAACTCATACCCAAATATAGAAATGGAATAGTTCCCCAATATTATTTCTACTAACCTCTCTTATAGCCACAACCTTTGCATGTGGAGTTGGATTTGTTTGCTTCAAACTCATGTTATGACAACTCACAACAACTTCCTCTCCAAAGACCACAACAAAACCAAAAGGCTCACATATTCAAATTCTACAATATTGTATGCTTCTTTTATTGCCTTGGATAAGAACTGAAAGTCCCTGTTCTCAACTACTGACAAAAACATAAGATATGCTTAGCTGTTAACTTTCAAACCAGAAAAACTACATACTGGACTATTGCAAAAAGAGATATCATTATCTAGAGACATGATAAAGTTTGTGGCTCATGCAGACTTTCATCACTTAAGTCAATTCTTATCTAGCAGGCAAGTAAATGCTCCTCAAGAAGCTTTGTAGGTCCTGGATATTATGTTACGTGAGTTACCTACACACATGTGCCTTTACTTAATTTAATTTGTTTTAACAGAGGATGAATACTTGGATGAGGAGGGAAGTTATTAAGTTTGATTTGCATTGTAGGTATTCTTCTGTTAGAAGATCTTTTTACTTTCCTAATTTGGGAAGGAGGCAATAGCTTGGTGAGGGTCTAGAAAGCTAGCATGGATTTTACCAGAGCATAAGACCAACTCAAATGGGATTGTCACTTAATAGTGGTAGGAAGGAATAGAAGTCAAATCTTTGTTGAAGTGTTTTTTCTTGTTATTTTTTCTACTCTATTATTTGTTAACCTTTTACTAATTAGGATAACTATTGTTTCTCTATTAGAAAATGTTTCCCATATCATTATATTATATTCTGTATTAGGAAGGTGTAATTATTAATTTTACACTTGAATGGTGACTTGGAAATAACAATTGACAACCATCTCCCTTGTTGCAAATATGTCATTGACTACCTTCATTGAGCCATTGAATGTTATTGATTTTGTGGCTCAAATCTTAAATAGGGACATGGGATCTAGACCATTATCTAATGTTGATCGTATCAAGGTATGAGGTTTCACAAACACCCAATTAGATTATATAAGATAATTTTAAAATGTGGATGTAAATAATGAATTTAGTCTAATATAGTCATTATGACATCTCTGCTGAGATGGATTAAGAAGGCCTTGAGAGGTATAAAAGTTGAGGTCACACATCGAGAAAATATGCGAAGGAAGTATCGTATTTTTGGGTTGACTTCTCAACCCACTTGGGAATTAATGTAAGAATCTTAGAATGCCTAATATTAGTAATATGAAAATAGAAATATTCTTATTACAAGAGGCTACAAGTTACCTATATATGGTACACAACATCTTGTTGCTAATTATATTATTTTTATAGGTTTCTTGTGGATGATAAAGGAACAATTAAATTTGTAGTGGAGTATTTCTAGGACATGTATGGATTTACCATATAGCATACTAGTTTTCCATGCCTACAAGATGGAAATCAACAAAGGCCAAACTATTTGCCGATGGAGGTATGCTTTTGTAATTCAAATAAAATCTTTTGGAATAGGAAGTGCTTTGTAGAAGTTACCTATGTTTCTATCTATTTATGCAGAATACTCATTGGTGTAACTAAATAGTTCTGTAAAATAGTAGAGGGCCAATGCTATTCAAAATGTTTGAATGAAAGGAAAATTACTGCACTTTTGAAAGTTACATGTCAGTGTCCTCGAGAATGAGAGATGGACATTTTATAGGTATTCTCTCCTTGCACTAAAGATGTCTTTGGTTATAATTTAAATTATTATTTTTTCTATTTTGTGTAGTGTTGTAATATTAGGGAATCCAGTAGAATAATAGAAGCATACAAAAATGTGTTTCCCAAATGATAGCTAATTATAGTAACTAACATGCCCTCAGATTGCTACAACAACTGCCACCTATCAAAATGAATGTAGAAAATAATTATTTATTATTGAGAAATGCACATTCAGAATCCAAATCATGAAAACATATCTTTATTGACACAATAGCATGCAGGAGTATAGCTTTGCAAGCCTCCCAACAATTACACAAAAAAATTAACAAATTAAATTTAAAACATGCCAACAATAGTGTGAATATTGATTTGGAAGTCATTCCAAAGTTAAGGGTTTGACTCATCACTTAGGGAAGTAGCAACTTCTAACTTGAGAAATAGAAATGCATCAAATAATTCTTTATTATTAAGAAATGCACATTTAGAATTCGAATCATGAAAATAGAACTTTATTGACATGAAAACATTCAAGAGTATAGCTTTGCAAGCCTTGCAACAATTACACAAAAAAATAATTTAAATTTAAAACACACAAACAATAGTGTTAATATTGATCTAGAAGTCATTCCAAAGTCAAGGGTTTGCCTCATCAAACATCTTTGAATTCTTCTCTGATCACTTAAGGAAGTAGCAGCTTCTAACTTTCATTTGAGACCTCCACCTTGTATTATTGTATATGGATGGATATAGCCCACTATCACCCATGATCTCAAAGTAGTGGTTTCATCAACCCAAAGCATGTAAATTGTTAGATAACTATACTAGCTCATGCAAAGATCTATAGAAGATTTTTTAATGAGATGTATTGGAGCTACTAGAGAGTACTAAAAAGAGCTCCAAAAACTCAAGATTCCTTGTCACCCTATATGGTTGAAGTAATGAATACTTAAAGCTATTTAAGCTATTTAAAATAGTAAATATTAAATCTAAAATTAATAGTTTCTATAGTGATGTTACCATAGTAGAGAAGGGCATGGTAATGGCCCAGCTGTAGGTAGTTATTTTTTAATCCTAATAATCAAGAAATAGAACATATTATAATATCACTAAGGGACTACTAAGATAGCCATGTGATGCCTGATAAGTAAACATGAAAAGTATAAAAAATCCCAAGTTGATTTATGAAGACTAGCTATGCTCAGCAAATAAAGATCAGAACAAACACACAGAAAACCTACAAAATTGAATCTCAAAATTGATTGAAGAAATCTCTTTGGGCATGCAAGATTGCATGTGCCCCAAATGTTTTTAGCATAGTTAAAGAAGAAAAGGATTTATTAGAGTACTTTGTAGCTTTTAAGACTAATTTTTTGTTTCTTCCTATGTAGACTATATTCCACAATGCATGAGATTCTATTGACCTAAAGGATCCTTAACCACAAACAATAGTAGTCTCCTGTACCCAAGATAATATAACTTTGTTTGGATTTAAATAAGAAAATCACACCAGTATTATTAGTGAGGATTTGTGTCTACTTAGAAACTTCTTATCTAAGAAAGCCTTCCTGAGGGTTGTGAGCTTGTCTATTTCTCCTTTACATCAAAGGTTTAATGCGAGCTTGTTGCTAAGAGCCTACCCAAGGTTACAAATGCAAAGTGAACTAGTTTTTGATTGCCTCTTTTGTTAGAGTAGATTTCCCTATGGGGTGTAGAGCACATGGAGAGCTTGCCTGCTTATTTAGAGTTTTGTTTCTCATCCTTTTCCTGAATATCATATCACAGAAAATACAAAGAGCTCACACAAGTTTGTATGATTCTCTTTCTAATTTTGGCAGATAGAAAACTATTATGGCTTGAGACTATGTTCAACATAATTTACAACCTCAACAAGAGTTGGAATCCCAGTTTTATACATATGTGGCATTGGTTGCAATAACAAGAATGTCACTACATCATCTAGATATATTCAACAAATCAATATGCATATCCTACAATATTGGCTTACCATTAGATGACATTTCATGGAGGCAGTCAATAAAATAGTTCAAATGCCTTACCTACGATTCCACATTTTGCATGCATGTCTACTAGGGTAGTTGCAACTTAAACAAGTATATTCTCTTAATATATCCATTTTGTGCATATCTAGCAACCATGGCTTTTGATGACCACATTATGTTCAAGCATCTTGTCAAACAGTTCACATGACTTATCTATGCTTCCATTTTGCAAGAAAGTCTTCGAAGGCAAATGCTACTACTTAATCTACAACATCTAACAAAATCCTATCCAACATGAATATTGTCACTTACAAGGTGCTTCCAAGGAAGGTTACCTTTAATAGCTCTAACCAACCACTTGATGCTTCCAAGGATGATCACCTTTAATAGTCCTAATCAACCTCTTGGTTCTAATGCAAATGCCTTGTGTTAAAAGGGTTAACAATTTTCTAAGTTTACTTCAGATATAACATTAGGTTGATTGAGGATGATCGTCTTAAAAATGTATATATGTGTGTAGTCATGTGCAAGTTGAGTTACATTATATGTTATGGTTTTTTAAAATATCTTTAAAACATTGACACTCTTTCAAATAACTTGGGTTTTTTTTTTGTCCACAACTCCATGTGCTACGATTAATATTTATAAGTTGTTTCAAAGTTCTCATCTTGGCACGAAATGGAGGATACCACCTTCAATGTGACAAATTTGTTTTCTAGAAAGTTTATAATTTTTTTTAACAAATTGTTTCTCTAAAAATCATGCAATAATGACATTGCTTTGAGATATTTTCTTAAACAATTGGTGTGGATCTCTTTGATTCCACATTTGGCAGGCAATTCATATTTTTGGATTGATTTTGGTGGCAATGTTCTGATTTTTTTCACTCCAATCACAAACTAATCTTATTTCTTGTTGCTCTAATGATTTTATTTTGTTTTAAATGCAAAAATGTAAATAATGTGTACAAGGTTAACTAATCTCTATTTTTTTGAGGCAATGTTACAGGAATTTTATATAGTCTTGATAGATTTTGAGATGATGGGTTGCAGCCCAATGGCCTGAGTAACAACTCAACATCAATTCTATAATAGTGATTTTCCATAACAATTTTAATGTGGAAGACCTGTTTAATTTTTTTTCAACTGCACTTTTGAAATTGTAAATTCATAAAGCAATTACATTAGTGTTATGTTATCATTCATTTGTGTGATCAATATCTCATGCTGATAGGCAGGAATGATCAGGAATGGAATAAACAATGTCACCATTCTACTAATAGACTTTAAACTATGAATAAACAATGGTAAGTACCTTGTTAGCCGAAGCTCTAGGATATGGGTCATCGATCGCGTGACAGTTAGACTGGGCTTCGCCCAATTTTGGCTTTTCTTTTCATTTGAAATCATACCTCTCTTTTTTTCACCTTAACTACTCCACAATTTTCCATGTTAATAGATTTTATGGCTTGTTCTAAACATTTTCTAAGATGGACAATGTCCTTTAGAGCCATACAGGCTACAATAGGGCTTTGTGCTTTGATGGATGCCTATAGCTTATCCCAAAGCTCTCATTCAATAGTTATATATGAGATGATCAATCAAGAGGAAACAATTGAGAGCTTAGAGTGACACAATTTTTAGATGATCATATGAAATGAAATGGGCATGCGAGTGGAAAGAAACTAGAACGACATTGTGCATAGATAAATGAATGAAATGGATGGTTTTGGAGCACTCAGCATAGACACTTAGCATTCAATACATATCATCATTCGAGATCAAATGGGTGTGTGGGATTATACGCATAGTGAATAATAAAGGAGGGAATTGAGCCCTCCCTAAGGCTCATAGTTGTTGAGGTCCACTTTAGCAATGGCCCTTCCTGTGAAATTGTTGTCTAAAACTTGTCTAATGAGATAATGTGTTTTGAGCTCTTCATCAGTGGGATGGAACGTGAATCCAAGAAGTAGTTGTGCATCACCCATATCATGAATGTAACTAAAGTTAAGAGCCTCTATTATTGAACTATCTTCCCTATCACCCATATTCATTTCCTTTGCTCTCATATCATGACTGCAACTAAAGTCAAGAGCCTCTATTATTGACTTATCTTCCCTATCACCCATATTTATTTCATTTTCTAAAAGGAAATAAATATGGGTGATAGGGAAGATAATTCAATAATAGATGCTCTTAACTTTAGTTACAGTCATGATATGGGTGATGCACAACTTCCTCCTAGATTCATGTTCCATCCCACTAATGAAGAGCTCAAAACACATTATCTCTTAAATAGGTTTTAGATAGTAATTTCATAGGAAGTGCCATTGCTGAAGTGGACCTCAAAAACTGTGAGCCTCAAAAAAAAAAATTGACCAAGCATTGGTTGAAATTTCGACCAATGCTTGACAGTTTTCTACCAAGAATTGGTCAAAATTTTGATCAATTCTTGGCAGAAAATGTGCCAGAAATTTCAAAAGTTTTTGAACAATTTATTGGTAAAAAATTTGACCAACTATAGGTTGGTCAAAATTTTGACAAGAAAAATTTTGACCAATGGCTTGGTCGAATCTAGTTGAATTTGGTCAAAAATTGGTCAAAATTTTTGACCAAATTTGGTCAAAAAATGACCTCAAATATACTAGTGAACCCTTCTTGTCACCACTAAACCGGTACAAATTTTGGGCACCTTTGTTACTACGAAAATTTGTAAAGATGAGGAAGCCATCAAGCCTTGGCTTTTTTGGGTAGGCAATGGGCTCTCTATGAACCATCAAAATTTCTGGTGGTCTCCTTTGTTTGTTGTTCAAGGCATTCCACTAGCTAAAATTCAAAGAGCTAGCACATTGTACTTATTTATAAAGGGAATCAAGAAATCCAAAGATCTCTTTTCCATAGTTACTATGAGCCTTTTCTCATGGGAGGACCTATAGGTGCAGTTCAATATTATCCATCCAAATCGACAAACAATTGATCTTCTAGTTTTTGCAATGCCTCCCCATATGTTGCACAAGCTTGGTATTCATTCATCTTGCCCATGGTGGAAAGATTGGAAGTGGTATCCTACCACTCCTTTGACCAGTTGCAAACCTACGTTGGGCTATTGGTATCTTTAATATTTTATTATAAGAAAAGGTCTATTCATAAAAAAAAAATGGCACATTTTATTCTCTGCAAGAAGACTTATGATATTGTTCAGGTGGTGTAGTTATTTTTTAGAGAAGTGGTGAGACTACATGGTCTACCAAAGTGTATAGTTTCATATCAGGGTACCAAATTTTTTGGGTATTTTTGCCATACATTGTGGAAGAAATTAAAGACAAATTTGAAGTTTATTTTATCACATCATCCACAAACTAATGGGTAGACAAGAGTTGTAATCATAGTTTAAGTGTGATTTAATTTTATCATATGTAGAATTTGCATATAATAATTTTGTCAATAGGAATAATGGTAAATCACCATTCCAGATGGTATATGGGAGTAGTTGAAGAAATGCTTATGAATTGAGGCAATTGAATAAATGAGAGATAAGTAGTATTGAAGCAAAATAATTTGTTGAACATTTGAAGAATATCCTTGAGGAGGTAAGGAAGCACATTCCAAAGATGAATACATAGCACAAGGCCAAAGTAGATGTGAAAAGGTGGTATAAGGATTTTTAAATTGGAGATGAAGTCATGGTTCATTTGAGAAAAGAGCATTTTCCAATGGGTACATATAATAAGTTGAAAATGAAGAAGTTTGGACCATGCAAGATAGTGAAAAGGCATGATTCTAGAAATTCATATGAAGTGGAGTTTCCTACTAAATTGAATATTTAACCATTATTTAACATCTTAGATTTGATAGAGTATTATGAAGGAGGTGAAGGAGATGAAGTTGTAAAAGTGTCGTGGAGTATTCTAGCAGATAGTTTGGCTACAAAGGAGATTGAGATACTAGACAATCATGTTGGAAAAAGTACAAGGAACTCAACTTATGAAGAGCACCTAGTCAAATGGAAAGGGAGGATGGTAGAAGATTCATCATGGCTAGCAAGGTAAGAGGTTATCTTTCTTTTCCTCTAAATACTTGAGATGTAACGGGATCACTTCTCAAATTACCCTAGGTGTCTGATGCAGGAGCATCCTGGGTGTAAGAGAAATCTTGCTTCAATAAAAAATATTTCATTTCAGTTGTTTGAATAAGTGTTGTCTTAATGAAGAGTTGATATCTGTTGTGACTTTTTATTTAGTAAGTCAATCATACGATCTTAGAATATCCTAATTTCAGAGGTGGATGTTCATCTTGGATATAACAACCTACTAGTTGAGACTCAATGCCATATCATGTGTATTCATGGATTTATTATAGATTTTTGGTTTGAAAATATTGGTTTATAAACTTCAAGCTCATTTTTTAAGTCTTGAAATTTCTTAGATGAAGCCCAAAAACTCAATGGACAGGCGCTTGCATCAATCTGACCCTATAGATAAGAAGATGAGGTTTCTAAAAAGTGGTTTTAATAGCCAATCAGAGTAATGGTTCAAGAGTTATGGCCTTCCGAATTTGGGCCAACCAAAACTTTTAAAATAAATGTCAAAAATGTATTTGGACAACTCTCTATATATTTTTAGGGTCTTTCAGTCCTAGGTATTAAGTTTGAGTGTCTCGAACCTTCCTAAGTGGCATAAAATTGTCTATTTAAGAAATGCCTAAACATTATCTAGGATAGCTCTAGGTGATAGTTCAAAAAAATTTCTTGTAGATTACTGTAATGAAGGCACCCATGTGGGTTAGCATATTGTAATTTTGAATTTTGTAATTCTACATTTGTGGTGATAATAAGAAGCCCATTTTTTTCTTGCTAATTGTTGTTAAATCTTTGTTTCTATTATGTGATTGTGGTATTAAGGGGAGCACCCTTCATCCAACATGTAGATCTATCTATCAATCACATGCATGAAATGTAGACACATAACACAAAGATTTGGTTACCTAGAACCCTCCAAGGTGAAGGCAAAACTAGGGTGGGGATGACACCCACAAATTTCCACTATTGCAATAATAAAGTTAACATATTAGGGTTATAATTTTGATCACTTTTGATGATCTACCTTATGAGGCGTCTACACTTCTAAAGTTTTTTGGACTGTTAGTTCTTACCTTGTGAGAGGATTTTACACTTACAATAAAGTAAGGACCTAGTTAAGAGATTTATAAAGGTCTCTTAAACCACTCTGTTAAGAGATTATCCCTAAATTAGTTATGATTTAGTACCTGATCCTTTGGTCTACACTCTACTACTAATTATAGATGTCCTCTTTTCAATTATGATATGATCTCCAATTTGATATATCTGAGTTTTGTCCTACACTACTTGATAAGGTCTCTATCTTTTAGATGTGTCTATTTAAAGACACCTAAATATTTTTTTAGATGCTTCCCCATATTACCTCTCCACCTAATTCATTGATCACTTTTTCATAGAGATCTATGATCAACATCATAAACACATAATAGCCTCTATAACAATTTCTATAAGTATTAAATGTCATATTTGTGTCGGTCTTAAATGGTTGAACTTAAAGTTTGTATCATTTTTGACTTGAATATCAATTTTGTGTTGCTCAACACTTATTGTCTTTGATACTTAGAATTCACTCTAATTTATTAGTGTATGTTAGTCTCTACTACACTTAGACTGATTGAAAATCACTAGGCTTGACTTATACTAAAAACACTTAGTGACCAAAGACTTGCTCAACTCCTATAGAGCTCAACATATACATGTTTATTTACAAGTCTTTCAAATGACTCAGCCTATATAGAGTAGCTTAGTTGCAGTGATAAATAAATGACTTTGCCTCATATATGACTAAGTGTTTGACACTAAATAGATAAAAAGATTTAGATGTACAAACACCAATGGGTTTCAAATTTTTATTGATCCTTTTGACATACAAACCCAAATTGTTTTTCTATTAGGCTTCTCTACCAATTAGGCCTAAAGAGAAGAAATATCGAGACTTAGATAGTATAAGGGTTGGAGCTATAGATTTCCCTATTATGAGGCAAATAAGTGTTGTCAAGCCTATGACATTGTAGAGGATAATATATTAGAGTAATGAAAAGGGAAGAGAAGGAAGGATGTAGGAACAAGGTCCTAGATAAGGAAATAAAAACACATTTTTTGATAGTATTTTTTTATAAGATAAGTGCAAGTTAGAGAAGAAGAAGGGCATTTTTTGGGTATTTCTTATTCCCTATTACAAATCATAAACAATTACTGTCATATCAGATGAATGGAAAATGAGAACACGCTACAACTCTTGGGACATGAGCTCTTTTCTTATTGGGGAGTATGGTGCAAGAGCACCTAAGAAGACAACTTGGATAATGACACTAGATGACCATGTAGGAATCTATGAATAAAATTAATTGAATGAGAGCCTATTGAAGTCAATCATAACATTTTGAAATGATAAATTTGATGCAAAGATCAAATGTCATAAGGGTCATGATAAGGACCCTAGGACAAAAAAAATATAAGGTGGGCCAATAGTGCCTAAAGAGTCATGTTGAGTCAATAAGTTCATAAAATGTACATCAATCCTACAAGGATCAAATTCCATGATTTGATAGGCTAGGAGTCCTTAATAATCATTTAAAATAAAATTGTATATTCAAATTTTTGAATTACAACTATTATGTGCTTTTGGGAGGGAACGTAGTTTTAGGTGTTGTTTAGAAGTTTAATCACTTGAAACCAACTATATTCAGTTTAGGAGGTTTCCTCAGAGTATTTTAAAGCCCTATCAAGACATGGAATTGAAAGTGAAGGTGATTTGGATACATTTATGGATACATTTCTTAATCAAATTTCTAATTGTGCTAATAGAATCTCTAAGTTTAGTATATTTTCCTATTACACTTTGACATTTCTAATGAGAAATTGATCAATTCTAAGAATGTAAACCCTAATTCTCATGGAATGGACTCTCCTCTAACTTTTAATATATTTTATTAATAATTTAACATGCATTAATATTGAAGAATTGAATGGTTAATATCATGAATGACTAGCTAAAAGTGCATAGAATTGAAGGAAAGGTTATAATAGTGAATAATATAGTTGAACATGGTATGTGTTTACTACTTGAATTTTTTTAATATGCTCAAGGGGATGGTGTAGGAGGTTTCAATTGATTATAGAAGTGTTGGGAGAAGCATTTTTTAGGAAGCCCTAGGTTTTGCTAAGGGTTTAAGGGATTATGTATTTGATGATGTCAACACAATATATTTATCAACAATGTGACTTGTTGTTTTGTGCTACAGTAAGAGTGCAACTTTTTCATTTGTTTGTCAAATTAGAACATTTTATTATTCAAGTACCTTTTGCAACTATAAAGTTTTAATATATATTGTATTTAAAATAATTCACAAAAATATATTTATTGACAATTTTATTGGTTGTTTTATGATATAGTAGGGCTTTCGTCTTTTTGTACACAAAATGCAACAGATTTTTTTAGAAACTTTATACATTTTACTATTGCAAAAATGACAAAAAATAAAATAACATAAAAAATGTGCTAGTCTTGTATATATATACTTTAATAAAAAAATTGTTGTCAAATAGAAATCTCTAGATTTTCTAAAAAAAATTATTTAAAACATAAAACATTCTAGAACTTTCATGAAATTATGAGTTTCTATAACCTTCAAAAAAGAAAAAGAAAAAGACCTCTCTCTAACATTTAAGACTTCTCCACATTCTCCATCATTCAATATTTCAAATGAATAGTTTTTCTTGTGTTCTTAGCTTCCATGCAGCAAAGGTCAAATCATTTGGTATAAACAAATTGTGGCTCGAAGTTTTCTTTCTCCTGTGTGTCACATTTAGCTTCTCTCTTCTTCATTGTTTACATCCAACTCGACATAATATTTGACCTCGTATTTCACTACTATTGTAAATTACACAATCTATCCAAGTTATCCTAGAGTGTTTGATTCTCATGACACTAAATCAATTGAAGAACTTGGCTTGATACTATTTATTCTATTGTTCGTCACTTGCTATACAAAATCTACTAAGACCTATGTTGATAAAACATTTACAAGTACAAGCATACACCACAAAAAAGAAATAATTGACTCAAATTTATTTTTAAGATGTTATTGGTTGATGTCTACTATAGTAGGTGTGTGGAACTTTTGTTGACAAAACAACAATAATTATTTTAGAAACTTTCGACATTTTATTGTTCCTAAAATGACAATTGATAATAGAAAACAAAAAATGTATCAATCAAGTAGTCTTTTAAAATTTTGTCATATTAAATTGACATTAATAAAGAGCTTCCATCTTATTATATTTTAGCATTCAATCGTCATTAATAATGAAATGATCCTTTTATCTATTCTTGATGTTTTATTTTATCAAATTTTGTGCACAACCAATCTTCCTTTCAAGTCAAATGTAATTTTATTTGTGTAATTATTTATTTATTTTAAGCCAAAGTGGGCTAGCCACCAAATTTGTGTGATTTTTATTATAACAATTATTGGAATTTTTTATGACTTTATTCTTTCCCTATTTTCATAGGTTTTGTTGGGATTTTTTATTTTATTTTATTTGTATATGATATTTGAAAATCATAACTTTAGTTCTTTACAAGTGAATTTTCTTATAATTCTATTTTATATTTTTGACATTCATTTTTTTAAAAATTCAATTTGCTAATGTAGATTTTGTTCTTATAACTTTTTTACATAAAAAGTTAAAACTTAATTTATGTTTGTGTTCATAGAATATATGACCAAGAATTAAGAAGATGTATTAAAATATCTTGTTCATTTGTTATAAAATAGGCCAATTTTTTGGTCACTAATATTTTTAAGTTTTAAAAATAAAATCTATTCGTAGAACTATTTAGAGTCTAGAACTCATTTTTTTAATTTAAGAAATATGAATTATAGTAGAAAAAATTACAATTGGACATAGTCATACTATAATATTTAATATGATTGAATGTAATATATTGAAAACTAATTAGTAAGAAATATAGTAATTGAATTGTTTGGCTTTTTACTCAAAATCAATATATTATATATATGTAAATTTATGGTTAGTATGATTAAAAATAATTCTAGAGTTTATGAACATTTTAAACGTAATTTTGGTTTGTAGATTTTTTAAATGTCTTTAGTATATTGCATAAAGTTTAAACATAAATTTGGTTTGTAGATTTTTTAAGTATCTTTTATCAAATTTTTTTTTTCTTAATTAGTATATTGAATAAAGTTGTCAAATGAAACATTGTTGTAACAACAATGAAATGCATAAAGTTGTCAAACAAAACACTATTGAGCATTATTAGAATGCATAAAGTTGACAAAAAAAAACTATCCAATAATATTGTCATGTGGTTGGAAGATTTTTTATTCCTCATCAATCATGCATAAAGTTTCTAAAATAAATTCTTAATTTTTTTCAAGAAAAAGAGAAAACCCTCACTATAGCAACAATCAACCAATAATACCAGAGATAAATATTTTCTATTCAATCATGAAAAACTCAATATATATATTAAAACTATAGAGTCACAAAAAGTTCTTGAAAAATTTAGTATTATGATTGGATAATGGTTTCTAAAATAAATTCTTGATTTTTTTGAGTTAAAAAAAAATGTCACTCATGACTACGGCAGCAATCAACCAATAATACTAGAGATATATATTGTCTATTCAATTATGAAAAAATTAATATATATAAACTATATAATTACAAAAAGTTCTATTTTTTATCATTCAAAAATTTATTTAAGCTAAAATGATATATAACACACTAGACTATAAGCCAAACCCAAATACAAATTCCCCACCACATGACAAGTAACTATAGCATCCATGCTAATTTCTTTTGTGTATTAACTATGGAAAATAGGAAAATTTATTTTTTCATGACTTCCTATATGCCTTTGTTTTTTTATTTATTGTTTACAATAACAATATTTCTTATTCGATTCCAATTGGACCTCATAGAGTACAATAGAGTTTCCAAGCTTTTTTACACCATAAAGCTTCTGAATACTTTATTTAAATTAAATTCTACTTTTCCCTCATTCTTGACATGTAAGTGTGGTTATTTAATAATTTCAACATCTTGCAAATATATATTAGTTGGTTTGTAGTTGAACATTATTTAACACTATGGGTGAGTGTACATTTATTGCTCATTGTTGTGTTCATCAGTTTTGGTCATGAAAATTATATTGGCTTTTAGTCCTATCAACTTTAATGGGTGAGACATTGTCGATGACAAATATCTACCTAGAATCATTCTAATTTTTTCTATAATTTTGTGTTGGAAAATGAGTGCATGCTTTTGAGAAAATTGTGGGGGGCATGCATTTGGTCTTATGTCAATTAATTCTTCTATGAATGTTTTCACCTGTCAGCTGACCATGCTAAGTTGTCAGCCTTTAATGCTCTTTGTGAATTATGCTCATGAGGAATTTTAATGATTCATTATGCTTCCTTTTGGATTGTCAATGAATGCAAGATGTAATGCTACACTAAGAAAAAACCAAAAGATAAGAAACAAAGAACAAGAAACAATAAATGCAAATTTTTTTCTTAATTATTCCAACTTAATACAAGTACAAATACATAGATTGAACCACTCTCAATCTAAAAACCTCAAAATGAAAGATGATAACATCCAAGTAAAAATCCATTATAATGCAAATACATATCAAGTTAGTACAATAATGAAGTACAACATCTTTCTTAATCACTAATGTCCAACTTATGGACCCTACAAATAACAAATTCTATTTCTAGATGGAACTTCATCAGACATCCTTAGCTACTTGTTAATCAAATTGAAGCACCTGAAAAAAAAACACACAGAAATGCAACACAACACAAAAAGAGGGCTCAGTACACACTGAGTTGAAAAGCGTAATTCACCTGCAAACATGTCAGAATAAACATATACATAACCATAATGCAGATACCTGATACACTGAACATTGTGTAGTTCCAAAATTAATATGCAAGAAGTAAACACTTAACAATGCAAATTAAACTCGTATTAAGAATATCCCATAAATGAACCATTTATATATTGAGGTGTCATCGTTATGGAACTAAGATTCTGCATCCATGTATGGTATGCTCATAGACAACACATAATGAGATTCTCTATTATACTTGTCAATAACAAAATAGAGATCTACCTTGTACTCTGTACTTAACCTTATAGGTTTAAGTCATAGGTAAGGCCAATTACCTTTTATATGAAATTAACCCACCCAATTCATTTTAAAATTATCACTGAATTAATTAACTGAATAGGATAAACCAAATTTAGCCACCTCGATATATGTTCATCACAGCTATTCCTAAAAATACACATCAAACGGATTTTCTAAGAATGTACATGCAACAGATATAAAATTAGTATTCAACATGATACAACATCCTTTAATCTATTTGAACACATCTTATTCTACCTATTCCAAAGATAAATTTAGATTACTATAACAATAGAAAAAAATACTATAATAGTAAGAACTCGTAAATATAATTAAGCTGACACATAAATTTAATGATATTTACTGATCTTAGTACTATACTATTTAACCCTACTATCATAACAATCTATATCTATCCTTTGAAATAACAAGATACTAAGATCAAAGTATAGCTAATAAAATGAATTTCATCAACATATATCATAACCAAAACTCAATTTGAAATCAACTTTCCATTTCAATAGTAACCAGAGAACAGTTCTGATACCCAATAAATAACAGAGTATAACTTTTAAAATAAGAGAATTTCAATTCATTTCAATTATTAACTGTATTAGAATACTTTGTAACAAATTCTTATCACCACTAACAGTTTTCTAAATAATCAAATTCAATCATTGTTTGAACCAAAGGGTCAATAACAATTGTTTCCACTCATGTTAACTATACATCTAATCTACTGTGATTTCAGTTCTAATCACAATCAAATTTCTGGGTTTATAAGACCTTTACAACAGAATCATTACACAAGGTAACTAATAGCTGGAACTATGTTTTCTCCATATGAAAACATTCCCTTTTAAAACTTATAGCATCATCATTTGACATCATTTAACATTTTCAAATTACAAAGACCAAATTCATTTTTAAATTTTTTTTTTTCTTTGCCTTATAATAACTAATCAATTTACTGAATATAAAAGAGTGAATTAAAAGTATCCAAGGAGTTGTTTATTGTCAAACAAGCATAGCTTATTTCTAAATAAACTGATTAACCAAAATCTTACTAATTGATATCTGATAACCATAGTTAACTAAAGTTTCCACATTTTAAATCGACTATTAAAATTGGATATGTACAATTTTATAACTTATTCAAATCAAGAAATATACGACAGTTATCTAATAATTCTTGCTACTAAAGACATGGATATATCGAAAGCATGCTGTTTCAACTATACGACAGTAAATTCAAAACATTTCAATGTCAATAATTCCATATTAGCTACCACAACCAAAAACTCTTTCCCCTAATTCGATGATAAGCTACAACTCGTCTTTAAACATCACATATCAATTAAGACACGACTGTTCATTCAAAAATTCATGAATTTACAAGTTCATGCTAACTATTTACCAAAATGTCAATGTCAACATTTACTACTGATTGTTAACATTCTTATATGTTCTTGTATCGAAATCAATACTATACAAATTTCTCATCCCAAAAGTATTGACTGCAATCCATTTAATGGTTGAGCCTAAATTTCCCTAAATCTACTAAGTCGACAAAGTCTATATAACATCTAAACTTTACTTCATGCAAACTATTTGATGTAATGATTGTTCCCAAGTTTTTGTAGATAACCATTTAACATTATGGCTTAACCCTCGATCCATGGAATGATATTCAGTCGCAAGCATACAGAAAATCCCAAAATATATCACCATACCTCACATTTAAGTATGGATATATACAGAGCTGCACAATACATAGTGCCCAACTTTGCATATACTCATGCTTAAGTGTTAGATACTCTACATAACATTGATAACCCTGTATAAACAAACATATAGAAATACAAATGCAATTATAAAGGGAGAGAGAATAGGGTAAGAAATTGCCCCTACTTGAGAATTAGTAGAGGGTATATGCTTAGCACCAAGAACTTCAACAACTCGCTGTGAGAGCCAAAACCCAATTTAAATACCACACTTCCAAAATGCAGAGACCCAAATACTGGCTTGCAATAGAGAATATGATAATCAGCAACAATATCCAAATGAAATGTAACAAATAGACTAGCTGTGAGCAACTCAACGATGC
The DNA here is from genome assembly GCA_028749045.1 of Cupressus sempervirens. Lineage (NCBI taxonomy): Eukaryota > Viridiplantae > Streptophyta > Pinopsida > Cupressales > Cupressaceae > Cupressus > Cupressus sempervirens. Next base: position 994,221,873 of record CM053785.1, on the reverse strand, counting down.
TTAGCCTCATAAGCACAAATTCTCTTTCAACAAAACCCTTCATAATGCCGATTCCTCCACAACAAGGGTCACAAATGTTAAGCCAAATAGAGCAATACGACCAAGTTTTCAAGCCAAATTCAACAACAAAGCTCAACTCACAACCAAATTGGCCAATTAAAACTTAAGTGCCTTTAATCCTCATTAACATACATTTAATGCACTGTTACTCATCATAGAGCCATGTATATGACAGTTTCGCTACCACCACCATGTTTTGGCTATCTTCAAAGCAAATATCCCTTTGATATTAATGCATGCAAAACCCATTAGGGTTTTATGTTATTTAAACCTCATTTCATAATATCAATTAAACAATTTGATATGTCATAATCCACTAGTGTACGGTAATAGCCACGGTTTTAAGCCCCATTCAAAACACAACATTAAACATATTGATGCCATTTTTTTTTTTTAACCCTTATAAAAACAAAAGAATATATATCTATATATATGCAAGGTAATTTACCAATATAAGATTATAAAACATATTAAGATGAATACCCCCACCTATCGCATCAGTCACAAGTAAATTTAAACCCAAGGTTATAATCCCCAAGCATAATTAAATGAATGAATGCTCAACAGTAAAAGAGAAAACTAAATAAGTGTGTGTGTGTGTGTGTGTGTGTGTGTGTGTGTGTGTGTGTGTGTGTATATACACATTTTTTTAAAAAAGAATCTTTTAACATCTATGCATTAATGAAAACAAACTAACAGTTGAATATATTTCCTTAAGCTGATTAAATCAAATCAAACTATTTTATAAACAATATATCTAAGCAAATAAAATTCTTTCAGCATAACATGGATTTAACATAGGCCAATGAATAAACTCGCAATGTTTACAAATTAATTTCACCATAATAACTGAAGTAAAAATTTCTAATATTATTCCAATTAGATTTATTAAAAATGCATACCTGTATATTTAGACATAAAACACATGTCCCAAGGACATTATCACCAAGTTCAACAGATAAAAAGAACATAACATCAGAGAAAAACTTATAACCACAAATTCCTAATATGCAGTAAAACCAAAGTAGTGGTCAGGAATGACACCCCCACCTACTAGGATTCAACTTTCTCCTGGAAGTCAACAAACAAGTGTGGATGAGCTGCTCTCATCATTTCAGTGTCCTCACAGGTAGTAGATGTCTCATTATTGAGATCCAATAGGACCTTTACCTATCTTATTTCTCTTCCTCTTAAACTCATAGTTCTGTTTTGCATGATCTGCACTGGTTCCAGCATGATCTGACCATCCAAAATTTGCAAATTTTTCCAATCAAGTACATGAACAATATCAGGTATATACTTACGCAAAACTAAAACATGAAATACATTATGAATGCATGAAAGACTTGGTGGCAAGGCAAGTTTGTAGGCAACAGGTCCAATCTATTCTAGAATTTCAAACAGACCAACAAATCGTTGTGCTAACTTAGATCCCTTTCCATAACAAATTGGACTTTTATGTGGCCTTACCCGGAGGAACACTTTATCACCAACCAAGAATTGACGGTCAATTTGATGCTTATTAGCATATTTCTTTTGTCTATCTTGAGTAGTAATAAGATGCTCTCTGATCCTCTTAACCTGCTGCTCCAAATCTTGCAACATATCAGGTCCTAAAAAAGTCTTGTCTTCCAAATTATCCCAACTGAGAGGTGTCCTACAAGGTCTACCATAAAATGCTTGAAATGGTGCCATACCTATGTAATTGTGATATCCATTGTTATAAGAGAATTCAACCAAGTGTAGATACTCCTCCCATTTATTCTGTCTATCCATTACATACATCCTAAGCATGTCTTCCAGAATCTGATTGACATGTTTAGTTTGTCCGTTTGTCTCTGGGTGATAGGCTGAACTAAAATTCAGCTGAGTACCAAACTCTCACTGCATGGATTTCCAAAGAGACGAAGTAAACACTAGATCTCTATGAAAAATGATTTTTTTAGGAATTTCGTGTAACTTAACTATCTATTCCATATAAATCTTGGCAATTGTTGCTGCATTATAGGACGATCTAACAGGAATGAAATGAGCAACCTTTGAAAATTGATCCACTAGCACCATAATAGCATCATGCCTACAAGCTATCATAGGAAATCTAGTAATAAAATCTATCGAAATGGTATCCCATTTCCATTGTAGAATACTATGTGGCTGCAATAATCTTGCAGCGTGCTGATGTTTGGCCTTAACTCACTGACATTCCAAGCATCGAGCCACAAAATCTGCTATGTCTCTCTTCATTCCAGGCCAATAGTAATGCTTCTTAAGGTCAGCATGCATTTTCTTAACACCCAGATGAGCCGAATATGGTGCTTTGTGGGCTTGAAACATAATCAGATTTCTCAAATCACCCAACTCAGGAATGTACACACTCCCTCTATACAACAGTAAACCTTCAAAATTCACTGAAAACCCCTCAAAAAACCCTTCCAAGATGTTGCCACTATCCATAATAGCCTTAACATCCTAAAACCAATGATCTGCAGAAAGCTTCTGCAAAATCTTATCCTTAAGATCCACTGTTACGATTAGAGAAGATAATTCATGTCACCTTCTGCTAAGTGCATCAGCAATCACGTTCTCCTTCCCCTGGACATATCTAATCTTGAAGTCGTATTCACACTAGAACTCCATCCATCTTTGTTGCCTAGCATTGAGGTCTAGTTGTGTGAAAAGATACTGAAGGCTTCGATGATCAGTATGTAACTCAAACCATTGACCCAGAAGGAAATGTCGCCACTTGGTCAAAGCATGCATAATCACAGCAAGTTTGAGATCATGAGTAGGATAGTTCACCTCATGACTCTTTAGCTTTCTAGACTCATAAGCTATAACACGTCCATCTTACATCAACACTGCCCCTATGCCATCCAAAGATGCATCAGTGCAAACCACAAACTCCTTAGCAGAATCTAGGACTGTCAGGACTGGTGCACTGGTCAAACATTCCTTAAGTTTCTAAAATGCTACCTTGCATTCATCTATCCACACAAATTTCTTCCCTTTTCTCTGAAGAGATGTGATAGGATGCGCTATTCTGGAGAAATTTGACACGAATATGCGGTAATAGCTTGCTAAGTCCATGAAACTTCGAGCCTCAGACACATTCGTAGGAGTGTGTAGATCATGTATCATGTAATCTAAATCTTGTATCATGTAATATTTGTGTCTTTTTGAATTCTTCTTCTTTTTTGTTTAGAAATTCACAAATTCATTCTATTTCTATCGAATGGTAGGATACTATAGCATCCAAGTTGATTTTAGTCATTAATTAATTGTACCAAATATGAGAGATTTATTATTTATTTATTTTAATGTTTTTTTTCCTATGTTTCAAATTTATTAATATTTTCTTTTCTTTTCTAGACAAAAACTATTTATGCTCTAATTCTTAAATTGGTTCTTAACATCTATAGTAATGTTCCCAACCTATTTTCCTGCATCAACAATAATGAGTTCTTATTTTTTTAGGACTTTATATTAGATTGTAAATCATATGTTCTTTATTGTCACTTTACCACTCTTGTCAACAAAACACACTATTATTTAATTGTGTCTACTTCAAGTTTGGTAATTATTAATTGTTAAAGTGTTTGATTAGTTGACACATTGTAAACTATACAATTATTGTTAGCTTCTTTTCTAAATACTTTTGACTCTTGGAAATAATGCTTACCATTTATCTTTTCATTGAATGACTCTAACATTGTTGGCATGGTGTAAAACCATACAATTATTGTTGGGTTCTTTGCTAAATACTTTGACTCTTAGAAATAATACTTACCATTTGTATTTTCATTGAATGACTCTAACATTGTCGGTGACAAAATCTAAGCAAAATTTTCTAAATATTATGAAGTTTTATGGTTTTAAATGGCAAACAAGTAACTACCTTCAATGCTCATCTTGAATTCTATTCATAAACAATTTTGATTTTCATTTAAAAATAAAATACTAATACTAAATTTACAATTTTTCTTTCATTTGCATTTCATTATTTACTAAGTAAAACTTGCAAAAAGTAAAGTAATCATTACAATTAAAAAAGGAAAGTAAATTTTTATTAACTTACAACTAAAATGGTTATAAAAATTGACCTCTAATTCATTTGAAAGACAAGAAAAAAAATTAACAAGAGGGAAAAAAAAAAATAGTTCGTGATATTATTACTTATAACATGTTAAAATTAACAAATCATAGACATCAACTTACTGAGTGCTACTTTTTATCATCAAAAAATGTATTTATGCTTAAATTATATATAATACACTAGACTATAAGCCAAACTCAAATACAAATTCAATATCGACATGAACTAGATGCTATGCATCCTCGTTAAACTTGTTTTCTTTTAATTTTTTTTGTTTTTCAGAATTTCAGCTCATATTTATTTTCCAAATGCTCTTTACTTTATGCACATTGAAATATATCTTTTAATTGTATTAATGTACCCCTTTAAATATAAGTTGTCATTATTCTATCAGTACATAGATATATACACCCACATACATATATATGTAAATGTATGTAGATATGTGTGTAGTCTTAATTCTAATAATAAGAATTACTTACATATAGACTTATTCAAAATTTATAGCTTCATCTAACATGAATAATTCAATAAATTACTTGAGAATATTAAATTCCTTAATTTATATTTATGATAGGTAATAAAGGAGGTTATGTGTTGACTATATATCTCCCCTAATTGCAAGAGTGGCTAAAGAAGATGTTGATATAGGTTGGTATTTATTGCCTAAGGGAAAATGGGTATGGTTGGCCTTTAATTCAACAACAAAAGATCTAAACCATTTCCCAAAGCCTAAAAAATTCAAATGAGAGAGATTTGATATTGCAAATACTAAATTTACACTTTTTCTTTCATTTACATTTCATTATTTATTGAGTAAAACTTGCAAAAAGTAAAGTAATTATTACAATTAAAAAAGGAAAGTAAATTTCTATTAGCTTACAACTCAAATTATTATAAAAATTGACCTCTAATTCATTTGAAGTATCCAAGCTGATTTTAGATGTCTATTTATTGTAGGCAATATGAGAGTTTTTTTTTTCATGATTTTCTTTTTACCTATGTTTCAAATTTATTCATATTTTCTTTTCTAGACAAAAACTATTTATTCTCTAATTCTTATTGGTTCTTAACATCTACAGTAGGGTTCCCAACCTATTTTCTTGCATCAACAATAATGAGTTGTTATTTTTTTAGAACTTTACATGAGATTGTAAAGTATTTGTTTTTTATTATCACTATACCACTCTTGTCAATAAAACATACTATTATTTACTTGTATCTACTTTAAGTTGGGTAAGTATTAATTGTTAAAGTATTTGAATAGTTGGCACAATGTAAAATCATACAATTATTGTTGGTCTCTTTATTAAATACTTTTCACTCTTGGAAATAATGCTTGCCATCTATAAAATAGATCTAACTTAAATTGAGTAGATTGTAAATCATAGGCAATGATATGAATCTTCAACAAATATGGAATCCATTACTTGGAAGTAGGAGACAAAATCATGTAATTAGATTTGGGACCATTTTTCTAATCAATACAAGAAGATTATGTCAATGGGAGTTTTTTTTGGCACTATGCTTAAACATGATATATGATTTTTATTTAATTCTTTTTTCTTAAAGATATTAATAAATATTGCATAATTTAGAGCTTCATTGCTACTGTTGGATTATTTTTTATAATTATTATTTTAGTCATTTTTCTCTTTATTCTAATATTTGTTGCTACTATGTTTTGCAAATAAATATTTGCCTCTTCCTTTAGAATTTTAATTTTTTTAAAGATCTTATATGATAATTTTGATGTATGAAGATTACAATGAATTAAGAATAAAAAATACTTTCAAATCTTTTATTTCTTTTAATTTCTCCTAAGAATTCTACATTGTAGTATTGTCTATGGACTGATAAGCTTATAATTAATATTGTGTTGAAAACTTACTCATTTAATTTGGCATTTAACATTTTATTTAACAATACTTAGCACTTGGACTACAACCTTATTATACATGGGCAAGAACTTAGACACTATGCGCCCTTGTTTAGAATGTTATTGGTTCTACTAGGAAAATAAAAAGGAAGAAAAATAATTTTGTGAAACAAAAATTAGGGAAATTTAAAAGCTTAGAATGTCTTAGGGATGGACCCCAGGTAGTACATCATCTGCACACCCAATAACTCTTAAAAGTTCTAGAATTTATTGTGCTTGTAAACAATGATCATCTTCCACAATAATTTGCACATTTTTAACCTTTTTTTACAAATCCAAAGGTCCTAAATTCTTCACCACATCTTCTAGTCCTCACAAAGACCAAATCACATTCTTTCACTCATTCTTTCTATTTTTCAAATACAAAGAAGCTATGTTGATGAAGAATTTGAATGAGGCAATGACCAACAACCTTTTCTCATTCACAATCTATTTTCTCTCTTTTTCATGAGTCCCTATGAAGATTCCTCTTTTGTTTGATTATGCAAATGCTATTAAAAAAGTTATCTAATTGATCATAGAATTTTATTTGAAATGAACTAATCAAAGATTTAAAAAACTAAAGGCTATGCAAAAAAAAATGATACTCTTACTCTCTGCAACAACAAAAAAGATGTTGGCATGAAGATTTAGTTTCTATCTTAAAAATCCCCTATTCATTGACATTGCAACTATTATTGGTATAGCCATGATATTTGATCTGAAACATAGAAGGAATTTGAGGATCATAAACTCAATGCCACGAAGAAAAACTTTGTAATTTTATTTCAATTTCACCTAGATGCAAGCATAACAATTCATTCATTTTGCCATTGTTTATAATTATATAATCATTGATTGATTAGGAAAAATTAATCCAAAATTTCCAAGAAAAATACTTACGTTGTCAAAACAAATAGATAAAAAAGAAACTATGTGATTTTCTTCTAGTTTGACCCATGTGCAACCAAAAAAAGATGTTGATGTGAAGACTTAGTCTCCATCATACAAATCCCCTTCATTGATCCTCCAAATTCCCTTCCTTAGCTTTTGATAGAGCAATTATGGGGAAATACCAATTCTCCTAATTTGCCTCCCTTTCCACAACTATGCACCCCCATACCATCTCCAAAAGGACCATTCCATAGCTACAATATGCATCAACCATTGAATGATTATTGCTCTATAGTACTTTAGATATTTGATACTTTGGGAACAAAACAAATTATTGAAGTAATTTCTGGTCCATTAACTTTTTGAAAAAGTGTAAACTTTTTCACTTTTTAAGAATTAAAAAATTGCAGAAGAAACCCAACGAATTTCATTTTGGGATTCTCTCTTTTGTTTTCAATTTTTGTTGCCTTCTATTATCCTTAGTGTGCACCTCTTATTATCTATAACTTCACCTTACACCAAATATGCTATACACATTTCTCTAGAACAAATGCAAGAAATTAAGATTTAAGGATGACTTAATTTTTTAAACTTTTTATGCACAGTTTTGCATGATTATTTATTTATTTATAGTCATAGTGCACAATCAAAGGGATTTCTAAAGTTTTACAAATGTTGTTGTCTAAATTTTTATTTTCTTGTCAAATCATGAATTTTGGAGTTTGTTTCTCTACACTAAGTGTACTAACATATTTTCATAGTTAATAAAAAAAATTTCCCCTTTCCTGTTGTGTTCATTCTGTGCTTGGGTTGTGTCTCCATCACAAACCTTCCCCCAAGCTCCACTCCATGTCTTCTTGCAAAAAACTAAATAGACTCCAAAAAAACATCACACCAAAACATAGAACAAAGGCAATAAAAAAATCCAAAGATTGTATCCAAACTTGTAGGTAAAAACTCCACACCCCATTACAGAACCCAACCACACTCCAACAATCTAGTCCAAGATCATACATTATTGAGGTTTTCTTGATTAACTAATATTTTGGTAGTTCAAGTTGAATATTATAAACCAACATATATAATTTCTATTTATTTTGTCATGTCAAAATATTATAAAATCATTGCATAAACTATAAAACTAGTTTTGATTATTTCATTATTAAATTAGATAATATTATAATAAAATAATTATAATTAATTATATTTATAATATTAGAAAATATATCTTAAATACACTTATATAAAAGACAAGTATTTCAAAATTGCTATGGAGATTAGCATTACTCTTGCCTAATTTTACCATATAATTTATTTGTTGCACACGAGAACAAAATTTAGAATCTAAACTAATATAACTACCTTAAATACATTTATGTAAAAGAGATACATATATATTTTTTATTATCAAAAATTATATATTATTGTATTTGTCGTAGATCACTTGTTCTTAACACATGATTAATTTTTTCTATTTCGACCAATTAAATATAAGTATTTTTATTTGCATTCATACTTTTTAATTTTCCTAATGTTTATATACCAAAATTTTAAGTTTAATAATCATTAAAATAACTCAATTGGTGCATATATTTTGCATCTTATAGTAAGAACTATCAACAATATCCTAATTGCCAACTATACCCTATGTTGTTCATAGAGAGTACGAATGAGGATATTGCTGATTATTTCATGTCTACTTAATCATTTCTCAAGAATTACCAATGAGAGTTATGTTTAAACAGCCGACAGAAACTGCTCAACGCCACTAACAAGATCGATATGATTGAAAATTTAGTCTCATTTAAGTAGAATAACAGTTTTTTTATCCAGAGAGATTCCTCACTCTGTATGATTCTTCTATTGGGGGCAACAACTAATTTCATTTTTTGGATACATAACGCCCTAATGCTTGCTACTCTTAAACACTCATGAGAGTGCATCAACAGAAACCTTGCACAATTTTATCTATGATATTATCAAATATAGAAATGATGTTAATAGCACAAGGGCCAAGAAGGATTGTTGTTGGATCTGAGTTTCAAAACCAACCTGTCACATATTGAGTGTTGAAATCGGTCAAAATGGGGGAAAAAGTTGGCAATCTAGTTTTTCGGGCAAACTGATACCTGATCTGTTTAGCAACGATCACCCCTTTCAAGAAGTGTGTTAAATTCATATTGTGTAAATATTATTGAATCTTATTTTCAAAAGTATATATGGTATTGAAATACAGGAAGTCATAATCATAAGATCTCAGTTGATTCTTAAAAAATAAATAGTATAGAATTTCTAAAATATTTCAAATATGATCCACTCGGTTACTATATCATTTCCCATGGCCCTTTTGACCGCAAGCTTATAGGATCATTTATGTTAACTTGGTCAAGTAATAGAAATAGTTCTTACAAATTGTTTATGTCCAGATCTCCCTGGACATTTTCTTAGGGAACATTAATATCAATGTGCTTTTTTGAAGATTGAATGATGTAAAAGATATCGTATATTATAGTTTGCAATCTAATTTTTTAGTAAACTATGGTAGATTTTGGCTTCCCAAGATGTGTGATTGATTTTATATAACAAGTTCAAGTGGTGAGTGGGATTGTCCCCTCATTGGTGCAATTGAATCAACACATTTTGAAAATGTATTTGTTATAGAATGCCCAAAATTTGAGAAATTATTGCGCATTGTTCTTGGTCAAGAATTTTTGGAAAATAATTATGGATCAATACATTATGTAGACATCATTTCTAAATTCCTCACGAATTGTATGGACCTTTTGGAGAATGAAGAAATTGTAAAGCAACTTGCGAATGGACATGTGAAAAATTACTCCAGGCCTCTTGAAGACTATGATGCATATATTAATGCATATGTAATAGAGATGAGTAATACACCCATAGGTGGCTTGTTATCCCTTGAATCTCCAAGTTCATGTGCTTTTACAACTTATGTGTATAATTCCCTAAAAATTATGATCAAAAGTTCATATAAATCCATTGTAGATCATGCATTACATGCTCACCATTCTTTATTTTCTGAGCAAGATGTGTTGAGAATCACAAATGTTTGTAATGCAATGATATTCTTGCAAATGCATATGTCTCCTCCTATGGTTCTACCTTATGAACTAGCATGTAGTTCCATGACAAGAACCTCTACTATGTGGCTTTTAGAAGTTGTAAATGATTTGGCAAAGTTGGTTGTCATGCATAAGCATTTGAATGATATGAAAAGGAGGAATTGTCATGTTTTTGTAAGAAGGTAGACATATTAAGTTCTTCTCACTTTCTTCTATGTGATGTCATACATAATTATGGTACATGGTAATAGAAAATGATAGATTTGAAATTAAATTTAGTGTCTCTTTACACAAATAATAATAATTTAACAATAATTTATGAAAAACATTTTCAAATTTAAAGATGTCAAAGGGAGACATTAAACAATGGGTATATTTCTTCATAAATGATGTCTACTTACCTATTAATTTAGATTTTTCCTCGTATATTATTATACTTCATTCAAAAAGATGTATTATGATACTGTGTACAAGATATTGTTTACAAATAGTTTGTTCTATATTGTAACTTTTTAAATAAATCATATATCAAAAATATAGAAATTTGTTATGACTCATCCTATTTTTTGTTTCAAATTTCATAGGCTCTTGAAGTGTGTTAGGAGTTCTTAAATTTATGAATAGATTTGACAATACCAATTACAAGAATCCTATATGTTTCCATCCCAACCTTTGGAAGTAGAAGTCCAAATTTTATCTCTAATTGTAGTCCTGAATTAGTGGTATTGAGAAGTTGTTAAAAAGAAAAGAAAAAAATTACTTGTAATTCTGAAATAGTGGGCATGAAAATTGTTTCTTACATATAGTAAAAGAGTGATGTGCATGTAGTCTGATAAGAGTTTTTGGAATGTTTTTTGTAGGAGACAATGTTTAAATTCTCAAATTATTAATCATGTGATAATGTACTATGACACTATTGATAACAATTTGTAAAGCATAAGACTTTAAGAGCTATTCATATTTGTGAAAAATTAGGTTTCTTAGTTTTTCCCTATTATGTTGTAAATTTTCATTCCATGGATGTTTATATCATTTCTCACATATAGCAACAATTTTCCATTTCAATTTGACATTGTTTAGATACTATCAAACATAGTCAGAATACAAATTTCAAAGATAAAACTTTAGTCGTCTCAATAAAAATTTAGTTTAATATGTTATTCAAAAAGTAAACTTTTCAAAAAAAATCCTATGAAGTCATATAGCTTTACTAGGTTCAAAACTAGAAAGGAAACTTTGAGTTGTTTGGTTGTCACAAATTTTGACCTTGTTGAAATCTAGAAATGAAATTATGAAATGATTAGTTCTTAAGGTCCACAAGAATATGAGTGCACCATTATATATAGCTATTATTTTTTTTCCAAATGCAACCCTTTGACAGTTTTACAATGTACAAAATGTGTGGACAAGATAATATTTCAAGTCACCAATGAACCTGTTAAATTATTCATCCAATGTTTCAACATCTATGGAACCTTTTATTTCTCAAAGAGAATGTCAAAATGTTGAGATGTCATTCCATGGTCTCTTTATTAGAGTAAAGGTTAATTTATAGGCCAAGGGGTGGAAGGATGAACGATCAGGATGCAAGGATGGCAAGTTGGTGAGGAAGGGCTAGGATGCACTCAAAGGGGAGCACATGGATTGTGCTTGTTTGAAGCCAATTAGGAGGTGACACATGTCACAAGGTGATTGGATGTGAGAGGGTAGGATATGGGTTGGTCAAAGGAGTAATGAGGGAGGTTGAGCTATAAATGGGGATGGTTGGGTCAAATAGAGATGGTTGGGTCATAAATAGAGATGGTTGGGAGGAGGATGAGATTGTTGACTTTGTCTTGGGTCTTAAATGTTGGAAGGTGAGGGGAGAATGAGATTGTTGACTTTGGCTTGGGTTAGCAAGCCTTAACCCATGTTTATGATTGTGCACATGATTAGAAGAGGATTAGGCTTGGATTAGAGGGGGGATTGGGGGGTAAGTGGCTTAGATTTGATGGGATGGGTTAGTTAGGTGGCTAAGTGAGGTTAGTATGTGTGAATGGGTTGGATTAGGGGTTAGGATAGGGTTGAGGGAGGCTCTTAGGATTTTAGATATTTTGTTAAATGATTTATTTAATAAAATAGGGATATAGAATTAAATTGAATAGATTTGAGGATTTATTCAATTTAATAGGGGAAGAGGGATTTAATTGATAAATTGATTTTGGGTGATCATTTGATTTTATCAATTGGACTATGGTTAATTAAATAAATTAATTAACTAGGGGATGATGATTAATTAATTAAATAGTAAATATTTAATCAATAATGTCCTAGGAGATGACTAAATATAATTACCTATTGATGTAATCAGATTTAGGTGTCTACATTTTGCTCCTCTTTGACATAGTGTTGAAACAACACTATTTCAAAGAAGTTCAAACATAAACAAAACGAAGAAGAATTTTTAAAGCAACATAGTTTCCCCAGTTTTGCGTAGAAGAGGAGAGAATGGACTGCATGATGCCCCCTCAAGAAGGTGGCAGGAAGAGAAAGGGAGACTTGACAGCTGCTTGAAAAGTACAAGAATCAAGGATGACTGAGAGGATAGAGAGTGGCCAAGAGAGGGGTTGAAGGAAGCTCATACTCTCACTATGGGAGAATGATCCAAAGGAAAACCTTGTGCACAAGGATAAGCAATGGTTAAGAACATGGTTTAAGGGAGAGGAGGGAGGGTGATTGTTTGTTCGAAATGAAGCCCAAGGAAGTGAATTAGAAAATGGTAAGGTTGGGGAGATTATGATTCAAGGATTTATGATTAGCAATAATGAATTTTTTGATTGATGCAGGAGCTATGATGATGATTGATGTTGTAGCTATGATTATGATTGATGAAGGAGCTAAGATTATGATTGATAAAGCAGCTAAGATTATGATTGATGAAGCAACAAAGATTATGATTGATGAAAGAGCAATGATTATGATGGATAGAGGAGGTATGATTATGATGGATACACGATTAGAGACCATGGGATTGATAGGAGATATGATTGGGCTATGGATAAAACTATTAGATCAAAATTGTAAGACAAATTGGATGGGATGCTTGGATAGGATTAGGATGTTTTGATAAAATGGAAGTATTAAGTAATCCACTGAAGCTTGAGCATGTGGGTGTTCCAAAGGGCAGCACCACCATGTAGTTGAGCACTTATTTTGATATAGGAATATTGGGAATATGCCAAGGTTACTAAGAACATCAAGGCCTTTTTACCAATATTACATAAGATTGACGCGAAACAAACACGCAAGGATTGCCCTAGCATCACACATGAATTCTAAAAAAATAGAGTGGAAATGATACTGGGTAACCCACAAGAAAACAACATTTCCCAAGTGCACCATGTAACCACAAGTGATCACATATTTAGACTATGCAAAGGTCATATCCGACTAACTCACAAGAAAAAAAGAAAAAGAAAAAGACCTGATCAAAACCATGCTCTTGAATTGCCCCATTCACATCACACCATGATATAAAAGATCATGGCGACCATGAGGAGGGAACAACCCAAATCACTTGGAAGAGATACTTTAAGAACCAAATGTGAAATCCTGAAAAGAAAAGAAATCGAAAGAAAATATAAATCCATGAAAAAGTAACCTTTTGCCAAAGAGATCGGTAGGACTGGATACTGAGGGACCAAGATCAGATGAGAGGAAGGTTGCATCCTACAAGGATCTATCGGTAATATCAAAGACTAGGATCAAATGGGAAATTAGAACTATTTAGGAAAACATTTTGATGACAAGGGATCTTGTATGAGGATTCGCTAAAGCACCTAACCAAGAGAACTACAAGTTATGATCAAGTATGAACTAACATGAAGAGAGGAGAGATATACAATGGTATCAAGTGAAGGATTGACATGAAAGGATAGTACAGTGGAAAAACCAAAGTATTTACAAGGGATGATAGTACAAAAGTTCAACATGATAGGATAGTGGTGGAAAAGATGAAGATGAGAAGATTAGTAGATAGTACAATGAACAGTGTGGGATGAGAAGCTAGTGGAAAGAGATAGGATATAGCATACTATTACAATAGGGGAGGTGAGGTGTGGAAAGGATGAAAGTAGTTGCCGAATTGACTATTATGATGGAAGGTATTGAAGCTTTTTGCTGAAGATATGGATAGCGTGTAATGGAAGCGATGGAGAATGTTGTTGGTTCTATAAAAGGTGAGTGATTTGGATGAAAGCCCAACAACAAGAAGTGTTAGCTAAAGTAGAAGAAAAGTGTGAGTGAATAATTAAGCTAGGAGTGAAATACCCATGGCCGATTCGCAAGAGCAGAGGTAGAAAATGCCAGAGGCAATGGAAGGAGGAACGGTGGGATGGAGTGAAGAGGAAAATGAAAACCAAGGAGAAAAGAAATGGTTGCGGGGACAAAAGCGGGGTGTAAAGCAGAGCCAACAAGAAGAAAGAGAAACCTTGCCATGTCGAAGTGTGCACCATTGTGATCGAGGAGTGGTAGAGGCTAGCAAAATTAATCGAGCTCAAAATCAGCCAAAAGAAGAAGAAGATCCGACCTTGCTGTAACTATTAGCAGAAAGTGTGATGCAACAAACAGAGGCGAGGGAAAAAGAGAAGGAGACAAACTTGCCAATTGTGAGATGTTGTTAGAGGGAGCAAGTGTAGAAGATCATCCATTTGTAGAAGAGACTCTTCCAGAAGGGGAACAAAGATCCATGATGCGACCAGCAGCGGTCGAATGGAAGAAGGGAAAAAGCAGTTTAGGGGATATGATGCAGAGCTCAGGGGAACAAAAGGGTGACCCAATGTTGTCTGAATTTTGGCCATTTTGAGCATTGCAATCCAATGTTGCAGTACAAGAAGCTCATGATGTAGCGGTGGTGATGGAGAAAGCATTGGTAGTGGAAAAAGAACGGGCTGACTAGGTAGATAAAGATGCAAATTTCTTTCAAGACCTGATTGAAAGAGCGCAAGAGGATGGTGCATGGACAAAAGTTGAGCACCTAGGAATGATGTTAAGGATGGAGCAAATAAGAGTGGATACTATGGAGGCGACTTTGGCAGTTGAGAGAGCGACGATGAAGAGATGTGAAAATGAATTAGTGCTCCTGCGGTTGCAAGTAGAAGCATTTAGGGAGTCAGTAGTGCAGACCAATAGTTTAGCATGGAGGGCACAAGAGCAACTGAATACAAGTAATGTACGCATTATGTGGTACCAAAATCAGTTGAATACAGTGAAACATGAGAGGGAGTCAATGAAAATGATAACAAATAGATATGAAAGAGAATGCAATATTATGCAGAGGACAACAACTATTCCAGGAGCAGAAAGACTATGGACAAAAATGAAAGGTGTCATGGAGCAATTAGTGAGGGTTGCATGAGAGGCGGCATACTACATGGGATTATATCACCAAGCGGTCCCTTTGGAGCAAAGGAGAGGAGTTGTATACTCTAAGAAACATTTTATGGAGCAGATAAACACCCTCTTGAGGCGTGGTAACATCCCGATCTCCATGGATTCATTATGGGAAGGTGTGAGGATGACTCCAGGGGCATCATCATCTGGGACTGAGTCTGAAGGAATGCCATTGCTTGGACACCTTGTCTTGCCACCGCGCCCAGGGAGGCCAGAATAAAAAAAAGCTGCCAAACATTAGTAGTTAAATGGAATGTTGTTGTTGCTATCGCAGGAGATTAGAAAGTTTATGCTTGTTGTTGTGGCAATCAAAGGGACAACAGATGTTGTTCATAATGTAATGTCATGTTTTGTTTTTGGGATTTTTATGGAAGATATATGGATTTTTTTGTGTTTTTTTGTCGAATATTTAAATGTTTTTGGGATGTTTGATATATATTTGAATTTTTTTGTGTTTTTGGGATAAATAATGAAATAACTCGACTCTTGAAAAAGTGGGAACAATACAATCTATAGAATAAGGGTAACCATGACTTGTAGGCAAGAATGTCTGTGTAGATTTAGCAAGTATGATAGACAATAATAAGACAAAATGTGGGGACGTTTCTCTAGGTGTGTGATGAGATGGATGTTTATGAGGCATGAAAAAGGCATTGGGACCTATGCAAGGCTTGTGATGGCCAAAAGAGTTCAAATAGGGTCTTGAACAGGCCAAAAGAGGACTTTGAAAAAGGCGTATGGGCCTAAAAAGGCAATTTGGGGGCTTGAAAAAGGTGCTTGGGCCTATAAAGGCATTTCTATGGCTTGAAAAGGTTAAAATAGGGCCTTGAAAAAGGCGTTTTGAGCCTAAAAAGGCATTTTGGGGGCCTGAAAAAGGTGCTTGGGCCTATAAAGGCATTTATGGGGCTTGAAAAGGTCAAAATAGGGCCTTTAAAAAGGCGCTTTGAGCCTAAAAGGCATTTCGAGGGCTTGAAAAAGGCACTTGGGCCTATAAAGGCACTTCTAGGGCTGGAAAAGGACATTTCAGGCCTAAAAAGGCGCTAGAGTGGTCCAAAAAGGACACGTGGGCTTTGAAAAAAAGCTTTTAGGCCTAAAAAGGTGCTAGAGGGGTCCAAAAAGGACACATGGGCTTTGAAAAAAAAAGCTTTTAGGCCTAAAAAGGCACTAGAGGGGTCCCAAAAAGGACACATGGGCTTTGAGAAAAAGCTTTTAGGCCTAAAAAGGCGCTAGAGGGGTCCCAAAAAGGACACATGGGTCTTGAAAAATTATTTAAGGCCTAAAAAGGTGCGAGAATGGTCCAAAAAGGACACTTGGGCTTTTGAGACAGCATGATAGATTTGTTGAAGGTGGGTAGACTAAACGTGGCCACTGCAACTTAAATAAGACTAAAAATCCTTCTTGATTCACATTAATAATGGTTGCATGGAAGGAAGGTGACAATCGACTTTGCGACATCTCTTTTGCTAACCGAGTTGTGTTGGATTTTCCTAAGCTTGGAATTATGTTTCAGGACATTACCACGCTTCTTCTTAATATCAATTTCTTAATATTAGAATTTGAGAGGAATTTTGGGGTGGTATTTTAATGTTTCAAGCTTTTATGGTCATATTTGGTATTTATGACCCCTTTTTGAATGTTTTGGAATTTTATTATATATTTTTTATATTGTTTGGGCAAGTTTTGAATTTTTTTGGTATTTTTGGGTAGTTTATGATTTTTTTTGGTATTTTTGGATGATTTTTGAATACTTTTTTTGGTATTGTTGGGTGATTTTTGAAATTTTTTTGGTATTTTTGGGTGATTTTTGAATTTTTTTGGTATTTTTGGGTAGTTTGGGTAGCTGTGTCAACTATCAGCACTGTCTTTCCCTCCATCCTTGGGGGTTTGATTTTTGGGGAGGTTTGTGCATAGTCTTATGGCAATCCAATGGAGGACATTGAAGAGCGAGTTTGGCTTCATTTTCTAGATGTATCGATGGTTGGTAGAGGAGTGATGGGGTTGGTTCTCCTTTTATGGTGTGAGGCAACTGGCATGGGCCTTGCAAACTGTTACAACTCCAAAAGATTCTCTTCAAGAGGTCTATCTGAAAGGGTTGTAATTCTATTGGTTTCTCATTGTGTAAGATCTATGAAAGGTTTTTGTCTCATGTCAAGGTCTTTATTGTGGAAAGTAAGATGTGTGTGAAAGGGTTGTGAGAAAAGGAAGCTCTTTTGTTTTGTTTTTGTTTTGTTTTTCTTCTTCCTTTTTTTAAATAGTTTTTTGTTGGATTTTTGGATGATTTATGATAGTTTTTGATAATTTTTTGGCAATTTTTTAATTTTTTTGGTATTTTTGAGTGATTTTTGAGTTTGCGGGGGTGAAACGGAGGATGTGAGTGAGATAGTGATGCGGGACTTTTTTGTAAGGCTCAAAAATATACAAGCATGAATAGGAAATGGGTGGATGACTTAGGAATGTAGGATAGAATATAGTAGCAGATGTGCATATTGTAGAAAAAAGCTTAGGATGAGGAAATAGCATTGATGCAATATGGTTATTGTTACATGGGTATGATACAAAAAATTATTGGTTGCGTAACAAGGATGTGGTACATAGAATATCTGTGGCTTGGTATAGGTATATGATATGAAGGCATGGTTTTAAGGATAAAATCTACTTGAGATGATACATGTGGTAAGGTACAAGGATGGAATAGATATGCTAACCATGGTAGAATATGTGATCTAGGTAGGCTTTGCAAGCTGGTGTCGTGAGTTGTGGGAGTGCAAGGTAACTCTTGGAATATCTTGGAAAATGGGGACATGGGAGATGAGATGGAAAGGGGTGATACTAGATACCCAGGTCATTGATAGATAATGGAAAGGCTGTAGTACACATGGCACCTATTTTCTAGGTTTTTACCAAGGACCTATTTAAAGTGCTTGAATCGCCAAGTTTTCACTATTGGACACTTTATTTTTCTTTTCCTATTCTTTATTTTCAAATTCTACTCTTAGACATAGAATTTCTTGAGGTGAATAATGTTGGTAGGATCATTCAGGACTTCACCTTCAAGGGTAGATAACTAATAGGCTCCTGATCCAAAAGAAGCTGTGACCACATAAGGACCAAGCCATGTGGGCTCAAACTTGCCTTTCTTTTCTCTGTCAGCTTGAACCTTCATATTCTCTTTAAGGACCATGTCACCTTCCTGAAAACTGTGCGGGTGGACTTTCCTATTGAAATTGCACTTGAGGCGATTTTGGTAGACCATGAGGTGGTCATAGGCCTGCTGCCTTTTTTCATCAAGTAGATTAAGTTGAGTAAGTCAAGCCACTCTATATTTTTCATCAGATATCTATCCTCGTAGAGAAATGCAGAGTGATGGGAGTTCAACCTCAATAGGTAGGACTGCTTTAGCACCATAGACCAAGGAGTTTGGAGTTGTGCCAGTGGCTGTGCGAAATGAAGTGCAGTATGCCCATAGGGTGAGATTAATCTACAAATGCCAATCACGGTCGGAGTCATTGAAAACTTTCTTGAGGGTTTTGAGTAGGGTTTTATTAGTTACCTCTACTTGGCCATTACCTTGTGGGAAGTATGGGCTAGAAAAATGGTGATGGATATGAAGGGAAGTGCACAATTCCTCCATATTTAGGTTTTCAAAATTACCTCCATGGTCAGTGAAAATGGTAGTTGGGATGCTGAAGTGACATATGATATGATATAGGCTAAACTTGGACACTTGAACTCCTGTAGTAGTGACAAGGGGAATTGCTTCGAACCACTTAGTGAAGTAATCAGTGGCGGTGATTATCCACTTGTGCTCTTCTGAAGAAAGTGGTGCAATAAGACCAATGAGATCAAACCCCCAGTAGGCAAGTCCTGTGCTAGAGCCTAGATTAAATTAGCATGTTGTTGACAAGGGAAACATCATTTCACAAATTCACATGCATCATGTTCTAGAGTAGGCCAATAGTATCTAGCTTGAAGGATCTGCTTTGCTAGCACCATCCCGCTCGTGTAAGCACCACAAAGTCTAGCTTGTACCTCTTTGAGAGCCATTGTAGCCTCATTTTGATCTAAACATCAAGAGAGAGAGTATCATGATAACCATGACAATATAGGGTTTAGGCAATGACAGTGTAATGGGAAGCTCTACAAATAAGGTTTTGGAGTTGGGTTCATGTGAGGTGAGGAGATATGATACCATTTAGTAGGTAAGCATGAATTTCATGGTACCATGGGGATTGGGGACCAACCAAGATGTAGACTTGTGTTGATTCATCATTCTCATATGCGAGTTTGTGTAACTGCTCAACCATGAATTCATATTGTGTAGCTTTGCGGGGCATTTCCAAGAGAGAACCAATAGTAGCCATAGCATCAGCTACTTTATTCTGGAGTCTAGGTACCTGTATCAACTGGATCTGAGTAAAATGCTCCTTTAATTGATCAACCAGATCTTTGTAAGGTAGTAGCTTGTCATCCTTGGTCTGATATTCATTCAATGCTTGTTTAATGATAAGATGAGAATCACCATAAATCTGAAGCTCTGTGATATTCCATTCAATAGTAATTTTGAGTCTCACAACAAGGGCCTCATACTCTACAATGTTATTGGTACATCAAAAATGTAGCTTGAAAGATTTAGGAATATAATTGTCTTGAGGTGTAACCAAGAGTATACCCACACCAAAGCCATGAGATGTATAGGAGCCGTCAAAATATAGCTTCCAAAGTGATTGTTCTTCTATCAAATAGAGGTATTCATCTGGAAATTCCATGATGAGTAGGTGATTTGCAACTAAGGGTACATCAGCCAAGTGATCTACAATGGCTTGGCCTTTGATGGCCTTTTTGTCAACATATTGAATATCAAACTTGCTGAGAAGCATAACCCATTTTGCTAGGCATCCGGTGAGTACTATGCGAGAGAGCATATATTTCAATGGATCAATCTTTGATATTAGTTGCACAGTATGACTCAACATGTAATGACGTAGCTTCTGGGTTGAAAATACCACTGCTAAGCATGCTTTCTCCATTGGCATGTAGTTGAGCTCATAGCCCACTAATGTTTGACTAATGTAATAAATAACTCATTCCTTTCTTGCATCATCAAGTTGTGCTAGAAGAGCACCTAATGCTGTGGGAGTAGTTGTGATGTATAATATGAGTGGGCATCCTACAACTGGAGGAACCAAAATAGGTGGATTAGCTAAGTATTGCTTGATGAGCTAAGAATTGCACTGGCAAGCTGAGTCCCATTTGAAATTATGATCTTTCTTAAGCAAGTGAGTGAAAGGTTGACACTTATCAGCAAGTTGAGAAATGAACCGCTGGACTAATTGGAGTTTTCCTTGCAAAGAACGAAGGTGCCTGAGTGTCTTAGGATGAGCCATATCCATGATGGCTTTTACCTTCTTAGGGTCAATCTCAATACCACATTGTGACACAATGAAGCCTAGGAGCTTACCTGAGGTGACACCAAAGACACATTTCTTTGGATTTAGCATGAGATGATATTTTGCCAATCGATTGAACACTTCTTCAAGGTGAAATAAGTGATCAAGAGCATTGAGAGACTTTACTAAAATATCATCCATGTAATCCTCAAGAATCTTATGGATTAGGTCATGGAAGATGACTGTCATGGTGTATTGATAGGTTGCCCTGGCATTCTTTAGCCCAAATGGCATCATATTATAGCAGAATGTGCCCCAAGGTGTAGTAAATGTTGTCTTATGTTGATCTTCCTCTACTATATGAATCTGATTATATCCAGAGAAGCCATCCATTAGTGACAAGAGTTCATGATCTATAGTGAGATCTACAATCATGTTGATATTTGGTAATGGAAAGTCATCCTTTGGACAAGCTTTATTAAGATCCCTAAAATCAATGCAGATTCTAATATCACCAGAAGGCTTGGTAACAGGTACCATGTTAGAAATCCATTCAGAATAATCTATTGGGTGAATGATTTTGGCCTCCAACAATTTTTCTAACTCCACTTTAACCAATAAAGCAACTTTGGGGTGCATCTTATGGAGCTTTCACTTAATGGGCCTAGCCTCTAGATCTACTGCTAGATGGTGTATGACTAGTTTGGGGTCCAACCCTAGCATGTCCTGATATGACCATGCAAACTAGCCTATATTTTCACAGAGAACCTCAATAAGAAGATCTTCTTGTTTAGGTGGTAGAGAGGCTACAATCTATGTGATATGTTGGATCTCTGTCAAACTAATATTTACCGGTTGAGTTTCCTTTGTCAAAACTTAAGAGATAGGATGCCTATGCTCTTGCAGGGGAAAGATGAAATCTCCATCTTCAGGCACCTTAGAGAGGTTTTCACCATCAGATACATCCTTTATTTTTATTTCATTTTTTGAGTTATCCAATGATGCTCTAGAGGAGTTTTCACCAGAGGACATTTTCCCTTTGATTTTTTTCTTTTTTGTTTCTTTTTTTATTTTTGTTTTGCGATTGGAGATTTCCTCCTCCCCAAAGTAACTTGTGGGATCCAGCTTGTAGACATATGTCGATGGTGGTGGAATCTGTTTATGTGCCATTTTTTCCTCCATGAATTTAAGGAGCGCATGCTCAGTAGAGAACTTGTCAACATGAACGACACTTGGTTGGTCCCAATCTTAGTTCGGGGTGAGTGAGGGGGAGGTCTATGAAATTCAAGGATAATTGGAAGAGCATAGAGGCTCCAAGGATTATTTCATCAAGGAAAATATCATCATAAACTTTCTTTTCAACTTCCTCAGGGATGTCTTCAACCTCAACTAGAGTGTTTTGGATATTCATAAAGGTGTGGCCTTTCGTTGTAGTGCCCCCAATTGCAGGGAGTCCATAGCCCAAGCCTTCAATTTTTTGCCCTTGGTGTGCCTCTATAGGTTGTCTCATACCTAATTCCTATTGGCCTAAACCACCTCCTTGATAATCCCATTGCTTTGTGGCCAAGCGATGTGACCAGGGATATTTCTATTTAAAGTGATCAAGAAGTGCTTCACTTTTAGGAGGGGGCTCTTTGTATAGCCATGTGTTAATGTCTAGTGCATTCTCCTCTCCATCAAGAATATCTTTGGTGTTAAATGTGGTAGGGCCCATTTGTTGAAGTTGAGAGGTGGTTTCTGGTTTAGGCCCTTGATGTGTTGGGCATCCTTGAGTATGGGGATCAAGAGCACCAACAACAAAAGCATTTGTAAGACTATACTCACCACAACCTTGGTAGTTGATCTTAACCGTGGAAAGGGTAGAGGCTAAAATGATGTCTGGATCATGGCAAGTGCTAGAGGAACTAGCTGTGGTGGTGCCAATTTCAATCCCAAGATAGTGATTGGTGTATGAAGCTTCAACCGCATTGCAATAAGCAAAGGGTTCAAGATCTGCGTTGATGGTTATCTCAATGCAATTATGCAAAAATTTGATACACTGATGATATGTGGATGGAATAGCGTTCATGGCATGAATCCATGGGTGACCAAGAAGGATGTTGTATGGAAGGTTAAGATCAACTACATGGAAAAGTGTTTCTTGATTAGTTGGGCCAACTCTTATAGGGATCAAGATGGTTCCTTCAATGGTGTGCTCCAAATTGTCATAGGCCTTGATGGTGATTACTTCATTAATGATATCTACCTTAGTGTATCCTTCCTATTTGATGAACTTTAAAGTACATAGATTTAAAGCTGATCGATTATCTATCATGACCCTTTTAACAGAAAAGTTAGAAAGCATGAAGGCTATGCGGAGTGGAAGGATATGATCTGGTTCAACTACTGGGATATCAGTGGTTTTGAAGGATAAGGCACATGAGGCCAAAAGATGGCCAACCAAGTTGCGAAACTTGATGGCATTTATGTCATAGGGGACACGTGACTCATGTAGAGTACTGTTGAGGATCTCTTGATAAAGTGGGCTTGTTCATAAGAGATCCAGAATGGAGATCTGGGCCGGTGTGTTTCCAAGGTGTTCCAAGATGTTATATCATGTCCCTAATGAGGATGATTCTAATGGAGATGCTCTAGATGGCGGTGGTCTTGATGGTGCAGAAATAGGTGGGCAAGCTATATTGAGTCGAGTCTGGCGAGTAGCAACTGCACATTGGGTATCTGGGCCCTTAATGTTAATGACGTTGATGGATGGCTCAACCTGTGATATGCAACCAATAAGTCCTTCCATAGTCTAAATATGTTGAGGTATAGTTTTGAGACTTGTCTCGGTTATCTCCTTGTTTGCCTTGAGTATTGTTTGGTTTGTTGACAGGAGGGTTTGTAGGTGCTTTTTCTAGGTTTGTGTTATGAGGAGGGAAAGAATTTTGATACATCATTAATCCTGCATTAGGTGAAGTTTGTGCCCCCATTGTGATTTCCTTCTGATCAAATAGGTTTCGGACATAGCCCTTGAGTTGCATGCATTTGAGGGTGGTATGTCCTTTGACACAATGGAATTTGCAAAACTTATTATCTTTATACCAAGATTCCCTAGATTGGTTTGGTTCTAAGGGTTGTGTTGGTGGATGTCGAATAAGATTATCTTTAGCTAGTTTTTCAAAGATTGCATCAAGAGGTTCCCCCAACGAGGTGTATACACAAGGTTGTTTTTGAACATGGGGTTTAGTACCTACTGAAAGTGTTATAGCATTGGTTTGATTATGATGAGAAAGTATTTGTTGATTGTTCTGTATCGGTGACAAGTGATACAGAGGCGATTGTTGTTGATAAGTTTGTTGTTGGCAAAATGTGGTGGGAACATTTTTAGCTGCCCCAACAATATGGACCTCTCGAGTGTCGGTGGCACCATCTGTTATTGTATTCTTGTTTTTGTTCCAATATTGGGTTTTGTCAATGTTCGAACCTTGGTCTTAGGTGTTTTCTTTGTTCAATCTAATGACACCATCCTTAATGAGGCCTTTCTCAAGGCCCATTCCTTTTTATTTGATGTCCTTGTATGTTTGCAAACAATTCATAACCATATGATGAGCGAAGCTTGGGTGTGCATTGTTTATGAACATCTTGACAAGATGACGCTCAGGGATGGTACAAGAGATCCTTGTTGTGAGGATCTGCCAGTGTTGCAAGTATTCTGTGAGGCTTTCTCTGCCTTTTTGTTTAGTGTGGACTTGGTCTACTATAGAAAGTTCAGTTTCAACGAGATGGGTATACTAAGAAAAAAAGGCCTCAAAAAGTTTTGCAAAGGTTTTAATAGTACCTTGAGGGATATGACAGAACCATTCCAAAGTTGGTCCTACTAGGTTCTTGGGAAAGAGTCGCATGAGGAACACATCATTATAAGCTACCTCCTAATAATGCATATAGAATTCCTTAACATGTGTGACTGGATCACTTTTCCCCCTAAATTTGTCAAACTTGGGGATCTCAAAATGTTTAGGAAATGGAGTCATCATGATAGTCCTATCAAAAGGGTATGGGAAATCATTCTCAAATTTGAACATTTTAGTGTCTATTCCATCTTTGAGGGCTTTGAGAGCATTTTTTATCTCTTCCCATTCAGAGTTTAGAGGTTGGGGAGTGAGTGCCCCCAGTGTAGGATACATGCCATATGGTGTCTGTGGAAAAATAGGTTGCACAACTAGTGGAATGGATGTTATGGGTTTTTGGAATGTGTTTTGGGTATACTACTGCATCTGTTGAGAAGTTTTTTGAGGGGGAAGATAAGTATGAGGCTGCTGCCTTATGAGATAGCTTTGTGTGGGTGCTTGAGCATATTGTTGGTGTGAAGACTGTGGCTGAAAGGGTGGTAAGGTGGTTAATGCATGTGCCATGCTTTGGGAATACATACCATGTCCAATATATGTGGGTTGTGCTCCTGCTTGATAGTATGATGGATGATGAATATTCATAAGGTAATTAATCTACGGTAGACTATTCATCATAGGGAACTGCAATGGTGGGGTGGTTTGGCAATTTCCCAAATGTGGCATAGAGAGATAGTTGGTAAGGGGTGGTAGTGAATAACAATGTGAAGTGGTAGATGAAAGTGTCTGAGGGGCGGACATGGCTACAGTACTAGGGGGAAGACTAGTGGTAGGTCCTTGTGCTATAGCAACATTCCAAGGTCCCAAAGGAAATGAGGTTGAAGAGCTTTGGCTAGCTACAAAGGGGTTGATAGTGATGTTGGATGGGATGGAAGATGAGGTATTTGACCCTAGTGGTGGCATTTGAGTAGTAAATAAACTAGGTGTGTTATGAGGTAGAAGTGAAAAGGTAGTGTTGATGGATGTAAATGGAGGATTTGGTGGAGTAGGGAAATGAGTCGTTGAAGCAGAGGTAGATGATATACATGAGGTTGGTTGGGATGTAGTATGTACTAAGGGTTGAGTGAGGATGGGATGGGTGTTTTGTGGAATGGGAGCAGGCACCTAAGTTGAGGGTATATTTGGGTCTGTAGGTTCTGTTTGACGCGATTGATATCTAGAGAAAGGATCGGTGAGGATAGATGACTCTACAACTAGTGGTTGCCACCCAAATAGAGGGTGTGTAGGATCTAAAATTTTGATAGGTGGTGGATGCCCAAATTCAAAGAAACCAACACTATCCCTTAAGAAATTTTCCATGATGGTCTCCTTGTTTCGGTCTATGATGGCATTAACAATGGTGGCATGACTAGGTTGATTCATGAAAGCATCAATGTCTATGGAGGAACCTGTCTCTTGGAGGATTTTTTGTGGTGGATCTGGTGCCACCATGGAAACGATGGGGTATGGCTGAGCTCAAGATGTGTTATTACTATGACTAGGATCCATGTCCTTTTTCTTTGTGTTCCTACCAAAATGAGTGGTGGGTGCCATGAAAGGATGACATTCCTAATGATGAAAATGCAAAGAGGGATGATGCTAAGTGTATATGATATTTTTAGGAAACTAGATGATATGGTGCTATGTGGAGGAGATTGTGTTTCCCTTAAGTGTGAACTTGAATATGTGGTAGCGATATCAAACCCTAAGGTAGCCTTGTGACCATTGGGAAGACAAATGGGATCAAGTGTGCAGCCCAACCTTTTTCTTAAGGTGATGTGGGACACAAATGACAGTTTATCCAAAATAATGCTTAGTTTAAGGACACGAGATGGATGGAGATTTCTTTAGGGAGACAAATCTTAATGAGGTGATGCGAAAATGTTTCTAAGAGTGGAAAGACTAATGGAGGATTCTAGGGTTTAATGATGCTTGATTTGGAGGATTTATAAAACCTAAGGTTTGATGAAAAAAGGTGGAGGAGATGATTATACCAAATATTTAGATGGGATGAAGAATTAACAAAGAGACTAAACCTACTAGGAGACAAGTGCATAAGTGTGTGTGGAAAAAGATGGACCTAATCAAAGTAGTTAACACGAGAGTTATTAATAAGGCTATGGTTGACACATCATCAGAGAGTTAGTTTATGAATCTTGTAATCCCATTTGATTTGTAATGAAACGTTTGCTTCATCTTTCTTAATTTGGTCTAGCTTGGCAATCCTTGGGTTGGGGGTATGGTTTTGATGTTCTACTTCTATCTTCATGTAAACCGATATTTGTGGAAGTTTAGCCTTTTTGAACTTAGCCTTAGGTTGGCCTGACATGAGATATTTCCAAGGGATTTTGATCACAACTATGGGGTTTTGGAGGTAGTGACTATGCTAAGTATACCTTTTGGACCTTGGGTTGGAACATAAATCAATTAAGAAATAGCAAGTTTTGGATTCTTTCAGGATTAATTTGGCTAATTATCTTCTAGTCAGGGAAAACAATGTGGCATTTTTAGTCAAGTATGGTGTTGCGAGTGGGCTTGCTAACAACCATTTCTTATATATTGAAGGTGAGGTCTCTCAAAGATAGAATTTGTGATATTTTCGGTCAAGTAGGGTAAATGGAAAAGTATTTTTGAAAAAGAACAAGACTTGGGGCCAACAAAGGATTTGTAACTTAGATTCTACTTAGTGATTTTTGAGGGAATAAGTAGATCATTTTGAAACAAATGGACAAATTGGACCAGTGAGACAAGCAGTTGTTGTGAATGGACTTGCTAGCAACCATTATTTTGAGATGACAAAGGTGAAACTTTCTTTCTTTTGATACGGGGATAAATGAGCAAATAATTTCTCAAAGGACAAAGCAACTTTGAGAAATACAAATAGTTGATCTCTTTAGCAAAAGGATTTTTTTGATAGTAACCACTAAATTGTGTATGTTCAAAAAATGTTTTCACAAGTCTTGAGCACAATTTAAGATAGTTGAAACACACACTTTATCCCTACAAGTCAGAATTTGGTTGTCATATGTTATTCAACAGCCCACAGCTTGGTGTCTCCTGGTTCTAGTGCAATATTTCCCTCTAATCAAAGAGGTGAGTCGATACAAGAGTTGATCGACAAAGGATACACATCAGAGAACCTTCAAGGCATGACAAATAGAAGTTCCCCTTCTGCGGGAACAATGACCCTTGGAGATGAAACCCAAGTGGCCTTATGCCTCTACCAAGGGAGCACAATGGTGAGTAATCTTGAGGGATGCTATTTCCCTTGCACTGTGAATAATATACCATAAAAGAAAGCAAGATACTTTAGATCTAAGAGGGTTGTAAATGGGTTTGTGGAGTCTCTACAACGGTTGTTACTGGCTGTGATCCACTTAAGGGTCTATTTCGGACATGCTGAAATCGTGGGAAAGTTTTTCCACCTCAGGCTACCCCCAGAAACATGCCGCCTGAACTAAAGAGATGGAGTGAGAAGGTTTACCCTTCCCCTCATTTATATACTGGCCAGACTATTTACTGATTTGAGCTTCTCACCAAAGGGGATGCACTTTCCAGAGGTGGATGAACTCGCTAGAAGCACTCCTTGGTTGTTGTGGATGATCTTGCTAACAACTTTCGGTACATGCATCATGTATTTTAATGGTCTTACTTTGCATGAAAAGAGAGAAGTCTAAGATGTGCTAAAATGCACAATCTCAAAACACACAAGACATGGGGTTCATTGCTATTTGGACACTTTTAGATTCTCTATCATACAACTTTGAA
This sequence comes from Cupressus sempervirens, assembly GCA_028749045.1. Classification (NCBI taxonomy): domain Eukaryota; kingdom Viridiplantae; phylum Streptophyta; class Pinopsida; order Cupressales; family Cupressaceae; genus Cupressus; species Cupressus sempervirens. The sequence goes on along the minus strand of CM053785.1, from coordinate 994,193,374 downwards.
GACACATGTGATTAGCATTCAGATGTTCATTCCAACTTGACAACGTCGCCAAAAAAAGTAAAATCGAGTCAACAAAAGTAAATCATGCATGTGAAAGCTTTTAAAAAGGAGGGAATAAGAACATTTTCACTTTATAGCATTCGAGATTTGATGAATTTATTTTAAGCCCCAAAATTGAAGTGTTTGCACATAATGTTCATTTGCACCTTAAAATAAAGTGTTCATCGCATTCGTTCTTTTTAACCTTTAGCATCCAAGATTGTGTTGATCATGCATTCCAATGAAAATGTTATATTTTAATCCATGGAATTCAAGATTTGATTTGAGCAACATGCATTCAAAGACAAGTGTTTAAACATTCAAGTTCATTTTAACAACATGCATTCAAAGACAAGTGTTTAAACATTCAAGTTCATTTTCCAAGAGCATTAAACCATGTAAGGAGAACCTGCAAGAAACATGGTTAGTGGTTTCATAGATGCCCCAATTTGCAAAGCTAAAAAAGCGAATTTGATTAGTCACCCAAAAATCTCAAAAAATTGAAGCTTAACTATGGGAAAAATAAAATCAACTTTTTTTCTTCTTTTTCATAGGCGTAAAAATGCTTAGAAAAACCTCTACTCTATGGAACCACCAAAAGTTAAAATTTGATTTATACTCTCCTTTTTTTTTTTTTTTTTTTGAAATCTAAAAAAAATGCAGACGAGAATTAACAAGCACAGATGCCAAAACTCATAATTATAAAAAAAATGTAGGGATTACCAAATTGCAGCGGAGACAACAAAACTATGGAGATGCCAAAACTGTGGTGCAGAGATGCCAAAAATATGGTGCGGAGATGCCAAAATAGAGGTGCGGAGACACTAAACTATGGAGACACCAAAATTGTGGTGCGGAGATGCCAAAACTATGGTGCGGAGACACCAAAATAGAGGTGCAGAGATGCCAAACTGCAGAGATACCAAAATTGTGGTGCGGAGATGCCAAAATAGAGGTGCGAAGATGCCAAAATAGAGGTGTGGAAATGCCAAACTATGAAGATGCCAAAAATGTGATGTAGAGATGCCAAAATAGACGTGCGGAGATGCCAAAATAGTCAGAGACAACACTACACGCAAATAGAATGGAGGAGTGCAGTTTTTTTTTAAGAATTTTTTATTTTTTTGATATTTTAGAATATGTTGTCTTCCTAAATGCATCTTTCAACCTGCACAAACAAGCAAAACACCCTACAACACCCTCAAATAACAACAAATATTAGATCGTTAGTTTGTAAAAAAAAAAAAAAATGGATTGAATATGGATTGAAATGGATGAATGAATGACCCATAATGGGGTCCCACCAGGTGTGCCAAAATGTATGACCTATTTTAGTAGAGTAAAATGAACACTAATATATAAAAATCATTCTCAATTTACTAAAAAAAAGTAAACACTTAAGATAGGACCAAAGAAGACAAAATTGAGGAAAGTAGACCAAAGATGGTAAACTCCTCAAGTGCTTCTCATGATGACGAAGCTATGTCCCTGATGGATAGTAGATGTATTCTCACGATGTGCTCAAGCTCCAAGTGGATGAGTGATAATCAAATATGGGTGTGGATGAATGATTCAACAATGAAGGTATGGAGGGGTTTCAGCATTATAATAGTATTTTGGTAGTTTTTAGGCTCTCAAAATAGCATTGTAAGTTTGCTTCAAAAGTGGATGATTTTAGTAAAGGGAGAGGCTTCTATTTATAGGCCAAGGGGTGGAAGGATGAATGGTCAAGATGCAAGGATGGCAAGATGGTGAGGGAGGGCTAGGATGCACTCAAAGGGGATCACATGGATTGTGCTTGTTTGAAGCCAATTAGGAGGTGACACATGTTACAGGGTGATTGGATGTGAGAGGGTAGGATATGGGTTTGTCAAAGGAGTAACAAGGGAGGTTGAGCCATAAATGGGGATGGTTGGGTCAAATAGAGATGGTTGGGTCATAAATAGAGATGGTTGGGAGGAGGATGAGATTGTTGACTTTGGCTTGGGTCTTAAATGTTGGAGGGTGAGGGGAGAATGAGATTGTTGACTTTGGCTTGGGTTAGCAAGCCTTAACCCATGTTTATGATTGTGCACATGATTAGAAGAGGATTAGGCTTGGATTAGAGGGGGGATTGGAGGGTAAGTGGCTTAGATTTGATGGGATGGGTTAGTTAGGTGGCTAAGTGAGGTTAGTATGTGTGAATGGGTTGGATTAGGGGTTAGGATAGGGTTGAGGGAGGCTCTTAGGATTTTAGATATTTTATTAAATGATTTATTTAATAAAATAGGGATATAGGATTAAATTGAATAGATTTGAGAATTTATTCAATTTAATAGGGGAAGAGGGATTTAATTGATAAATTGATTTTGGGTGATCATTTGATTTTTTCAATTGGACTATGGTCAATTAAATAAACTATTTAACTAGGGGATGACGATTAATTAATTAAATAGTAAATATTTAATCAATAATGTCCTAGGATATGACTAAATATGATTACCTATTGATGTAATCAGATTTAGGTGTCTACAGTATGCATTCAATTTTTGTGGATTTATATTTCGCAAACCCTTCATGGTATTAGAGCCCAACCTATTGTAGCTTGGTCTTATTTGGATAAAAAGAAGAATGGGGGTTTGATAGAATATATCTAGCTTTTTTGGATATTTTTTGTGAAAATAAGGGGATCTTTGAAATTTAGAGCACTTTGAGGTAAAATAGACCTCACAGTTGGATTCAAAAGACATTAAAACCCCTATTTTCATATAAAATTTGTCAATTTTGGACAATGTTGATTGGGGAGGGAAACAAAATTTGCATACTAGGGTCGTACATGTGCTACATAACCTCAAAATTTGCACTATCTTGATTTTTTTTAATCTTCATCAATATTTTTCACAAGTATATGTGATTCTCAAACTAAAGCTTTTTTCTCATTTCTTGTATACACATTCCTTATAGTAGTTGGGTTATGGTTTTTTGCATTGTGAGGGGTGTTTTGTATTATTTTTTCTATTATTTACATCAGTAAACCATTTCTTTCAAGCATCCAAAAGTCTATAGTTTCATCTTGATGGCTGTAATACCCCTCTAGCTATGTGGACAAAGCTTAATGAATTGTTTGGTATAGTGACTAAGTTCAGGGAACTTCATACTAAGGAAAAGATTATGTCTCTTGTACTAGATTCTTTTCCTTCCATTAAGGATGTCTTGATGAAGTTCAAACAATAGAGATCTTTATTGCAGGTTTATGGGAAAACCAAGACTAACACTGAGTGCATTTACATAATTCTTTCTAAGCATAATGAATTTTTTTAGATTTTTGCTTCTACCTTCTATTCCACCAAGGATGCTTTGGGTACTAGATTTATCATGCCATCTTTGAGGTTTTTTTGATCATTTGACTCAAGAGAAAGCTAAGCTCTCTCAGTTGGATTCTCTCACAGGCTCACAAACTTATGCATTGGTAGCTCGACCATCTTCTAGGATGAAGGAGAAGAAATAGAAGTCACATCCTATAGAGTCTTAGATTGATTCTAGCCCTTACATCACATCAGTCTCACCTCCTCCTAAGGGAGATAAACCAAATCTAGAAAGACTAAAGTGTTCTTATTGTAATTGTATGCACCCTAAAATGGTCACCTAGACTATGGGCCCCCATTATTCAATTTATCAATTTTCTAAATCAATGGTTTGCAATATTTTATTAAATAAATTCAAATCAATTTCCTTTATAAAATTTGATTATTTCAATATTTTCTAAGGTTGATCATTTTATCCTAAGTCTTATTTAATTAAAAGAAAATCTCTCTTTTAATTAAATAAAATAAGTCCCCATTTAATTAAAAGAAAACATTTCTTTTAATTAAATAATTCATCCACATTTAATTAATTAAGAGAAAAACCCCTCTTTTAATTTAATTAAATATTTGCTATTTAATTAAAAGAAGTTCCTCCCTTTTAATTAAATAAATCCCCACTTAAAGAGGAAATAAAATAATTAAAAATAAAAAAATTCTCTACACTTAAATGAACATATTTCTAAGTGGGATTCCATTTAATTCTTTTCCTATTTTCTTAGTGGTGGATCTTTATTTCACACGGGTCATTCTTTCTCCACCCTTGATTAAATCATTTTCCCTCTTAATCTTAATCATCCAATCTTCTTTATAAGGGAGAGCCCTCTCCTCATTTTACATACACATACTCTAGGATATTGTTATGCTATAGGTTAGGAGAGCAATTCTTAAAGGAGAGGTTTGAATACTAAATCTTTTTTGTGGAGAACTCTTATCTTCTTACCTTCTTCTCTCATGCATCCATGGCTTCCATTATCATGATCCATCCTTGCATTTTTATATTAGCTTAGATCTTGCTTTCATAGATTAGATCTTGCATTATTTTGCATTGTTATCATTTAGATTAGTTTGCATCTCCATTTGCATGCATATTGGATCTTTTAATCTCTCATTTTATGGTGTACTTGCATGGGCACAAACTAGGTCAAGCTAAGGGCCTTCATTACAAACCTTTGCACTCCATGAATAGAGAGCTATGACCCACCATTTGAGACCTCACTCTTGAGCAATCTTGGATATAATGACTCATAGAAGTGTGCTTACATTTTAGGCATACAGTAATAAACACAATCATGTTGAGTCACATTGGTATGAGAAGAAGCTAGATGGATATGCCAAACAAGTTTTAGATTTGATAGCTCTCCTTCAGAAGAACAACATTGGTATTCCTTCTACTTCTCACAAATCTTCTTCATCATCATCATTTCAATCAAATGGTAAAGATATAGGAAAGGGTCATGCACTATGTGCAACTACTACTCCAAATTCTTCTAGATGGTTACTAGACTTGTTAAGATTAACCTCAGAGAGAAATAATAGTTACATGCAAATATAACCAATACCAGAAAATAGTAGATCACATAAAAGAGAACACAAGACATCAAGAATTTAACGTGCTTCACCCAATCCCTAGCCTACATCCACCAACAGCAAGTCCAATATTATTATTATCTAATCATTACAACCTAATTACAATTTGTAATTCCTTACAACTCAATATTTCTGCAAGAAGCTATAGTATCACTATTCATCATAAAATCCCTAACCCTAAGCCTTTTTATACAAGCTTTTGTCGCTTACAAAATTAGGGCTAGAATAATAGAAAAGTAGTAGTCAATGCCTTTTTCAATATAAGGGCATTTTTGGCTTTGGGGTCCTTGCCCCTGAAAACCCCCATGAGGACATTGCCCCTCGACCCCACCTTGTATTGTGATAGGAAGTGCACCTAGGGTGCTACTCCAGGACCCTGCAAGGGCACTGCCCCTTGATTTCATCTTAGGGGCACTACCCCCAAACCCCTATAGAAATAATTTGAAGGAAAATTGCTCCAATTAAACCTTTGAGTCTTATTAGGCTTCACATCACAACATGACTCAAGTGCTTCATACCATATGGCATCTTCTCAAAATTTGTTCTCTTCTTTTGAGGCTTCTCCTACTCCACACATTTTGATGGGGGACAATGTTGTTATGACTTTATGTGTAAATGTTTATGTTGATGTTGATGATGGTACATTTCATGATGTACTATATGTTCCATCTTTGTCCTCTAACCTTCTCTCTATTTATTAGATTACACACAATGGGATAGGGGAGATAATTGAGTTTGCACAAGATTTAGTACACATAAAAGATAGTGAGATAGGCAATATTTTTGCTACATGGACCATTGACCACTCTTCCCACCTATACTCTTTCTCTCATTTTGGTCTACTATCTCAACTATTAGAGACTCACTCTCCTTCTTCATGAGAGACTACTAGAGTGAAGTCGGGTCACTTGAACTTATGTATTGTTCCTGAGACTAGTAAATTGACTTTGACACCTACACCTCCTATTTAGATTTCATCTATTACACATGATTACTCTTTGATATTGCCTATAATTGTAGCTCTAGTCATCAAGCCACCTATTGTAATTTTTGAGGATACACATCTCCTCTCAGATGATAGATTCAACTCACTTGTTATCCCACCTCCATTGTAGATTCCATTTCAGGATTCTCATGCATTCTCCTTTGAGCATCAGTTAGGACTTCTAGCTTCACTTTACATCAAGGGTTGCATGCTCCTTATCCACTATCTTTGTTTCTTTCATATTGGAGCCATATTGGTATGTTCATTGACATAAGAGTTCTACTATTTTGGGAGGGCTATGGAGTCTCAAGCCTCCATCATGGGGGGTTTCATTGTACTTATAGCCTTGATAGAGTTTCTTGAGATATTTCATTTGTGCATCCTTTTCTATCTCTTTTCGTAGTAGGGTTTTTTCCACTAGGTTTTCTCTATTTCTATGTTTCATAGAAATTTGGTTGTGATTGGGTACCTCATCAAGCCTTGTTGGTGAGATTGAACTTTATCTTTTATCATTGTAGTTTCCTTGCTTTTTCATGCATTATTTGTAGCTGCATTATTGCTCATCTTAAGGAGGGGTGTTAGAGTAAAGGGTTAATTTCATTTTATTTATTAAATTACCTTTACTCCCTTCTTAATATTTCCCTTTATGCACTTTCATTTCCATTTAATAATCAATTAGCAATTATTATATGACATTTACCTCTTAGGGTTTCCCTTTTAGTTTTTTTGATCTCGTTCTATAAGGATTGATTATTTGTAAATATCTCTCATTCTTTCAGTCAAATAATATAATTTGCATATTCTCAGAATCAAACCCTTGCCTCTTCTTTATATTTTCTTCTCTGTGACAAGTTCTTGCATCCAGGTGTTCTTTGGGTTTTTTGTATTTGTATGTCTCAAATCTTTCACTCTTATTGGTGGATATGTTGGAAAATAACTATGCATGGATGTAGTATGCATACATTGGTTTTTAAGAGATATGACTAACTACATGATCATTTATAAAAGAGTTAAATTGTAAAGCAATTCCCAAGGTCTTGTGTTAGACATTATGAACAATCTTGTAAGGAATATGATGTGTGTATTATTTAATACATGGCATATTAGGCTAGTGCGCAAATTGGTGGATAATTCCTCCTTCAATCTTTAACTAAATGTTTCTATATGGTCTATATTTATTGTATGTATGTTGTAAAAAATGATACACAACAATTACAAAGCTATAATAGATCACATTCGTACGTTGGTTGTGTAATGATCTTAGACCGTATTGTGACTAAACTTTCCTCAGTTGCCAAGGCATTGATATTCTTGCAAATGCAAATTCCTTGTATAGTGAGCTCACACTTCACGGACACTGCATGGTCAAATGGCATTGTCCAGTTGTGGGGAGCATATGAAAACTATGAATGTGTTTTAAAGGTGACCTATAATAGCTAAACATGTAATGCATCTATGCATAATTTTTTTTATTAACATACTTGCAAGAGTGTACTTTTTAAATTTCAAGTAAAAGTATGGAAACCTCCCATGTAGATAGAGTCATATTCTACTCCACATCTATTACTATAAATTACTATACTTCAACTTTGATACAATTCTTTCAAGTTATTTTAATATTTAATTAAAGTAAGAGAATTATTGTAGAGCACTTCCTTATTCAACTATGTGGAATGATTGAAGAGAAAAATTTGGCACTGAATATGTACAATAAACTTGCCCTTCTAATTCACCTTAACGCATAATCAGGGTTCAATTGTTAATATAAAGTTTAAATATTCATGTGGCAAGGTTGAAACATTTGACAAAGATAATCATAGTATTCAAATTTGACTCTTACATCTACATATAATTGTCATAGATGCAAGTCTCTATGCTAAATTTTTGAAGAACCATGGCTTTAGTTGAATTAATAATGCTAGTCAAAGTATGTGTTCTTTTGGTTTTTTTATTGTAAAGGAAACACATGTTATCATAAATGTTGATGATACTACATTGGGGAACTATCCTAAGCATTAGAGAGTAATAACATGTTGCATTCATTATTATGTTTGTCATTGATGTCAACATAGCAGTAAGTCTATGAATACTGGCAGAGTGGCAAATAGAGATATTAGTTGTATGGACATAGTTTTAAGTGTCTAGTGATGCACATTTATGGACATGTCTAGTACATTGTCTTGATGATGAGGTTACATATGCAGTGTCTAACTTGAAGATGTATGGAAGTTGTATCTAATTTGCAGAGAGCAGTATAGAGACATAGTACCTGAGAAGTTATTTCATATGTTTGCATTATATCCTTTGACAATGGTATAAACTATTGATGCATAGTCAACAAGTGACATTGGATAGTCTAATGGTGATGTTAACAAGTGCATAGGTCTTGAAGTTATAAGTGTGAAATTTTATGTATACTATGAGCCGATAGTGCTATTGAAATTGTAATTAATTAACTATCTTGTTATAATTAATTGAGAAAGCCTCAAGGCTGACTCAAGGAATAATTTTGAAGATATGGTATACAGGAAAGATGTTTTCCTTGTTTGTAAAGTGTATCAAGTATTGTATTGAGTGTGAAGTAAAAAAATGAATAGATTGTTTATTGAATGTGAGTAAGCGATCCAAGGGATTATTGAATGTGATTTTTTTGATCTAGTTACAAGATTAGAAGAAGTAGAAGTCTGATTGATAGGATAAAGGAGTAAGGAAGTACAATTCATGTCTATTATTCTACAAGGAATAATACAGAGATCATTTGGATAGTGGGTCCAGTTATCTTCGACAACTCCTAACAAGGATTCAGAGTCTCTTAACAGGGACTAATATGTACCCAATGTTGTTATAGACTCCTATCAAGGTCTCTCTGATCAAGGGTTTCCCTAGTTAACATATATGGTGTTACTGTGCATGAGTATCTTGTTGTGGTTTTTGACAATATTTCTTATATGGTTAAGGTTTAAGAAGGTTGATATTTGTGATATTAGTTGGATAATTGATTCACCTTCCCTCCTCCCTCTTAGTTATATTGGTGGACTGTATATTCTAATAATTGGTATCAGAGCATTAGGTCCTTAAAGGATAATCTTAATAGTTTTGAGAGATCATGGCAAGAAAATATAGTCCTAATTTTCATGGAGGAAATTTTGACACCTAGAAGATGGAGTTTCTTGTTGAGACATCAAAAATGTGTAAAGAACTAAGCATTGAGTTTCTAGATCCATAATCCTTTTTTTCCATACAAAAGAATAGAAGCATAAGTGAAGACAAGAAGTTCAAAGAAGGTATTGATCTACTTATGAAAGGAGAGGCATGTTGCCCCACTTTTCACCCTATAACCATTTCACAAAAGTGGAAAATTTTGTGTCTTGGTTAAGCCTAAGTTTTTCTAGGTCTAGTCTTAATTCCTCTTAGGTGAAAAGAGTCTCCATCAAATTTTTTATCTTTCCCTTCTCTCACATTTTATGGTTGGGTGGTTTTCCTTGATGTTGTGAGTTTATGGGTAGCTTAGTACCTAATTTGATGGAAATTCTTACAACATGCAAAAGTTATTCACAAAGATAGGCTTGTTTGTGGCTTATCATGTTTTAGATAAAAGAAGGAAGCTTGTAGAAAAATGAGAATTGCCTTCTCCTCGGTGGGTTTTCTACCCATGAAAGAAAATTTCCTACAAAGAGCAACAAATGAGGCTCGCAGATTGATGTAAGAAGATAATGAGCTATCTTATGGAAAATCCCCATTTTCACTACAATATTCTACCTTGGGAGACATTCAAGATTCATCATAGCACTCAGAATCATCTTAGGTGAAAAACTCAAAATTGACTTCTCCCCAGTAGGCTTTTGACCCACGAAGTTCATTTTCTGCCAAAGGCAATTGTAAAGGAATGTAAAGAGAAAGTGGGCCCCCTTTTTAATTTCATAGTCCTTTTAAGCCTTTCTAAACCCAAAGGAAATATTAACTCAAAAGAGAAAGTTTAAAGGAAAGCCTGGGTAGAAAAATGGGAATCATCTTCTCCTCGGCGCCCATGAGAACAATTTTCCACATTCAAGAGAAAATCAACTTTGTAAGTAGATTGGGCCCACAAATTACACATAAAACATCTTAAAATGATAATGGAAATAATCTAACCATTGTGGGAAAGGTATACTAAGCATATTTTAATTAGGTAGATATTCCTTACAAGGTACTTTGTTAATAATTCTCTGAAACTTAATGTGAAATAGAAAAGTAAGTATGAAAGAAAGGAAAGTTACCATCTGGCCAACAAAAATAGTGAAAAGACACCAAAATATTTGTTAGAGCTCCCACATTTACTATTTCAATGGATTTATCCTTTAATTCATTCGTGTGGCATGAATCCTAAAGATCAACGGATAAATTGAGACTCGTATATAGATGGAACTATAATAGTTATTCAAACTACCACTTTTTCTTGAACTATTATTCTATTAAATTGTACAACACCTTCAAATAGTCTATAGTTGCAAATTTAATATCATGTTCTTCATCTAGATTTGAAATTTCAATTTACTTCATTCTCAGATAGAATGGCAACCAAGTTTGCAAGTTTTGATGGCTAAACAGAATCAAGTCCACATTACAAAATTTCACATATACTTCACTCCATTTTTATGATATGCAATATTTCCAAAGGAGGCTAAAGTCAGAGCTGATTTATCCCATAATTGAGAAGCTCTAAGGAAGTGGACTAGTAGAGGTAGCTAGTTTCCTAGTGGTAGTCCAAGCTCTAGAATTGATTTATGAATACATAAATCACTACAATCTAGACACCAAAAAAATTGTGTTACTTAATCATATAGTATTAATCTCCATTGATAGGCAAACTATGGTGAATTGCATCCAAGTTCTAGAAAGAGAGGAGTTTTTAGACTTGGTAGTAGGGGGAGCAATCTCTAAGTTCTCCACAGAGAAGATGGTGTGGAGGAAGTAAGTTATGCAATCCTAGTTTCAAAAGCCATGGAGTGCCAAGAGTAAGGTCCCCAAAACTCTATTTGCTACTAATCTCAAACCTGAGATTGTAGACATTCAGGTTCTCCTACACAAACAGAAAGGTGAGGTAGAAGCTCTAAATTTTGTTGAGCAATATTTCTTTTTGGTACAAGTTATTTGTTTAGATATGTAATATATTGATTGGGCTCATTAGGTAAGTGAAAATCTTTCCAATGCTCTCAGTGCCATGAAGTTCTACAACACTTTCTACATGTCTTCCTTTCTAATTTACATGCTAGCATCTCTACAGTTATGGCTAGACCTTCCAAGAATTAAAAACTTCCCTGATGATGTGAAGTGTTATGATTTCTATCCATGTTTTCAATTGAAAAATAGTTATGTAGAGTATGTCAAAGTTAATGATGCATTCACAATGAGAATTTGTAGGGAACTCCAAGGATGCCCAGAGAGGAGATTTAGTCGGCAGCTATTAGTCACTTTAGAAGTTATTTTATCCAATTCTCATCTTTCTCATATTTGCATCTTGTAGCTTTTGATGGATTCCCCTTGAAGCTACCCAAGTATCCAAGCAACATGATCGTGTTGATAGAGATCATCAAGCAAGTGGTCCAGGTGAATGTGCTAAGCATGAGCTTGAAGAAGAAAGAATATAAGTTCCCTATGAAAGTAGGAGCTTACAATTGTGAGTATCAATATGATGCAAAGAACATGCTCAAAGTGTTTGAGATGAAATACAAATTGGAGATGTATGAGGTCTTGATACCTATGTTTGATCTAAATGGATATGCAAGGGATGTGTTGTAGATTGGGAGTGTGATCAAACACATTACCAATGTTGAAGACAATTGGGCAGATTGTAAAGATGAATTTCAAATTTGAGATCTTGCTTTTTCCAGGCTCATAGTGAAGCAAATAAAAACATATAATATCAATCTTAATGTTGAAGGATTGGAAGATGATTGGAAATATATGTATAGTAATACATATTTGACTAAGTTAAGAAACACTCCTATCAGTGTGGAGCCTTATGAGGATGTTGAATAAGATTTAGACACTATGATGGCCCAAATCATCAAAAAAATTAGGAAGTGGGTCGAATGGACAACCAAAAGAAGCTAGAGTAAGGGCACAACCACTCAAGTTTCTCTAGCAACTACAATGACCTTTTCCTCCCAAAGTGCTACACTAGGTGTAACAATAGCTACCACTCAAGGACTGGCTCAACCTTCAACAGGAGGTGACCAACCTCCAGACAAGAGCACTCCCATAGCTAAGATGTGTCATGATGGCTCCCTCCTAGTTACTAGAACCCAAATTAATGCTGACGAGAAGAAGACAGAGGAGCTAAAGGATAGTGTTGGTACCTTAGTTCCCTCTCCTCATATTACATTAGTTCCTTCTACTCATGTCACACTAGTTCCCTCTCCTTATCATAGCCCAGTTCCACCAGTAAGTGCTACACTTCTGCAACCAAGTGGCTCCCTAGTATAGATAATAAATTTGGGAGATGGAAGGACCAATAATAGTGAATATACTAAATCTAATGAGGCAATTAAGAGAACCTCAGAGGTGGAGAAAGGCTAGAGCTCTTCCAAGCTCATTTCTTAGGCCCTAATGAAGTAGTTGAGGGACAATTGGAAAACCTAAAGTTGTCAAAAGGTAGGATGAAGGTTGAGATAGAAGAGTTGAATAGATTCATCAGATAATTGGTCACTCCATTGGAAACTATCTCCGAAGTATCAGTAATAAGAAATCCTACTACTATTGAAGTTCAAGCCCTTATCTCCCAACTTCAGGAAGGTAGGCATTTTGGTCAAATTGGTAAAGACTGGATTGGGAAGCTCAAATTAGAGGGAGTCACTATTATAGAACAAATTGGAAATGTTATCTTAAGACTAGAAACAGAGAAGGATAACATCTTAGAAAATAGTAGTACTTTGGTTGGAGAAAAAGTGAAGAGCAATGATTGTATCTCTCTTCTAAAAATGGTCATTCAAATGAAGGCAAAGGAATCCGTTGAAGTAAAAATCTTACCAAAGGGAGAGAAACCTCTATTTGAGTGGCTTCAGAGTATGTAGTTCAAGTCAAAAATGATCTTATTAGTAGAAAAAGGACTTAAGGAAATAGAGGATAAAGTGAAGAAGTCCCAAGATAGAGGATTTGAACTCATGAGGGGACTACATACAGATTCACAGACTAGTGGCTAGGGAAAAGCACTCATTGGGATAAATGTCATGAAGGAGAATTTCTCCAAATTTTTAGATACTCTGACTGATGTATCTTCCAGTAGTCAAAATAGAGTTGAGGAACTCCATAAACTTAGTGGATGCATACACATGGCCATCGAGGAGTTTCCAAATCAATCGAATGTTGTGAAGGAGTTGGCCAAGGAACATTCTAAGTGGCTCTTGAGATACACCGACATACACATGCCTAGGCATGAAGATCTAATCCCAATCATAGTTGCCACTAAGGCCTATATAAAAAAACTAGAAAAGGGTAAGAAGACAAAGTGATTCACATTCTACCCCCTTTTCACCTTTTGATGTAATTATTACAATACAAAAAATTGGTTTCTTGCAATTTTTCATTCTTTAAGGAGATGAACCAATTGAACTTCTACTGTAATGGTCATCTTAGAATCCTATATGTATGAAATTGAAAGATTAATAAAAGGAAAGAAAATTGTTTTGTGAAGTACTTGATGTTGCAGAGTCAATTGAATGGTATTTTGTATCAACTATTTTATATTCAATTTCTATTAGTTTTTACTTATATGTTTTTTCTTTTGTCTGGATTCAAACAAGGAAAGAACAGAGTTTCATTCCCCAATTTTGAGGTAGCGAACAAATATGATAAGTAGTGTCATTGCATGTTCAAAGAGGAATCCCTTAAATGTTTTTTTTAACATTTTTGTTAACTTCTTGTTCTTTGTACTTCAGATCCTAGTTAATTCAATTCAGTATTAGTTGTTATGCTATTAAGCTTTGTGAGTTCATAAGATGTATGGGCTCATAAACTTAATCAATTCTTCAAAAATCTTTTTCTACTTGAGTTATATCCTATTTAGGTTTGGCCTGGTTTTACCTCTTCTGTTCTTGGGTCAAGAACACACCTCCATATTAGTTTTAGGAATAAAACATAATTCATTGCAAATCCACCATAGGGAGTTGTACCTATCAATTCAAAGAAAGGCCAATTTATCTAGAAGTGGCTTTTAACCTGCTTGTAATAAGATATTGTTCATAATTTGGGCATTCAAGAGTCATAATAAAAAAAAAAACAAATCTATCTACCAATAGATTTTTGGTGACTCTACTGGGCATACGAATAGCAACTTGACTAATAAGCCTATATCATGAGGAAAAATGGTACTATCTCATGAGAACATTTTTCTAGTGCTCCAACCTAACCTTGGTTTTTGAGACAACCAAGAAGACATAATTTCATCCCTTAATACATTTGTTTGGAGATATAGGAGGAATTTTGAACATTACAAAAATGCTAGCCAAGTATTGGAAGAGGAAGAAAGAAGAGCCAAATCTTTAGAAAGATTTGTTCAAAGGAGGGACATCTGAAGAGTAGAAAGACAATTGAGATGTGAAGCTCAAAGACAAAACTGACCTAGCACCCTAAAAAAAACAAGGTTCCTCAGAAGTACCGAGGAATAGGGTAGGCAAGACCCTATTTTTGATAAAATTATAGAGCTTGGTTTTCCCATCCTAGACATTCAAAAATAGAAATTTGAAAAGAAAAACCAAAATAGACCACCTTCTTCAATTAGGAATCAAAGTGCTTCACATACTATGTGCCAGGTATTGGCTCTGCACAAAATCATTGCTCCCCCAGTTGTCAATTTCCCACCATACCTTGCCAAAAAAATTATGGCTGCTCCATGGGCTACAACAATATGACCATTAGCACTAACATCTTATCATCAACTCCCAAGTGGTTCAAGGAAAAGTTTTCCTAAATTTTCAAGTGATGGGAGGGTTACCATAGATGAACATATTAAGGCCTTCTTTGTAGGTACTCACATCTTAGGAGTTGCACATGAGGATGTTGTCATAAGATTATTTGTGGAAAACTTGATAGAAAGTGCAATAGACTAGTTCTATCATCTAGATGATGGGTCGATCATTGATTGGGATACAATGAGAATGGCCTTTGAGACAAGATTTAAGACTACAGAAGATGAACATGTCTTGTTAACATAGTTGACATTTATTAAAAAGAAACCTACCATAAGTATGAGGGATTTCATTGCTAATTTCAATAAGATTATTAGTAGAATTCCAACTACTAACAGGCTCACAACCAATAATCTAAAAACCTTCTTCATAAGTGCGATTCCCCCAAATATCAATTATTACTTGAGAAGGGCACATCCCATGGATTTAGCAGACACACAAAAGAAGGCAATTGAATTTGAAGATCACTTTATTTCCATAGGAAAATGGAAGCGAGAACTTCAAACTAAAGGAAGTTCCAGTAACATCATCTGATGAAATGATTCAAAAACTGTCAAATGAGTTGGTAGTAGTAAAAAGGAAATTACCTGGATTTAAAAATTCCTACTAGTGA
The DNA here is from genome assembly GCA_028749045.1 of Cupressus sempervirens. Lineage (NCBI taxonomy): Eukaryota > Viridiplantae > Streptophyta > Pinopsida > Cupressales > Cupressaceae > Cupressus > Cupressus sempervirens. The sequence goes on along the minus strand of CM053785.1, from coordinate 994,177,861 downwards.
AATTATCAAAATTTACTAAGAAGGAATAATGGTGGAAATTTTTCACAGCTCACAAGCTCACAACCCAAGTTGCAAATTGAAGTAGCACAAAAGAAAGGAAATATGTGTGTCTTTCATTTGATAATAGATCATGATAGTGAAAGCTATCTAGAAACTACTCATATGATGAAGTTATTATCCACCAATGAGCTGAACAATGTAATTCCTTGTTCAAAATCAAATTCATACTCAAATGGAAACTCTGGAAATTTATTTTTGGAATATGAGTCATATTCTAAACCAAAGGGTGAATGCTACACAACTATTGACAAAACTTCATACATAGTATTGACTCAAGGTCAAAGGAAAAAGAATCAATCCTCTAGTCATTCTCACAAGAATGATCCCAGTACTTCAGTGAGTAATGTTCATGTTGATCAAGAAGTATGCACATCTCACATAGGTAAGGAAAAAATGCCCTTTGATTTCATTCAATTTTGTGAAGAATCAAAAATCCAAATTTCCCCCAAAGATTATTTGAAGTCTCATCCCTCTGAGTTGAAAAGGTTGGTAGATCATTGTAAAGGGAATACTACAAATTTAAATCACAATGTGACTATGGAAGAGCAGGATGAAACTTGTAGATCAAACTTGTTTAAATAAGAGGATTCTACTATTCTAGCAACCTCTCCTAGGCAAAAACACAACCTATTCTATATTTCAATGTATATCAATGGATGCAAACTAAGCAATTGCATAATAGATTCAAGTGTGTTAGACAAAATTATGCCTTATTCTATAGCTAAGGCCCTGGGTCTCAACCTCACTAAGGTGCATGGAAGATGTTATTCTATGGATGCAAAATAGGTTCCTTTTCTCAAACAAATTAAAAATGCTCAAGTAGCCTTAGCTTCACATCCAGAAAAGAAACTCTTATTGACCACTCTAATGGTAGATATTCCAGCAAGCTATGGGCTTCTCTTAAGTAGGATTTTTTTTCGAGACCTAGGAGAAGAAATAAAACTATACTGGTCCCAAGCACTCATACCTATAAAGAACAAGAAAGTTAAATTAGAACCTGAAGAAAAGGAAAAATTTACTATCTTAAAATCAGATGATCCTAAAGCTTAGATCCTCTACCAAGAGTTGGAGTTCAGCAATTACATGTTATTTATTGAAGACATTCTAAATGAGCAAGAAACTAAAGATTCAAAAATGAAAGCCTTAAGTGAAGAACAAGAGTTATCATCTATATGGACATTGGAGTTTGATGGAAGTTGTTCCTTGTCAGGATCTAGTGCAGGTGTAGTGTTAATACCCCTAAAAGGAGAACTTGAAGCCATGGCCTTCAAACTAGAGTTTGGGAACACAAATAACACTACAGAGTACGAAGCCCTACTTCTAGGGATAGTGGCTATGAAAAAAAAGAGGAATAAAGATCTTGGAAACTTGAGGTGATGTACAGCTCATTATAAGGCATATTAAAAGGCAATAATCCGTGAAGAATCACAAGTTGAAGAATTATAGAAACAGAGTTTGGGATGAAATAGAAGGCCTAGATGTTTTTTCTATTGAAGTAGTACCAAGGGAGATGAACACCAAAGTTGATACCCTAGCAGTTTCTACTTCTCTATTACTACCCCATCTAAAATTTATGGATAAGAAATACTAGATTGAAATTTTGTATCGAGCCTCTATTCCAAATAATATAGAATCCTGTCAAGTCTTTGAAGACGACAAGAGCATGTAGCTATTCCTAGCAAATGACAAATCTAGTTCTGAACCTAAATTCAATGATGAGAATCATGAAAACTCTGATGTCAAGAGGAAACAAAATCAAAATGATGAAGTTCAACTATGAGGTAATATCATTCCCCCATACTTTGTCTTTGGAAAAAAAATTTAATAGAAATGATGCCTACATAAAACAAAAAAGGATAGAAAAAGGTCCTACTTGTTAGGATAAACCACAAACAGAAATAAAAAACTACATGCAAATATAACCAATAACAAAAAATAATAGAACACAAAGAAATGAACACAAGGCACCAAGATTTAATGTCGTTCACCCAATCCCTAGGCTACGTCCACCAAACAGCAAGTCTGATCTTATTACAATCAAGTGATTACAACCTGATTACAATCCGTAATCCCTTACAGCTCAATACCACTACAAGAACCAATTTTGTATCACAACATAATGAAAAAATACCCAACCCTAAGCCCTTTTATACAAGTATTAAATTGCTTTAGGGTTATAACATGTCGGCCACTACCCAAGTATGTACAGTACTTTCCTTATCAGTCACCACAATCTAACACTACTATTGGTGCATATGAAGGGGTGAATATTGGAGATACTCATGATCCCAAAATGATTAATATTGGGAAATTTTGTTCACCTGAAGAGAAAGAAGCTACAAAACAACTCTTCATAAAATATCGAGATGTTTTTGCCTAGAGTTATGAAGATTTGAAAAGCTATCAAGGTGGGAGGATAAAACATCAGATTCCCCCTAAACCTAATGTAGTCCCTTTCTAATAGAAATAGAGGAATTACAATCCTAAGGTAGCAGATGCTATATTTTATGAAGTTGACAAAATGTTGAAGGCAAAAATCATCTATCACATCCATCACTCCACCTGGATAGCTAATATAGTACCAATCAGAAAGAAAATTGGAGAAATTAGGATCTATGTTGATTTTTGAAATTTGAACTAGACATCATTGAAGGATAATTTTTCTCTTCCCAATATGGACTACTTACTATAAACAGTGGCTAGAGCTGAAATAATGTCCATGCTCGACAGATTCTCAAGCTACAATCAAGTTGAAGTGGAAGAAAAAGATCAGCATAAAATAACATTCACCACCCCATCGAGTATGTTTGCATATCATATAATGCCCTTTGGACTCATTAATGTAGGCACTACATTCCAAAGGTGTATGAGTAAAACATTTTCTAATCTAAAGGATTAGATTATAGTTATATACTTGGATGATCTCACCATGTTTTTGAAAAAGAGAAAAGATCACATAGAGGATTTGAGGAAAGTATTGCAAAGTTGTCCAGAACATGGAATCTCACTTAATCCCCAAAAAACTATTTTCAATGTGATAGAGGGAAAGCTCCTTGGCCATATAGTTTCTCATGAAGCTATTAGAATTGTTGGTGTAAATATGTATTTATCATTTACACTTACTTAAGTTTACTTAGGTTAATGCATTATTTTATTATTTTTTCTTATTTTCTTATTTTATTTTATGAGACACTTAGGAGTTTTAGCACATTTTTGAGTTGTAATGTTGACAACATAGAAGCATGCAACTCTATTTCAGCACATAGTGTGTACAACACTAGAGTTTGCATCATTCACTAAGTTGTCATGTAGAAAACATAGTTATTCACACTCCCTTTTTAGCACATGTTGTCTACAACATGATTTGCATGATACACCATTGTAGGCTTATCCTCTCATCATCACACTTACTTCTGTGCTTAATGGAGGATAACCCATATTTGGTGGACATGTGCCTAGTTGTATGACTTATCATGTAGCTGATTCTGAGGCATTCTAGATGTATCTTAGAGGCCTTTATATATAGGAACTCCTAGTGTACTCTTAATGCATATTGAATGAATACATCATTATTCTGACCATACTCTCTCTTTCTAGTCCACAGTTGTGCTTGTGTTTGAGTTCTTAGTTCCTAGGTGAATTTTTCCCTAAGGAAAATTCTTACATGGTATTAGAGCTTGGAGATTTTCTCATCACATAGTCATTTGACACCATTGTTGCTTTAGCACCTTAGCCCAAATCTAGAGTACTGCAAAAATTTGGAGTGTCTAGAGCCAGATCTAACCTTCCCATTGCATCCAAAATGTTGATTTAGTGAAGATTGAATTAAAATTGACTGCCCTAGCCCAAAGTCAACTATGAGGAAAAAAAAAATTTGCAAATTGGAACCCAGAGGCCTCGATTTGTAGTTTGGGTATGATGATATGCAGATCTATTTGATTCATTTTCGAATCTATAATTTATTTTTTCTCTACATTCTTTTTAGAATTTTTTCAATTTTTTTTTAGGCCAGGTGGCCTTGCAAAGAAAATTTTTTTGATACAGGAATTGGGCTATTAGATCCTAGCCCTACACCTATTGCAAAGAATATTCTGTAGGGGGATATTTTTTTCACAGTGGACATTCAACACAAATTTGGGTTTGTACTACACAATCTAGGGAATATTCCCAAAAATCTAGTGAGGCCCTACATTCCATCACTGTGGCTTCCACAAACTTTTGGCAGCTTTTCCTTGTTAACTACAGCCACTTTCATTTAAATTGCATGAAGGTTCATCCCATAGTGAATGTGGGATGAACCCCACAAACCTGGCCCATGGTATTAGAATTCTGGCACAGATATCTATGGCATTTAAAACTTTGATAGCTGTCAATAATATCTAGCATCCCTAATTCAACTCCAGCCTATGGTATTAGAAAATTGGAAATGATAGTGCAAATCTGCAGCCCTACATGACATCCTCATGAGTAGACACATGCCCACCCCAGCCTGTGCCACACAACACATAGTCAGCACCCTTGCCATGTTGTCAGCCATATAAGAAACACATTAGTTATAGTCAATGACTTTGACACATCACCCACCAGTGACACGAAGGAAAAACCATACATGTTTCATACAAGCTAGTATATTTGTGTTCCATCTGTACTAGCCATATAGTCTATATAGTATGGGCATCCCATTCAACTACCACGTCACCCTAGGGCACTAATTTTTTCACTAACATCAACATTTCACTAAAAAAATTGATAGTTGTCTGACTATCATTCCCAAGCACTTTTGAACTACTATGATAGTCATTTGACCATCAAATTTAAGCACCTAGTTTTCTTGCTAGACCCCTCTCTAGATTGTTTTTTGATTTGGTATTCTAACTTTGTGAGCCCATAACTTGGTCATCCAGACTCTGATTCAGGTGTGATTTTTTTTGAAATTGGGTAGAATTTTTTGAACTTTCTAGTGGTGGTGTTCTTTTCTAGTTTTGGTGCAAGGAATTTTTAGAAATTGCATTTTTTGGTGACTATACCTACGTAATCCTACATTGTGCAACTTCAAATGCTTTGTACGGGCTCATCTAGTCACCTTTTCAAGGTTCATTTTTTTGAAAGTGTGTTATTTTTCATCTACCTTCTACATCTGTAGTTAGATTCTAGGGTTGTGTGGACAAAATTCTCACTTTTAGAACTAGGGCTTTTTCGGCATTATAAAGCTTTGATTACTTTTCAAAATTGTTGTACATCTCAGCTATAGTACTTAGTGATAGATTTGGGCCTCATAAGGAAATTGTAAAAACAAAATTAGAAAGTCCACTTTGTTCATTTTGACAAGTGGCCCATTGTACATGCACTACTTATAAAGTGCCACAAGCATCTTTTTTGGGGGGGTGTTTTGATTGAGTGAAAAGGGGGGGGGTGTACTATGTTCTTGTGTCTCTCTTTTGTGCTCTTTTCATTTCTACATCATGGGTTCATTTAAATGTCCACCTCTAACTTCATGCAATTATTCTACATGGAAAGCTATTGCATGAAGTAGATTAATGGAAAAAGGTTACAGTCTTTATGTTGATGGTACAATTACCAAACCTACTAATGTTAAATAACTCATTGAATGGAAAAAAAAACAAGACCAACAGGCTTTAAGAATTATCAAAAGTTGTGTTAATAGAGATCTCTTCTTCATATTGTCAGTTTCATAGAATCCAAACTAGCTTGGGACAAACTTAAATCATTGTATGGTAAGGTGGATGAAGAAAAGGGATTTCAGATTGAGGACAATCTACTTCTCTTGGATTTGAAGAACTTTGACACAATTTAGGATTACATCAATAAAGCTAATAAGTATTGGGCACTTCTTAAAGATTGTGGAAATTCCATGAAGGATTACAAATTGATTCATCACATCCTAAAGAGGCTACCTTCAGAGTATGCTTCTTTTGTTTCAAGTTTTAATACTCACAAGTTGACCATGGGAACTACTTACCAAAAGCCTTCATTTGATGCATTCACAGAGATGCTGATTGTTGAACAATCTCACTTGATGGATTTAGGACTTCTCATGACATCAAAGACCAAAGCTTTGGTAGCTAGTGATGAGCACCAATCAAGTCAAGGAGGGAAAAGTTCTAGCAACAAAAAGAAGTAGTAGAAGTAGAAATCACAATCCGAGACACAAAAATCATCCTCACAACAAGGCGGATCCTCTACCAACAAAAAGGGAAGTAATAAAAAGAAGGACAAACTTTATTGTCCATACTGTAAAAAGCTAAATCATGATGAGCATCATTGCAAGGCTAAAAGAATCGATGAGTTAGAAAACCTACTCAGGAAGAATAAGATTCAAGTGCCAGGTACTTTGAAGGATTCAACTCCAACCTCTTCAAATGGAAAAGGGCAAGCACTTATGGAAAACACAAGTTCTTCTTTGGAATGGATACTTGACTCAGGCGCCTCCTATTATATGGGTTCTTCAAAGGAAGATTTTTCTTCAATGAAGTAGTCAAAGGTACCACACATCTTCGTGGGAGATGATACTAAAATGGAAGTTGAAGGGAAAGGACATGTTGAAATGGACAATGGGGAATTCAAAGATTTTCTCTATGTTCCTAACCTTAGCTCCAATCTCCTCTCAGTTTACCAAATCACTCACCTTGGAGATGGTCACAAAGTTGAATCCCTTCCAAATTCAGTGATGGTGTGCAGTCTCACAGATGATTCATTGGTTGTAGTGGGGAAAGTTAATGATGACAAGAGGCTTTATTCCTTCTCCCACTTTATCCTAAGTCTCCTTCACAAGCCTTGTTGACTCACTCTACTTCACAAACCACATTCTAGCATGAACGGTTTGGTCACCTTGCCTTCTACCATCTTCAACAACTTTGCTTCAAACACATGGTCAAAGGTCTACCTAACATCAAATTTTCTAAGGGTGAGTGTTCATCATGTTCACTGGATATGAATCTTGAGGAGAAGTATGATAAAGGCAAGTCTTCAAGAGCACCAATTGTTCTTCAGTTGGTTCACATCATTTTAGCAAGTCCTTTTGCAATGACTTTAGTCAGCCAAGGCCGCTACATCCTTACTTTTGTTGATGAATTTTTAAGATTCACATGGTTCTACTTCCTTCATGACAAGAGTGAAGTGGTTCATAAGCTTCAAGCCTTCAAGACTCATATTGGACACAAATCAAGGAAAGCCATCAAGGTTCTACGGGTGGACAATGAGAATAGATATGTAAACAGAAGACTTAGAAACTTTTGTAGACTTGAGGGAATTGATCTTTAGAATCCACCAGCATTTAGTCCACACAAGATAGATGTTGTGGCACTGAGGATTAGGACTCTCAAATCCATGGCAAGTTTTCATGATAAAATCCAAGTCTCTTGATCCAAGACTTAAATTTGAAGCCATTAGCAGTGCCACTCACATACTTAATAGGTCTCCTCATAATGCCTTAGATAGGAAGACACCTTTTGAGGCATGGTGCAAAAGAAAACTAGTTGTGAGTCACTTTAGAGTCTTTGGTTTTCTAGCATGGGAAAACCTATCTCCCAAGGGATGCAAGGCACCAACACCTAGGCCTTGTACTTTCATTGAGTATGAAGACAATGTAAATGCTCACAAACTTATCGATCCAAAGATACATGAGATTTTTGTGGAGAAGGATGTTCACTTTGAGGAAAGTTCACCCATCTTATCCTCTAATCCTCTCCACACTTCATACATAGTAGAAATTGATAGTGACACCAGTGATAGTGCTTCAACAAATTTAGACACATGGGGTTCTATCAACAGTTGTAGTGAGAGGCCATGACATCAGTCGAGTCCACATGTTTTTTACATTGCCATAGTGAAAGGTCCAACACAATAGGGTATATATTTTCTTCTAGCTCCTACTTCAGTTGATGAGTACATGGCAAAAATTTTAGGTTTGTTCATGGAGTCACACATCACAGATTTGGGAGACAACCTTGATGATTTACATCTTCTCATTGATGAAGGTGATCCTTCATTAGTTGTTGTGAGATCTCACTCTAACCTTCATGTCCCTTCTCTACATGATCAATCTTTACAAGTTGGCATGATTGTGGATCCTTATGAACATCAGTTGTTAGAGGTCTCTTTGTCAGTTGAGGAGACAGATGGTTCATTGGAACAGGTTCAATAGACATCCGTGCCAAATCTACATTCATTCTTTTCAGCACAGTTGGAAGGGGTGACCATCAGCATCAACACAAGGATACTTGAGCAAGTTTTAGGACCAGCATACATCTTTAGGATTGTACCTTTGCCATTGTTTCTTCCAAAGGAGAGGAACATCATTCAACATTCATGGACCAACTTCTTCCTTGGAGTAGATTTCACTAATAGGTATTCTTTATTTATGGGGTGGGGGGGACTACCTTGTCTCTCTTGCTCTTCTTTTTATGAGGCGGACTTTTTCTTGTTATGAGGATTAGTTCTTCTCATTCTTTACTTTTGTATATACTCGATGTATGTCATAATGGGGGGGTTCTTGATTACTCCATCCATCCATGCATCCCTTTTCAACTCTCTTTTTAGGGGAGGGTTTTTCCCATGAGGTTTTCCCTCTTTCTCCGCTTTATGAGACATTAAATTTTCATTATGTACATGGGTACCTAACATAGCCTTGTAGCTAGGACCCATCCTACATTTCATCCTAATTTTTGTAAGCTTAAGGGCATTCCCCTAAGTTTCACTTAAGCGGGGGTGTTGGTGTAAATACATATTTACTATTTACACTTACTTAAGTTTACTTAGGTTAATGCATTATTTTATTATTTTATTATTTTGCATTATTTTATTTTATGAGACACTTAGGATTTTTCTCACCTTTTTGAGTTGTCATGTTGACAACATAGAAGTACATAACTCTATTTCAACACATGGTGTCTACAACACTAGAGTTTTCAACATTCACTAAGTTGTCATGTAGACAACACAATTATTCACACTCCCTTTTTAGCACATGTTGTCTACAACACTGATTTGAATGATAGACCATTATAGGCTTATCCTCTCATCATCGCACTTACTTCCATGCTTAATGGAGGATAACCCATATTTGGTGGACATGTGCCTAGTTGTATGACTTATCATGTAGCTAATTCCAAGGAATTCTAGATGTATCTAAAAGGCCTTTGTAAACAAGCACTCCTAGTGTAATCTTATATTGAATGAATATATCATCATTCTGATCATACTCTCTCTTTCTAGTCTATAGTTGTGCTTGTGTTTGAGTTCTTAGTTCCTAGGTGAATTTTTCCCTAAGGCAAATTCTTACAAGAATTGATCCTAAATAAGTTGAAGCCATTCAAATATTGAGCTTGCCATCAAATAAAATAGGAGTTAAATCATTCTTTAGGTAGGTGAATTTCCTCAAAAGGTTTGTACCAGATTTTGCAGAAACCACAAAGTGTATTGTGGACATGATGAAGGGAAATTCAAATTTCAAATGGAATAAGGGAGGAAAATAGGCCTTTAGAATATAAAAACTACTGTTGCTAATGCTTTAGTATTATGTCACCCAAATTATAAATGATATTTCATCATCTACTATTACACTTCTGAACACACTTTATTGCCAATACTTATGCAAGATAATAATGAAGGGATACAAGGTCCAATAGCTTTCATGAGCATACCCCTAAAAAATAATGAATTGGAATGCTCAAAAAATTGAGAAACATGCTTTTGTAGTAGTCAAAGCACTTTAAAAAAAAAAAAAAACATCTTGCATTCTCATTTTGTCGTTTATGTCCTGGATGTAGCAGTAAAAAGTGTGTGAACATAGCAGGATGTAGGGTGTAATGTCAAAGGAACATGGATAGCAAAGACACGAGAGTATGATATAGAAATTAAACTGAACAAGCTAGTAAGGGGTCATGCCTTGTGCGAGGTGAAGGCGAAAAAAATCATTGCTAAAGAATCAAAAGAATTGGGAGAAAAATAACTAGTTTTGGTTGTAGGTCTTCATGATCCATGGTTTTAAAATATTACTTATTTGCTTACATATGGAGAATGTCTAGAGGGCCTAACTGCAAGACAAAGGAGGGATCTTAAATTGATAGTAGCTAAGTATGTAATTTGTGATGGAAAATTGTTTTAAAAAGCCATAGATGGAACTTTCCTCATATGTGTAAACAAACAACAATAAGAAAAGCTATTGAAAACATTCCATGATAAATCTTGTGGAGGACATTTTTCATCCTCACTCATGGCTTTCAAAATATTAAGACAATGCTATTACTGGCCTGGAATGTTTGAGGATTCCTATTCCTAGGTGGAATAATGCAAAAAATGCAAGAGGTTGATCGAGCATCCTCAATTAGTCACTCTACTGTTAAGACCTATTATCAACGAGGGACCTTTTAAACAATGGGGTCTTGATTTCATTAGTTTGATTACTTCACTAAGTGGGTTGAAGCCAAAGAAACTAAGAAAACTACATCTAAAATAGTATGTGAATTCATTAAGGAAAACATACTGGTTAGGTTTGGTGTTCCCATCAAATTAGTGATGGACAATGTAGCCTATTTCTCGTCAATTGAGATTACATATTTTTTCCTTGAGCATGAATCACAATCAATCATTTGTCTGATTATTTCCCACAAGGAAATGGTCAAGCTGAGTCCAATAACAAGAATTTAATAAATATTTTTGAGAAATTGGTATCAGATAGTCAAAAGACTTGGCACAAAAAAATTCATGAGGCACTATGGGCAGATAGAGTAACACCTAAGAGGGAAATTAGCATATCTCCTTTTGAATTAGTCTATGGAACTGAGGCTAATCTCCTGTTACCTTTGGAATTGGCTATGAAAATACTTAGAATAGTGATTGAAGATTATATCTACAAAGATGGCTTAGAAAAGAGGATTTTGTACTTAAGAAACCTTGAAGAGTAAAGAGAAGAAATTTTAGATCATATCAGACAACACCAGATGTGAGTAAAGAATCTATTCGATAAGAAGGAAAGACCATGAAAATTCATGATAGGAGACAATGTGCTACTTTGGGATAAGTGAAGTGCTCCAAAGGGTATCCATAAAAAGTTTGACACCTTGTGGAAAGGTCCATTCATGATTCATCGGGCGTTCGAGAATAATTCTTTCAAATTGGCTTATCAAGATGGTGAAGTGCTGCCCCTAACCTATAATGGTCAAGATCTGAAGCTTTATCAAATTTCAAACTGAGAATAGGTAACCCCTGTATTGTATTATAGTTACATTTAGTTCCTTTTCATGTTTTCCTAGTTAGTTTTCTTTGCCTTTGCTTCCCTATTTTTCCCTATTTTAGTTTTGTTGTGTTGCCACCTTTTATTTTTGCAAAACCAAAGATTTTGAGTTTTTTACTTGGGTATAGTCTACCCAAGTCCCCAATCAAAGCTAGTTGTTGCCCCACTTTTCACCCTATAACCATTTTGCAAAATTGGAAAATTTTGTGTCTCAGTTAAGCCTAAGTTTTTCTGGGTCTAGTTTTAATTCCTCTTGGGTGAAAAGAGTCTCCATTGGATTTTTCATCTTTCCCTTCTCTCACATTTTATGGTTGGGTGGTTTTCCTTGATGTTGTGAGTTTAAAGGTAGCTTAGTACCTGATTCAATAGAGATTCTTACCACATGAAAAATTTATTCACAAAGCTAAGCTTGTTCATGTCTTATCATGTTTTAGATGAAAGAAGGAAGCTTGCAAAAAACTAAAAATCACCTTCTCCTTGGTGCATTTTCTACCCATGAAGGTGATTTCTCGTAAAGAGCAACAAATGAGGCTTGCAGATTGATATAATAAGATAATGAGCTATCTTATGGAAAATCCCCATTTTCACTACAATATTCTACCTTGGGAGAAATTCAAGATTCATCATAATGCTTAGAATCATCTTAGGCAGAAAACTCAAAACTGACTTCTCCTCGGCGAGCTTTTGACCCATGAAGTTTATTTTTGATCAAAGGAAATTGTAAAGGAAAGTAAAGAGAAAGTGGGCCCCTTTTTTACTTTCATAATCCTTTTAAGCCTTTTTGAACCCAAAGGAAATATTAACTCAAAAGAGAAAGTTTAAAGGAAAGCCTAGGTGGAAAAATGGGAATCAACTTCTCCTCAGCAGGTTTTCAACCCATCAAGACAATTTTTCACATTCAAGAGAAAATCAACTTTGTAAGTGGATTGGGCCCACAAATTACACATAAAACATCTTAAGATGATAATGGAAAAAATATAACCATTGTGGGAAAGGTATACTAAGCAGAATTTAATTAGGCAGATATTTCCTTACAGGGTACTCTCTTAATAATTCTTTGTAACTTAATGGGAAATGGAAAAGTAGGCATGAAAGAAAGGAAAGTTACCATTGGGCCAACAGAAATAGTGAAAATACACTAAAATATTTGCTAGAGATTCCACGTTTAATATTTCAATAGATTTATCCTTTAATTCATTCGTGTGGCATAAATCTTGAAGATCAACAGATGAATTGAGACTCCTATATAGATGGAAATATAACAGTTATTCAAATAATCACTTTTTCTTGAACTGTTATTCTATTAAATTGCACAATGTTTTCAAATAGTCTATATTAGCAAATTCAATACCCTATTCTTCATCTAGATTCAAAATTTTAATTTACTTCGTTCTCAAAAAAAAATGGCAACTAGGTTTGTAGGTTTTGATGGGCTAATTGTAAAGATGAATTTGAAAGTTGAGATCGTACTTTTGTCAGGCTCATAGTGGAGCAAATAAAAACATATAATATCAATCTTAATGTTGAAGGATTGGAGGATGATGAGAAATTAATGTATAGTAATACATATCTAATTGAGTTAAGAAACACTCTTATCAGTTTAGAGCCTTATGAGGATGTTGAATAAGATTTAGACACTATGATGGCTCGAATCATCAAAAGAACTAGAAAGTGGGTTGAATGGATGACCAAAAGAAGTTGGAGTAAGGGCACAACCGCTCAAGCTTCTCTAGCAACTGCAACACCCTTTTCCTCCAAAAGTGATATACCATGCATAACAATAGCTACCACTCAAGGACCGGATCAACCTTTAGGAGGAGGTGACCAACCTCTAGACAAGAGCATTCCCATAGCTAAGACTTTTGAATCTAAGACTAGGTTTTGACTACTTCATGTCAAAACACTTAAAATGTTTACTAAGTTCATGTTGAGCTAGTAACACATGTCAAGTAAAATATGTATAGATGCCAAGAAAATAGTTGATGTCGAGTAAGTTCAAGTGCGAAGCTAGATAGAACTACAATAGGTGTTGAGTGAACTTCAGGTGTTGAGCAATCTTCAGGTGCCAAGTGAAGTTCAAGTGTTGAGAAAAGTATAGGTTCCAAGTCACTATAGAAGCTGAGTGGAACAAAATTTCTATAGGATGTCATGCCCTAAAATTTAATCTAACAAAACACAACCATTTTTTTAAAAAAATTAATTAATTAATTAATTTATTATTATTTTTATTTATTTATTTATTTATTTTTATTTTTCATAAAATTTTACATATACATATATATATATGCTCTTTATTTATTGTTGTCCCAAAATTACTTGAACTTACTAATTATGAATTTGTTGAAAAGATCCTAATTTCACATCTAAATAAGTAACCATCTAACTATACTAGGATATTTCAAATGTTAACAAAGAAAGTGGAGACAATAACAATACATCATCCAATACTCCTATCACACTATTTTAAATATGTGACTTCCCATAAAAATATTTCTTTTAATTTATTTTATTTATATATTTATAGATATATATATATATATTTAAATTTTCTTTTATCCTATGGTTTCCAAGGCTAACTCATAGCCAATTAAGTAATTAAATTAATTAAATTCTTACAACTAACTTAATTATTACTTCCCTTCATACCTATAATGATTAGCTCATTTAGTTCTAATCTATTTTCTTAAATCTTAAAAACATTAATAACTTATGTTAAAGTTTCCAATTATTATGGCATGCCTCCTTTTTACAAATTGATGGTTAAACATGAGATCATGTGTCCCCTAATTCTCTTTGCAAATATATTGCATAGTAAAATGGGGTAGCAAGGAAATTTATTGCGGCACGTTTTGATGTTGGTCACCTTCACCTTGGAACACTCCCACCCTAAGCTTTTTTAGTATTCACTTCACCCCAAATCAACCCTCTAAGAAAGTGCCCCCATGGTCAATTCGCATCACTCTACCCCAACCCATAATGGGTGCCTGAATCGTTGGTCAATGATGGGATGTAATCCCATACTCCCTAAGCACCTATCACAAGTTAAATAGGCCCCTTTAGCCAAATATAGAGGCGTGCCCCTAGGTATTTCTGTTTTCTAACATGACATGGTCAGATACACTTACAAAATTTTATTGGGTACTATGGATCTTGACACCTAAAAGGATGGGGAAGTGTAAATCTTTGTTTTTGTTTTTTTTTTTCAAAAAGGGAAGACGCTTAATATTATTATATTTGTATATGCTTCTACAAAATGTACCACTTAGCGTCCTTGGGTAAACCTTCCTAGGTAGGCGTAGTGTCAGTAGTTTAACTATATATTGATTATTTTTATTTGTTTATAATTTTAAACAAGAACAATTTTCAACGGCCAATAAAATGGAGGTACTTTAGTTGTCTTGTATCATTTTCTTATGAGTTTAGCATTTATTATATTTTAGGATTGTCTTGGTATTGGTGTGATACTGTGGGTCACGTGACACAATGAGTTCTTAATGCCATCCAATATAATGTCTTATTTTATATGCCTACACCATTTTATTTAAATAAGATTTTAGTACCTAGCATACCTACTATTTTTTATTACTCTATAATCTAGTGAAAATAATTACTTTCTATCCCATATATTTTCTAGAGAGGTGAAATGCTCACCTACAACAAAATTACCAAAGAAGAGATCACAATGTCTAGCTTTTCAACTACTCATTCCTGCTTATTTATCTTCTCAATTTATTTTATTTTTTTGTATTTGTCTATTTCATCCTACAGCTTTTAGGTAAATATTATATTTGTTGATAGAATGGGTTTGATTTCATAGCAAGTAGTGATACAGAAGAATCAAATACCTAGGTGAATTCCCATGTGAAAATAATAATAATAATAAGTTCTTTCCAAGCTATGGAATATAGAACATTTAAAAATTTATAGAAAACTTTATTCCAAGTAACATACAACCTTTCGCATCTTTTTTTTTCAAGTTCAAATGATAATCAGGATGTCATTACATTTTACATTATACATATACACATCTTCTATTACTCATGAATTTCAAATATTCATTTCTCAAAAAGAAAGGGACATACATATGCATCATTTTCTACTTCTTCCTCTACCTATTCACAAAGTATGGTACAATTTTCCTACATCACAAGTATACTTCATAAGAGCCTCTTCAAATCGGGAACTTTGAGAAACAAGAACATTGAATACATGGACATCAAAAAACTCATATACATTAGGCCTTCTTTACACATTTGGTTCTTCACTTTGACAAGGATGAAACCCTAATGCTTCACAGCATGAATCTTCACAAATCCTGAAAAACAACACAAAACTTGGAACCATGGAGGCTCACCTCCCAACCTAGGCTCCTTTGGAGCCACCCATTGAGTAGGGGAAACAAGGACCAAAAAGGTTACATACATGCATCACGAAATTTTGCATGAATACACAACACAAACACAATCAACACCCTTCCATGGCTTGCACAATGATTCACCATTGGAATCATAAAACATTGGGTGAAGGTGGGCTCTTCAAAGAGGAGAAATTATAACAACATAAATATCATATTGCCAATGCATTTTGCCTCTCAAGGCCACCACAACATAAACAACATATAGCCACTGCATTGCCTCTCAAGGCCTTCAAAAAAACCATCTTCTCCTCATCCACCAAACCTCCTTGTACCTCCCAAACAACAAGATTCATGGCCATGATGGAGCCCATGCTCCATGATAATAAAAAACCTCATCATGAAGTAAAAAAAAAATTCTTTTCTCACCTGCAATGTCAAGCCCAACTTATGCCCTTCACCCAAGACTTCTCTGCCCTCCCAAGGGTGAGTGAAGCCTTCACACCCGTAGTCACAATCAACACTCACATTCAAACAAGAAACAGCAACAAAACACATGAGGAACAAAAAAAAAACCAAGAAAGGATCTCCAAAAGCACAAAACACATTCCCTTCATCCCAACACAATGACAAACTCATAACACAAGATTGACAATGCAATGCATACTCCATTGATAACTTTTCACATTTGCA
The DNA here is from genome assembly GCA_028749045.1 of Cupressus sempervirens. Classification (NCBI taxonomy): domain Eukaryota; kingdom Viridiplantae; phylum Streptophyta; class Pinopsida; order Cupressales; family Cupressaceae; genus Cupressus; species Cupressus sempervirens. The sequence goes on along the minus strand of CM053785.1, from coordinate 994,161,500 downwards.
GATTTTCTTATCCATATTAAAGAAAAGAATAAAATAACATGCTTGAGTCACCAACCTTGGTCCAAGCTAGGGTAAGGATAGTTGTAGAAGAGCTCCCTTAATCTCCCTCGAAAACTTAGTTGTCTCTAAAATTAGAGAGTGGGTGAACCACCCATTAACTTGTCACTCCCCCCCTAAAAGACTCTCTACTAACCATTTTTAGTAAGAACATCAGGCCTCCCTTTCTTACATTGTTGCTCCTCCAAAATGAAAAGGTTGAACAAGTGGGGTTGTGAGGTTTCTATCATGGAAAAACTCCCAATTTGGAATTGGTCTAAGTTAGCCTTGCTTAAGGGGTTCACAAAACTAGGAAAACATTAAAATAATTAAATTTAGGCCCCTAACATACTATACTACCATTAGGGTGGATTTTTAACAACAAAGTAACACCCTAGGATCCCATTTAGACCCCCTAAACTCCTTGTCAAGTTTGAATTCAAATTCTAACATGATGTGACCCATCCAAACACTCTCTCCCAAATGGGAGTACTTAAGCATTAATTTGAAAAGAAGGAATAGGACCAAGATTGAGTAACCTCAAAACCAACACTATAGGTGACATGTCATCAACACATAGACTATACAAGTGTCAAGTGACACACCTAAAAAAATACATTACATTTTCCTTTACATGCCCTTAATGCACCTAGGTTATGATTAAACATATTCACAAGCAAGCAAGCAATCATGCAATTACGAGGAAAATTACTTCCACAATGAGTCTTTTGAATCTTCCAAAGATTCACCTTGGTTAAACTATGTCACAGGGTTTGGAACTTGTTTCCCCCAAGAATTTTCATGGTTCCACTTCCTGCACAATAAACTCAAGCATCAGTAGTCCAAGGAGTCATATAACATATATAACATATAAGTGTATAGTGATAATCATAATTCAGGTAATTTTTTTTCCTATTTAAATCATCCAAGATGTTAGAATAACAAATCTACATAACATAAGTCATCAGATAAACATCTATGAGCATATTAAAATCAATTTATCATTTACTAGTGTATCATAAATCATCATAACTACTTCTCTGACTATCATAATCATCCATCTCATAAAGCATCATAACCAAATTAATATCTATCCATAATCATCTTATCATTTAGCATCACATCAAAATTCTAATAATATCAATTCATGAAATTGCATCCACATATTTCAACCATTTCCTACACAATAGTAGGTTCTAAGTGCATATGATAATGTAAACCACTACTACTAAGTATCAAGGTGCGTAAATAAATAATCCACAATCCATCAAGTCTCAGATAATTATCAAAATATCTAGATCCTAAATATCCAAAATGTAAATAAAATATCCATGCTATGATGGTTCGGGGTGAGGCCTCACATCCTCCGCCCGTAGGTATGAACTTCCTCCTAGAGTTCATCAAAAAGGTATGGGTATTGTGCCTTTATCTGAGCTATATCCTCCCATGAGGCCATGACCTCGTCATAACAATCCCATTAGACCCTAACCTAGTCCAGCTCTCTACCTCAAAGTCTGAGGGTCTGCCGAACCAATATGCGTATGGGCTTCAATGATATATGACCGTCCGAATCTACCTGCAAAGCATCTCAATCTATAATGTGAGACTCATCATAAACATACCTCCTTAATACAAATAAATGAAATACATCATGGATGTGTGACAGGCTAGGTGGCAAGGCTAAATGATAAGCTATTGTTCCTATCCGCTCCAAAATCTCAAAGGGACCCACAAATCAAGGTGCTAGCTTAGAGCCTTTTCCAAAATGGATTGGGCTCTTATGCAGTCGCACTCTCAAAAACACTTTCTCACCAACCATGTACTCTCTATCCACCCTCTTTGCATCTACATATTTCTTTTGTCTATCTTGGGCATCTCTAAGATGTTGCATGATCAATACTACCTACTGCTCTATGTCCTTGACTAACTGTGGCCCTATCAATATCCTGTCCTCAATTCTATCACAACTCAAAGGTGTCCTAAAGGGCCTACCATACAAGTCTTGATAGGGCGGCATGCCTATGGAAGTATGATCCCCATTATTATAAGAAAATTCTATAAGATGGAGGTACTCTTCCCACTTGGTTTGATGGTCCATCACATACATTCGTAACATATCCTCTAGGATCTGATTAACTCTCTCAGTTTGCCCATCAGTTTGAGGCTGATAAGCTGTACTAAAATTGAACTTGGTACCAAGTGATGTCTGCAACTCCCTCCAAAATGATGATGTAAATAAGGAGTCTCTATCTGATATAATCTTATGAGGTATGCCATGGAGTCAAACAATATCTCACAAGAATACCTGTGCCACTGCAAGTGCTATGAAGGTGGTGCGAATGGGTGAAAAATGAGCAACTTTGGTCAAAGTGTCAACCATCACCATGATGGCATCATGGCGGCGAGAAGACATTGGAAGACCAATAATGAAATAGATGGAGATAGTGTCCCACTTCCACTTAGGTATCTCATGTGGCTACAAAAGGCCACCTAGATGTCCATGCTCTGCCTTAACCCTCTGACACTCAAGACATCTGGCTATGATATTAGCAATCTTTGTCCTCATTCTGAGCCAATGATATAGTTGACGCAAATCTACATGAAGTTTCTTAACTCCAGGATGTGCTGCATAGGGTGCTCGAGGTGCTTCCAAAATAATGAACTCACGTAAGTTCCCAGTGGAGGGCACATAGATATGTCCCTTATGTCATAGTAATCCCTCAGAATCCAATGCATAATCAAAAAATCTACCCTCAAGGGGTTCCCGAGAGTGTACTAGCTGGAAAAACTCTGCATAAAATCCATCCTCTAGTAGGTGATGCATAACATGCTCCCTCAAATCAGTACATATAACCATGGAAGCGAGCTCATGGCGTCATCTACTCAAGGCATCTACTACTACATTCTCCTTACCCTTAATGTATTATACATCAAAATCATACTCACATAGGAACTCCATCCATCTCCTCTGCCTAGCATTAAGATTTGGCTATGTGAAAATATGTTGTAGGCTCTGATGATTTGAATGAAGTTCAAACTATCACCCTAGAAGAAAATGACACCATCATGCCAATGCATGGACTATAGCTGCAAGTTCGAGGTCATGAGTGGGGTAATTGAGTTCATTCCCTTTTAGTTTCCTTGACTCATAAGCTATGGCTCATCCTTCTTGCACAAGGACATCTCCTATTCCATCCAAGGAAGCATCTGTGCATACTACAAAATCCTTTGAGGGATCAGGTACTACTAGAATGGGTGCACTGGTGAGAGCTCTTTTGAGTTTTTGAAAGGCCTCCTCACACTTTTTTGTCCACTCAAACCTCTTCCCTTTTCATTGAAGGGAGGTAATAGGGTGCGCTACTTTAGAGAAACCTACCACAAATCACCTATAATATCTTGCTAAACCCATGAAATTTATGACCTCTATGACATTGGTAGGTGCTGGCCAGTCCATGATGGCTCGAATCTTGGATGGATCTACTAAGACCCTATCTCCTGATATCACATGACCCAAATAATGTACTTCCCTTTTGAGAAAAAACACACTTTGACAAGCTACCATAAAGTTGATTTTCCCTTAATCGATGTAATACCTACCGTAGATGTTCTTCATGTTCCTTCTCATCATGAGAATAGACTAATATATCATCTAGGAACATGACTACAAACTTGTCTAGGAAAGTATGAAATACCCCATTCATGAGACTCATAAATACTGTTGGGGCATTTGTGAGACCAAAAGGTACCATTGTGAACTCATAGTGACCATATCTTGTGCGAAATGCAGTTTTATGGATATCACTTTCCACAATGCACAACTGATGGTACCTAGATTTCAAATCTATTTTGGAGAAAAATTGGGCCCCTTGTACTTGATCAAATAAGTCATCAATCCTAGGTAGTGGGTATCAATTCTTGATAGTCACTTTATTCAGCTGTAGGTAATCTATACACAATCTGAGTGATCCATCCTTCTTTTTGACAAAGATCATCGGTGCTCCCCAAGGTGACACACTAGGTCAGATATGTCCCTTCTCCAAAAGTTCCTCTAGTTGTATCTTAAGTTCATTGAGTTCATGGGTGGACATCCTATAAGGTGCTCTAGATATGGGTGCGGCTCCTGGTACAAGATCAATATGGAAGTCTACTTCCCTCGGTGGAGGCATACCAGGTAGCTCAGATGGAAACACATCTGCAAATTCCTGTAAAATTGGGAAATCATCAAGAGAAGGTTCCTCCTCTTCATCCTCCTCTCTATCACTGATGGTGATAGCAAATAGTTGACATCCCTTTTGTATGCATGGCTTAAGCTGCATGGTGGAAATCATATGAAGGGATACTGGCCTTTGGACCCCCAAAATCATCCTAGGTGTGCCATGATCATCTATACACTCAATGCTTTTTTGTCTGTAATCCATCCTGGAGCTATGGGCGCTAAGACAATCCATGCCGAGGACTACATCATAGGATCCCAAAGGAGTAATACACAAATCTACTATGGTGTACATGTCTGCAATTTGGATTGAACACTCATGGATCAAGGAGTCAACTGACACTGTAGTCCCTGCAGCTAACTCAACCTCACAGTCAACATCTTGTCTAGCTGCCACTAGCCTGCAATGCTCCACTACAAATGAAGATATGAAAGAATCTGTAGCTCTAGAATCAAAAAGTATAGTAACCTTACTACCTCTAATCATACCTGCAGCCTCTATCACTATGGCCTGATGCTCAGCCTAGCGGTTGTCAGCCGCTGCAAATACTCTATGAGACCTGCTCATATCACCAACTGTAGGCTCAGAGGTGGCTCCTCACTGACTACCTACTGTGGAGCCCTGTGGACACTCCCTCACAATATGACCCATGCCACCATAGGCATAACATGGTCCACGGGTCTGAATCTGCACTCCTTGTGGCCTGGACTGCTGCTGGCCCCCAGTTCTACTAGACCCACTAAAGCCTCCCCTAGAGGACTGATGAGTTTTGGTGGGTTGTGAGTACTGGTTCCATGGTCTTTGCTCATGTTTGGGGCCCTGTTTCTGCCACTATTTGGGCTTAGAGCCCTGGTAGCCCTGAGATGACCTCTATCTAGGGTCCTGTTGACCCCTTTGCTGAATCTATGGGCCTTTGAATGACCCTCCGAAATGTCCCTAATTACCCTTCCAAGAGGGTTTTTACTGTGCTGGCTGATGAATGGGGTTTCAATTATGGGACCTATCCCGTGAGTCCTATCTAGCTCAAATGTCTTCAGCAACCAATGCTATCTTTACTGCCTCTCTAAAGGTGGTAGGGAATGCCAACCGTAGAGATCCCTGGAGAGATGGGTTAAGACCTTTAATGAACTGATGAATGCACAGTTTCTCATCCCTCATATATTCCATGTATAGAAGTAACTCTAAGAACCTGCTCTCATACCAGGCTACAGTAAGGCCCCTCTATTGGAGATCATGGAATTCCTCGATCTGCCTTTGTTTGAAATGCTTGAAGAGATACCTATGTTGAAATCTGGCCTCAAATGTCTCCCAGGTAAGTGTGTCTATTCTAACTTTGCCCAAGGTCTCCTCTTGCTTCCACCAGTTGGAAGCACCATCTCAAAGTAAGTGGATGGCAAGTTGGGCTTTCAGATTGCTTCCATATGGTCACAACCTGAAGCACCTCTCTAGACTCTGTAGCCAAGCCTTGACCTGTATACCCTCTGTGGTTCCAGTGAAGAGAGGTGGTTTAAGTCAAATCAAGTCCATAATCTCATTTCCTATATCCCAGGGTGCTCTCTCTACTGGCAGTGGATTAATCTGATGAATAGAGGCTTCTTCCTGGTCACCTTGTCCCTCTACACCTCTAGGTGGGGGACTCCTGTTTCTTTCTCTATTATCACCTCTCTGTTCCCCTATTCCTTGCTGTTTGAGCTGAGGAACAATAGGTGGCAACCTCTCTTGCACCACCCCGATAAGGTTCTGAATGGCTGTAAAAAGTTGATTGATATTTTGGGGTTGCTCGGGTGGTGGCTCAACAATTCCCTGTCTTGCCCCTCCGAGGGCCTCCTGTGCATTCTTAGAGCCTCCAATCCTCTAACAAACATTGTGGGTAACTAGAGGCATCCTACATTAAGTTGCAATTCACGGGTTAGTCGTAATGGGTTAGGCTCCTAGTGTTGAACCAAATGCTCTGATACCATAATGTCATGCCCTAAAATTTAATCTAACAAAACGCAACCATTTTTTTTTTTTAAATTATTTATTTATTATTATTATTATTATTATTTTTTCATAAAATTTTACATATACACATATATATATGCTCTTTATTTATTGTTATCCCAAAATTACCCGAACTTACTAATTATGTATTTGTTGAAAAGATCCTAAGTTCACATCTAAATAAGTAACCATCTAACTATACTAGGATATTTCAAATGTTAACATAGAAAGTGGAGACAATAACAATACATCATCCAATACTCCTATCACACTATTTTAAATCTGTGACTTCCCATAAAAATATTTCTTTTAATTTATTTTATTTATATATATATATATATATATATATATATATATAAATATATATATATATATATATAAATATATATATATATATATAAATATATATATATTATTATTATTATTATTTTTTCTTTTATCCTATGGTTTCCAAGGCTATCCCACAGCAAATTAAGTAATTAAATTAATTAAATTTTTACAACTAACTTAATTATTACTTGCCTTCATAACTATAATGATTAACTCATTTAGTTCTAATCTATTTTCTTAAATCTTAAAAACATTAATAACTTATGTTAAAGTTTCCAATTATTATGGCATGCCTCCTTTTTACAAATTGATGGTTAAACATGAGATCACGTGTCTCCTAATTCTCTTTGCAAATATATTGCATAGTAAAATGGGGTAGCAAGGAAAGTTATTGCAGCATGTTTTGATGTTGGTCACATTCACCTTGGAACACTCCCACCCTAAGCTTGTTTAGTATTCACTTCACCCCAAATCGACCCACTAAACAAGTGCCCCAATGGTCAATTCGCATCACTCTACCCCAACCCATAATGGTTGCCTGAATCGTTGGTCAATTATGGGATGTAATCCCATACTCCCTAAGCACCTATCACAAGTTAAATAGGCCCCTTTAGCCAAATATGGAGGCGTGCCCCTAGGTATTTCTGTTTTCTGACATGACATGGTTAGATACACTTACAAAATTTTATTGGGTACTATGGATCTTGACGCCTAAAAGGATGGGGAAGTGTAAATCTTTTTTTTTTTTTGTTTTTTTCAAAAAGGGAAGAAGCTTAATATTATTATATTTGTATATGCTTCTACAAAATGTACCACTTAGCGTCCTTGGGTAAACCTTCCTAGGTAGGTGTAGTGTCAGTAGTTTAACTATATATTGATTTTTTTATTTGTTTATAATTTTAAACAAGAACAATTTTCAACGGCCAATAAAATGGAGGTACTTTAGTTGTCTTGTATCATTTTCTTATGAGTTTAGCATTTATTATATTTTAGGATTGTCTTGGTATTGGTGTGATAATGTGGGTCACGTGACACAATGAGTTCTTAATGCCATCCAATGTAATGTCTTATTTTATATGCCTACAGCATTTTATTTAAATAGGATTTTAGTACCTAGCATACCTACTATTTTTTTATTACTCTATAATCTAGTGAAAAGAATTACTTTCTATCCCATATATTTTACAGAGAGGTGAAATGCTCACCTACAGCAAAATTGCCAAAGAAGAGATCACAATGTCTACCTTTTCAACTACTCATTCCTGCTTGTTTATCTTCTCAATTTATTTTATTTTTTTTTATTTTTCTATTTCATCCTATAGCCTTTAGGTAAATATTATATTTGTTGATAGAATGGGTTTGATTTCATAGCAAGTAGTGATACAGAAGAATCAAATACCTAGGTGAATTCCCATGTAAAAAAATAATAATAATAATTTCATTCCAAGCTATGGAATATACAACATTTAAACATTTATAGAAAACTTTATTCCGAGTAACATACAACCTTTCACATCTTTTTTTTTCAAGTTCAAATGATAATCAGGATGTCATTACATTTTACATTATACATATACACATCTTCTATTACTCATGAATTTCAAATGTTCATTTCTCAAAAAGAAAGGGACATACATATGCATCATTTTCTACTTCTTCCTCCACCTATTCACAAAGTATGATACAATGTTCCTACATCACAATGATACTTCACAAGAGGCTCTTCAAATCGGGAACTTTGAGAAACAAGAACATTGAATAAATGGACATTAAAAAACTTATATACATTGGGCCTTCTTTACACATTTGATTCTTCACTTTGACAAGGATGAAACCCTAATGATTCACAGCATGAATCTTCACAAATCTTGCAAAACAACACAAAACTTGGAACCATGGAGGCTCACCTCCCAACTTAGACTCCTTTGGAGCCACCCACCGAGCAGGGGAAACAAGGACTAAACAGGTTACACACATGCATCAAAAAATTTTGCATGAATACACAACACAAACACAATCAACACCCTCCCATGGCTTGCACAATGATTCACCATTGGAATCATAAAACGTTGGGTGAAGGTGGGCTCTTCAAAGAGGAGAAATTCTAACAACATAAATATCATATTGCCAATGCATTTTGCCTCTCAAGGCCACCACAACATAAACAACATATAGCCACTGCATTGCCTCTCAAGGCCTTCAAAACAACCATCTTCTCCTCATCCACCATACCTCCTTGTACCTCCCAAACAACAAGATTCATGGCCATGATGGAGCCCATGCTCCATGATAATAACAAACCTCATCATGAGGTAAAAAAAAAATTCTTTTCTCACCTGCAATGTCAAGCCCAACTTATGCCCTTCACCCAAGACTTCTCTGCCCTCCCAAGGGCAAGCAAAGCATTCACACCCATAGTCACAATCAACACTCACATTCAAACAAGAAACAGAAACAAAACACATGAGGAACAACAAAATAAAACCATGAAAGGATCTCCAAAAGCACAAAACACATTACCTTCTTCCCAACATAATGACAAACTCATAACACAAGATTGACAATGCAATGCATACTCCATTGATAACTTTTCACATTTGTAGATTTTCTTATCCATATTAAAGAAAAGAATAAAAGAACATTCTTGAGTCACCAACCTTGGTCCAAGCTAGGGTAAGGATAGTTGTAGAAGAGCTCCCTTAATCTCCCTCCAAAACTTAACTGTCTCTAAAATTAGAGAGTGGGTGAACCACCCATTAACTTGTCACTCCCCCCCTAAAAGATTCTCCACTAACCATTTTTAGTAAGAACATCAGGACTCCCTTTCTTACATTGCTGCTCCTCCAAAATAAGAAGGTTGACCAAGTGGGGTTGTGAGGTTTCTATCATGGAAAAACTCCCAATTTCGAATTGTTCTAAGTTAGCCTTGTTTAAGGGGTTCCCAAAACTAGGAAAACATTAAAATAATTAAATTTAGGCCCCTAACCTACTATACTACCATTAGGGTGGCATTTTAACAACAAAGTAACACCCTAGGATCCCATTTAGACCCCCTAAACTCCTTGTCAAGTTTGAATTCGATTTCTAACATGATGTGACCCATCCAAACACTCTCTCCCAAATGGGAGTACTTAAGCATTAATTTGAAAAGGAGAAAGAGGAACAAGATTGAGTAACCTCAAAAACAACACTATAGGTGACATGTCATCAACACATAGACTATACAAGTGTCAAGTGACACACCTAAAAAAATACATTACATTTTCCTTGACATGCCCTTAATGCACCTAGGTTATGATTAAACATATTCACAAGCAAGCAAGCAATCATGCAATTATGAAGAAAATTACTTCCACAATGAGGCTTTTGAATCTTCCAAAGATTCGCCTTGGTTAAACTATTTCATAGGGTTTGGAACTTGTTTCCCCTAAGAATTTCCATGGTTCCACTTCCTGCACAATAAACTCAAGCATCGGTAGTCCAAGGAATCATATAACATATATAACATATAAGTGTATAGTGATAATCATAATTTAGGTAATTTTTTTCCTATTTAAATCATCCAAGATGTTAGAATAACAAATCTACATAACATAAGTCATCAGATAAACATCTATGAGCATATTAAAATCAATTTATCATTTACTAGTGTATCATAAATCATCATAACTACTTCTCTGACTATCATAATCATCCATCTCATAAAGCATCATAACCAAATTAACATCTATCCATAATCATCTTATCATTTAGCATCACATCAAAATTCTAATAATATCAATTCATGATATTGCATCCACATATTTCAACCATTTCCTACACAATAGTAGGTTCTAAGTGCATATGATAATGTAAACCACTACTACTAAGTATCAAGGTGCGTGAATAAATAATCCACAATCCATCAAGTCTCAGATAACTATCAAAATATCAAGATCCTAAAAATCCAAAATGTAAATAAAATATCCATGCTATGATGGGTCAGGGTGATGCCTGACATAGGAGACGAGTGAGCTAGTTTTTCTATATGAGTCGAGCATGAAAGGTAACATGTCTTGAGTAACATAGATTAGACATAGTTTTTTGTAATTGCACAAACACCTATGAAAACCATTTTTTGAGCTGACATAGAAGAATACCAAAGGATATTAAAGATAAGAATGAATATTTTAGATTACCTATGCAATCACCATGCAACCAATAAGAAAAATGGAGAAGTCATGCAACCATTAAGAAAAGTGCAATGAATTGAGTGGGAAATGAAGAATGAATATGGATCATAAATTCATACCTAACCCTAAGTCTTCAAAATATTTAAAAGGAGGATGAATCCCCATTGTATGTGTGGATGAATGAAGTGTATGAGTAAACTATACAAAAATTTAGAGGGAAGTGTAAAAAGACTTAGAAGAATTGAGTAGCATTGCAGCATCTAGTTGACAAAGAACAAAGTATTAGAATATCATAGAGTGACATATCAGATCAATCAAGGATCAAAGTGATAGAGTAGAACAAGGATCTAGAATCAAAAATTGGAGATTGCAAAGTTATTAGGTCAAAGATTTTCTAATACTCTCTAGCAATTGTATTAGATATGGAAATCCTATGGACTTAGGTTGGCCTAGCAGCCATTTGTAAATCCTTTAATAGGGTGGCATTCCAAGTGAATGTACAAAAGTCCTTTAACTAGGCCTACTTCTAGCAAGGTAGTGAAATTCTTTAACCAAGTCACTTTTGATAGAGTGTAAAAGTCTTTAACAAGATAGGCCTTTCATAATGAAGACCATTGGAAGTGGTCAAACATTGTAACCTTAAATAGTTACACATTGCTGCAATGATATTGTGTGGGTGTCATACCCACCCCAATTTTACCTTCTCATTTTTGGAGGGTTTCTAGGCTACCAAATTTGTGTGTTTTATATTTTCATGCATGTCTTTACTTTCAAGTTCAGTAGATAGATTGAATGCATGTGAATGGTTTTAGTTAAAAGAATTTAAAAAGGTTAAAGTTAGTTACTTCTGATCCATCCCCCCCCCCCCCCCCAAGAAGTAAATATTCCCACTTGTTAATTTCAACAATTGGAATCAGAGCCAAGTTCTCACAAGAAGGAGCCTTATAACTTGGAGAAAAGATCTAGAAATGGAAGTCTAAAAACTTGGGAAGATCATAGAGAATTAGGCAATTGACATACAACTTGTTTTACATGCTTTGGAAGAAGCTAGAGGAGAAATGAGAAAACTCTTTAAAAGAAGAAAAGAAATTGCCACAACTAAGAATGGCACACAGTACAAGGAGATTGACACCTCAAATCTATTTTCAAATGGAGATTCCAAAGAGTTTGATGTAGCAATAGTAGACCTGATGGAGAAGAATAGAGCTCAAGTACAAGAAATCAAAATACTCAAGCTTGAACAAGAATCACAAGCCATGATGCTTTGTGAGGTAACTAAATAGAAGAAAAGAGCCATTTAAGACAAGGATATGCTAGAAGATGACAAGAGAAATCTTACCAATAGACTTGAGGAAAAGACAATTAAGTTTGAAATAATTTCTAACATGCAACTAGATACTTTAAGCTAAATGATGAATGCACATCATGAGCTAAACATGAAGGACATTGAGATCTCTACACTAAAGATGCAGAATGAACAATTACAAAATAGCCTGAAAAGAGAGAAGGAGATTGAAAAAATCTTTAACAAACCCAATGAGGCCATCAAATACTTTGAGCATCTATTAAAATCACCAAGGGCTAGCAATGATACTTCAGGACTTGGTTACACCAGCATTGAACACGCAGAATCATCTAAGACTACAGAAGAATGGAGTAACAAAGGTAAGAACACTAAACCTACTTGTCATTTCTATCATAAAAAGGGACATACTTCTAATGTATGTAGGAGCAAGAATGTCCATCAACATTATAAGCCTAAGAATGCAAGCTATTGTCACAAGTGCAAGAAGCAAGGATATCAAACATATGAATGAAGGACTAAGACTATCAGAACACCAAAATTTGAAGGTCACTACTACAATTGCAAGAAGTATGGACATAGAGCATTTGAGTGTAGATCAAAGCCTATGTGGACATCAAATTAGGCAATAAGAGAAGGTAACCATGGTCATCACTACAATTGGGACTATAATACTAGGTATAGCTATCACTACTATCACGAATATGGACGCATTCTTGAAAATTGCATAATGACACATTTTAGAGGGAACTACAATAGATGGTTAAGCCAAACTACATGTTTTAATTGCTTGAAGACTGGTCATATCAATAGGAATTGCCCAACAAAGTCAAATGCACCAAATTATGAAGTCAACAAAGGAAAAGAGAAGGTAGATGTTGAACACATCAACGGAGAAATGAATAAAATATGGAAAAAGAAAGATGAATGTACCTCATTAAATGAAGGGATCACTTCACCTAACAAGTAAAGTGATCACACTTCATCAAACTAAGAAAAAGAAGGCATGTGGGACTGATTTACAAAGCTTTATCATGCATCACTCCTAGAAAAGATAGTACTGAAAAAAAGAGATCAGCATAATTAGAGATATAAAGTTGAAATTGAAAGTTTTCACTAGTATTGCTGAATCATCCTTAGATGCCAAGTGAATTGTAGTATATGTCATGCTGATAGTAGGAGTTGAGTGATTGTTCATAGCTAAGCTGGTAATGGGAGCCGAGTGATGAAGAAATATAGTTGGATCCAAGTGATAGAAAGTCAATGGAAGCTGAGTTATGCTGAAATCCTTAAGAAGCTAAGTGCACAACTATATACGCACTAAGCATTTAATGTTATGTTTTGAAGAGTATAAGGTTAATTTTTTTATCATTTCTCATCATTTAGACACAAAAAAAGAATGAGAAGAGCACAAAAGTGATTGACAAATAGAAATTGAAGCTTTTGCATGGATTTCAATGAAGAACAAGTACCATTTTCATCAATCTAAGGTATTCCTCAAGTGTTGAGTTGTGTAGTTATAAAGTTTGATATCTTTTGAAACCATAGATTTGCAATATAGCTTTTGGTTCTAAAACCCCTAAGTAAAAGGAAGGTTTTGAGGTTCATTTAGTTAGCAATGAGTTTAAACAACCAGATTTTAGGCCAATTCCCAAAGTTGCATATAAGAATGACCCTGTCGGTGCACTATCCATGATTCCCCCCAAAGTCATAATGGTGCAAGATGTTAGAAAATGTTACAATTGCAAGGTAGGAGAAAAAGAGACATGGATATTCATCAAGCATATGATAAACTATGTAAAAATGGAGAGCTAAAGGAAGAATTTCAAATAGTTGAAAGAAAGGGCTTAACCCATGCCCTAGTTTTCTCCACAGTTTTCAAAACTGAATGGATAAGAATTGTCCTAAGTAGGATACATAATTTTTTTTATGGTTAGAAGGAGGACCTATCAAGATAATGAAGAGAATCATGCATAGGGTTATAGGTTTTCTAACCCTAGATCCATACAAGACCCTGCGAAGTGATTCTAAGGAAGCTATTGAAAAGAACACTGGGAAAAAATGGAACAAAAGGGGCATGACTATTGATAAAATAATAGATCCCATTCTAAACTTTTTATTAAGAATCATATCTCACAAGTTCTATCAATCAAGAAGATTGAATAGTGTTTCATGCATTGTTGTGGATGTGGCTTACAAAATTGTCAAGAAAGATCATATATATGATTTAGCAAAATTGTTATTATAGTAGATCATGGAGAATCTGGGAGCAATAAGAAGATCAAAAGGTCCTCAGTGTGAGTTTGGATCAATTTTGATCTATATATTTTTCTATGTTCTGGAAGAATTTCCCTCTTTTTGAAAAGTAAATTGGAAATAAGATAAGTCAACTATTACTCAAATCAATGGGTACATTGAGAAAATGGGAGACAACTTTGAATCTCTAATGACTAGTTACTTTGAGGATTTCAAGAAATCCATGAAGCAAAGACTAAGGATACCAGTTTCCCTAGTGGAACAGCACATCAATGATATTTGTTTCCTAGTTGATATTGATTATACTTATATCCAACCAGCAGTTCCAAGGACTAGATAGCTAAGACCATTAGGATATGAGCTAAACATTGATGAAGCATTAGAAGAAATCACAACATTTCTTGCAGAGGAGATTGATAAGGATGCACCACATTTTAGAAAATATGACGTGGTGCAACCCAAAGTGGATATGGAATTAAAGACTGCCTCCACTTTAAAGAAGAAAGACAAGCTTGCAAAGAAGCTGAAAGAAAAGTTTGGAGAAGACAATGCAGAAGAAGAAGGTGTTGATGTCAAGGAAGCAAAAGATGATGATGATGATGATGATGAGGAACATCAACCTCTTGCATTGACACAAGGCTTAGGTGAGGATGAAGAAAAGGAAGAAGGTATTGTAGATGCTTAAAATCATCCCAAAAGACTATATTAATTTATTTAATATTTCCCTTGAAATTATAATTAATTATTCATTAATTAATTATATTTGTCGTATTCATCTACCTATTTAATTAAATTTATTTATTAAGTAGGTTCACTTTTTTAAAATATTTTAATTTTTTTTAAATACTTTCATCATTAGTGTGTTAAATTTATTTAATACAGGATCCTCCATAATTCCCCTTTTAAATAAATTTTATTTATTTAAATCCCTCCATCTCATTAATTCCTCTAAACCTATGATTAAATTAAATCTTGTTTAATTTAATCTTAAACCTAGCCTAAAACCTAGTCTACACCAATCACTTTCATCCTCCTAAGTCTATCCACCATTTAATCTCACTTAATTACCTTAATCATCTTGTTAAACCCCTTCTTAAGCCTAAGTGTGTGCTCACACATGTTTGAGGACCATTCACACTTTCTACACCCCTCACACTTCTCACACCTCTTACAACTTTGTCCCCCACTCCTATCTCCAAGTTTTCTCACACATGTGTGAGCAAAATCTGAATGTTGACCACTTGCATGGCTTGCTTAAAAATCTCCTTGTGGCACCTATGTGGATGCCATACAAATTCCACCTCATCAGGGCCTCTCTCAAGCCTATAAATAGAGCCCTTGTCTGAAGCATTTTTCATCTCCTCCACATGCATTGTTATCATGTTAGTTTCAGTTTTGAGCTTTGTAGCGATTTTCTAGAGTTGTTTGCATACTAACCTTTGGTAGTTGATAGCTTGCATTTGCATTGTTAAATTAGCTTGTTCATACATTTACATCTTCATTTCACTTGCATATTAGCTTAGTTTGCACATTAGCTTAATTTCTTTAGTGCATTCGATCTTCACATCCACTTGAATGCTCTCAAACAAGGTTTCCTCCATAGCCATTGTTTAATGTGTTCTTCATTTCATATAGCATAGTTTCATCATCACATTTTCATTTCAATATCAAGAGATTCACCATAGTTTTTTTTGGGAGAGCACACCAACAACCCTCCAATCTAACACACTAACAAGGCCTTTCATGGGTGCCTTTTTTGAGTTGTTTGAGGTTGCTTGAGAATTTGAGTTTTTGGTTGCTTTGAGTTGCAAAACTCAAGCAAATGTTAGTTAGTTTCTTTCCATTGTTCAACATTTGAAATATGAACATTGGCTAATGTTTGTTTATTTTCTCTTACTTCCAATAGGTCAAATTCTCTAGTATATATTTTGGCACACCCGGTGGGACCCATGTCCCTATTTTCATCTCAATTTTTTTTAAAGAATTCATAGTTTTTGCCAAAAAACCTTGCATTGTCATCTACGCCAAACACAGTGTCATCTACAGTCTATCATATATGAAAACTAGAATTTGTGCATACTAGCATCTTCGTGCCTTTCTATTCTTATCCACCCACATTACATTTGAGAACCTAGTTTTAGAATCTGTGTAGGTTATTTTGTCATCTGCATTGTGGGTGGTTTTTAAATTTGAAAAATCAATTTGTCATCTGCACTTAACTAGCTACCATCTACAATTTTCATGCTATTGTTTTTGCGTAACATTGTGTCATTTGCACATTCAAAATGTCATCTGCATGGTGTGTTGGCATCTTGTGTCATCTGTGCATTTTAGCATCTCTGATCTTTAAGTTGTCGTCTGTGTCTGATGAAAGTACTAAACTACCAGCTGTACCTTTCAGCCTTTTTTCATCTTCATATTTCAGTATCTTCGAGTTCTGGTGTCTATGTATTTCAGCATCTGTGTGCTTTTTCATATGCACCTGTAATTTATCATCTATAATTTTTGGCAGAATCATTAAGTTTTAAGCACATTTTTCGCTGACTGGTAGTTTTTAGGTATTACTAACACGTTTGCATGCAAGAAACAGACCTTGGAAGACTTAAAACAAACCAATAGTGGTTTTTATCACTTAGAAAATTTGAAATGATTTTCATCACTTTAGGATTAAAGGTCAATAAACTTGCATGATATAACCACTTTTCTTTTGAATGCATGTTGCAAATTAATGAGTAAAACCCAAACATACTCTTGAATGTTTTAAAGGAAAACTTTACATCCAATCTTGAATGCCTTAAAGGAATGTATTCATATTTAATTGGAATGGATGTTTGGGATAGAAAACATTTGGAATTGGTGCTTAAAATGAACTCATACACTCTTGAATGCCTTAAGGGAATGGACATGCATGTTTAGGATGGAAAACATTTGGACTTGGTGCTTAAAACAAATTCACACACTCTTGAATGCTTTAAATAAATTGATGTGAATCTCTAGGCTAGAAAACATTTAGATTTGGTGCTTAAAATGAAGTCACATACTCTTGAATTCCTTAAAGGAAATTGATTTCATTTTCAGCAATTTTCTTATATTCACAAGCAATTTACTTTCTTGTTGACAAATCTACACTTTTATTTATATTGACAATGATTTCAAGTTGGAAATAACATTGTATGCTTTAAACACATGTATCTTTAAAGTAGATCACAAAACCTAAAGCTTCATTGCGAAAGAACACATGTCTTTTAAACCCCAAGGCCACTTACGTATTCTCTCCCCTCGTGCCTTTGGGTGATCTTGGGTGCACAAGAAATAAGTGGTCTTTTTTTTCTTTTTTTAGGTGGCTTTCTTAAGGATTTCATTACCCCTTGGTATGCCCTCAACTCTAGTGTTTTGGTGGAGTATAAGAATCGGGAGGTGAATCAAAAGATACCTCTCTTGGAAGTAAAATCTTTTCACTCTTGGATAAGTCCCAAAGAGAGATTTATACCTTTGAGAAGTGAAGGAGGATATTTGGCTTATTGTCTCCCCCTGACTGTGTGGCATTATTTTCTTTCATCTACAAATTTGGGCCTCATATACCTTGTGTATATCAAGGAAACCCTTTAGATAAACCTTGTATATCATAGTTGCAACCTTATTAGGATTGTTGGCATGTTCTGCGTGCCTATTTGTTTAAACATTCAAAACCAACACCAAACATCAAACAAGTTCAAAAAAAGTGAAATTGTGAGCTAAACTTCAGTGAGTAAAACAATGGTAAGTGGTTCCTCTTGACTCAATTATTTTCAAAAGTCTTATATTGGTCTAGTATTTGAAATTGGTTGAGTCTAGTCATAGTTTGTGCTTGAAACTGAGTCTTGTTTTGTTCCTGCCATGACCAACAAAGTCAAACATAAGAAGGTGAAATAATTCAAACCATTTGTCTACAACGAAAGAAAGAACCTAGCACACGGTGACAAATAATTCCAATATGCTATCAAAGACATCCAAAAAGAAGAAGCTAAAGATGAATGCTATGATAGAATTGAATATAATGCAAAACTTTGAAATTTTTCTACCTTCCCAGGAGTAAACCCTAGGTTTTTGTTCCCAGTAAGTGAGGATTGAGTTAACCATATAAGTGACTCCACATACCATTTTCTTTTTCCAAATTTCTAGTCTTCCATTTGCAAACTTCCTCTAGAGAGCTTGATCGTTTGAACCTAAAAACTTTGGCATAAGAACACCTTTTGAGATCACAACACTAGACCTTTTATCCACAAGCAAACAGCTATCACTTATTTTGGATCACAAGTCCATCACCAAATATCGAGTAATCAATTTGGTATCCTATCTTGCCTAAAGATCACTTGACCATCTTTGGTAGGAGAAAGATATTTTTTAACCTATAAGCACACTTTGTTTTCTAAATCAAGGTCTTTTGTTTACATCTAGGTTATTGGCCCCTTTCATCATGTAAGATTCAATAGTTCTCTCTCACATTCCTCTCTTTCTTCCATAGTCTTCCACCCATTGGTTTGGTCACTATTGTATGGTACATACACGATCTGGTAGATTCACATTTAATCCGATGTCTTGCCTATTGGAGTCATTGAGGCAAAAAGAGGTGGATAATCCTTTTCCTCCACATGCAACATTATTGGGGCGAAGGATTTACCTCTAGTTCAAAGTTTGGCATGCCTAGCTTAACATCCACACAAGAACCAGAAGATCCTTTTCACAACACAACTTTGGGAAATAATGATAAGGAAGTATACTAAGATGAAAACCCTATTGACAAAAAAAACATCCCTAATGATGTCTAAACATTCCTTGTAGATCCATACAATGTCAAAATGATGGAAAAATCTATTAGGGAAAACAAAACTAAGATCTTCCTCAACTTGGTTAAAGATGGTGTTAATGTTCCTACAAGCTTTGATGAGACCACCTTGTTTAGACAAAATACAAAGGATGGTGCTCTCATATTGCCAAACACAACCCAAGCATCTATCCAAGGACCAACAGTGACAACTAGTGCTACATTCACATCAAGTAGCACCACACAAATGGCATTCCAATTAGGTGCACAACATATCCAACAAATCATTAGTGCCATACCCAATACTACTATGTATGCTAGTATTCTTTAGTCCACTTTAATAGGTCTGACTATAGGATTCTTAAACATTGAGCAAGTATCTACTCAATAGATGGCAATTCCAACACAACCAATGTATTTTGCTTATTTACAAATTCCAACAAGTGCAGTAAAAACATTTGTGCCGATTCCAACGACTACATATCCATACATTGGCCAAAGTGGAGCACTTCTACCACCTCATAATACATTTGGAACTCCTTATAACTTGGGAGGTGGATTTACAAGTACTCAATAGTCACAAGTACAACCAAACCAAGATTTAGCCCAACAATTGCATGAACTTCAAAACTTAGTACACTCCATGACCAACAAAGGGGTGAAGGATTTCTCTTTTGAGGAAGTTTGTCCATTCCAATTTGATAGATCCATTAGCATGATACCATTCCCACCAAACATTGAGATTTTTAATTTGACAAATACACATGAGAAACATGTCCTATCACACATCTCAAGGAATTCTCAATTTTATGCCAAGAAGTAGCCTATAATGAATATTATCTTAAGAGGCTCTTCACACAAAGTCTTGGAGGCCCCACACTAGAGTGGTTAATGAACTTACCCAAGGGTTCCATTACCTCTTTCAATGATTTAACAGTGAAGTTTTTAGCACAATACTCTTACAACATTGAACACCATGCCTCATTAAGTGATTTGTGCAACACAAAACAATGAAATGGTGAAACATTTGCTAATTTTCTACAACGGTGGAGGCATCTTGCTAACTGCATGCCCTACAAAATTGAGGATTCCCACCTTGTGGATATATTCATCAAAAACTTGATACCATAGATGTCTTTTCACACGAAGATGGCTAGCCTTGAGGATTTTGCTACATTAGTCAAGAGGGGCAAGAGCATTGAAAATGGGCTTTTAGACAAAGGTGTCATTATTATAGCTCATCATCCTCAAACAATGACACAAAAAACAATAGAAAACCCAAATTTTGGTCCAAAAACAAAGGTGTCACACATGATGGTGTTACTGATGCTAAAAATGTGCAAAACCTTCAAGGAGGAAACAACAACAACTATCATAACTGAAACAACAACAATTCAAACAATGACAATCAGCAATCTCCCAATCAAACACAATTTTTTCCCCACAACAACAATAATTACAATCGTGACTATGATCGAAATAAGAAGTTCACTAACTTTTGTGAACCCTTGGAGGCCATATTTCAAAAACTAGTGGATCACAATTTGATGGTATTTCTCAACACACGGCCCTTTGATGAGAATCAACCCAAATCAAAATGGTATAGGGAAAATGAATATTGTAAATACCACTGTATCAAAGCACATGAAACAAAAAAGTGTATAAAATTCAAAGTCTTCATACAAAATCTTGTCAATGATGGAGAAATTGAGGTAGAAGGAGGAACATCCTCTAAAAATGCTAAGGTGAAAATATTCCAAAAGCCATTTACTGATCACAACAATGGACACAACAATATGAACAATGTGAATCGAGCTTCCACATCAAATGCACTACCTTATGACTATTCTACTAACCACATATTAGGGTTTTACTCCTTGTGTGGTAAAATAGAAACCAATGATATATGTTGATTTGACTCCATGTGTGGTCACATAGAAGAGGTAGACACTCATGTGAATACCCTTGTCCTACAAGAAGCTGATTATGATGCAACCACTTGATGGGGAAGACTTACTTTTTAAGTCACCACTCACAATCCCATGAATCCATCAATTCCACATGTGCCTACTATGTCATCCACTTCATAAAGGCCCGCTTCTCACTATGATGTGGTGTCCCTTTTAGGTAAGACTCTTGCACAAATATCCATTCTAGAGCTCATAACCACATCACCCATCCACAAAGAAATTTTGGAGAAGGCTCTTGTAGTGTCTCGTGTCCCTAAAAATATTAATGCCTCCCAATTCACCACATTGATTGGAAACCTTGATGCACAACAACACCTTGTCTTCACAGATAAAGATTTCCAAGGCCTTGATCCCCACCATAATTTGTTGCTCCACATTGAAGTCCTTATATAATGACATAAGATTAAAAGAGCCCTTATAGATAATGGATCCAATTTGAACCTATGTACATTGAATATGATTCATTTCTTGGGACTTCCAAAAGATCTCCTAGATGTCAATAAGAGGATAAAAATCAAAGAATATGATGAAAGGGAAAGAGAATCAAAAGGAGTTATCATGTTACCACTAAAGGTTGGACTAGCCATCATAAATACTGAATGCCATGTCTTAGACTTGGATTTTCCATATAATATTTTGCTTGGTCAACCTTGGAAACATACACTAAAGGCTATCCCATCTACCTATCATCAATGCTTGAAATTTCCCCACCAAGGAAGAGAGGTCACAATTCCAGGAGATCCCACACCTTTTGCCTCTTGTAAAAGATTGGAAGGTACACCAACAAATTTTTGTCCAATCTCTGAGTTTGCTAAACTTATACCTAAGCCTCTCACAATAATAGAATCACCTTCCACAATAGTGCCAAAGTTAGCTAATAATGATTCCAATCCCTACAAAGGAATAGAAAAGGTGGAAGATACTAAGGTCAATACTATAGGGAAGAAGGTTACTTTTAATAATTTAGGAATGGGAGAGTATAAGTTTGAAAATGCCTTGTGTGTTGGAGAACTACCACTCTCCCATCATTCCTTTGAAAAACCTTCATAATTACCACCTCTTACCAACAAAGAGACTATGCATATTAACAAGACAACATTTGAACATTGGGGTTCACTTAGTGATGAGCATATGGAATATAATATCCTAGATTGGCTATACTATGATGGAAAAGATGAACCTATGGAGTTCCCCAAGGATAAGTATGTTAAGGCCCCTCCCATTATCAAAAACATGGGATATCATGGTATCATCCTTGGACCTAAATAAGATGGAATCAGACAACCCCTTGAAGCTAATAGCTATCCTAAAGGATGCAATTTGGGCTCCATTAAATCCAAGGTATCCTTTGTTGACAATTATTTTATGGTTGGATCTGATTCTAATATTGAAGAGGAGGAATTCTTTGAAATACCCTTCCAATACATTGAGGATGACCTAGATAACCATGTCTATACCATTACCATAGCTAACCTTTCATCTACCAACCTACCTCTCACCAACCCTAACATGATAGAATGGGACCTTCAAGATACATCACTAGCTCTCAATATCTATAAGTCTAATGAGGTAGTGATGGCACTCTTTGGCCTTAAGAATCTCCAAGATTATGAACATAAGATTCAATACAATGAGGAAGCCTACTTCAATAGTCAAGTCAACTCTCTTAGTTGCAAAAGTGAAAAAGAAAATAAAAATGGAAATATAAAAGAAACATCCTCTAGTGAAAACTCTTCTAGGGCACTTTTGGATGAAGAAAAAGATAAAATAAAGGACACATCTTCTGGTGAAAACCTCCTAGAGGTGCTAGAAGAGGGAGAAGTTGACTTGCCATTCAGATCTTTACCACCAAAAAGTCATCTATTTTGAATGAGGACACAATTCTAGTCAACTTGGGTATAGAGGATAATCCACAAATAACCTACATTATAGCTACCCTAAGTCCTAAAGAACAAAAGACAATGATTGGATTCTTTAAAAAGGGTAAAATCAATTTTGCATGGGCATATAGAGATATGCCTAGTTTAGACATAAATTTGGTTGTGCATCACTTGACAGTAGATCCCAAGATTAAACCAATAAAATAGAAGTTTCACAAAATGCATCCTAAGGTAGCACTTTTAGTCAAAGAAAAGTTGCATAAAATGTTAGAGGCAAAGTTCATCCACCCTATTGATTATCCTAAGTGGGTTTCCAACATTGTTCCTATAGGGAACACATCTAAGGGCATCTATGTTTGTTCAAATTTTTGAGATTTAAATCTTGCATTTCCTAAGGATGATTTTCCACTTCCTAACATAGGCATCATAGTGGATTTGACTATCAGACATGAGATGTTGTCTTTGATGGATGGTTTCTCGGTTATAACCAAATCAAAATTGCAAAAGAAGATCAACATAAAATAGAATTTACCACCCCTTGGGGAACCTTTTATTACCAAGTCATGCCTTTTGTCTTGAAAAATGTCAGTGCCACTTATCAACATGCAATGACCACAATAGTCCATGATCTTCTACATGTCATAATGGAGGACTATGTTGATAACATCCTAGGAAAATCAAAGACATGTGAGTTCCACATTGATGTACTCACTACCATTTTTGAAAGATTGGAGAAATATAAAGTGTGCCTAAATCCAAAGAAATGTGTTTTTGGGGTCAAATCAAGCGAGTTGTTAGGCTACATTGTGTCAAGAAGAGGCATTGAGGTAGATTATACTAAAGTAAAAGCCATCATGGAAATGCCTCCACCTACCACATTGAAACAACTTTGCTATTTTCAAGGAAAGTTGCAATCCATCAGATGATTTGTGGCCTAGTTAGCAGATAAGGTCCATCCATTTCAACATTTTCTTTGCAAGGACACTAATTTCCAATGGGATTGTCTATGTCAAAAAGAATTTGAACAAATTATGGCATACTTGGCTAATCTTCTAGTTCTAGTCCCTCCAATTGTAGGACGATAGTTGACCTATAAATTTCAGCCACTTCAATTGCCTTAGGTTCCCTTTTGGCACAACTAGATGACAATGGTAATGAGCAACCTATATACTATCTCAGTCGAACACTAGTTAGTTATGAGTTGAACTACACTGCTATTGAGAGGGCTTGTTTGGTAATAGTCTTTTTCATGTAGAAGTTGTGCCATTACATGCTTAATCATACTACACATCTCATTGCCAAGATAGATCCACTCAAATATTTACTATCAAAAGCCTCCCTCACTGGTCGAGTTGCAAAATGGGTCTTGATTTTGAGTGAGTTCGACATTGTTTATAAGGAATGTAAGGCCATTAAGGGACAAGTAATTGCTGATCAGCTTGCTAAAGCTCCTCTTCCAAGAGATCATCCTATAGTAGTGGATTTTCTAGATGACACCATTATGACTGTTACCCCTACTACACCTTGGAATTTATTCTTTGATGGTTCCTTCACATAAAAGGGATTGGAGATAGGAATTTTGTTTGTTACACTACAAGGAGACCTCATTCCTAGGTCTTATAAGATATCATTCCCTTGCACAAACAATTTATTTGAGTATGAAGGATTAGTCATAGGGTTGCATGAAGCTATCAGCTAGAATATCAAAAGCCTTCTTATCTTTGGAGACTCACAATTGGTCATTAAGCAAGTTACAAATGAATACCACACAAAGGATGAGAAGTTGTTGCCATACCACAGGATAGTTGAGGATCTTAAACAATACTTCATAGAGCCAGTTTTTCAACAGATCCCAAGCGCTAATAACAAAGTAGTAGAAACTATGGCTACTATTGCCTCCATGATTGCCATACTAGAATATAGTCCTAAATGTGAGTTATTTGTTGAGAATCTTTTTACTCCTACTTATGAGAAAACCAATTGAAAGTTAGTGTGTGAGATTGTTGGCCCTGAGTCTCTATGGTATACCGAAAGCAAAACTTGCATTTCTCGCATAGCTTGATATACCATCCGAGGTGACACGCTTTTTCAAAAATAGTTTGATGGAACCCTCCTCCAATGTCTCAATTTAGATGAATCCAAAACAACGTTAGAAGATGTCCACCAAGGGATTTGTGGTACCCATGCCAGTGACCTTACGTTAGCAAAAAAGCTGTTTAGAATAGGTTACTATTGGCCTACTATGGAAGTAGATGCCTATCATTTTGTGAAGAGATTTGTTCCTTGTTAGTAGCATGGAAATTTGATACATGCTTCCACCCAAGACCTCCAACCCACCATCACTCCATGGCCCTTTTTCCACTAGGGATTTGATCGTGTTGGTAAAGTATACCCAAATTCGATAAATGGCCATAAGTACATTATTTCTGCTACTGAGTACTTCACAAAGTGGGTCAAGGCTATTCCATTAACCTACATCACTAAAAAGTAGATTTCAAAGTTCACCTTGAACTACATTATTTTTCATTTTGGCATACCTCAAGACATCATGACTGATAATGGAACACCTTTTAAAATTTAGGAAGTTGCCACATTGTGTAGGAAATTTAGAATCACCCAACATTTTTTCACCAAATACTACCCCAAGGCAATGGCCAAGCTGAAGCTACTAATAAAACCATTTTGAAAATCCTAAAAAAAACCATTGATGTAGCTGGCCATGATTGGCACCTCCATTTTTCTCCCACCCTTTGAGCTTACTGTGCCTCCATCCATACCCCCACAGAAGCCACCCCATTTTCCCTTGTTTATGGTTCTAAGGTCATCCTACCCATCAAAATTGAGCTCCCTTCCCTCATAATCTCTCTCAAGAATCTAATGTCTAAAGAAGACTATAGAGTTTCTCACTTGCAAGAGCTACAAGTCCTTGATGAGAGATGCCTTAATGCCCTAAACCACCTCCATGTGTATCAAATTCACCTTCAGCTTCAGTATCACAAAAAAGTCAAGCCATAAGAATTCGAGGTGGGTGACTTAGTTTTGCAACATAACATGAAGAATCTTTAGAACCATGAAAAGAAAGGAAAATTTGAAGCTAATTGGCTTGGTCCATTTATCATTACAACCAAATATAGTTCTGGGGCATATCAGATTGCCACTACAGAGGGAGATCCACTCCCAGAGCCTATAAATATCCAACATCTCAAGCAGTTCTATGCTTGAGTTTTGCAATTCCTATATAGTGTTCTTATAGTCCCACAAAAATCCCAAAAAAATCCAAAAAATTCATAAAATGTTCCTAAAAAAAGCATAAAAAGAAGAAAAAGTCCCTAATAAAGCATTTTGATCCATTATCTATAAGGCTCATTTCACTTCACCGCATTCCACCATTTCATCTTCCTATTTGTGCAAAGTCTTATCTAGCTTACGATTTTTATGTATCCAATAAAGAAGACCTCTTGTCTAGGAGGCTTCATTTCACTCCCATTTTTTCCTAAGACCTATAATCCATGAGCCATTTTCCCATCGAGTGCTTGTTCAAATCCCATCACACTGATATTTTTTCCATAGTAGTGACCACAATAGGACTTGAACAAAATCACCTTTGAGACGTAATGACTTGAGAAACTTGTTCTTTTCATAGCATTTGCCAAAAATAAAATAACTATTTGTAATAATTGACATCAAACACAAAAAACTTTCATAGGATAAATCCTTCCTATAGGTGGCATTACGACATTCACTTCTAGAACTAAGGTTCTTGGTAGGGACAGTGGACTGAATGACCACTTGGTCGTGAGCTCTCTTTTTGATTGATTTCATTTTGTGTGTTAGTGGAAGCCTTTTATAGTGTGCCTTGATCTTCCATATTTTGGACATACTTGAATGGCTCTCATTGACTACACATGTTGTTTTTGGTATGATCTATTTTTTGAGGCTTTAATATATATGTGCCAGTTTTAGGTTATGTTAATGCATTGCGCACTAGGGGCAACAGGTTAGTACACATTCCACCAAAGAACCCTAAAAAGACTTTGGGTGTACCTAGACCTCTCCAAGGTGTATATGACATTTGTTCCATCATGACTATGTAAACTATAGCTATTGTTCTAAAGTCTCTAGTCTACACAAAAGAGTTCTGTCATTTATGCTTCTCTAGCATATAATGCATAAACTCATTTGTAAAATCAAACTAAAGTGTGCTGTTTCATATAAACACAACTAAATCTATTGATATCATGTAGTTAGGGTTCATGTAATATAGGGTTTCATTGAGCCATGCTTGAGACAAGGGTCCTATTTATTTCCCCCCTCCTATGGTACGCTACTTGGTTTCTACGAGTGAAGGGTTTTGACAAATAATAATTCCTTAGGTTCATTCATATTACATTTTTATTTTAGGTTGCATTCATTAAAGTCTTCTTAGGATACATTTCATTGTCATTTCATTAGGCATTTTGTTCTTTTATTAGATTACATCATTAGTTCATTACACGCATCTATTTTAGTCATCACATCTAATGGCATATACATCATAAAAACATCTCATAAATGCATCCATACATGTAAAAACTACACAATGAGTACATCTCATAATTGCCAGAAAACCTACATCATACACACATTAGGCATCATATATATACATCATAGGCACATCACATACATCCTACATCACAAGCATTAGTATCCACATCATAGATATCATATGCATCACATAATCCATACATAAATAGGGCCATCAAATCATGTTGTATATATATCATCAAAATAATAATATATATATAGTCAGTATACAAAATCATGTAGTATCATGTAGTACAAATACATCATCAAAAACTCATTGCATCTGCACATATCTATCAAAAAACTACTTGCTATACAAAATCTAGAAGCTAGTTATGAGGGCCCAACCCCCTGTGTCACCCCCTTGCAAAGGTCTATGTTGTCTTATAGACTAATTTGATCTATCCCTACCACTTGTGGTCCATGAGCTCAAGCCTCTCTAAAAATCTAGCTGCCACTGATCAGCAAGCACGACCTCATGATGTAGTGACCTATAATAGGTTGCCTCTTGTATGGCTTGTGCGTTTGCTTTGCTAGCTACAATAGCCTCCTACATAACTATGAAAATTGCCCTAGGTTGTAGCATATATTTGACTATGTTCCTCGGCCTATACTACCCATCCAGTTACACCTTATGGGTGTCTCATTCAGCACGTAGTGTGGCCACCTCTCCTTGAAGTCTCTCTAGCTCTGCAAGATCCTCAGCATTTGCATGCACCTCCATATCATCAAACTCTCCTATGTCCACCCATGCTTGTAGGGCTACTAGAGCCTCCTATGCACAATCTACTCTAGCCCTCTGAGCCTGTAGCTTTGCTTGTACGACTACCATGGCCTGCTGTAGACTATCCACTCAAGCCTTCTCTATCTATACCAAACCCTAGAGTTAGGTAACCTTCACATAGATATTATCATGCTCTGTCCTAACCATGTTTGGGTCCTTTGTTGGCCCCTGTCTCTATCCACCTAGTGGAACCTATACCTATGGCCCCTGTCTTGGTGCCTGTACTAGTGCTAGTGCCTGTGCTAGTATTGGCCTTGGAGCTCTCCTCACATGAGCTCTACACCCTAATAGCCTCTCCTATGCTCCCTATGATGGTGGTGGCATCATAGTTTCCTACCCACCATTCCCTACTCCCTCTTGCTCTACCTGTGCCTGCTCCACTAGTGGTAGTGCCCCAAGCATTGTTAATCTCATAGGCTGATGAGTTGCCCACCACTGTGTGTATGCTTCTATTAGCCCTGCATCTCTACAATCCTAACCATGTACCTAGGGCACTATTTGTATTCCCAACCATGAACTTTGTGCTAGCCACAAGGTGGTCCCATGACCCCACAGTCTACCATACTCTCATGATACGATAGGATATAGAAACCTATCAGGCATCACCTCCTTTACTCTACCAAATTGATGTTGCACCCTTGAGGGCATATATCACATGACCACATGAATAGAGCATCTAATAATCTAGCAATCTGTCTATGTGAACCGAAGGTATGTCTGATCCTTGTCTCTGCCCACTGCCAAAATTATACCCCACTTCTCCACACCATCGTATGGCATCTAGTTGAACATAATGATCTCATTTAAATAGTACAACCAAAATCCCATAGACTCTGTGGAAGTGTACTAGATAGGAGGCTAGTATCTATAGGTGAATGGCTCATCGAGATGTCTGGTCTCCTACCTGGTAATAGGATGTGTGACCCCAATGTGCTCCTAGGACCATACCATCAGTAATGCCAGACTTGGCCCCATAGTCCTCTACATCTAATACACACACATGTGCAGATTGTGATGTGGTCTGCCAGAATGGTCTAGCCCTAGTAGTAAACCTCTCTGTCCTCCTATAAAAGGGTGCTCAGTACCCATGCCCACCCAATGGGAAAGCCATGCCCAACATGGTCTGATACCATCTACCAAATCATTGATGCTAGATACACAACTAATTTGGGTAGTCTCTACTCCAGTATTCCTCTCTAGGTCAGCCATGATCTATGGATCAATAGTCTCTGTTGTCACTGCTCGAAACACTCTTGTAGAAATGGATCTCCCCCCTCTAGCATGTACTCTAGATAAGCCTCCAAAATGGGCACTCTCAAAATCTACCACACATCCAGTAGTGTGATTGTCACCTCTCTAGTAGGAAGATGTAAACTCTCAATGGGTGTGTACCATCGCTCAATAAGTGCTGATAGCTGCATTAAGTGTGCCCTCAGGTCTAGCCACTCATGTACATGCTCTAATCCACACACTCAAATGTGCCCCCAATCAACATCTGTAAGCCTCTCCTCCAATACCATCATCAAGGGATAGTGCTCCCTCGACCTAAAAATGACCATCTACTCATGTAGCATAGACGTGCAGAGGGTTAGTCTCTTTAGCCTATGTTGTCCCCAGACTGGGGCATCCTACCTTATCCTCTGCTGATTTGTCTCTATCAGTACAATTGCTCATCGATACTAATGCCAATTTACATAGATTTCAATCAGTGTAGACATTGATCAATGTAGATGATAGTCTACACAAATGTTGATTTCCCATTGGTGATCATATTTTTTCATCTTTAGAGATGATGAACACGTCGTCATCTCTACTACCCTTTAGCCCCTTTTTTCATTTGCGTAGATGATAGGTTGAACCCTATCATCTCTGTGGACCCCTCCTCTAGTCTCTCATCTACACAGATGACAGGATAGGTCATATCATCTCTATAGATGACATGGTCTCCAATTTATCATCTATGCAAACAAAAAGGCAGAGACTACCACCTCCACTATGAACATGTTTTTTCCTTTTTTATGGTGTAATAAATGCATCTAACCTATCCTAATCAACCAAATTGACAACAAGGATCAGATGACTCACCGGTGAGCCCATGTTGACTAATTGTTGGTGCTCCCAGATGTGCTCACCAAGCTGCAATCGATTAATTGTGTCCATCTTTGCTCTAGATGCTCTGCTCTCTAGGTGTGCAAATGACCTTCTTTGAGCCCCTTGGAGGCTTACATAGGCTCTCTAAAGCCCCCTTTTAAACCCATGTCTTCCCTAATTTGTGTTTCTCCCTTGTCTGCCTACAAGGCATGCAATGTCTTCATTTCTTCCATTTTTCTCCTATTCCCTTTCTTCCAAAGACCTTTTCACAAAATTTTTCCCAAAATTTATTTTTTGTGTAATTTTTGTGAGGGGGCATCCCTCCTCTACCATCGCTCTTAGGACTGCTACCTTCTCTAGGGCAGCCTATATTTTCTTTTCTTTGATATGATGTCATCCTAACATCACATCAAAGAGGGGCAAAATGTAGATGCTTAAAATCATCCTAAAAGACTATATTAATTTATTTAATATTGCCCTTAACATTATAATTAATTATATTTGTCATATTCATCTACCTATTTAATTAAATTTATTTAATTAAGTAGGTTCACTTTTCTAAGTTATTTAAATTTAATTTAAATACTTCCATCCTTAGTGTGTTAAATTTATTTAATACATGATCCTCCATAATTCCCCTTTTAAATGAATTATATTTATTTAAATCCCTCTATCTCATTAATTCCTCTAAACCTATGATTAAATTAAATCTTGTTTAATTTAATCTTAAACCTAGCCTAAAACCTAGTCTACACCTATCACTTTCATCCTCCTAAACCTATCCACCATTTAATCCCACTTAATTACCTTAATCATCTTGCTAAACCCCTTCTTAAGCCTTAGTGTGTACTCACACATGTGTGAGGACCTTTCACACTTTCCACACCCCTCACACTTCTCACACATCTTACAAATTTGTCCCCCACTCCTCTCTCCATTTTTTCTCACACGTGTGAGCAAAATTTGAATGTTGACCACTTACATGGCTTGCTTACATGTCTCCTTGTGGCACTTATATGGATGCCACATAGATTCCACCTCACCAAAGCCTCTCTAAAGCCTATAAATAGAGCCCTTGTCTCAAGCATTTTTTATCTCCTCTACATGCATCATTATCATGCTAGTTTGAGTTATGAGCTTTGTAGTGATTTTCTAGAGTTGCTTGCGTACTAACCTTTGTTAGTTGATAGCTTGCATTTGCATTGTTAGATTAGCTTGTTCATGCATTTACATCTTCATTTCACCTGCATATTAGCTTAGTTTGCAATTTACCTTAGTTTCTTTATTACATTTCATCTCCGCATCCACTTGAATGCTCTCAAACATGGCTTCCTCTATAGCCATTGTTTGAGGTGTTCTTCATTTCATATAGCATAGTTTGATCATCACATTTACATTTCAATGTCAATAGATTCACTATAGTTGTGTTTGGGAGAGCACACTAACATTCTTCAAATCCAACACACCAAAAAGGCCTTTCATGGGTGCCTTTGTTGAGCTATTTGAGGTTTCTTGAGGATTTGAGTTTTTGGTTGCTTTGAGTTGCAAAACTCAAGAAAATGTTTGTTAGTTTCTTTCCATGGTTCAACATTTAAAATATACATATTGGCTAGTGTTTGTTTGTTTTCTCTTGCTTCCAACAAGTTAAATTCTCTAGTATATAGGTGTTGAGGAAGAAGAAGCTAAGTAGGCACTAGCTCAAGCCATGCCTAAGAAGAGAAATGCCAAAACTCAGCCTACAGCCCAACCTAAAACAAAGAAGGTCAAAAATACAACCCAAGCTAAGCCAACTGTACTAGTAACAAGAGCCACCACAAAAGCCTCAACTGAAAAGGCCAAGGAACCAGACATAGAAAAGAAGAAGGCTACTGAGCAGACTAGTCTTGTGAAAAAGAAACCAAGGAGAAAATATGTTGGGAAACTAGAGTCAGATGATGAGGAAAGGATAGAATTTAAAGATATCAAGCAATTTAGAGTGGTAAGCCATGCTCCTAAGTCAAATATTGATAAAATTTGTGATAATGTTAGGAAGAATGTAGATTTTTCTAGACTGAAAAATATTAATTTTAATAAATTAAGTAGAGAAGATCATAATAAAGTTGAAGAATTAGTATATGCCATGATGGTGGAATTCGAGAACACTCCTCTTGAATTAAACAATACAATACCTAAGGAATTATATGAAATTGTTGAAAACGAGTGGCATTATTATTTAAAAATAGAAAAAGAAATAAGAGAATCGACATTGGTACAAGTGATACCAGAATTGAATAAAGGTCAAATCACTAATGCAAACAAGAAAGATGGGAGCAAATTTGCACTAAAATATAGAGCCTTCAACATCTTGGAGAAACAAATTGAAGATGTTGTCTAAAAATCAACAAGAATGTGGATGTTGATATATGGCTTAACTACTATCAAGGATGGAGAAGAAGATCCCTTTGAGGGATAGAACATTGAAAAGGATAAAGATGCAAATAAGGCTTAGACCAGTAAGAAAGAAGAAGAAAGAGAACAAGAAAAGGATGAAGGAGAAAAAGAGTAAAAAAAAGAAATAGTGGAGGAGGAAACAGAAAAAGAAAATGAAATGGCAACAGCTAAAGATGAGCAAAAAAATAAAAAAAATGTATAAGATACACAATTTCCACCTCCTAGTCCTCCACATATAGCACCTATAGCTATAGTCATTGTAAAGGATGTTCCTAACACTTCAGCTCAGAACATCAACCCTTTAACTATAGAGTATCTCAAGAAGATCCTTCACCAATCAACACTACGAGCACAACTTTACACAAACCTAGTATTGGTGAGTGTTGATGAGCTACAAAAAGTTGTAGTAGCAATAACAAGGGGGAAGGAAACTACACAATAACAATCAACAAAATCTCCCATAGCTACAATAGATCAAATTAAAGAGCAAGAGGTACAAGATAAAATTGCTAAGGTTGATTCTACAACAAAGGTGTCAACTACTGCCGAGGAGCCTACAAAGGAACCAACAGGACAAGATGTTCCTACAGCATAAACCCTAGGTGCACCTCCTCAAATTTTCATCATTTATGAAGGAAGTAGAGGAGAGGAGGAAGAAGTAGAGAAAACCACTAATGAGTAGGAGGCAATACAAACATTGGTGAACTTACCTACCTCAGGGACTCCTCAAAAGTAGCAGAGCATTGATGTAATGCCATTGCAACTCTCTACACTAGGCTCAAGCTCTACTAAGGTTACAATAGGACTTCACTATTGAGACCCTACATTAGATGAAGAGATAGTCATACCAAGCTATGACTCAAGGACAATGAACTTGCAACAAATATATGAAGTGCAAGAGGCACTAGAAAAGAGGAGAAGGCAAGAGCTACACATAAATGAGTATAAGTAGAAGCAAGAACTAGTAGAAATAAAAGAAATATTTCTTGATGCATTTAGCTTGCAAATACCTGATGAAACCAAGTCTATCTTGGAACAATTAATAGATATTGTAGAATAGGTGACTAATGAAGACCAAGAAACCGATGTGAAACTCATGGAATGGTCTGAGAAGAAGTTTCA
Organism: Cupressus sempervirens; assembly: GCA_028749045.1. Lineage (NCBI taxonomy): Eukaryota > Viridiplantae > Streptophyta > Pinopsida > Cupressales > Cupressaceae > Cupressus > Cupressus sempervirens. Next base: position 994,127,562 of record CM053785.1, on the reverse strand, counting down.
AGGAAAGGTTAATGAAAAGATATCAAGTGAAATAGCACTATCACGAGTTAAACTGGCAAAAATTTTGAAAAAGGTACTTGAGAATGTATTCTCATTGTATAAAAAGTTGTGTGATTTCTCATATTTCACACAAGAGACAAGCTAAAGAATAATGAGCTTGGAGTGATATCTAAAGATTTCTAGCACTCAACTCGCAAAAGATCCAACTCAGAGTGAGAAGCATTTTTCTTAAATGCTTCACACATAGAAAGAATTAGCTTTGTTAACAACTAAGAAGGCCAATATTAAGGACAAATTGATGCAAATATAGTCTTCCATAACCCACACCTAGAAGTACTTCATAAAGAACAAGCTTATGCTAAGAATGTACTAAAGAAAGACCCAACTCTTTCTAGTTTGGAAGGACTTGTTCATCTTGCAGCAAAGACAATAATCCAGCATAAATCATTGGAAATTTCTTTAGACAATTGGGATGCATCTATCAAGATGATTATGGAGGTCAATAAAACATTTTTGGCAAAATATGGTCTTAACCCTTAAAAACCTTTGACATAAGTATCAAAAGGGGGGAGATACAGTTAAGGGGGAGCACAAGATTAAGAGGGAGATATAATATTTTGGGGGAGTTGTAAATAAGAATGGAAAGAAACACAGATACAGAGTATAGAGTACATAGGCACATTAGCTCAGGGGGAGTTACAAAACTTTTGATGTATATATATATATATATAGTTTTCACAAAATTTTGAGAAGTTTTGAATTTGTGTATATATGTCAAACTGTATGCATATTTTACTCAAGGAGATTAGACTTTCATATACTACTAAGTGTTTTCGACACTCATGTCAAAGGGGGAGATTGTTGAATCTAAGACTAGGTTTTGACTATTTTGTGTCAACACACTTAAGATGTTTACTAAGTTCATGCCAAGCTAGTAACACATGTCGAGTAAAATATGTATAGATGTCGAGTAAATAGTTGATGCCAAGTAAGTTCAAGTGCTTAGCCAAACAGAACTACAGTAGGTGCTGATTGAACTTCAAGTGTCGAGCAATCTTCAAGTGCCAAGTGAAGTTCAAGTGTCGAGCAAAGTATAGGTGTCGAGTCACTATAGAAGCCAAGTGGAATAGAATTTCTATAGGAGTCAAGTGAGCTAGTTTTTCTATATGAGCTGAGCATGAAAGGTAACAAGTGTTGAGTAAAACAGATTGGACATAGTTGTTTGTAATTGCACAAACACCCATGTAAACTATTTTTTGAGCTGACATAGAAGAATCTCAAAAGATATTAAAGATAAAAATTAATCTTTTATATTACCTATGCAATCAACATGCAGCTAATAAGAAAAATGGAGAAGGCATGCAACCAATAAGAAAAGTGCAATGAATTGAGTGAGAATTGAAGAATGAATATGGATCGTAGATTCATACCTAACCCTAAGTCTTTGAAATCTTTAAAAAGAGGACGAAACCTGATTGTATGTGTAGATGAATGAAGTGTATGAGTAAAAAATAGTGAAATTCAAAGGGAAGTGTAAAAAGACTTAGAAGAATAGAGCAAAATTGCAGCATTTAGTTGATAAAGAACAAAGTATTAGAATATCATAGAGTGACATATTAGATCAAGAAAGGATCCAAGTGACATAGAAGAACAAGGATCTAGAATAAGCAATTGGAGATTGCAAAGTTATTAGGTCAAAATATTTCTAATACTCTCTAGCAATTGTATTAGATATGGAAATCCTATGGACTTAGGTTGGCCTAGAAGCCATTTGTAAATCCTTTAATAGGGTGGCATTCCAAGTGAATGTACAAAAGTCCTTTAACTGGGCCTACTTTTAGCAGGGTAGTGAAATCCTTTAACCAGGTCACTTTTCATAGAGTGTAAAAGTCTTTAATAGGACAGGCCTTTCATAGGGTAGACCATTAGAAGTGGTCAAACATTGTAACCTTGAATAGTTACACATTGTTGCAGTGATATTTTGTGGGTGTCATCCCCACCCTAGTTTTACCTTCTCATTTTTGGAGGGTTTCTAGGTTACCAAATTTACGTGTTGTCTATTTTCATGTATGTCTTTAGTTTCAAGTTTAGTAGATAGATTGAATGCATATCAATGGTTTTAGTTAAAATAATTTAAAAGGGTTAAAATTAGTTACTTCTGATTCATACACGTCCCCCCCCATTAGAAGTAAATCTTTCCACTTGTTAATTCCAACAAAGATGTGTCATGATGGCTCCCTCCTAGTTATTGGAACCCAAACTAATGGTGAGGAGAAGAAGATGAAGGAGCAAAAGGATAGTACTACTACCTTAGTTCCCTCTCCTCATGTTACACTAGTTCCCTCTCCTCATCATAGACCAATTTTTCCAGTAAGTGCTACAATTCTACAACCAAGTGTCTCCCTAGTATAGCTAGTAGATTTGGGAGATGGAAAGAGTAGTAGTAGTGAATCTACTAAATCTAATGAGGTAATGAAGCAGACCTCAGAGGTGGAGAAATGCTAGAGCTCTTCCAAGCTCATTTCTTAGGTCCCAAAGAATCCATTCTCTTCAACTATGATGACAATCACTCTAGTCAAGAAGAAGATGTTTAGCATAGATTCACTTGGGATGGCCTCCAGGGTGATAGGCACTGATTCTTGGTTAGAGGATACTCTGGAGAGAAAGAAAAAAATGAAAGATGAAAGTGCCCCCACCAAGGATACCATATCCCTTGCAGTTTATTTTGGATTTGCATTAACCAAGGTAAAGAACCAAAAAACTTTATCTATACTTGGGAAAGATCTATAAATAGGGCACCTAATAATGGAGATAGCCAAGCCTAAGAAAGAAGGAATAATTAAAGACATTACTACTAATAATTTTAGCCTACACTCAGTGGACCTTGGAGAGGCTAGACATGACACCAAGGTTGGCTTGTGGAAGTCAACCAATGAAGTAATTGAGGGATAATTGGAAAACCTGAAGTTGTCAAAAGGCAGGATGAAGTCTGAGATAGAAGAGTTGAACAAATTCATTAGACAATTGGTCACTCCATTGGCAACTATCTCTAGAGTATTAGTAACAAGAAATCCTACTACTACTAAATTTCAAGCCCTTATCTCCCAACTTTAGGAAGATAGGCACTTTGGCCAAATTGGTAAAGACTGGATTGGGAAGCTCAAATTAGAGGGAGTCACTATTATAGAACACATTGGCAATGTTATCTTAAGACTAAAAATAGAGAAGGATAACATCTTAGCAAATAGTAGTACTCTAGCTAGAGAAAGAGCGAAGAGCGACAATTTTATCTCTCTTCTAAAAATGATCATTCAAATGAAGGCAAAGGAAGTTGTTGAAGCAAAAATCTTACCAAAGGGAGATGAACCTTTGTTCGAGTGGCTTTAGAGTATACATTTCAAGTTAGAAATGATCTTATTAGTAGAAAAAGGACTTAAAGAAATAGAGGATAAAGTGAAGAAGACCCAAGATAGAGGATTTGAACTCATGAGGGGACTACATATAGATTCATAGACTAGTGGCCAAGGGAAATCACTCATTCAGATAAATGTCATGAAGGAGAATTTCTCCAAATTCTTAGATAGTCTGAGTGATGTATCTTCTAGTAATCAAAATAGAGTTGAGGAACTCTAGAATCTTAGTGGATCCATACATGTGGCCATGGAGGTGTTGCCAAATCAATTGAATGTTGGGAAGGAGTTGGCCAAGGAACATTCTAAGTGGCTCTTGAGATACACCAACATACACATGCCTAGGCATGAAGAGATAATCCCAATCATAGTTACCACTAAGGCCTGTAGAAAAAAAGTAGAAAAGGGGAAGAAGATGAAGTGATTCACATTCTATCCCCTTTTCAATTTCTTATGTAATTATTGCAATACAAAAAATTGGTTTCTTGTCATTTGTCATTCTTTGAGGAGATGAACCAATTGAACTTCTATTGTAATGGTCATCTCAGAATCCTATATATATGAAATTGAAAGATTAATAAAAAGTTGGTGAATTTTTGGTGTGAAGTACTTGATGTTGCAGAGTCAATTGAATGGTATTTTGTATCAACTATTTTCTATTCCATTTCTATTAGTTTTTAGTTATATGTTTTCTCTTTTCTCTGGATTGAAGTAAGGAAAGAACAGAGTTTCATTCCAATATTTTGAGGTAACGAATAGATGTGATAAGAAATGTCATTGCATGTTCAAAGAGGAATCCCTTAAACATTTTTTCCCTTTTTGTTAACTTCTTCTTCTCTGTAGTTCAAATCCTTGTTAATTTAGTTCAGTATTAGTTGTTATGTTATTAAGCTTTGTGAGTTCATAAGATGTGTGGGTTCATTAACTTAATCAATTCTTCAAAAATCTTTTTCTACCTAAGTTAGATCTTGTTTAGGTCTAGCTTGGTTTTACCTCTTCTATTCTTGGGTCAAGAACACACCCCCATATTAATTTTAGGAATAAAACATATTTTATTGCAAATCCACCATAGGGAGTTGTACCTATCAATTCAAAGAAAGGACAATCTATCTAGAAGTGGCTTTTCAACTACTTGTAATTAGATATTGTTCATAATTTGGGCATTCAAGAGTCATAATAAAAAAAAAGAACAAATCTATTTACCAACAAGGTAGAAGGTATGAGAATTTTTGTTTGTTGGGCATGTAAAGGTTTTGGTCATTTTTTGTCTAGATGTCCCAAGATAGTAAGAAAATCTACAAAGAGTTCACTTTCTGATGAAGATGAAGAATTTAAGAAAGTGTGGAAAGATTTTTGAATAATTATGATGATAAAGATAATAGACTAAATTGGTTAAAAGGAAGTAGTAGAAAAGATAGCTTTGGTGACTATTGTTGATCCAAAGGCTAACAATGAAAATTTGGAAGTTATCATTAAGACTAACAATGATTTGTAGAATGAGAATCAGATTGAAGAGCAGAGATCTAAGCCTAGAGCTAAAGAAAGAGTTGAGTTGAAAACTCCTAGCAAAAGTATATCAAAGAATCAACCTCCTAAATAGAATATTGGGAGTAGAAATAGTAATTAAGTAAGTGAAGAGGTATGTAAATTATGTGTTTTTTTCTCATGTTGAACCTAAGAGTGCAAACAAAGTTGTTGATCAAATTGTATATTTTCTTTGATGTTACAAAATTGTCATATCTTTACCAGTTAGTGTATGTAGAGCTCACTTAGTAAATGAAGATAGTTTCCTATGTCTACAAACCATTCTAGTGTTTTCCAAGTTTAGAAGATAGTGTATACCGAGTTCACTTGGGCATCAAAGAGAAGTTTGCAGAAGTTGAGTATTAACTAAGCTCACTCAGTTGACAAAGGAAAGTTGGATGGAACTAGTGTTAACCAAGCTCACTCAGTTACCAAAGGAAGTTTGTGAAGATGCAATGTTAATTGAGTTCACTTGGATGACACAAGAAAATGATTCTAGTGTTAGTATCTATCAAGTAGGGTTGGCTAACAAATGATTTTCTTGTTTTGGCATATTAAGTTTAATGGATTTGTTTGTTGGTTCTAGCCAACTAAGGAGATCAATGTTAATTATTCTAAGTTGTATTCAAGTTGACTTGATAATGCCAATGATATAAGTATTAAGGATTGAGTGTGAGAGTGTGAGGAAGATAAAAAGATGCTTAGAGGAAATGAATAGGAAGAATAAGCATAATATCCTTGTTGGATGATAAAGATTAATCTAATCAAGAAGGATCAAGTACTCAAGCCATAATTGAGATCTAAAATTAGAAATATAGATGGATCAACAATTAGGTCATATCATTATTACTTTCTAACCTGGTGCAGAGCACAAAGCTTGGTATTGGAGGAATGGATAAAACTCCATCTTGTCTTCATTCTTCATATTGTCAAGGGCCATGATGGTTACAATGATAGTTTCAGTTGATTGTGCTTCATTTTGGTTGTTCTTGGTATTACTTGTTATGGTTCCACATGGCCTAACTTGGCATGTAATAGCATGTAATGTAAATACTCATTGTTTTTACATGGGAGATCCTTCCTCATACCTCTTTGGATGTAATTAGAGGTTTCATGAAGTTTTATGAAAGGTTTGAATAAGTATGAGCCCATTTGTGTAGGCACTTCATCCTATTTGGTGACCCTATAAACCAAGGATGTAAGTAGCCTATAGGGTATATATGTTTTAGGTGTTTAGGAGGGTGTCATATGGCCTAAATAGCCATGATGCTCAATAATATCAAGTTTAGAATGTGTTTTGAAGTCTTCAAATGAAAAGTTGCTCATATCGGCAGTTTTGCAAAAAGTTGCTGACAACTTTTGCAAAAAAACTGTGCAACTTTTGCAAATTAGTTGCATTCGACCTCTAACTGCCTTGGAGGTCAGTTTTTAGGTGTCATTAGGCTATAAATACATTGATCCTCTTCCCAAAAGAACAGAGGAACTTCATTGTACGGATTTTTCATTGAATGAATAAAGAACTCCTTATTTTTCTGTTTAATTCGCTGCTTTCAGAGGTTGCACATGTGGTACGGACGTGAGACTAGAAGTTTAATGGTGGATTTGCAGAGTTTCATGTCCCACTGACTCATTGCATTTTATTTGGAGTGATTTGAAGGAGTTTGGACAAAGTTAGAGCAAATTGGGTGAAACCAGTCCCAAACCCTCCTTAAAATCAGGGTTTTGTGCAAATGAGCCATTAGAGTGCACCTAATTGGCCTCAGGGGTACAAAACCCAATAATCTGAGAGAAGACATGTACCATTTGTTGATTCTAGGAGTAGGAGTAGTTTCTATGGTGGGAGTCCAAGTTTCAATGATGCCCTAGTTCAAGTTAGGCATAGAATTTGAACTAGGAATTCAGATTTGGAAGTAGAATTGTGAAGTTTGGTTGATTGGAGTGCAACCAAGGGTTGAATTGGAAGTCTTAGACCTTCCCTAACACCATCCAAGTCAGTATCTTATTCTGTGTACCCATTTCCTTGCACTTGCTTAACAAACCAAGCCTAATTAGGCCTATTAGGTCTGCGTGTTTTGCATAGGTTGGGATATGCTGGAGTGGAGTGAGATTTTAAGATTTCGAGGTCTTTAAGGGGAGTCAAAAGGTTATTTGAAACTCTAGTTTATTTGCCAAGTCGTTTGGGGAAATCAAAAGAAATTGCTGAATTTCAGGTTTTGCTGACCTACTAGGATTCACTAGGTAGGTATTGGTTGGGTGTATTACAGAAGTGTGGGAATCTGAAAAGTTGTTGATTCAAAGTACATTGGGATATGTGAAGGTGTGTTGATCATCAGATCAAGTGGTTGAGAGGCCTAAGGCATAGATCCTTGTTTTGGCCTAGTTGAGGGATACTATTCCTAAAGACAAATTGGGAGCAGACTTTGCTTACCTGTTTCTTGCATTGAGAAGGTTGTCAAACCTTGTGAGAAGGTTATTTGCCAAGAGTGGAAGGGTCCTTTAAGGATTCCCTAAGGCTAGAAGCAAGTTTGGCTTGTTTGAAGGGTCTAAGTGCAATCTAGACCAAGAGTACACTTCCGGTGTGTAACTCTGCATCAAAGTGGTATCAGAGCCAGCGAAGACCTGTTTTCATCATGTCTGAAGGAGAAGATGGACCAGAGAGGGTTCTCCCTCTGAGGGTCACAAATGCAGAACTAGCCAAGATAGTACAAGAACAAATGGCTAAAAGTAGGGCCTTTAGAGAAGAGAACAGAGCAGTCAAGAGAGAGTTGGAGAGACTCAAGTGCAAGTTGAAGAGAGGAGAAAACTATGAATCAAAAAATGAAGAGGTGAAGCAAGATGACAATGCAGCAGTAGTACCACCTGATCAAAGGCCTCTCTTGCAAGCACTAGAAAGGATGGGAGTCAAGGGTGGAGAGATCCCTACATTTCAAGGAAAACTCAATCCTGATGAATGCATTGATTGGCTTGAAGCCATGGACAATCACTTTGAATGTGACCACATTCCACCAAGCCAAAAAGTGAAGATTTCCAAGACTAAGTTGAAGGGTGCAGCACTAAGCTGGTGGAATTTTGTTCAGAATGAGAGGGCTGAGGATGGCAAGGAGCCCATAACTACTTGGAAAAGAATGAGAGCAGAGATCAAGAGGCAGTTTGTGCCCGAGGATTATGAAATCCTTGTGAACCAAAGGTTGCATAACCTTAAACAAAGGGATATTGATGTGAGCACATACACACAAGAGTTCCATAACTTGACATTGAGAGCCAAGGTCAATGAGACAAATAAACAAAAACTAGCCAGATATGTAAGTGGCTTGAAGTATTCTATTCAAGATGAATTGACATTGGTGAATTTGGAGTCTGTACACCAGTGTTTTAATCTTGCATTGAAGATTGAAGAGAAGCATAAGAGGAGAGGTGATTCAAACACCAACAGAAGAGGAGGTAGCAATAATTTCAGAGGAAGAGGGGGCAGATTTCAAGGCAGAGGCTCTGGTTTCAGAGATGAAAATCAGAATCAGAATATTGATACCAGTCAAAGAGGATCTTTTAGAGGCAAAGGCAATAATGGCAATAGAGGAAGGAATGGCAACAGGAGCAGAGGAGGCCAGGTCTTCACTGGCAGGTGTTTTATTTGCAATCAAACAGGGCATCAATCCTTTAGATGTCCCCAAAAAGGAGGAGACAACAGCAGACCCGGAGATAGGAGAATTAATCTATTGCAAGAAGAAGAAGAGGATGGGCAAAGCATCTCATCCTATCACACCACAACCTCCAGACTTGCTGATCCTAAAACTGGAGAGTGCCTCATGATGCAAAGGACACTTTTGAAGGTACCACAACCTACAGAACCACCTCAGAGAAAAACATTGTTCAGGACACATTGCAAGGTGAAAGGAAAGGTATGTAAGTTAATTGTGGATTCAGGATCAACTGACAATATAGCATCTAAAGAAATGGTGGAAAAATTAAAGTTGCCTAGGATACCACACCCATACCCTTATAAAGCTTCTTGGTTAACAAAAGACAAACAAACATTGGTAAATGAACAAGTTTGGGTGGAGTTCACATTAGGAGAGTATTCTGATAAAGTTTTGTGTGATGTCACTGAGATGGATGCATGTCACCTCTTATTAGGGAGGCCATGGCAGTTTGATGTAAAATCAAGGCATGATGGAGAAACCAACATTTGTACAATAACTAAGGGAGGTGTTAAGTATACAATGAGGCCATTGCCTGATGATAGCAAATCAGACCATATAGTTAGTAGTGTGGCTTTAGTAGGGGAGAAGGAATTCCTCAAAACTATAAAAGAAAAGGACACACCCTGCTTTGCAATAGTGGTAAGACCAAAACAAGAATCAAGGAACCTAGTCAAGCCTAGAGCAGATTTGAAAAAAGATGATGTAGGACCCAAGGAGGTTAGGGATTTGCTAAACAAGTATCATGGGATTGTGGCAGGGAGTGTACCATCTACTTTACCACCAGAGAGAGAGGTGAGTCATTGTATAGACCTCATACCAGGGGCCACTTTACCAAATAAGGCTGCATACAAGTTGACTCCAGAACAGAATGAGGAGATAGCAAAACAAATAGAAGAGTTGCTGTCTAAGGGTCTGATTAGGAAGAGTGTGAGTCCATGTGCAGTACCTGCAGTACTTGCACCTAAAAAGGAAGGAACATGGAGGCTATGTACGGACTCAAGGGCTATAAACAAGATAACCATCCAGTATAGGTTTCCCATGCCAAGAATGGAAGATTTGTTGGATTGTTTAGGAGGGACTAAAATTTACTCCAAGGTAGACTTAAAAAGTGGATACCATCAGATAAGGATCAGAAAAGGGGATGAGTGGAAAACAGCATTTAAAACAACTGAGGGTCTTTATGAGTGGCTTGTGATGCCATTTGGGCTATCAAATGCCCCAAGTACCTTCATGAGATTGATGAATGAGGTACTTAAGCCTTTCCTTAACAAGTTTTTTGTGGTATACCTAGATGACATACTAGTGTTTAGCAAGGATGAAGAGGAACACTTCAAACATCTAGATTTGGTCCTAAAAAGATTGCATGAGGAAGATCTCAAGATCAATTTGGAAAAGTGTATATTTGTGAAGGATGAATTGATATTTCTTGGTTTCGTTATTTCTAAGGACTCTTTGAAAATGGATCCATCCAAAGTAGAAGCTATAATAAATTGGCCATCTCCTACCACTGCTAGTGAGGTTAAAAGTTTCCATGGTTTATGTAATTTTTATAGAAAATTCATAAGGAATTTTAGTGGGATATCTGCTCCAATGGTGGATACCATTAAGGGGGGCAAGAAATGTCATTTTGTATGGACTAATGCTGTAGAAGAATCTTTCCAAATGCTGAAGCAGAAGATAGCTCAAGAACCAGTCCTAAAGTTCCCTGATTTCAATAAAGTATTTGTCATAGAATGTGATGCAAGCACTAAAGCTATTAGTGGTGTATTGAGGCAAGAGGACAGACCAATAGCCTTCTTTAGTGAGAAGTTAAATGAAGCAAAGCAGAAATATTCAGTATATGATCTAGAGTTTTATGCTATGGTCCAATCCTTAAAAAGATGGAGGCATTATTTACTTCCCAAGGAGTTCATTGTTTTTACTGATAATCAGGCTTTGAGCTTTCTTAACAGGCAGGAAAAATTGAATCAAAGGCACATGAAGTGGATGGAGTTCATCCAAGCATATACTTTCTCAATCAAGCACAAGAAAGGGATCACAAACAAAGTTGCTGATGCCCTAAGCAGAAGAAACCTCCTAGTTCAATCAATTGAACTTGAAACCGTTGGCATAGAAGGTATGAAGGATCTATACAGCCAAGATGAGGATTTCAAAGAGATTTATAAAGTTTGCCAAAGCATGGAAGGCAGGTATCACACAGAGTTCTCTGATTTTTTAATTCAAGATGGTTTATTGTTTAAGGGGGGACAATTATGTGTTCCTAGGGGATCATATAGAGAGAATATAATCAAAGAAAAACATAGTGGGGGCATGTCTAGTCATTTTGGATTAGACAAAACACTTGAGCAAGTTAGGAGATTCTACCATTGGCCAAAAATGCAGACCGATGTAAGAAAGTTTGTGGAATCTTGTATAATTTGTCAAAAGGCTAAAGGGCACTCATCAAATGCAGGGCTTTATACTCCTCTACCTATCCCTGACAAACCATGGGATTCAATAAGCATGGATTTTGTATTGGGATTACCAAAAACTAAGGCAGGAAATGATAGTGTGTTTGTGGTTGTTGACAGATTTTCCAAAATGTCTCACTTTATCCCTTGCAAAACTACACATGATGCTTCAAACATTGCAGGTCTATTCTTCAAAGAAGTGGTAAGACTCCATGGTTTACCAAGGTCTATTGTTTCAGACAGAGACTCCAAGTTCCTAGGACATTTTTGGAGGACTCTTTGGAAAAGACTTGGAACAAACCTTAATTTTTCTTCTGCCTATCACCCTCAATCAGATGGGCAGACTGAGGTAACAAATAGGTCACTAGGGAACCTACTAAGATGCTTGGCACAACAATATGGTGGATCATGGGATAACATATTACCACAAGCTGAATATGCATACAATGATTCAGTAAACAGAAGTACTGGTTTGACACCATTCCAAATTGTTTATGGTGAACACCCAAGGGGAGTACTAGAGTTAAGGGATGTCAGTCAGATGGAGAGGAGAAGTGCCCAAGCTCAAGACTTTGCACAAGTGATGAAGGAGGTACAACACCAAGTGAAAGACAGACTGTCTAAATCTGCAGACAAGTATAGAGAACATGCCAACAAGAAAAGAAGGGATTTGTAGTTCAAGGTTGGAGACCTTGTCATGGTCCATTTGAAGAAGGAGAGGATGCCAAAGGGACAGCATACCAAGTTGATGGAAAAGAAAATTGGTCCATTTAAGATCCTACAAAAATGTGGGAACAATGCATACAAAATTGAATTGCCACCGGATGTTGGATTGTCACCAATCTTTAATATCTCTGATTTGTTTGCTTTCAAAGAACCTACTGATATTGTGGATGCAGGTACAGGTCTGCGAGAGCAGGTTACTGATGTTGCATTGCCAAAGACACATAAACTCCAAATTGAGTGTATATTGGACAAGAGAGTTTCTATGAAGACACGAAGAGGCACATACTATACCTACCTGGTCAAATGGGCTGGGTTACCTGAGGAGGATGCAACATGGATGAGTCAAGCAGAGATAGAGAAAGCAGGCTATCAATTTAACACCATTACCAACTCAAGGGACTTGAGTTCTTTTGGAGAGGGGTAGTATGGTGCAGAGCACAAAGCTTGGTATTGGAGGAATGGATAAAACTCCATCTTGTCTTCATTCTTCATATTGTCAAGGGCCATGATGGTTACAATGATAGTTTCAGTTGATTGTGCTTCATTTTGGTTGTTCTTGGTATTACTTGTTATGGTTCCACATGGCCTAACTTGGCATGTAATAGCATGTAATAGAAATACTCATTGGTTTTACATGGGAGATCCTTCCTCATACCTCTTTGGATGTAATTAGAGGTTTCATGAAGTTTTATGAAAGGTTTGAATAAGTATGAGCCCATTTGTGTAGGCACTTCATCCTATTTGGTGACCCTATAAACCAAGGATGTAAGTAGCCTATAGGGTATATATGTTTTAGGTGTTTAGGAGGGTGTCATATGGCCTAAATAGCCATGATGCTCAATAATATCAAGTTTATAATGTGTTTTGAAGTCTTCAAATGAAAAGTTGCTCATATCGGCAGTTTTGCAAAAAGTTGCTGACAACTTTTGCAAAAAAACTGTGCAACTTTTGCAAATTAGTTGCATTCGACCTCTAACTGCCTTGGAGGTCGGTTTTTAGGTGTCATTAGGCTATAAATACATTGATCCTCTTCCCAAAAGAACAGAGGAACTTCATTGTACGGATTTTTCATTGAATGAATAAAGAACTCCCTATTTTTCTATTTAATTCGTTGCTTTCAGAGGTTGCACGTGTGGTGCGGACGTGAGACTAGAAGTTTAATGGTGGATTTGCAGAGTTTCATGTCCCACTGACTCATTGCATTTTATTTGGAGTGATTTGAAGGAGTTTGGACAAAGTTAGAGCAAATTGGGTGAAACCAGTCCCAAACCCTCCTTAAAATCAGGGTTTTGTGCAAATGAGCCATTAGAGTGCACCTAATTGGCCTCAGGGGTACAAAACCCAATAATCTGAGAGAAGACATGTACCATTTGTTGATTCTAGGAGTAGGAGTAGTTTCTATGGTGGGAGTCCAAGTTTCAATGATGCCCTAGTTCAAGTTAGGCATAGAATTTGAACTAGGAATTCAGATTTGGAAGTAGAATTGTGAAGTTTGGTTGATTGGAGTGCAACCAAGGGTTGAATTGGAAGTCTTAGACCTTCCCTAACACCATCCAAGTCAGTATCTTATTCTTTGTACCCATTTCCTTGCACTTTCTTAACAAACCAAGCCTAATTAAGCCTATTAGGTCTGCGTGTTTTGCATAGGTTGGGATATGCTGGAGTGGAGTGAGATTTTAAGATTTGGAGGTCTTTAAGGGGAGTCAAAAGGGTATTTGAAACTCTAGTTTATTTTCCAAGTCATTTGGGGAAATCAAAAGATATTGCTGAATTTCAGGTTTTGCTAACCTACTAGGATTCACTAGGTAGGTATTGGTTGGGTGTATTACAGAAGTGTGGGAATCTGAAAAGTTGTTGATTCAGAGTACATTGGGATATGTGAAGGTGTGTTGATCATCAGATCAAGTGGTTGAGAGGCCTAAGGCATAGATCCTTGTTTTGGCCTAGTTGAGGGATACTATTCCTAAAGACAAATTGGGAGCAGACTTTGCTTACCTGTTTCTTGCATTGAGAAGGTTGTCAAACCTTGTGAGAAGGTTATTTTCCAAGAGTGGAAGGGTCCTTTAAGGATTCCCTAAGGCTAGAAGCAAGTTTGGCTTGTTTGAAGGGTCTAAGTGCAATCTAGACCAAGAGTACACTTTCGGTGTGTAACTCTGCATCATAACCATTGCAGTAGTGTATCAAATCTCTTAACAACTATTTGCCAAATCATCTAACAAGGTGGCATTTCTAGATTGAAGCATCTAAAGACCTCTAACATGACCACTCCTAATAGGGTGATTAGATACTCTAACAAGGTCACACCTCATAATGTGTTTTATAACCTTTAATTGGGTTAGCTCCTAATAGGGCTCACTTAAAAAGAGTGAAAATTAGTAAATAGTTGCAACTGGTGGTTTTTCCCAAATTGGTTTTCCACTTTAAATCTTGGTGTCACTTGTTTTCATGCTATTTATTTTACGTGTATGCAATTAATTTAATTAAGATTAAGAACATTTAATATCTTAAGATCTACATGTTTAGTAATTTCCAAGTGACAATTGATATTATAGTTCTTTCCAAGTTACAACATATTGTTAATATTAACCAAGTGCATTTGTGTTAACTGAGTAACAACAGTTTAAATAGAGTTTATATTTTGTATTGACATCTAAGGTTTCTAGATTTATTTTTGTGATAATTGATTCATCCCTACCCTCTCAATTACTCTTATATTTCCAACAATTGGTAACAGAGCTTTTGTTGCTTACAAAGAAGATTTCAAGGACCTAAGCTAAAAGATCGGGATGTCTTACAAAAGAGAGATTCCCAACTTGAACAAAGATAACTTCAAGTCATGGAAAGAACTTATGAAGCTAAATTTGGCAACCATTAGTGGTTCAAGTTTTAAATATTTGAATGCTTGATCTAAGGCTCCTACTAGAACAATGACTGTGGAGGAGATTGCTAAAAAGAAGAATCATAACATCATGATGATTGACATTGCATCAAATCTTAACTATGCTAAATTTGATGAGGTCAAAGGGTGTTCTACTACTTATGATGTGTGGACAAAGCTAAAGGATATCTATTGAGGTGATGATAATTTGAGAAGAGCCAAAGAAGAAAGCTTGAGAGGTCAGTTTGATCAAATGAAGATGAGAGAGGATGAAAACATTGTAAAATATGTTGACAGAATCAAAGCTAGTGTCAGTGCAATCAAAGCCTCTAGAGGGATAATTGAAGATGTAATAGTGTTAGGAAAGGTAATCAAAACCCTTCTTCCATCTATGCAATTAGAGTTTGAGCTATTCAATAGATGAGATGTGATCCAAATAATAAGATAATCTTGGATGCTCTAGTGGGAAGGTTGACAATATTTGAGCTAGATAACTATGATAATTATGTTCCTTGTTCTAGAAATCTTGGGTCTACATTTAAAGCTAAGTTTTCATTCAAGAAGAAAGATGCAAAGTCTAAAGGAAAAAAATATGAAAGTGAAGAGGAGGATAATTCTGATAGTGATCTTGAAGTCATTGAAGCACTGTTTGCAAGGGGGTATCCTAAAGGCAAAGAAAAATGCAAAGGTAAAATTCCTCTAGTCTATTTTTCTTGTGAATAAGTTGGTCACATTGTTGCAAGGTGTCCAAAAAAAGAAGACATAGATGAAAAAAAGAACAAGTATAAAGGTAAGAAGGATTTCAAAAGCTAAAAAGACTACAAGGACAAAGGTAATAAGTCTTGTTTCATAGCTAAACACTTAGATAGTAGTGATGATGATGAGATGGACTATATTGTTGTCATAGATGAATCTAATAATGAAGAAGATAAAATAGCACTTATTTCAAATGTAAAAAAAATGATACATGAATTATTGATAGTGGAACACTATGATGGTGGAAGTGTAAGATTGGAAATAATGAACCATGTTGCATAAAAGGAAAAGCTTGCATTTCTCTAACCAATGAACTTAGATGTGATAATGCTTATTGGGTTGAAGGATTGAAACATAATATACTGAGTGTGGCATAGTTTGAATAACATTGGATTCAAAGTAGAATTCATGAATGGGAAGACCAAGCTACTAGATGGAAAAGAAAATATAGTTGGGTCTGGTAACCAAACAAAAGGTAACTTATTCTACCTAGATCTTAGGGAAATTTAATGTTTCATTGCTCAAGTAGAAGAAATGTGGTTATGGCATAATAGGTTGTTCCATGTGAACTTTGATAACCTAATAAATATAAGAAAAAAATAAAAAAATAAGAGCTATTCCTAGTTTGAGGAAACTTGATATGGGTCTATACAAAAATTGTCAAATTGGTAAGATGAGCAAGACAAGCTTCAAGAGAAAGAACTACCATTCTAAAGAAGTCTTGGAACTGGTTTATACAGAACTTTGTGGACCTATTTTCATTGAGAGCTATAGTGGAGATAAGTAATTTATTTTATTTGTTGATGATTATTTTAGAAAGATGATAGTCATGTATCTGAAAGATAAGTCTAAAGCTATTGAGAAGTTTAAGTGGTATCGGGCAAGAGTTGAGAAGGAAATAGGAATGAAGTTAAAAAGTTTGAGATTAGATAGAGAAGGTGAATTCATTTCCAATGAATTCAATGATTTCTACACTGAAAGAGGAATTAAAAGACAAGTATCAGCTCAGGGCACATCTCAACAGAATGGAATAGGAGAAAGAAGGTATAGATCAATCATGGATTGTGCAAGAACCTTGATGATAAAAAAGAATGTTGCAATCAAATATTGAAAGGAAGCAATCAGTATAGCAGTTCATACCTTGAACAAAGTACTACTAAAGAAAGACTTAAATCAAACTCCTTATGAACTATGGTATGGCTATAAATCCAATGTCACTTACTTGAAGGTATTTGGTAGCAAATGTTATATTTTGAAGGAGACTAGGAAAGGTAAATTTGATATCAAAAGTGATGAAGGCATATTCCTAAGATACTCCAGTAGAAGTAAAGCATAAAAATTCTTGAATCTAACCACTCATAAGATCATACAAAGTGCACATGTGAAGATTGATGAGTTTGTAGGAAAGAGTGAAGAAAAGAGTAGCAAAGAACCTGAAGACTACAAAAAGTTGATTTATGTTGAACCTAATAGATTGCCTAGTCTAATTGAAAGTTAGTAGACTTCACCTCCTAAGTCCCAAAAATATTTAGAAGCACCCAATTTTCATCTAGTACAACCTAAGTTGAATCTAGTGCAACTTGAGTCATAGTCTAAAGGACCCAAGTCATAGTCAGAGGCTACCAAATTCTATCCAATGCAACCTGAGTATGAATCTGAAGGACTCAAGTCACAAATAGTGGGACCCAAGAATGATGTAGAAAATGATGGTGAGGCAAGTGAAAAAAGTTCTAAATCTAAAGTGCTTATATTAGCAAGATATATCATAAGGCACCATGCACCTGAAAAGTTAGATGGTACAATGACAAGGAACAAATCGAAAGGTACATGTTTGCTTACTGATTTTGAACCTAGAATAGTTAAAGATTCTTTGGATAATGAAAGTTAGATTAAATCAATGAATGAAGATATAGAATAGATAGAAATGAGTAAGACTTGGACTCTTGTTCCTAGACCCAAGGATAAGAATGTAATTGGCACAAAGAGGGTTTTTAGAAATAAGTTGAATGAAGATGGAGAAGTTTCAAGAAAAAAAGAAAGGTTAGTATGCAAAGGTTATTGTCAAGAGGAAGGAATTGACTATGGTGAAACTTTTTCTCCTATTCCAAGATTTGAAGGTGTTAGGACCTTACTTGATTGTGCTACATAGAAAGGATTTAAAGTGTATCAGATGGATGTGAAATATGCATTCTTGAATGGAATTCTAGAAGAAGTTTACATAGAACAACCTAAAGGTTTTGTAGATCCTAGAAAAAGGGATGTGGTTTGTAAACTACACGAGGCATTGTATGGTCTCAAACAAGATCCTAGAGCTTGGTATGAAAGACTCCATATTTACTTGATGGAGATTGGTTTTCAAAGGACAAATGATAACATCAACCTACACATCAAAGAAGGACTAGACAAGAATATTGTGTTGGTAAAAATATTATGGATGACACATTATTTACTAGAAATGATGATTTATGCAAAGCTTTTTAGAGAAAATGAGTAAGAAATTTAAGATGTCAATGTTTGGAGAAATCAAATTCTTTTTTGGCTTGTAAATTCAACATAAGAAAGCTAGTATCTATATTACTCAATCTAAGTATATCAAGGAGATATTGAAGAAGTTTAGGATGGAGGATTCACGACCAGTTGTAACACCTATGTCTACTAGACATAAGCTTTCCAAAAATGATGATTCTAAGGAGGTAGATTAGACCACATACAGATTAATAATTGGAAAAGTTAAGTATGTTGTACATACTAGGCATGATATTGCTCTTGCAGTTGGTATGATGGAAATATTTTCAGCTAATCCTACAAAAAATAATATAATGGAAATAAAGAGAATCATGAGGTATCTGAAGGGTACTAAAGATCATGGATTATGGTACAAGAAAGGAGGAAATTTAGATTCAAAAGCCTTCACTGATGTAGATTGGGCAAGAAGTGTTGATGATAGGAAGAGCACCAATGGTGGAGCATTCTTTCTTGGTAAGAGACTAGTGTCTTGGACAAGTAAGAAGAAAAATTGCATTTCTCAATCTATAGCAAAGGCATAGTATGTTGAAGCAGTAGTTAATTGTTCCAAGTTTACCTAGTTCAAGTAATTTTTGGCAAGTATGAAGGTACAAATCAAGGATCCAGTGGTTATCTTTTTTGATAACACGAGTGCAATTACTATATCAAAGAATCTTGTGATGCATACCAAGAACAAGCACATTGCAATAAAATATCATTTTTTGAGAGAATTAGTGCAAGACAAAGAGGTAAGATAGGAATATGTGAATACTAAAGAACAAATTGTAGAAATATTCACAAAGCCATTACCTAAGGATGAATTTTTGTATCTAAGAGGTATGTTATGGATTATTCCACTATTTGAAGCTCACTAAATGAAGTTTAGTGATGCATCAACTAGAGCATGTTGAAGATTAGTAAAGTTGATGTAGTAATAAAAGGGTAGATCACATATGAATTTGTATATTAGGTACATTGATATTCACTAAATATTTTCTTTTGCATAAGATGTCAAAGAGGGAGAGTTTGTGTGTATCATATCATAGAAATTTTCTAAAGAGGGAGAGTATACATTTCACATAAAAAAATTTGAAGATGTCAAAAAGGAAGAACTTGGTCTAATATTAAATAGGGGGAGTTTACTATCAAAAGAAGATATTGAAGACATAGTTTTCTAATAGAGGGAGAAATTGAAGTCAGAGGGAGTTCTCATAGATGTGAATCAAAATGAAACTAAGGATATTTTCCTTACTTTATTTTTTTTGTAAAATTTCACTGTATTATGACATGTTGTGTTGTCATCAATGCCAAAGAGGGAGATTTTTGATCAAATTATATATTGTCTTTGATATTACATAAATATCATATCTTTACCAGTCACTGCATGTCAAGCTCACTTGGGTGATGAAGATAGTTTCTTGTTCCTATTGAGCATTCTAGTGTTTGCCAAGTTTAGAAGACAGTGTCTACCAAGTTCACTCCAGCATTGAAGAGAAGTTCATGGAAGTTGAGTGTTAACCAAGCTCACTTGACTGATAAAGGAAATTTGGATGAAACAAGTGTTAACCAAGCTCACTTAGTTACAAAGGAAGTTTTTGAGGATGCAATGTTAATCGAGTTCACTTGGTTAACATAGGAAAATCATTCTAGTGTTAGTGTCTACTGAGCAGGGTTGGTTAACAAAGGATTTTATTGTCTTGGAATATTAAGTTTAATGGATTTTTTTGTTGGTTGTTGCCATCTAAGGAGATGAATATTAATTATTTAAGTTGTATTCAAGATGACTTGGCAATCTCAATGATATAAGTATAAGGTCAAGTTGATTTTTGAGTGTGAGAGAGTGAGGAAGATAAGAAGATTTGTAGAGGAAGTGAATTGGAAGGATAAGAAGAATATCCTTGTTGGGAAAAAAAGATTAATCTGATTAGGGAGGATCAAGTATTCAAGCCAAAATTGAGATCTAAAATTAGAAATATAGTTGCATCAGCAATCAGGTTATATCATTGTTACTCTCTAACCATTTTAGCAGTGTATCAAATCTCTTAATAGAGTTGACTTAATTTAACTATTTTCCAAATCCTCTAACAAGGTGGAATTTCTAGATTGAAGTGTCTAAATACCTCTAACAAGGCCACTCCTAACAGGGTGATTAAATCCTTAAATAGGATCACACCTAACAGTGTGTTTTATAACCTTTAATAGGGGTGGCTCCTAACAAGGCTCACTTAAGAAGAGTGAAAATTAGTAACTAGTTGTAATTGGTGGTTTTTTCCAAATTGGGTTTCCATGTTAAATCTTGGTGTCACTTGTGTTCATGCTATTTATTTTATGTGTATGCAAAAAACTTAATTAAGGTTAATCACAATTAATATTATAAGATCTGTATTTTCAATATTTGTTGAGTAACAGTTGATATTATAGTGCTTGCTAAGTTACAACATATTGTTAGTATTAACTGAGTGCTTGTGTGTTAACCGAGTAATAAAAATTTCAATAGAGTTTATATTTTGTATTAACATCCAAGGGATCTAGGATTCATTTTTGTGGTAAAAAATTCACCCCTCCCCTCTTAGTTACTCCTCTTATATTTCCAACAAAAGCATGTAAAGATGATCATTGGATTCAAGCAATGTATATCATATGGATGTTAGATCAGCTTTCCTAAATGTAGAACTTGAAGAAGAGGTTTACATTGAGTAACCTAATAGTTTCCCTTGATTGAAGACAATATATGGTATGAAAACTAAATAAATCTCTATATGGACTAAAGCAAGCACCTAGAATCTAGTATGCAAGGTTGGAAAGCTATTTGGAAAAACTTGGATTTACTCAAGATTGTGTAAAATAGTGATGGCATTTTCATTTCACAAGCTAAGTACCTAAAAGACTTGTTGAAAAGGTTTGGATTATAAATTTATAAACCTATTGATACACCTATGATAATGGGTCACAAGTTATCTAGCAAAAGTGAGACACTTGTAGTTGAGTAGAAGAAATATAGATCCATGATTGGAGGTTTAATTTCTAACTCATGCCAAACTATAAATAGCAAATGTAGTTGGGATTTTAGCTAGATTTCAAGATGTTCCTAAGGAGTATCATTATGTAGTAGTAACGAGGATATTCAAATATTTGAAAGGAGTATATGACTCTATAATATAGCATGATAGGTCAAGTGATTTCACTCTATGTGCATATACTGATGTGGATTGGATAGACAGTATGGATGATAGAAAGAGCACTAGTGGTGGAGTATTTTTTTATTGGAGGAAGATTGGTTTCTTGGGTAAGCAAGAAGAAATATTGTATTTCACATAGTATAGCTAAGGTAGAGTATTTTTTAGCATCAAATAACTATAATAAAGTGATGTGGATGAAACAAATGCTAAAGGATATCAAAATTGAGTTTGTAGAACTTTTTATCATATATTGTGATAACACAAGTTCAATAAGTATGTCTAAGAATCTTGTATTGCATTCTAAGACTAAGCATATATCTATTAAGTGTACTATACTAAGAGAGAAGGTGGAAAAAAAGGATATTAGATTGAAATATGTGAGTACTAAAGATCAAATTCTGTATATCTTTATGAAGCCCTTACCTAAAGATACTTTTAAGCACTTGAAAGGTATGCTTGGGGTTATTCCCTTGCCTTCTTCTAAGTAGATGATGTGGAGATTGCATCAATCTAGTGGTACAAGGCACTATTGTTAGACTAGAATAAATGTTGATGATTCCTATATTGGGGAGTATCTATAATGAGCTGAGTCATTGAGGACTCTTGGTATTTGGTCTTGAATAGTGTCTTTGGACACTTGACCTAGTCAAAGACTTGGAGTAGTAAATTGACATAATGAGTCCTTTATCATTGATTTCAATGGGGGAGAATATGCATGAAAAACATCTCCTAAGTATGTATGAGGAGAGTGCACGAAAGTCTCTACTTTACAAGGGAGATTTGGAAAGATTGTGTAAAGAAGGAGGAATATCTCTATGGGGGAGATATGCAGCATGAAGAACCTTGGTGTATGATGAATTATTTATAGTGAATAACTATTTTTGATCCTAATAAAATGATGAACAAAGAAGTGTTCCAGAGGATTCTAGATTTGATTGATGAAGAGGATTTGAGAAGATGAATATAGTAGCAGCAACAACAACAAAGTACAGTCTTGGTATTCATGGAACTTAGATATTTTTCATCTATCTTGCCATCAATGCCAAAGGAAGAGATTTTTAGTATAAATACTAATGATACTACATTGGATGAGTATCTTAAGCATTGGATATTATTGACATGTTGCATTCATGATTGTGTTTGTCATTGTTGTCAACATAGCAGTAAGTCTATGAAGGCTAGTAGAGTAGCAAACAAAGATCTTAGTTTTATGGACACATTTTGAGTGTCTGGTGTGTTGCCCCACTTTTATTCTCTAACCTATTAGTAGAAGTGAGTTTTTTGTAGTAGATGAAGTGATTCTAGTCATCATTTTTGTTTGAGTCTAGGTCTAGATCCCTAAAGGCTAGGTGATCTCTATCAGATTTCCCCACCTTGCCTTCTCTTTCTCTATAGATAAGTGGGTGTTTATTTTACATTGTGACTAGTTGGGTAAGTTAGTACCTAATTTGATAGAGATCAAATTTTCTCATTGTAGTAAAAAACATTCTCTATTTGATTGTGGTATACCATCTCTTGATAAACAAGTGTTAGTGGAAATTTAGAAAATGACTTCTCCTCAACAGGTTTCCAACCCATGAAGGTGATTTCTTGCAAAAGATCACTTCAAGACATATATAGCTTAAAATCATGCAAAGGGCACAAAATTATATAGAAAATTGATGTTTGAATCAAAGATGAATCTAATAAACATGATTTGGATTCATCATCACTCAAGCATTAAGCCTTGGTAGAAAACCTAAAAATGTCTTCTCCACGATAGGTTTCCAACCCATGAAGATGGTTTCAATGTTACCCAAATAGATCCAAATGCCTTAATTAATAATTTTTAATAGTGAAGAATGTAGTTAACAAAGATTCAAGCTATAAGAAAGTGTTAGCAGAAAAATGGAAGTTTCCTTCTCCTCGATGGGTTCCCAACCCATGTAGGTGATTTTCCACTTATACAAGAAAGATGGAGCTAACAAGTGAATATATTCCACACACTAGATCTGGGGAATGTTATAATGATATTAGAATGGATCAAAACATTATGGAAAGAAGATATAGTTAGAATTTCACATGGTGAATTTTCATCAATGGAGCACCCCAATGGAAACTCTTTGAAACTTAAAGGAAAATAGAAAAGTAAGCAATGGGCTTATAGAATGTTACTGTTGCACTCAACAGAATAGTGGTAAGACCCCTAAATATTCATTGAGATTTTATATTTACTATCCAATAGGTATTTCCTTAAATTTCATCTATATGGCATGAATTCTAAAAATAATGGATGAATTGAGACTCTCATATAAAAGCACACAAGAAGTTGAAAGAGTTACCTCATTTCTTTGATTCCTCATTCTATCAATACACATAGCTTTTTGAAAGCCTATGATTGTTGTATTTTCCATATTATTCATCTTTTTTATTCAAAATCTTATTCATAAGCTTATGGAAACCAAGTTTACAGGTTTTGATGGTTTGATTGGGATCAAGTCCCAACTATAAAATTTCATAGACACCTCCCTTCACTTCTATGACATGAAGATTTTGAAAGAAGGATCAAATCTAAAAAAATTCATTCTATCATGGAGAAGCTTTGAGGATGTGGTTTAGTCAAGGCTACTAGTTTTCTAGTTTTTGTCCAAGCCCCCAAGCCTATTTAAGAATGCATTTATCACTACAATCTAGAAACTAGGCAAATTGTTATGCCTGATGACACAATCTTAATGTCAATCAATAGGAAAATAGTGGTAAATTGCCTCTATGTGCTAGAGCGGCAGGAGTTCCCTAAATTAACCTTTGGAGGAGTCATCTCAAAATTCTTGGAAAAGAAGATAATCTAGAGGAAGGAGATCATGAGAACTTTGCTCCAAAAGCCATGGAGTAATAAGAGCAGAGTTCCTAAAACTTTGTTCAAAACCAATCTTAAGCCAAAAACAACTGGCATTTTGGTCCTTTTGCATAGGTTGAAAGGTGAGGTAGAAGCCTTATATTTCATTGAGTAATACTTCTTTCTAGTTCAAGTTATATGTTTAGAAACCTAGTACATTGAGTGGGCACAAAGAGGTAAGTGAGATTCTGTCCAATTCTCTCCAGGCAGCCAAGTTTTACAATACATTCTAAATGTCTTCCTTCTTGATTTACATGATGGATTCATTGAAATTATGGCCAAGCCTTCCAAGATTAGAAAATTTCTCTATTGATGTTAAGTCTTGTGAGTTTTACCCATGTCTCCAATTGTAGAATAGTTATGCAGAGTATGTTAAGGTCAATGATGCATTTATCATGAGGATTTGTAGGGAACTACAAGGATGCCCAAAGAGAAGATTCAACCCTAAAGCCATGTACACCATCAATTAGTTTGTGTGTTACTTTATTTAGTTCTTTCCATTTTCTTATTTGCATCTTATAGCATTTGATGGATTCCCTTTGAGGGTACCGAGATATCCAAATGGCATGATCATGTTGATCAAGATTATATGACAAGCTTTGTAACTGAACATCCTGAGTGGAAGCATAAAGAAGAAAGGATACAAATTCCCAATGAAGGTTGGAGCCTTCAGTTACAACACCTAGTTCAATGCCAAGAATGAGATGAAGGTGTTCAAGAAGAAACATAAGCTAGACATGTATGAAGTCTTGAGGCCTATTTTCAACCCAAATGGGTATGCCACAAATGTTCTACAAATCAGGAGCATGATAAATCATATGGCCATAATCAAAGATTATTAGGCCAATTGCAAAGATGAGTTCAAGAGCCATGATTGAGCCTTTGCTAGATTGACAATTGATCAAGTGAAAATATATAAGAAAAATATAGATGTAGATGGAATTGAAGATGACGGTCAAAATATATATAGCAATACTTATTTGACCAAGCTGAGGAACACTCCCATAAGTTCAAAAACTTTTGAAGATGTTGTGGAGGATCTATATGATGATGGCTAGAATACACAAGAGAACTAGAAAGTGGGTTGAATGGACCATGACATGGAAAAGTATGAGCAAAAGCATGCCTACCCAATCCTCCCCAAATGTAGTAGCAACTTCATCTACTCAAAGTGGTGCTTTAGACACAATCCTATCTCTCACTCAAGAACCCACTCAACTAGCCTGATGAGGTGATCAACCTCCTAACAAGAACATCCCACCTGATAAAACTTGTCAAGATGGTTTAGTGTCAGTGATTAGAATGGAGACAAAGATCGAGAAGAAGAAGATAGAAGAATTAAAGGACAATGTAGTCTCAATGGCTCTCTCACCCCATAGTAGTCTAATTTTATCCATAAATGCAACATTAGTCCTACCAAGTAGCCTCCAAATGCAAGTGGTTTATCTTGGAGATGGTGGAAGTAGTGAAAGTAAATCTATAGAGGCAGATGAAGCAGAAAAGAAAACATCTAAAGTGGAGAAAATCTCTGAAGTGGAGAAAACATCTAAAGTGGAGAAAGAATCCAAAGCTCCAAAGCTCATTTTCTTGGCTTCAAAGAATCCTTTCTCTTTAACTTCAAAGGCATTGACTCCTATTAAGAGGAAAATGTTTGGTGTAGATAAACTAGTGATTGTGTCTAAAGTAATTGCTATTGAGTCATGGCTCGAGAATACCTTAGATAAAAATAGGAAAAGGAAAGAAGAGGGAGCCCCAAACAAAAAGACTATGTCTCTAGCCATTCATTTTGGGTCAGCATTGAACAAGATGAAGAAGGAAAAGACTTTATCCA
The DNA here is from genome assembly GCA_028749045.1 of Cupressus sempervirens. Lineage (NCBI taxonomy): Eukaryota > Viridiplantae > Streptophyta > Pinopsida > Cupressales > Cupressaceae > Cupressus > Cupressus sempervirens. The sequence continues at coordinate 994,101,727 of CM053785.1, read as the reverse complement.
TCCTCAACCACCCAAATACTAGGAAAATAACTTGGAGATAGCCAAGCCTAACAAAGAAGGTAGGATTGAAGACCTAACCACAAACAACTTCACATTATAGTCTCTAGATCTTAGAGAAGTTAGGCACAACACCAAAGTAGGTCTATGGAAATCAACAAATGAAGTGATAGATGGATAGCTTGAGGGTCTCAAGCTTGCCAAAGTTAGGATGAAGGTAGAGATAAATGAATTTAACTACTTCACTAGGAAACTAATAACACCACTAGCAAGTATTTTAGGGGTGTCACCTACTAGCAACCCTACAACCATAGACATTTAGGCTAATCATCTCCCAGCTACAAGAAGACAAGCACTTTAGGAAAATTGGTAGGGAGTGGAGTGAAAAACTCAAGTCTAAAGGACTTGCATTCATAGAGCAAATTGGTAATGTAGTGTTGAGGCTTGAAATGGAAAATAATAACATCTTGGCCAACTAGACTACTCTGTCGACAAAAAAGGAAAAGAGTGAGGATTGCATCTCCCTCTTGAAAATGGTCATGCAAATGAAGACTAAAGAAGTAGTTGAAGAAAAGATTCTACCAAAAGGAGATGAACCCTTATTTGAATGGCAATAGAGCTTGCAATTCAAAGTTGAAATGATTTTGGTGGCAGTGGGAGGATTAAAATAAATAAAGAGAAAATTCAAAGAGGAATGGAACACGAATTTTGAATTGCTAAAAGGCCTACACATTGACTCGCAAACTAGTGGAAAAAGGAAAGGAGTAATAGGAGTTTCTATCATGAAAAATAATTTCTCTAGTTATCTAGACAATCTAATAGAGAAATATACTAATTATCATAATAGAGTGTCAAATCTTCAATGGCTCAGCAAGTTTATACATGTGGCGATGGAGGAAACACAAGAATGATTGAATACAATTAAAGACCTAGCTAGAGAACACTTCAAGTGACTCTTGAGATACACCAACATTCATATTCATAGACACGAAGATCCTATTTTGATCATTGTCACCACCAAGGCCTATAAGACAAAGTTAGAAAAGGAAAAGAAGGTACAATGACATTTCTCTTGCCCATTGTATTTTGATGTGAAATTGTAACTAATAAGTATCTCCTTGCCATTTGCCATCTTTGGAGGAGATAAACCAATTTAGTTCCTTTTTGTAATGGTCATCTCAGAATCCTATATGTACCCAAAGGAAAGATTAATGAAAGGCTGGCTAATTTTTGATGTGAAATACTTCATGTTGTAGAGACAATTTGAATGTGTTTTATTTCAATTATTTACTATTCCATTTTTTATGATAGTTTAAGATATCTCTTTCATTTGACTTGAGTTATGGAATAAATAGAGTTTTTTATCCCTATTCAATGCAACAAACTAAAGATAATAATAGTGTTATCAAAGGTTAAAAGAGATTTTGTCCTGCATTATTCCTTAGGTTAGTCCCTTGCATGTTAGAGTTAGAAACATTCTATTAAGTAGCTAATTCATAGATAGATTTCGTTATTGTATTGTCAAATTTTGTGGGTTCATAAGATGTATGAGTTCACAAATTTGATTAGTATTAAGCCTAGAATCCTTCCTAAGTTAGTTCTTATTTAGGTCTAACTTAGTTTACCTCTCCTTTTCTATGGTCAAGAACAAACCCCTTTTAGAATTAGGAACAAACAAATTTGTTGCAAATCATAACCATAAGGGAGTGATACTTATAAAATTCAGAGGGAAATTAGTCATTTAACTACAATTTCCTAACTATTGTAATCATTTATTGTTCATAAATATTAGGCATGCAAAGAGTTAATTAAAGTGTATAATCTATTTACCAACATGGTGATGTGCATTCATGGACATGTTTAGTATAGTGTCCTGATGACAAGGTTACATGCAGAGAGTCTAAGTCAAAGATGTATAGAAGTTGTACCTAATTTGTAGAGAGCAGTATAGAGACAGAGTATCTAAGAAGCCATTTCTAATGTTTGCTTTATATCCTTTAACAGTAATATAATTTGGTGATGCGTGGTTAGCCAGTGACAATGGATAGTCTAATGGTGGTGTCAGCAAGTATAATTAATTGTCTTATTATAATTAATTGGGAAAGCATCAAGGCCAACTCAAGGAATTAGAGGAAAGATGTCTTTCTTGTTTGTAAGGTGTATCAAGTATTGAGTTGAGTGTGAAGTGTGAAAAGGAATATAGTGTTTACTAAATGTGAGTAAGTGATCCAAGGGATTATTGGATACAAGTTTTGTGATCAAGTTACAAGATCAAAAGAAGAAGAAGAAGTCTAATTAATAGGATAAAGAAAGAGGAAGGAAGTACAAATCATTTCTATTATTCTACAAGGAATAATATAGAGATCATTTGGATAGTGGGTTCATTGATCTTGCCCTTGAAGTTGTTTGAGCAATGGGTCCAGTTGTCTTCCACAACTCCTAACAGGGTTGGAATCTTCTAATAGGAATTTAAATTCTCCTAACAGGGACTAATATGTACTTAATATTGTTATAAACTCCTAATAGGATCCATCCTCTAAAAAGGAATATTTATATTAGTACTTCATCTTGTGGGTACCATCCCCACTGGCATTTTCCCTCTGATCAAGGGTTTCCCTAGTTAACATATCTAGTGTTATTGTGCATGAGTATCTTGTTGTGGTTTTTCATTATATTACTTATATGGTTAAAGTTTAATAATGTTGATATTTTTGATATTAGATGGATAACTTATTCACCCCTCCTCTCTCAATTATATTGGTGGACTATGTATTCTAACAAAACCTATGTTCATTCTTATGTTGGCTTTGAATATAATACTATTCTTTGTAATTCTATACATAATTGAAAAAGATTACATGCAATGTGTAGAGCCTTGAACAAATTAAGCTACAATGAAGTATACATTTGAACATTGAACTTGAGTACATTTAAATGTTGTTATGATGAATGAGTAGCCAAAATTAATGTACAAGTACTACTTATTGTTATACTCCTTTTAAATTATTAATTATAATGGTATAGACATTGTCCTTATTCCTTTATGGTTGATATAAAATAGGGTAGTCTCTATGTTTTATTGTGTTGTGATGGAATTTAAATGCATCTCTAGCTTTTGGAATTTTAGATGTTTGCAATGCAATGATATTCTTCCAAATGCATATGTGTCCTATTGGAGTTTCACCTTATATAACCATCACATTCATGAGGGTAATGCATCCTAGTAGTAAATTTATGTAAATGGTAACAATGCACATCCTTCTTCTGCACCATCTCAGTCACTAATTGCATATTTGTTAAATATTTATGACATGTATGTATAAAATCATATACATTAATCATATTCATATTCCTATTCCCATCAAAAATATGTCCACAAAAGAATGACATTGAATTTAAGCTATATCTTAGAATTGATTGATGCTCAAAAAATTCTAAGAAATGTTGCATGTTTTCAATAGGTTTTGTCTCTCCACATTTCACAAGTATGGATTCTTTGAATGTGTTCATTGCAATAGGTTGCCAAAGAGAATATCTCTCTAAAAGTCCAAAATCTAGTGTCCTTGAAAAAATTCTAGAAATTCCAAATGCATGCCAAAGACAACCATGTTGCAATATTTTGACATGATGGATGGGGAAACATTTAGTTGATACCAGAGACCAATCAAATTTGTGTTCTATCCCCATTCATGAAAAATGTTGAATTGATTTACTTAAAATGTCTAGTGTGAGTATATAGGAAAGCTCATATCATATTTCATTGTCAAGATATTATAAGTCACTTCCCTCATAGAAATCACACCATAGAAGAATTTACTACCATTGTTATCCAGCATGCAAGACATTGTTTTGTCATCTATCATCATTTAGGGCTACTATTGAAGATGGCACACTTCTATCTATAATAAACCTTGTGGTATCATCCAACTCCTTCACTTAAATGGATTATAAAAAATGACAACATAGAACTTCTTGGACAATGGTATGATGCTAATATAGGAGTACTAGAAACTAAGACCATAGAGCACTATTACTCATACCATTTTTAAAATTTTTTTAAGAATAGTTACATGTTGCTTAGAATTCATCTTCTAATAGATATTGGAAGATGGTACATCCTTAATGAATGAATTAACCATTACAACATGACAATCACCACAAGTATATACTTATGATGTATAAGATTAGGCTTATTGTAAATGATAGCTCATAACTATTATCTACAAGCTATAATACTTTCCTGTTAGAATACTTTACAATAACTGAGAGGGGGGGTGAATCAGTTATCCAAGGTCTTAAATTCCTTAATAATACTTTTGTTTTCCAATTATAGTGAGCCCATAAACTTTTCATCTATCCAATCTTAAATCAATCTACTTAGCAAGTTACAACAAATCAACATGCATAAATAAAACATGCAAGATCAACACATGACACAATGATTTACGTGGAAACCCAATTTGGGAAAAACCACCAGTAACATGCTACTTAATTGTCACTCTTCTAAAGTGATGCCTTGTTAAAAGCCTGCCCTGTTAAAGGCTTACAACACACTGTTAAATGTGACCTTATTAGAGGATTTCACCAAACTGTTAGGAATGGGCATGGTCAAAGGACTTTGGAACATCCACTTGGAATGTCACCCTATTAAAGGATTTATAACATGGCTATTAAACCAACCTAAGTCCATAGGATTTAAACTAACTGTCACAATTGCTAGAGAGTAACAATAATGGCTTTTTGATCTGATACAACTTACAACATATCTTGCAGATTTCATATCACACTTCAGTTCAATCCTTTTTCTTGGCTTTAATCACTTCAGCTCCGACTACTTGTCTTCCTCTCAAGCTTTGTCTCCTTCAGTCTTCTTACTCATCATGCCAATGCAATCATATATGTGCTATTCTTATCGAAACAGAGAAACTGTGCTTTCTTTCTCCTTAGCACCTTCTTCAACACTTCACGCTTTCATGCTTGACCACCTTCTCCTCTATTTTCTTCATAACCTTATGACTCCTTAAATAGAAATCTGATTTGCCTTTGCTTCTTGATTCTCCCTCTCCAATTTTAGGGTTTCAAATGGATTAGGTAGGATACAATGTATCTACCCCATATTTCATCTTCATCTAGAAACTTCATCTAGAATCCAGTTGTATCTTCAAAAATGTTCTACATGGTGTTTTGTGCCACCAACTCATAACTATTATCTTCTTTTTAATTCACAGACTTCTAGATAACAACCTTATCGGCTTAGATCTGGCAAATCTTTGATCTTCAAAATAATGCAGCAACTCGATATTATTGGTTTACTGATGCTCAACATCTCTGTGTTACTCAGCACTTATATCTACTCAGCACCTGATCTTTGCTAGGCATCTATTCTCTACTCGGCATATGTTCTTTACTCGACATCTGTTCTTTACTCGGCACACACTCAAGTTGAACTTGCTTGGCTTCAACTAGGAATCTATTCATCACTAACTAACTTGCTTGGCTCTCTCTCTAATGAACTTAGTTAGGCTTTACAAATGACTTAGCTAAAACCTTACATATTTGATGTGTTTTAGTGTGCCCATTCTTTGTGTCTTAGAGTATGTCATCAATACACTTTTTCATCAATGGCTTAGCTAATCTTTGTACTTCATTACATCATCACAACTTCAACCTTTCTCTAGGTGTTCTAGTTACATCTTATTGATTGCCACCTCCTTGTCAATCAACCAATTGATAACATTTGGATCACTAAAGAAATTGTCATTCCTACAAGTAGCAAGTTTGACATCAATGACAAAACAATGATTGAGAACACTCTTTACCAGTTCCATTACTTTTTCAACAATCTCTTTCATGATCTTTCCAATCATTTCCAACATTTCCAATCTACCATAGTATAGTATGTATCCAGTAATTTCCATGTCATTTATTTCTTAGTGAAGTAGCCAGTAGTGATCTCTTAATCAATTGCATCTAATGTTTTGATTCTATGAGAACAAAATTCTATTCATTTCCTTGTTTGTTTCTCCTTGAGATTTTTGTTTCCATTCCTTAAGATCTTTGTTCCCATAGGTTTCTATGTTAAAGCAGTGACTGATAACAAAATAATCAAAGAAATACTATCATTGAATAGATCTCACATATACAAATTAACTAATTACATTATCTTCTTGATAAGCTTAAGAAATCAATAAATGAGAACCTCAAAAAATAGATTAAAACACTTGTAGACATATATATTTATAAACCACCCAAGATCTAAGAATTTATTTTCCAATGTTTGAATTTTCTGTATGGATTGGTGACCCCTTGCAATGAATGAAGGATATCTACAAAGCACGATGACCAAGTTGGTTGAGAACTAAAATAAGAATGTGCCTACCTACGATGAACTTGCTACAAAGGGATGCATGACACTAATCTGGATATTGTTGTTACACTTTACACTATTCTTCATAGTGGAGAATACTCTGTGTTTTGTTGTGTTAATTGTAGTGAGCACTATAGTCATAATGTATGCATTTAGCATTTAAATATTTTATGTAATCAAATGAAATCATTGTATGAAAATAATGTTAGTGATGAAGGTAAGCTAAAAATAACTATTAAGAATTGATCATTATGAAGACTATAATAGTGAGTGTTTTTTTATGTCATTTGCTAGAATTACATATGGTTTTCTATATTTGTAGAGTCAAAATTGTTGTTTGTGAGAATTTCTCATATGCACTGTAGTGTTAATATGTTTGTATTGTTGATCTCTAAGCCTAAGTTTCCTACCAGTGTCTAACACTTAGTCATTTCCAAGGCAGGGTTAGATGATCATCACTATGACCAAACCATCCAGAGAAGGCCGAGCTACAAAGGACTTATCTAGATTTTATCATATGTCAAGCAAGTCAAAGGTTTTCGAGAACAGCAATAGAGGACAAGTTAGCATAAATATCGAGTAACACATAAGAGATTGAGCATTTGAAAATTCAATTAATGGCAAGTGAGTTAGTATATGTGGAGCATATAGAAGTCGAGTGATAGCATGAATGTTAGTTATAATGAAGCATCAAAACATTCAAGTGTCAAGTAAACCATTTTTGACATATGAATTTGTAATTTCACAAACACTTATGTATATAATCTATTTAAATTATGTATGAAATTTAAAGGTTGTGGAGACATTTAAGCAGAAGATTACACATTTTGTTAGAAGGCATTAATCCCAAGAAAAGAAGATTAACCAATCAGAAAATTAGAAGGGAAAATGGAAAAATGATGAAATATAGATCGTTGATCCTTATATATAACTTCCTATGATTATATATTTAAGAAGGGTTCTAACCCTAGGATCATAGTGGTGAACAAACAATGAAGTGTGAAGTGTAAAGGAGTGAACAAGCTAAGTACAAAGTGAAGAAAGGCTAAGTCTAAAAGGATATTAGATAGAGAAAGCTAGGAGTGAAGTACAGAACATAGATATCAAATTACAATTTTGAGGAGAGGAGATCCATAATTTTCTTTGAAAGAAAATTGAAGGATCAAGTACTAAATCATTTTTAATAGATTGAGTCAGGGAAATCTCTTAACAAAGTGGATTCAACAAACCTTTATACCTAGCAAAGTCCTTACTTTATTGTAAGTGTAAAATCCTTTAACAAGGTAAGACCTAATAGTCTCAAAAGATTTTAACTGAGAAGACCCCTCATAGGGCAGATCATCAAATATGATCAGATTATATCTATAAGAGACAAATTTTGTTTTTGCAGCAATAAATATTGGTGGGTTTCATTCCCACCCTAGTATTACCTTCAAGTTAAAGTATTTATGGGTTACCAAAATCATTGTGTTATGTGTTGATATTTTTCATGGATGTTATGCTTTGGTATATTTCATTTCAGCATTAACATATTATGATTATATGGTATGAGATCTAAGATATGAGATGGATTAGATATGAATATAGTTAATTGTATTATTAGTGACAAGTTTTTTAGATCCTGAGTGACCCCATGCCCCACCCCCCTCTCAGTATCTTGTTTCCCATTAAGATTTCCAACAATTGGTATCAAAGCTAAGTTCTCTTGAATGAAGTTTAATAGCTTGATAGCACGAGATCTTGAAAAAGAGAAATACAAAATGGGAAAGATCATTAAGAACCAGATGATTGAAATCCATATCATACTATAGCAACTTGAAGGACCAAAAGATGAGTTAAGGAAATCGTTGAAGGAAAGGAAAGATGTGGTCATTCAGTAGAATGAAAAACTATACAAGGAAGTTGATATCAGAGGATTTCTTAATGGTGAAAATAATAATGATAGTGATGCAACAATAGCATATCTATTGGAGTAAAAAGGCATTTAGAACAAAGAAGTCAAGGAACTCAAGAGAGAACAAGAAATTCAATTAATGAGATTGTGTGAAATGAGTAAACAAAAGAAGAAATTCAAAGAAGACAAAATAAAAAATATTACCAAACTTGAAGAAATATCATTTGATGTGAAAAAGCTTACAAATAATCAGTTGGACATATTGATCTAGTTGTTAGTTGCAAATCAGAAGTTCAACAAAAAGGACACAGATATCACAAATTTGAGATTATAGAGTGACAAACTAAGTAATGAGTTAAGACCAACAAAAGAACTTTTGGAAAGAATGAACAAATCAAGTGAAGTTTTCATATACATTGAAGAATTTATGAGGCCACCAAGGTCATCTAGTGATACTTATGGTTTAGGACATATCAAGCACTCTTCATCTACCAAGAAAGGAGAATCATCAAAGAGTGGTAAGCAAAGAAATGAAAAATCCAAAGACAAACCTACTTGTCATTATTGTAGTAAACTTGGACACACTGCTAACATACGTAGAACCAGAAATGGTATGCAAAACCCTAAAACTAAGTTTATTGGTAATTTTTTAATTGCAAGAAGGAAGCACACCAAGCACATGAATGCAGGTCAAAGAAAAGTGATACACATATTACACCTATATTTGAAGGAAATTGGTATAAGTGCCAGAAATATGGACATAGAGCTCATGAATGCAGATCGAAGGAAAAATCTAACTAGACATCTAAAAAGAAAACATATGTGCCTAAGCAAGGTAACTCTTACAATTGGGATTACAACACATGGTATAATTGTCATTATTGTCGAGAGTATGGGCACATTGCAGTGAATTGCATTAAGACACATTTCAAAGGTAACTATAAGAAATGGTTGAATGGAAACCTAGTATGTTTCAATTGTAATAAGGTTCAACATGTTAGTAAGAACTAGAGGACTTGAGCACCAACCCCTAATAGTGAAAGAAATAAAGTTAAAGGAAAAGTTGAGATGAACAAATCATGGAAAGAGATAGTAGAAGTTGGAAGTAGTGGAGAAAGCAAAGCTAAGATCATGCAATCCAATGGATCAAGTGATCACACCACATCCAAATAAGCAAAGAAGGTATGTAAGGGAGTATATACTTAAATTTTATATCATAAATCAATTCCTAAATAAGAAAAGTGGTTAAAAGTCCATATTAGCATGAATCAAGATGCATTAGGACAAGTGTGAGAGAATTATTGGAAAATGCAATCATTTACACTATCAAGTGTCCAACATTAGTAATACTATATTGAACAAGCATTGCAATATAGACTAAGAGCTTACATTGACCAAGCTAATGTATTGGCCAAAAAAATTGGTACTAATTGAGTGAGGTGATACTAAGTATTTGAATGAAAAGAAGCATGAACACAACTTTTAAAGGCTAAGATAGTTGTTGTCCACCTACTAGAGTACAAACACATTTATTGTAGACCTAAATAGATAGATTGAAGGTATATATATTAAATTTTGGTATTTATTTTCATTTTACCAAGTAATTTTTAGAGCTCAAGCAATTCAAAGGTGATTTCAATGATATAGGAAGTGAATCATACCATACCATTGGAAAATTGAAGGATCATCATAAGTTAAGTTTTCAGCCTTGAGTAAGTTGTTTTTGAAGTTATTGAAGTAAATTTTTTTGAACCCTATTTTAGAGATGGCATCATTGTGTTTGCATCTAAAAAATAAATATTGAAGGAGAGTAATGCATAGATTGTGAGGAGTAACCAGTGTCCTGCACCAGATTTCAAAGAATATCCAAACATTGCATTGAATAGTGATGAATTTGGTGCCTTGTCATAAATTCCACTGAGGTTATTGATGGTTCATGATGTATGATCATATTATATGTGTAAAGTGGGAGAAATTGAAGACTATGAAGTTTGTATAGCATATGATAAATTATGTAATAATGGAGTGTTGAAGGACGAGCACAAGCTTTTTGCCAAGAAAGGGTTGACTCATGCCCTAGCCTTTCTGAAGGTTTTTTAAGTTGAATGGATAAATATCATGTTGAGCCATATACATGCCATGAAGATATGGTTATAGGGTGGAATAATTAAGATCAACAAGGCCATCATATGTAGAGTTACTAGTTATCCTACTTTGGATAGAACTAAGTCAATAAGAAGTGTTGTGAGGGATGTTGTTGAGAAATAAACAAAGGCAAAGTGGAAAGATTGTGGTTTTTTCATTGATGGGATAGATGACCTAGTCATTGAGTTTTTAGTACATGTGATTGGACACAAGTTATATCAATTGATTTGACTGAATAACATGCATTGCATTGCAATAGACCTTGGATACAAAATTGTGAAGTGATCTTGTTGAGCTGCAACTGTAACAATTGTTAGAAAAACTAGGAGTGATAAGGAAAGAAAAGAATATATCATGTAATTTTGGTTCCCTACTTGTCTGCATATTTTTCTATGTACAAATTCATTTCCCATTGTTGGCACCATAGCATAGGATAGGAGTAGACTAATAATAGAATAGATAAGTGACTTGATAAGTCAATTAGTAGAAAATTTTAAGGCAATAATGGATAACTATTTTGAGGAACTCAATCATAAGATGAAGAATTGGATGAGAATGCCTAAGTCAGTTGTAGATAACTATTTTGATGATATATGATTTATGAAGGATAAAAAAGTTATATATGCATAGGAAGTAATACAAAGGGTTACATGGCTGAGGTCGATACAATATGAAGTGAATGTTGATGAAGTGATAGTAGTAGTGACTGTACTACTATCTAAAGAGATTAATGCAAATGTTGAGTCATATGGTACATATGACACAGCCAAGAGTAGAATAACATTAGAGAAAAAAATTCCCAAGATAGCGAGGAAAAGTGTTGTGGTTTCACAACTCGTGTCCCATTTCTCCTAGAAATGGGGACCCCCTACTTTGTTTTTCAACTTTCTAGATCCCTAGTCCAGGGTCTGAGTCTTTTTTAGGGTTTTTTATGATGTCTTTAGTTAGATCTGAGTCCCAACTTGAAAACCTAGATTACATAAACCATCATCTAAGGGGGCAAGTCATTTTTTGAAAGAAAAAATGGTGCATCTTGTGCACCTCAGCAGGTGCACTGGTGTACCAAAAATACAAGGCATTTCCCTTTCGTAATACATAGCAGCGCAACTGTGCATCATCAAGGGGTGCACTAAGCCCCAAGTCTCTAAACTTGGGACCCCCACCCCTTCCTCACTTCATTTTTCTTCTTCTAAGCTCCCTAGTTTAACCAGTGCAGTTTCCCAGGTGCGCTACTACACCTAAACACCTCCACCTACACACAAAAATAAACACATTAAACACCAAAAAAGGTGCATAGATGTGCACCTATCTAGGTGCCCAACTGTGCATCTTTTTATTTTACAAAAATATTTTAATAACATAAACTAAAAACTAAAAATTTAAATAACACCTAAGTAAAGGTGTGCAGATGCACACCTAGATAGTTTCATAGTTGCACACCTTTAAAACATCCCTTAACAAAGGTAAAGGGTGTGCATTTAGCATACGCCTTTGCACTCATAAGTGTCCATAGGGTGTGCACCTAGTACACCCTTGATAAAGATAAGTATAGGGTTTAAGCTCACCTAGTGCACCTCTAAGGTGCACTAGGTGTTCCCTTTTTTCCTTCTAGGGTTTAAAAATAGGATATTTTTTATTTTTTTAGAAATTAGGGTTTTTTGTGTTTTTCATGTCATCATTAGGGTTTGTATTAATCAATTTTTCTTTGAATCTAGACTAATAAACATGTTTTTGTGCAGATTCAATGGCTTCTTCATTGTCCTCCCTTGCTACAAAGATGGTCCCAAAACTAATGATCTTCAAGTTTCAAGGTGTTCGAACGAAGTCACAATTCAAAGATGATTATTCAAAAATTCAAGACACTAAACTTGGTCATATAGACTAGAATAGATTCCTAGTGCTATGCAACAAACCTATGGAGAGGTCATCATTAATATTTGCTCTGATTCGATCAAAACTAGTCAATGTAGCATCACATCCAATATCGGTATAATCTTTAAAATTAATCATGACACTGGCAAAAAACTACATTTTTGAGGATAGGGTCATAAAGAGTATAACCAAAGAGATCATCCTAGATCTCTAACCTAAGAACATAGAAAAGGTGTTCCATCTTCCAAGGGTAGATTAGTTTATTAGATTAACCTATCACCAAGAAAAAAGATGGTATAGAGAACATGTAGAGGAAGCATCTAAAATCATCTAGTCTTCATACCTCATTGAGAAGATTCCTCTAGAGTGTAAAGAAAGCAAAGTGGACATCACAAGAGGTTACATGAAAGAGGATATCAGATATTCTATAATACTCTTGAGTAGGGTCATGGGGTTGCTAGCATCAGTACACCTAAATATATGGATGGTGCACTTTATTGAGACTATCAAGATAGTGAAGATGCCAATTGATTGGGCTTCCATTCTTAGTGAGAACTTGGATGAACAACTAGTGATAGTTAAGAATAATCATAATTTTGACAAGACATCATATTTGGTGTACCTGTTAACTGCAAGGGCAATGGATTATCCAAGACTCTTCAAAAAGGGCAGTATGCAAGATGCAAATACATGGCCATCTATAGTATATCCCTAATTGGTGAATAAAAAGCTTCCATATGATAACAAGAAATATAGGATAGTGAATGACACATTTATATTCACAACTATCTAGTTCATTAAAAGGGATTATGTGAAAAGGATGTCAGATGAGGCAATGGCAATGATTTCAGAAGTTGGAGCCTACTACATCCAGTATCAAACATTCACTTATTTGAGGGTAGTGGGTACCACTATCAATCCCAAGAAGCTCCCTAGATATCCAAGTGATAGACTTATATTGCTGGAGATCAGTCAACAACTCTTTTCTGCATACGACAGAGTAAGGAAGCAACACAAAATAACCTAGGTGTGGCCCATTACTATAGGACCATTTAGTGTAGTCCAAAGATAGGATATTCCATCTTTTGAGTCTGAGTGGGATCAGTATCCCTTAGATGAATATAACTCTGCTTGCACTTATTTTGATAACATTGGAAGAGTATAGTATTTAGCAAGCAAGACATTCCAAGATGAAGATACAATTAAGGACCACTGGATGAATGCAGTAGATGACTATGATATTTGTATAAGGGATTATTGTAGGATGACTCTCTATCTGATGAGCAGTGCCTTGAAGATAAAGATTCCTTTGAAGGTTATGCAATAGGATACTGAGGATGTCCTTGATCCATTATTCAATAGAGAAAATATTGGTGATCAACCCATTATGAATGCTAAGATTGATAAGGAAGAAAACTTAGATATTAATCATAGGGCTAGGCATGTCATCAAACCAACCAAGTATTGGATCAAAAGACCTTTCAAATTGGACCCAATTCCTCAAGTGGTAGTCTTCTATGCTACACCCCACCTAGTAAGAGGTCAAGGAGCTAAGGTAACAATGCCCACTTTTACAGCTCAGTCCCTAGTGAGGCCAAAAATAGTGCACCAACTTGATAGAGAAGTTGGATATTATACGACTTAGAAAGGTAAAGGCAAGAGGAAGAAAACTTCTCCTCAACAAGTTGAGCTAGAAGAGGAACCAACTCAATCATTACCATAGCCTAGGGTATAAAATGTACAAGGGTCAAAGAATATTGAAGTTACATATATCGAGGAGAATTTGTAAGTACCACCAACTGAACAAGGGCAAGGAGAAGTTGAAATAGAAGTAAAAGAAGTGTTTCCACTACAACAAGAGGTACAAGCCTCCCCATATACTCCTAAGAGAAGAGAGATCAAGAATTTAGTTAAGAGGAGACAAAAGATGATTAGGAGAGTTATTCCTTTCCCATCAGTCCCAGAAGTTATCCCAGAAGGAGAGGAAGAAGAGGATGATGAGGATGAAGAAGATACCCTTCCTTTGAATCGAAGGACTCATCTGGATAGACCTATAGAGTTGGAATAGAGAAGAAGCTTCACAATTACACCACCATCCATTCCTGAGTAGCCTAATCAATCTATTACAATAGAAAATCAACTGCAATAATGGATTGATGAGCAGGAGGGTGAAGGCACTGATGTCTTTCAGATGTCAGATTTTGATTTTATGCTAGTTGGTACTAAATTGTAGGAGATAAGATAAGGGATAATCCAACTAATCAACCTCAATAGGTGGATTGGATTCAATTTCGATCTTAGCCACAAGGACCCAAAGTAGCTCTACCATCTGTAAATCAAGTTACATTTTGTGTGGATAAACGTTATGCTACTCCTCTTCCTCTAAACAATGAAGAAGAATAGGTCCAAGTAGAATAGGAGGAAGAGCCACAAAAAATATACACCAATGAAGTGTTAAAGGAAGGGTAAATATGTGAGAAACCTCAATAGACTTCCCAAGATACAGAGGTGAGAATTGTGGACTCCATAGATACAGAGACTCCTAGTGTGGATCTTTGACAAAAGGAGAAGACTCTAGAGAGGACTGATAAGGGGAAGAGCATAGCAAAGAAAACTCCTTCATCATCAAAAGGAAAAGCTCTGATGGAGCATATTCCAAAATGGATGAGAAAGGAGGTAATTAGAAATAAAAGGCAATGATATGATTCTAAGGAAGAAGGAATGAGAGATTTGATTAAAGTTCTTAGAAAACCTGAGTCACTACTAAAATATGCATGGACATTGGCCTTCATCATGAGTGATCAAAATTAGGATTTATTTGAAGAATTAAGTCCTAAGGATTATCAGATCAAGGAGGTTATGCTTGCGAAACCCACGTTGGACACTACCAAGTTGATGGTGACAACTGGGATTAAAGAAGTGTTTAGGCACTTAGAATAGGATGACATAGAATTGATAACATTTGGAAGTAGAATGAGATTCTAAAAGGATATTTGAATGAAGTTGTTGGTCCTTTAGGTCCTAAAAATGCTAAGGAGACTTTGACTATGACATTAGAGACAAGTGATAAGGAGATAGTGCGACTAGACCCATTTTTTAAAGCTTGTCAACAATGGCAGGAAAGTATTGAATAAAAAGGTGTGCAAACTATAAAAGGAAATCTTAAGTTTCTACACCATATGCAGAATGATGTAGATAAGCTAGTATCCATTTTGATTCAAGATTTTGGTTTGATGGATGAAAGTACATTCCTAGGCCAATGAGCTACAAGTACTATAATAGATCAAAGGCCAAAGGTATCAGATGTTAATGGAGGTATATAGAGTAGAAGAGTTAGATAAAATTGATAATTGGATAGTGAAGATTGTGGATGGCAATAAATTAGTGGAGAAATTACACATGGATATTCATAAGCTCAATGATCAAACCCAAGATGAAATTTTGGAGGTAGAGAAACATTATAGTAATGTGTACTTAGATCATTTTAAAGATGATTCAAGGGAAAAACTAATGACTATAAAAGAATTTGTTAAATAGTTCTAAAATACTTTTGAAGAAGCTTCTAATGATAATGATATTAGACAAGCATTCAAAATGAGAGAAGCATTATTAGATTTAGTTGTAAAACTAGGAGATTTTGCAGAGACTCACATCAAGATGTGCAACTATAGGTAGAAAGTGAAGGAAAAGTATGAAGCCTTAGATTTTCTAGATTTAGCTCAATTCATTGATAATATTGAGAAATTCAAGAGAAAATACCCAGACATAGCTCTGGTATGAAGGGAAACAAAACTCAAAAGCTAGAATTTTAGTTTTGACACTTGGTGAAATTTTGTATTTTTTGAACCTACTTTTGAGGTGTGTAGGTGCCGTGATTTTGCGGTGCACTTTTTTAGAGGTGCACTAGAATTTTTTTGAAGAAGTTAGAGTGAACCTATAGTTAACTACCAATTCTAAATTTAGAGCTTTCCATGCATCAGAAATGCATTCTAACAATAGTTTAACTCCTACAGACACCTAGTGAAGATGGAGCTTCTATTTTTGGCACTTCCACACACTCCTACATCATCTAAATACTTTATTCTTATTATTTTATCATGATTTATTTGTTTTAAGACATGTAAAGTCTCATGCATCCATTTAATGATACAAATATGGATGGAGTCCTACTTAGCACCAATTAGAGAGTTAGTTTTTACATAAATAGATTTATTTTATTAGTTTAGAAGCATATGTTTGGATAAAGATATCTCTCACTCTCAACACAAATTGAGGAGAATATTTCTTATAAATTTATTAATGTAATATGTATTCCAAGCCAACATTATTTTGAATCAATAATATATGCTATTGGTGTTCACATTTGGAGTGTAGTGATTCTTGCCTAAGTGTGTTAAATTTTGTGGACATATGTTCATAGAATGTAATTGAGCCAATAGTTTTATTACATTTTTTTGGTTGTGCAATCTTTCAAAATTTTTGTTTTCTACAAGTCTATAAATTCTACGGATGTACTTAGTTTGAGAAGAGATCACCATATTGTTCCTGCATAGCCTTTTGTCTCACATGAGCACACTTTCCATGGTCTTGCAATCTGATGAAAAGTGAAACATGTAATGGTTACTAAATTCCCATTGATAATTTCATCAATGGAATTAAGGAAGTGATGCTCCTATTTTCATTTGTTACCCACCGATCTTTTCAAAGGCTTACCTCGCAGACGTGTTGCTTTCATGGCTTATGTATATTAGGATTTTTACTTTTCATGTTATTTTCTTAAATCTCTAGTTACCTTATTTTATTTATTTTCTTTACTAACCCCTTGGTTAAATTAGTAATTCATATGGTTGCATTATTAGATTGCATTCATCATAATAATAGAAAAATACAAAAATATATTTCCTTTTTTGTGTGGTTGTTATTTTGAGATAGCAAGATGATTCAAAATCTTATCTGAATTATTTAAAGAACCAAAAAAGGCCCCATCGTGAACACTCAAATTTATCTTCAACTGAGTGGATTCTAGTAGGTCACAAGATCACCCAGAACCTCGGAGTTGATCCCAAATTTACTTTTCAATAGAGGAGTTCAAAAGGATTCTTGTCATTAAGCATCATGTAAAGCGACAGCTCAACAAAAATGAAGAAGGATCTTGAGGGAAAACTTGGTGAAGTTCAACTCTAGATAACTAAAAGAAAAGGAGAGGATGATAAATTTGAAGATGAAGTTGAAGCCGAGTCATCTAAGGTCAAAGAGCTAGTTCTTGCTGAGCCCAAGGTAACAAAGCAAAAAAAATAGTAATTATTGATCCAAAAGTGAAAGAGGATCTAAAAAAAAGTGTAAAGAAGGTTGTTACACCACTTGAGCCAGAGCTAAAAAGAAGAGTAATTGCAAGGTCAAAATCATCTTAATCTCAAGATGAAAAAGACAAAGGTAGTCCAACAAAGAGGAAGCTGACCAAAACACCAAAGCAAAATCTACCTAAGAGAATGAGGAGAAAATTGGTCATGACACATGAGGAGGAGGAAGATGATGAAGAAATAGAGTTTTATAATCTAAGAAAACTTTAGATTGTAAGCAAACCACCTCCAACAACTATTGACTAGGTATGTGAGATAATGAAATAGTCATCTAGTATAGAAGCATTAAAGACAATCAATTCTAATTCTTTAAATAAAGAAGACCAAGAAAAGCTTGAAAAAACTATGATCGATATGATGATACAACCCAAATCTACACCTATAGAGTTAGGTCAAGGCATTCCTAAAAACTTATATAATAAAGTTGGTGCTAAGTGAAAGTGGACATTATCCACTAAAAGACAAATCAGGGAGACCATATTATCACAAACAATGCCAGATTTGGGAAAGACTCATATGTCTATAGCATGTTGTTGCCTGACTTAACAAGATTTTAACAACCTATTTGAAAATACAAGCTACCTTTGAATTAGCTATAGACCATAATAAATAACTTCACACAAGTCAAAAGGGCCAATTGAAAAAACCCTAAAATGTCTTCTCCACTATGAACTCTACAAGATTTAGGTGGGTATACCTTAGAATTCACTCTTCTTCATAGTTATTGACAATTATACTATGAAATAATTTCCCTTGCAATAGATAATTTATCTTAGATTCTTCTAATTTGAGGATCATAAAAGAGATGACAAATAGCTAATTTATCAAACCCTAAAACTCCAGGAATCAAACACAAGCTTGCTTTTCAGCTTTTCAACAATGAAACAATAAAAAATAATTTATAAAAGATTATGCCACATAGATATCCCAAACCATATCAATTTTGATAGATGACCGATGCCTTATCCATTGGTTTATTATCTCATAGTAAATTGACATTTACTACTAGATCTATCTTTACACTTTGTGAAAAGAGATTCAATATTCAATTCAAGACCTCGTTCTCATCAGAATCTTCTATTGACAACCCAAAAATTATCTCAACTCAAATTTATCATTTACATAATCCATTAGATTATCAGAAAAACATGAATTGAAATATAATTCAAAATGAATTACAACTTAGATTTAATAAACTTTGCCATCAAAGCTCAGAAAATTAATGGTAACAAAGAAGAGACAAAATCTAAATTGTATAACCATCATTTCTACATCTTTGTATTATCTTCTTTAGAAATATACAACTCAATATCAATTCCTATCAAAAAAACTCAAATGGATATGAAACTATTAACACTCTTTCATCTATACTTTAGGAAAACAAATACATGACATGTATGGACCGACACAAAACATGAACAACCAATTCAGAAAAAATTGATTATCAAACCCTTTGTTAGCCCTAGAAACTCACATATATAGGTGAGTTGCAAACAAGATTTAGGCAAGGAGAGGGACACATGTCAACTATTGATTTAATCACAAGACTTGTTACAACCAATATACATGAAATACAATAGTTAGGAATACAACTCCCAAAAATTACAATCACTCCTAATATGACATGTGTGGTTACAACCTCTACCATATATAAAATATTCCCCTCCTATAAGAGAAAATTAACTTTACAATTAGTTACTTAGGTGGGTCCTCATGATTTGAACCATCATCTGGAAGATATTTCTTTACCCACTCATGATATCCATCATCAACTGGCCAACTGTGCTCAAGGATTTGATCTACTATTTATCGGTAGGGATTATACTTTACTATAGCTTGGGTAACTTCCCTCACAAAATTCTCATAAAATAACTCAAAATTAACTAACTTTTAGATGCATTCATGGAAGAGTACCATGTTCATGTCCTTCGATATGGTCTTTACCATTTTATTCACCTGGATGATAACATCATCCCTCTAACTAGTAAATTCCTTTGTATTTTTTTCAGCATCCAAAATTGGTGGGACCAAAGTATCCTAGTATCCTTCAATTAAATTTTTTAACTCCACAAAATTATTTTCAATAACATCAAGCAAAACAAAGAAATTCCTTAATGATTTTACAATTTTGGTTGTTGGAATTGCACTCAAAGGGGCATTGAATCAAACCTCACACATAACTCAATTTGCTTCATCTTCTCCAACTGGCCTACCCATTTTTGGTAAGTTGGTTTAACAAATGCTCTATTATCCTCCATCTTTTTGATAGCCAAATACATAATCCTACACATGTCATGCAATCTAAACAATATTGAATTCACCCTTTCATGCAACATCATCAAAGTAGTCCTAATGATTATCTCTTTGTCAGTTTCAAAACTATGTTTTTGGTTGGCTAACCTCATGGTCAATTCAAAAACCTCCTTTATCAAGGCTTGATTACCTTTTACCTTTTTCCTATGAATCTATTGCAATTGACCCTATGGTGAAAAAGGCACTATACTCAATTGGCCAAATGACTCACCAATTTTTGGAACCTTAATTGCTTCCAACTCAACTATTAATTTTTCCAACACAATTTTCTTGTTTTGGAGGTCAATATTTTCCTTTGTCTTTTTCTCATAATTTGAGTATACATGTTGGTATCACTCTTGTAAATCTTCATGTACCTTCACTTTATCTAGAGCAATAGCATGGAGGTAAGCAACTTCTTCCTACAAATTTATAGTTGAATTAGAGAGTTTTACATCCTTTAACCTCTTTATAATAACATTCCCTTTGATTCATGTGTTTATCTCTACACCTCTCCCTCATCAAGAGGCTGCAAGATTCCATGTTGCCAAAGCAGCTAGGTCCTTACTATAATACATGTCACTTGACATGTTTTCTAATCCCTTTAGATTTGGTCTTTTCAATCTCATATCTTTCATAATAGAATCATATGCAATAGCATCAACAATTTTGAGATTCGATAATATTTGTACCCCTGCTTGCCTAACTATTTCTCTCCCTTCCTCTAGAGTAATTTTTTCAAACATAGTCATCATGTCACTTTCTACCTCTTGAGGAAGATCATTTGTATTAGATTTTGGCCTTTGTTTTCTATTCTCATCCACTCTCCTTATAGAGTCTTTTCTATAATGTTGCTAGAACAATTTCTTACATTCTATGAATTTTACAAATTCATCATCATCAATATTTGCATTACAGTCCTATGTTCTCAATTCCCTAAGGAAGATGCCTTTTATCTCTTGTGTAGCAATGTTAGAAACATGGACCCTAGGAACTTGAATTTCTCTTTCCTCTAGAAAATGCTCTAGAATATAAAGGAATTATTCCTCTTCATCATCATTAGCATATGGAAAATATAATCCTTTTGGTTGATCCTCTCCTTGGGTGTGCTATGTTTCCATTATGATTTCCATTCTATGAGTTTCCACTTCTTGGACTTTATGTGGCTCTTCAACATGCTCCTTGCATGAGGAAACTATAGGAGGTGGAATGGGAGATTGAGGGGATGGGGATCTCCACTCTAGATCATCTAATGTGATAGCCTCAATATTTGGGACATCAAAAATGTTGGGATCAATGGGTATTTCTCCCAACCTCCTCCTCTGATACATTTTCAAACTAGCCTAATTTCCAAGATTTCTAGTTGTTTTAGTGGTAGGGACTCTTGTTTCCTCTCTGGCTCTCTTTTTCCCCCTATTTTCCTTTGTGACTAAGCCAAACAACTGCAAATAACACACTTAAACTCTCCTCATTGTCAACAATAGTCAGTTTTGTCATTTTACTCTTCCCCAATTTCTCATTCATTGTATGATATACCTATGAGAAATTATTCAACATTATCCTCAATCTTTTATCCAAATCTTTGCAATTTGGGAATGGATCATAAATTAAATCCTCTTCATGAATCTCAGTCACCATTTCCTGGTATGTATGTCAATAAACCTTTTTCCTCCTTTGAGACTTTATATATTCATCATTTCTGATGATATCCTCAGGGAAGTAAAACTCATGTGCACCCCTAGGATTCATACCTATCCTTCTCATTAACCTAGCATAGAAAACCTCAATATCATTCAACCTTTTTGTACTAACATCCACATTGTATGGCCTAAGTAGATGAATCAATTCATTCCTACCCCCTTTCATTATTGCAAAGTGGTGGAAAAGAGTAAAGTCAAGGAAGAAAGTTCCTTTTCTTGCCTTGGCTAGTGGGAAGTTAGTGTCCTATAACACTGCAATCTACCTCATGACCTCCAAGAAACTCATTCTTAGAGGAACATACCTAGGAAACACATTTGGTCTTCCATGGAATCCATATGTTTTGATAATTGTTGTGTGTTGATAAAATTATATATCTCCCCACTGGTGGCACATCTTGGCTTAACATCACAACCAATTGGCCTCAAAATGCCCTTAAAAACTAAGGAAATTTTGTGACACTAGGAAAAAATTTCCTCTTCAACAAAGACCCAAACTCATTTTCAAAAAGAAAAACATTTGATCATTCCCAATCTAAAGAAAAAATAGTAGTCTACAATTGAACATGCAAAGATTTGTCATCTCTTTTAAACTCTAAGTCAATGTACTATGCAAAATAATCATTGTGGTGGAAAAGAATTAAATGTATCAATAAATAATACCATTTGAAATGTGTTGATTTTCCTCCCTTCAAAATTATTAGCCCCTTATTGATTTTTTTCTCTAGATATCTAGGGAAGTCAAAAATTATTGCATCTCCATCCTTTTAAAGTCCAAGACACATCCATATTATAGCCTTACTAAAATTTCTATTATTTTGTGACCCCAAAACTTGATACAGAGTTATGTATGTATTCACAAATGTATCATTATAATGCTCAAAATTTCCCAAGTTGATGTCCAATAGCCAAATGTGATAATTTCACACTATCCACCTCCTTCACAAAGGATATGATCAATTTCTTCTACCTATCAAACCCTGCTTGGTCAAAATCCTCCTCTAGCATCTCAAAATCAATCTCATCAGTTACGTCATAAATAGGACAGAAATTGAAACTTTTTTGATTGATTCTATATCCATTTTTAGAAAAATATTCCCTTCCATGTCCCTAATCTCATGCATGATGGGGTCATATTTGTCTACCAACTCTAACAATAGGTCAATGTCTAAAAACATAGTAGGGACCACCAATTTCCCTGAATCATACTGTCATACATTACTAAGAAGGCATCCAAAATTTTCTTGGCCATACCACCACCTAAAAAATTATAAACCCTTCGTAGGAATATGAGTATCAGTAATCTTTGCATATCTATCCTTTAAACTAGGACAAGTTTATTTTCCTAGGATTTTCCAAAATTGTATTGCTTCCCTTCCCTCCTTAGACAGCAACAATTGCTCTAAAAATTCATCATGTAATCTCTGATCTTCACAATTAAATTTTCCAGAAAACTTCTTGGGACACTATTTTTTATGTTTTATCAAATCACTTCTCCTATAGTTCCTTTTCCCCTAAAATTGTGAGTGAACTAGGTCTTCAACTATCTCATAAATAAGTCCTTACAACTTTCTAACTCACATGCAATGAAAGAGAAAAATAGAGGTCAAATTATTTACTTAATTTTTCTCTAGCTCCTTTAGATTTTCTCATAGACTAGACTCCACAACTATCTCAAGTGCTCTATAGATTGAAATTTGTACAATGACTCCAAAAGGTTTATCAATTTATGAGGGCTAATAGATAATACTATAGAATTTACTTTATCAACTCGTATGATATAACATCTATAAACTTTAAAATGGTGAGCCTTTTCCTCAATGCACCTTTACATTTGAATTTTGATTGTAGATTCATTCTTCCTGGTGAACCAGACAATTATGATCTCATTTTGACATTTCTTGACTATCTACCTTTCTTTCTAGGCCCATCTCCTAGCCAATAAGGACAAATGCAATAGTCACACTGGCACTCACTAAAAATTCTTTGTAACCATGATGAGTTGGATGTGTGTCATCATCATGCTACTTCTCAATACAACTATCCTTACCAAGTGATGGCACGTGAATCGTTCATCTTTGATACAATTGGTGAAGCAAATGAATGATTATGATTCTCCTTAGATTATATTTGGGTCATCAAAATATCCTCATGTAGAAATTCTCCCTTAAGTCCTATATCATTGGGCACACATGTGACACAATCTCGCTTTATCTTAAAGAAAAATCTATTCACTTGCAAGGTAACATTGGTTGTTGATCCTTTATATACTTAGTGTGACTTCCTTCAAGTTGTGAATGAGTCCCTTTGATAGGTTGCAAATATGGCCCAATCATAACTTAGGTCCCACTAACTCATTAGGTCCCATGGCCAAGATCACCTATCTGAAAAGAGCTATGTGGCAAGATCACACATCATTACATAATGTAACTATCAGTAAAGTGATGCAATACAAACCATTTATTTGGCAGCTTTCCTTTGAAAACATGAATGACCAATATTCATTGTCAAATTAAATCCTAGTTGTCGATTTGTAACACATGCATCATTCCATGCTTAAGTGATGATACCACTATTCTATGTGGGGAAGACACATGGAATAATCTCTTTGTATCACTATGAGAAGAATCTTCTTGAGTGAAGAAGCATGAGCCTTTAGATTTCCTTCCTTCAAAATAGTCATAGATATTGCATGCCATCATCAAAA
This sequence comes from Cupressus sempervirens, assembly GCA_028749045.1. Lineage (NCBI taxonomy): Eukaryota > Viridiplantae > Streptophyta > Pinopsida > Cupressales > Cupressaceae > Cupressus > Cupressus sempervirens. The sequence goes on along the minus strand of CM053785.1, from coordinate 994,077,396 downwards.
AAGACATGGTTTGCATGACCCATTCACTAATTAGATCTGATTTGAATAGTTGGATTTGACGTATATGCATGGACAAGTCTCTTAAGTCCAACTCCAACTAACGATAGTCCCACTGGAAAAATTTACTTTTGAGGATGGAGCCATGTGTGATCATCTTGCTCAATTTCCAAGGAAAAGATAGAAGATAGCAAATGAATGTGGTTCATTGATCTTTTGTATATAGTAGATATTAAAACAAAGGTATTCAACCCCACCACATCCATGTGACACAATCTTGATGATTCACCAAGTGAGGTGTCAAAGAAGAGATAAAGATCTTACCATCGATCTGGTGGTTAGAAAAAGAAATGGCAGACTGTGAGTAAAAAAGATAGTTACTTAAGTAATACGCAGGACCCATATGCGATGCTAACATTTCAAAGGCTAAAAATTCATGAAATAGAACATTTTAGGGTCAACACATTAAAAAGATAGAACCTAAGCCAAAAATACACTACAATGATGAGGATACCCTTAACCATAAGGAGATAAAAGGTAAACAAGGAAAAGAGATTGGTCAAGGAAACAAAATAAATAAGGGTTTATACGAAAAAAAAAACCCTCATTTCTTAGAAAACAAAATTAGGGCACAAACAACCAAATGAAAATATAGAGACAAAGCCCTAATTTAAAAGGAGGCCAAAATAGCCCTCAAAGATTTTGTAAAGAAATGCATGCCTAAGGAGAGGGCTTAGAAAATTTTGAAGAGTAAAGCTCATGAACTTTGGAAAGAGAGTATACTTATATGGAAGGAAGAATTTTGGTTTCTTATTCTATTGGTTGACAAAGAAGATGAAGAAGAAGAGAGAGGTGAAGAGGTAAAGGAAGAGGAGGAGGATACATAAGAGGTCACAAAACTTGCAGAATAAATAAGAAAATTAGTAGAAGTGTGTGAACAACAAGGTGTTGTCATGATTAAAAACATCTCTGATTCATCTTCATAGAATCAAAATATGTTGACTGAGGAAGATCTAAAAAATTCTACATTAGATGCATTAGATCCCTTTGTACGATGCACCAATTGAGTATTACTACAAGTACAAGACTATCCAAAGATTGACAGTGCAAGTACTAAAGGTTTTTATGTTACATCAATTATAGTGGTTTCTAATATGAGTGTCAAGCAATAAGGAAAGGCCATAATTATATTTCCATAATTTACTCATTTCCTAGAAGGCCGATCAAATTAGGAAGTGGAAAAAGAGGAGAAAGAGATAATAGAAAAAGAAAAACCCAAAGAACAAGAGGCTATTAAAGCTCTTATACAATTTTCAAGTCCCATACCTATAGAGACCTTAACTTTTACACCTATATAATAGGTTAAATCAACTAAATAAGAGAAGACACTTGGATCAAGTGCAAAGGTAAAGCAATTGCGGATATAACTACCTAGTGATAGCACCCCTTGATCTTAGATGATGGCACATACAGATGATACAATAGAGGAAATAGTGAGTTTTGATGAAGTCATCACATTACCTATGTATGACTTGAAAAACATGACACTAAAAAAAATTGAAGAATTGCAAACCTTTCTATGTCTTAAGACAAAGAAAGAATAGTTGAGAAGAGAACTCAAAAAGAAACAAGTATTGTATAATATAAATGATATATTTGTTGATGCATTTGAGCTTTTTGATGTTAATGCGCAACATCAAATTTTGGATCAATTAGTGTATATAGTTAATAAATTTTAGATAAAAGATATTGAGGCCAATAATAAATTGATCAGATGGCCTAAGAAGAAGTTAGAGCACAAAGTTTTGTAGAAAGTCTCAACAGAACATGCAATTTGCTAGGTTGAGCTTTCTAACATTACCACTCAATTGGAACAAATTTTGAAAGTCATTCATTCTTTATACATGAAACCTTGTGATGTTGAGTTATTCACATTGGAGAATCAACATTCTATTGATTTGATACAAGAAGATATGAAGGCATGTGCACATTCATTGGGCAAGAATGCAAGTTCAAGCTCACCTTCATATAATTAGTTGATAGTTGTTCAACAAAGATTAGTTGAGTTAATGGCTAGAGATAGTAGCATAAGAAATAAATTGATATCTATTCAATTCATGCTACTACCCCAATTAAAGATTATTTAAAGGGAATTATCTATAGCTCAAAATTTAATGAAGAACAATACACATCTTTCGATAGTAGAGAGCTTAATTGATCTAACTTCTCAGCTAGAGATTCATATTCAAGTCACGGAATCAGCAAGAGATAGATGGACTAAAGGACTTGAAGAGATTTTGGCTAGTCATCAAACATTTTTGGATAAATACAAGCTAACCCCTACAAACCCCAAGCCATAAGTGACAAAAACAAGGGCGAAAGGTTCATGACATACATTACAAAGGGGGAAATATTTGAATAAAGGAAAGATGACACAAAGGGGGAGAAATAAAGTCAACATCAAAGTTTATAGGACATGTATATAATGTATAATAGAGATTAAGTTTTGAAGACCAAGTTACAAACTTAGGGGGAGCATTATTTTTGCATGGAAAGTTAAGTAATGACAAAATGTTTTTTCCACTAATGTCAAAGGGGGAGATTGTTGATCTCTAATACTCAAATGCCTATTAATGTCTAACACTTAGCCATTTCTAAGGTAGCATTGGACAGTCATCACTGTGACTAAGTCATCCAAAGAAGGCCAAGCTACAAAGAGCTTGTCTATATTTTATCATATGTCAAGCACATCAAAGGTTGTCGAGCACCCCAATAGAGAACTAGTCAACATACATGCTGAGTAACATAGAAGAGGCTGAGCATTTAGAAAGTTGGTTAATATCGAGTGAGTCAGTATATGTCGAGCATATAGAAGCCAAGTAACAACATGGATGTTAGTTATGACTAAGAAACAGAACACTCAAGTGTCAAGTAAACCAATTTAGCTTACTTCTACATGACATTTAAAGGTTGTAGAGATATTTAAGGAGAAGATTACACATTTTGTGAGAAGGCATTAATCTAAAGAAGAGAAGATTAACAAATCAAAAAATTAGAAGGGAAAATGTTAAAAGGATGCAATATATGTGGATTGTTGATCCTAATCTAGAACTTTATATGATTATCTATTTAAGAAGTTTTCCAACCCTAGGCTTTAGTGGTGAATGAAAAATGAAGTGTAAATGTAAAGGAGTGAACAATCCAAGTCTGAAAGGAGATCAAACATAACAACCTAGCAATAAAGGATGGAACAAAGATATCAGATAAAGAGATTAGATTACAATTTTTAAGAGAGGAGATCCATAATTATCTTTCTGAGAAAACCAAATGATCAAGTACTAAATCAATTTTAATAAAATTGAGTTAGTGTGAACATCTTAAAAGAGTGGTTTTAACATACCTTTGTAAATCTTCTAACAGAGTCCTTACTTTATTGTTAGTATAAAATCCTTTAACAAGGTAAGACCTAATAGTCTTAAAAGATTTTAATAGAGAAGATCCATCATAGGGTAGATCATCATATATGATCAAATTGTAGCCCTAACTAGTAAAATTTGTTATTGTAGTAGTAAAGATTTGTGGGTGCATCCCCACTCCAGTTTTGCCTTTAACTTGAAGTGTTTATGGGTTACCAAAATCACTATGTTATGTGTTGATATTTTTCATGGATGTTATGCTTAGATAGATTTAATTTCAGCATTACAATTTTATAAATATATGGTATGAGATCTAAGATATGAGATATATTAGGTGTGAATACACTTAATTGTATTATTAGTAAAAAGTTTTATTGATCCTAATTCACCCCTACCCCTAGTATCTTGTTTCCCATTAAGATTTCCAAATAATATTGCAACATATGTTAATAAAATTTTGGATGTGATATAGAAGCATGACATAAGAATTGGAGGAAGACATATAGGGTTGTTCGGAAGCAAGAGTTTAGCCAATTTTTAGCAGAGACAAAATTTTGCAAGTTGTGAAGATAAAAATGTCTTGGAACATTTGACACAATAGAACAAGAGGCCTTTGCATACGACATGGCCAACATGTTAATGAGAGGGAGTAATGCATACAAGAACTTTTTCCATGTCAATTTTACACCTCATAATCAACCCTACAGTCTACAAAGTACTCACATCTCAATCATAACAAGAGCAAATAGGTCAGAAAAACAAAGTTAAAAAGTTGAAGCGAGTAAAGAATATGTGTCATCTTGTGATATATCTAAAATATCTACAAAAGAAAGGTCATATCAAGGTTTTAGGAAACATTCAAGTGGTCATTATGTTGCATAAATGTGGAATCCTATAGAACAAAAATAAGAATGGTTAGGAACATTCAATATCAAAGAGGAAGTTGCTATTGCCTATGATATGGCTGCAATTTCCCTTAAAAGATACAAAGCAATTACAAATATTATGTGTCTATATTTGAGACATGTCAAACAAAAAGTATCTCTGGCTTAGTGATAGATTAACTTGGATCAACCAATTGGGTTGAATGATCTCAAATGGAATCAGAAACAAATACTCTATTGTCAATGTATACTAATGATCATTTTGATGATATAGTTCCAATCACCAAAAACTAAGTATTTCCAACTATGATGCAACCTAACTTCCTTAAACTTTGCATAGAAATCTAGTACAAGGTTTTCTAGTGCAATAACATATCGATACCATATATGTCACTCACATAGATAACATGTGTTCTTTAGAAAGTGACACAAAATTTCACTACCTAATTTTTAAATGAGCTTATCCTAGTGCATTTGGATTACCCAATTTTGAAATTGTTTATTAGAATATAGATTCCTCAAATTTGATAAACTCATGCCCATTTCAACTATTGCAACCATATCTTGTCGTTGTGCATCTTGCTAATGAAAAATGGATTTCTAAAAATCTCAACATGGACTCAAACATACAAAACTATGACAATAATGTTGCTAGTGAAGATGATCCTTCACTTGTGAGAAACCTTTCTAGAAAACCTCAGAACATGGACATGCATGGTGTCAATCATAACACATTTCACTTTTCCAATTTATATATGACATCAGAATATACAGGCCCTGAATGTCATGGTCACAATGATAATAATGTCCCTAAGGTTCACCATGCAATTGATGTTTCAAATAGCATAGACATAAAGAACTTAAAATATTATTACTATTGCTTGACACCATAATTGATGTATCCTAATTTCTCTCTGTCATGATATAGGACTATTCATTGCCAATGTTATACTCTTTTATGTAATATTGTACATAATTGAGATAAGCATGAAGTCCAAAAATAAAGTGAAATAAGAAGGTTACAAATAAACATTTGAATGCTTGCACACTTTTTATGGTGAAATACAACAGGCATATATAATTTTATATGTAATCTATTTTCTTATTTATAATTTTAACTATGCATAATGCACAGCTCAACCTCAATGTTTCGATTGGATTGCACAATATTTCTCAATGATGAGAAATATGTGTATTGAATATGTCGAACTATAATAAAAGTCTATCATGTTCCTAAAGAAAAATAGTCTCAAAAATAATTAAAATAAATTCTAATACATTGTCTTATCCAAATATATATGATTTCACTATTTTTATAATCCTACAATTTTTTTTAGGAATAAAATTGTAGAAAAATAAGCTTGTGCAAGGCTCTAAATTCTGCTCTCTGCTAAATAGCACATTTTCTTTCAATTAGTACAAATCAATTGTAATTTATTCACCTAGTAGGCATATATGTATGATGTAATATGCAAACAAGATAATGAGTTGTAAATACGTTAGAAAATAAAGCTTGGCTTCTATATGTGACTTGAAAAAAATTAAAATCATACAATATGTAATAATTGTGATAAAGCATAAATTTGTCTACTAAAAAAGATTAAAAAAATAGGTTGTCTCTAATTGATTCTTGACCTCTAGAAATTAAAACACAAAAAGTGACAACCTAGAACCAAAAATTAATAGGAAATGTATTTTTTGTAAATGCAGGATGATTAGTGATTGTGGTCCTTAGTCAACATTATTACTTGCTCATCTCTTATTGAGATCCTTAAATATTTTTTTGAGATCCTTAAATATTTTTCAACATTACTACTTGTTCAATCAATTACAAAGGAAAAAATTAGTGAAAATTACAATACTTCAAAGTGAAAACCCTAATAGTCAAATTAATTCATATTGCACTACAAAAATTCAAGAAAACTCTATCTATGTTTCTCAAAACAATGAAAGTGGACAAATACGAATGCAAATCCCATTTAAAAACAAGTAACATTGACCAAATGCTTGAAAAACATGGCTTGTACAAGTTGCATGACTTCAACTACAATGTTGGTGATTTCTTATTTGATACATTTGAATATTTACTCAAATTCCAGTGTACTTCAATTGAAATCCTTAACTGAAGCATAGATTTCTTCATGACTTGCATTGAAAATGATGATGAGGAAGCCAAAAATGCCTATAACCATAAATTGCATCCTGAATATTTGAAAAATCTCCACAACATACAAGATGTAAACACTTACATACATAGAATGTAACTTTAGGAAAAAACAATCAACCAAAACCGAGAACAAGGTTTGTAGGGAGATATGTTTTGTACACTCGCTATCAAAGTAGCTCAAGATTTGTATATGTGTTTGGTCTATATAAATGACTTGATTCTATACCATATAATATCCTATTCCATGATGCAAATCCTCTATGCAGGCATTTTGAACCTAATGGCACTCAAAAATGCATTACCATTTTGAGTACCTTTCTAAACTTTTGAGTCACTTTGAACCTTATAAATCACTTCCTTGCTTGTTTACTCGGCTATTGTATTAAGACCTAAGAGGTTTTTTATGTTTCTAACACCTTGCATTAAGCATTTCTATGCATTCTATAATGATAAACTGATATTCTAAATCATTCTACAAAGTTCTATTTTGAGTAGTGTTCATTTCTGCATTTTTGCTTAAGTGTCAAATAGTGACAGGAGCCCTGGTTTGCATTCAAATATCTTGTATCTAGTAATGTTTCATGACTCACCATTTTGATATTTTTTAGTATTCATATCAGTGAACCTATGTTTCAATTTTTATGTCATTTTGATATGTTTTGACTAGGTTTTGAATCCCTTGAATTTGGTTACTTATTTATGTCATGCTGATGCAAAATGACCTGAATGCCAAAAGGCCCTATTTGACCAATTGTAACTTTGACCTAGTTGACCATACTGAGAAATTTCTTTTTGAATTGTATTATAGGGTTCACATACTTTCTATGTCCCAAACTTGAGCTTATGATAAATCTATTTGATTAGTTTTTAAACATGATTCCAAGTGCAATTTATAACTTTTTATTGGTGTCATAAAATGTAGATTGGTCAGTACCCCTGTTCGGGATTTTGTAACTATAAATTTTTAATAGATGAGATCAAATGGTTTGTACCACTAATCTAAAAATACTTCAAGTATGTCAGTTTGTAAACCTTGAAAAATCTCTCTACACATTTTCCCAGGGCCATTCCATTTGCAAAAACACTTCTCTACTGATGTTTCTAGTCTTGCAATTCCAAGTAGCCTACTTTGTGCACTTGCCAATTGCATCCTATTATTTTCATGAACCCAAATCATAGATCTATTTTCTCCTCATGGTATTGAACTAATGCCCCAATTTTTAGGCCTTTAAGTATATATTTACACAGTTTTTGAAGCTAAAACCAAATGCATTTTATGGTTTTTTAACATGCTTATTTGCAGACAGCTTTAACTAGGCTATTTTGAATATCAATATCTTTTGATTGAGTGGTTGTCATGCAACAAGATCTAGTAGAGTGTAAGGATGTTGAACAAAGAACTAGTATGTCATATCCTAAGGCTTGGTTAGGTGTTTCTATCAGTTTTTAAATCCAGTTTTCGGCCCTTCCTATCAGCAAGTCATAATTTGTAGATAAGTGGTAAATGAGTTCTAAATAATGGTTCAATGGTCAATTTTGAATCTAGTTAGTACATAATTTTCATTGGATCATTTTAAGGTGTCATATGTTTCAGTTCAAAAAAAATTAGCCAGACCCACTCCAACTAATTCTGCCAGCTTGATGAAGTATTGGGTGGTTTCAAGATGCACAAAAGGGTTTTAGTGGTTTTAAATTGTTTCAAAGCTTCTAATGTGTACTTGATAGCCTCACATAGTCAATTGGTGGCTTTCAAGCCATTGTCTACAAATAGATTCATGGGCATGAGCACTTAGGAAAGAGATTGTATCTCCCCTTTGTGTACAAAATTTTAATCAATAAGCAGATCTTTTAAGGTGGGAATCAAGGAGATAGTTTGGTTTCCTCTTGGCATGTAATCATAAATGAAAAAAAATCCACTTTTTTCGCCTATTTTTTCCTTGCAACTACCCCATTTTTTGGCTACCCTTTTCAACATGAGTAAGATATGTCTCATTAGATGGGTGTGGGAGCACTCTATGGATTCTCAATGCAATTGGTGCAAAGGTAGAGAGCACCCATGTTGGAGAAGATGTCCATGTGCATCAAAGTAACAAGGTCACATCTTGTGAGGAGAGCATGGAAGAGGAGGCACAGATTTTACACCAAAGGAAGGCCCATGTTAATGGTAGAGCATCCCATAAAATTTATGCAAAGCATCCACATCCAGAAGAAAACCATTCCATGGCTAAAGATGATTCGTAGGAAAGAGCCCCGCAATGTTAAAGGGCTAGTGAAGCAACATCCAATGAAGAGAAACATGTACGTGGGGGTTGGCTCTATTTAAAGCACTATGGAAGCCACAAATTAGTGGATGAAGATGTAGGCATGGGTGAAGGTGGATGTTCCTCATAGGAGTAGAAGGATGCAAAGGAAGAACTTTTATCTATCATGATAGGTTCGCATTGGAGATCACCTTAAATGTTTTATTCCATATTATCTATGGGATGTCTTTTTTTAGTTTTTAAAATATTAGGGGTGCAATTTTAATGTCTAAAGAGACATCTCTTTTATGACATAGAAGAAAATGTAGATGGGCCCACCTAAGCCAGCTAGAGGCAAGGTGAGAGAAATTTTGACCAAGGTAATGCATAATTTACAAGGTGCCATGTGGCATTTTTCAAGCTCCCATCATATGGTTGAAAGATCTATGATAAAGGCTTACGATCTTACAAAAATTATAAGATCGGGAGGCCCAAGAGGAGGGTGCAAGATGCTATGAAGTTTGGAGGTCATCATGAGTTCAGGAGTTGGAAATTGAAGGCCTACAATTCTACATGGTTCATAAGATCAAAGGATAAAAAATGAGGCTCTACGATGCTATTAAGTGGAGTTTGGCATAAAATCACTAGGAAATTTGAAAAGGCTTAAGATATCACAAGAACGATGGATTAAGATGATGAGATATTAAGATATTATGCCAATATCAAATTGTATAGTCAGAGGAGGGAAAATTCACTACTAACATATTATAAAGTTGATGATTTGATCATAATACTATAGAAGTATAAATTTCAAATGTCTCATAGATCTCAAATGTTGATAAAGATGTGGGCCCTGCTTGGACATTTCAATGAATCAAAAGCTGACAAGTGGCATCAATGGATTAGGAGAATGGAAAATGAATAAAAAATAAAATTTAGAGATTTTCAAGGCATCAGAGTTCATATGTTGCAGATTTGAATAAATTTAATTTTTTATATAGTTTATACTATAAGGATATTTTAAATTTTTCATTTTTTATACTCAGTTCATGGCACGAGACCTAAAATTTTAAATGCACCTCAGAGGCACAATTTTTATCAAAAACACACAATGTAATATACCATTGGAATCGAAAAGAGATGAACTATCCATTTCTATAGTTGGTTTGTGCACAGGTATTCCCTAGAAGTAGCTATAGGTAGATTTTTAATTTTGAGGCATCCTCAGTGCAAAGATAGTTTGATATTTTTAGATGAAATAATATCAGGACTGGATCATATTTTGATGTGATCAAGTGCCCTGAGCAGCTATAAAGATGAATTGAATATGTTGAAGCAAGCAGTTACAAGTGGCAGGGTTTGTTGACAGTATAGTTGGCTTTTCATAGTTGAGAACAATATAAGACAAAGCAAGATCAGATTGAAATCTCTATGCATCTTATCATGTATCAGTTTCCTTTAGAAGATATTTTGTTGATTACCTTTTTAGGAGATATTTCAAATATTTTTGCAACAACATTTATGGTTTTGATTGTCAATAGATGAAGAAGTTCAGTTTCAACAGCATCAAGAAGAAGAAGTTTCAGCATGACACTTGTCAAAATCAGATCTCACATCCAGGAGACTTTTCCTTTTCTTTCCTATAAGTTTCTCCTCCATTCTTTTCATAGAGGTTTCAATTATAGACACTTTTCATTGTTGTATGACCACTCTGTTTGTTCTAGCTTGTTTGAAATTTCCTCCATAGTCGTGATTCCACATTTCCTCAATCTTTCTCTATTATGGATAGCAACAATGTATTTCTTTTGAAGGATTCTTATATTACACAATCATTCCTTGGTGTTATTTTATGAGTTTTGACATATAGATGATGTATTGATTTCAAGGACTTAATACAAAATTTTCATTTACAGTTTCATTCTAAAGTTCATCTCCATTTTTGTGAGTTTTGTAGTTCTCTATTGATATATACTCAAAGTGCATATTTTCCATTTGCAGCTTGTGTTGAAGTTGTATGTCATTGTGTATCTTGCTATTGGGTCAAGAACTTGAGTAATTTTCTTGATATGCCACTGACAGAACTACAAGGATCATAGGAGGATTTGATAAGTATGAACTTTGTTTGAAGATTGATGTCTATTTGCAAGATAGATAGATAGATCATATGTCTAGATATATGAGTATACTCTAGGTATCAATGTGTATGTTTTAATTTAGTTTTTTCCCAATGGATAAGGGACTAATCATCTTTAACATTTCATGTGTTGTTGTTGCATACATGGGTTATGTTGACAATTCAATTATTAATCAAATATCTTTTCCCTTTATGTTTAAGAGTTAAAAGAGTTTCCCTCACTTGGTTTATCAAGTTCATGTGCTCTATTATTAGCTATTTCACATCCATGAATTCTTGCATAAACATAGAAGATTAAGGGGTTTTATCTATTATCTAGATACAGTTGTATGCCTTTATACTGGTACCATATAAAGAATCTAAGGTCTACCCACCTAGGTCTTGCAGAGCTTGAAGAAGAAGGAGAGTTAAATAGCCTTATAGTTGGCCCTGAAGTCTAAATAGGTGCATTAAGGATGGGAGTTAGCTGCCCCTAGGTGTAAATGTTATTCCATTAGGTTATTCAAAAGTTGTTAATTCAGAAGCCAACATAACCATTGGTAAATAATATTTCCAAAAAACATAATCAACCAAGGATGAACTTGCATAATTTTTTTTAAATGATAAGGGACAACAATGATAAATATTGTACCAAATTTTAAAAAAAAATAAAAATAAAAATAAATAAATAAATCTAAGACCAATAGTCTAAACTACAATTCAACAGCGAAGGATATTGATAATCTAATAAGAAAACCTTGCTTGCAACAAAAAGGCTAATTAGGAGCAAAGGAAAAAGCATAAATCAAAGTCAAATTAACAGTGACAAGATGGAAACTCCACAAATTGTCAACCAAATTAAATGTAAACTACAAAAAGAATTATTTCTAATAATAAATATGAAAAGACAATTGAAAAGAAGAACTCAGACACCAATAGACAAATATATAGTTGAAATAGAAGATATGCCAAGACATGCTTGCTCAATTTTTCAAAAATTAAAATTCAAGAAAATATTTTAAAAATTAAGAAAAGGCACAACAATGAACAGTTCAACCTAACAAAATCTTGCTTTGCATTTTCCAATGACAATATATGTAAACTGTGCAAGATTTTTTTTTTAAGAAAAAAATAATCCCAAAACTTATTGTCCTTATCAATATTAGGAAAAATGATCCAATAAACAATGTGCAAGTTTTAACACAACTAGTGTCATTAAGAATTGCATTTTCTCAGATCTAGGAGCTAGGATACAAAAAATCACAACTTGGTTTGGCTTGTTCCATCATAAATATTCCTATATATATTAACACTATTTATAATGCTTTGCCACTATCACTATCAAAGACAACAACAATTGAGGTGTCTCTAAAATGATGTTTACAATATGAGAATACTTTTCAAAAGGGCATGGTATGACCAAATATTATAATGCAAGCATTACTTGATTTGAGTAAGACAACACTATAAAAAATAGAAAATGTAGAAATAAATTATAATTGGACTAATATATTAAGCATCTACAACAATGACAACAACATAGACGATATGAGTCCTAATGATTTAGAATCTCAAAGAGAAATAGAAATTGACAACCCTAGCGACATATTACTACATGGTACACATATTCTAAGAGTGTCCACAACATGGGGGACAAAATTATTGAAATCACTCCTGCCCAAGACTCTTATCCAATTAGAATTTTCAAAGACAAATATGTGAAGGAGATAAAATTTCCACGACTTTTCTTCAGTGAACCAAGGAATTATTACATTATGCATAACTTTAGTTATTGTAAAATCACATAATGGGAACTATTACATTATCATCAATATTTTTCACTTCATACAAAAAATATAATTTTTAAATTACTAAAAAGTACCAATTCAACAACTTTTGTCAACAATGTGAGTTTAAATTAGAAAGGGACAATTAAAATGTAGGAAGTTGCTTGCAAAAGATGTTAAACAAAAATCAAAGTTAGAGAAAATATTAAAATTTGATATTGGATATATTAATTTCAAAAGAATCAGAATATCCCTATACTATATGAACCAATTTTTAAAAATGTCTTTGCAATGATACAACAGCTTGGACCACCTACATTTTTTCTCACTTTCACTAGTGTTGAACAAAAATGGGATCCTCTAATGACAACTCTTTGATATTTACACAAATTGCATCAAGAAGCAAAAAAATGAGATATGTGAAAGCACTGGTATTGATGATGACATATTAGTTAGGAAAGACCCAATTACATGTGCAAGATATTATCGACGTAGAATTAATGCATTAAGGAAACCAATGCTCATCAATACTTATTTCTTTGGAAAAGTTATAGATTATTTTTTTAGTCATAAAATTCCAAAATAGGGGGAATGAACATGTCCACCTACTTATTTGGGTTGAAAATATGTCAACTTATGGAAGAGAAAGCAACTAGGAAATTTTAAAATTTGTCAACAACCACATAACATGAAATACTAACCATTTACAATCACTTTCCACTGTTTTGCACAAGCACCACCATACTAGACAATGCAAGAAATCAACAAACAAAAAATGAAAATTTAATTTTCCCATTCCTCCACTACCATATACTATATTTTAGACCCACTGTTTGATAATGAAACCATGCTAATGACAAATGTTTCAAATATTATTGTATTTTTGGAAATAGGCAATATGACAATTCCTTCACATTTCAAATAATTTTAGACAAACTGCAAACAACAAAAAAAAACTAAATTCTCTCTCTAAGATCAACATTGGACAAAGTCACTCTTTTCCTTGAAAGGAAATTTTCACAAATATGAAACAATGGTTTTTGCAAAACAATCCTTGAGCTATGGAGAGCTAATACAAACACTCAGTTTGTGTTTGAATGCATACGTTGTGACCATGTATTGTAGCTCATACATGGAAAAGGTTGAAAAGTCTATGACATGTGTATTCAAAAGAATAAGAGACGATCACTAAAGAGAAAATATAGATGCAAAAAGGATAATATATTAACTGGACAATGCTTTGCTAAAATTGCAACAAATGTCAACTTAGGAAGATGCTCATTTAGCTCTATCACCTCACCTCAAAAAAAGTTTATGAATAGGTATTTTCATTGATACAAGAGAAAATGACGAACGGATCTTTATAGTGAAATCACCTACACAACTAAATCATGAACAAAATGAATTAGAAAACATAATTGTGAAATTCATAATAGAGTACTACAAAAGTTGCCCACAAAGTATCAATGACATATGTTTAGCTAAATTTGTTTCATAATATAAAAAAAATGGAATTAATAATAAGAAAAAGAAAAAATAAAGCATAACATGTTTTATTAGTTACAACAAACACAATGATGTGAAAAACTATTGCAGAGAGAAGCTACTTCTTTTCGTACCATTTATAGGAAATGAAACTCATCTAAAAAAAAAATTCAAATCTAGGGAATCAACTTTTACATATCAAAAGGAAACAATAAGAAAGAACAATTCTAAATTCTTCTACAAGACCAATAATGCATGGGGTGATATTAATAAAGAGGCCAATGAGATCAATATGTGGATATTAGATAACAATGACAACAATGAAACAATGAAGACATACAAGATAGAGGAACAATATGACATTCACAATGCCATTCTAGGAACAACATATGTCAAAGCACTACGCACATCATATTCAGGATTTAAAATAGCAAAGCATCCATCAATACTTGACAATGTTTAATGGTTCAAAAGTAGACAAATGCTAAACAAGGAACAAAAAATGATAATAAAAGACATTATTACAAAGAAAACTAAAAACAAAAAAACTTCAAATAACCTATTTCTAACTAGAAGTGCAAGAACTAGTAAGACCTTTACAGTAAATATCATATATCAAGCACTATTGTGCATATGAAACAACACTATAGATAAAAATCATGACAAACCAAAAGGAATACGTATAGCATATATAAGGAAAACAATATATAATATTGGTGGTATGACAATACATTCAACATTCCATATTCCTTTTAACAAATTAGAATTCTTACTATTGAACAATGATACCCTTGACAAAATGTTAAAGCATTACAATCAACTTAGAGCTATTTTCATTGATGAGTTATCTTTAGGTTCAACTTTCTTCCACTTCATAGATAAAAATCTACAAGAAATTATGCATACACCAACTTCTTATTTTTGAAACCTAGACACAATATTTTGTGGTAGCCTAAATTAGGCCCAACCAGTCATGGATGCTAATGTGTTCAAAGATAGGCCTATAGATAAAGATTTAATGCCCTACGACTTTTGGAAAGACAATGTCAAATGTTACACATTACAAATGACAATGGGTCAAAAAGATGAAACCTTTGTTCAAATTCTAAATAGAATTTGCAAGGCCATTCAAACAATAGATGATATAAATTACTTCAACCAAAACTACCTACAACCAATTTCGAATGGTCCAACACTTCCTTTTCTCTTCTATAGGAGAATCGATGTAGATGGTCACAACAACAAAATGCTAGCAATTATGTATGGAGAAGTTATTGTTCTAAAGGCCAAAGACGAATATGAGGAAAACATAAATAGAATATGACTCTATCCCCACATAATGACTCTACCAATTAAAATAAAATTGAAACCAAACATTCTTATAGAATTATATCCAAGAAACTAAAATACTAGTGAGGGTTTAATCAATGGTCTAGTATCTTTAAACATTACACAAAATATTACAAGTTGGATATTGTGTGGATTAAGTTTAATGATCCTAATATTGGATACTAGCAAAAGAAAAATATGCATCTTACTACAACCAATTTAATGTAAAAGATTGGATTCCTATTGTATGGATTACAAAATTGATAGAAAAAAATTCAACAAGTAGGAAGATAACTATCAAAAAATAATTTCCTATACAACTAGCATGCGCATGCACAATTCACAAATCACAAGCACTAACAATGAAAATATTAGTTTTTAATCAATAGGTATAAGGAAACATGGAATAACATACACAACATTCTCACATACAAGAACAATGGAAAATCTATTTCTCGTAAAACATTTGTTGCCAAAAAAAATCATGGTAAAGCCAAAAATAAATACAAAAACAGATGCACAATGAAAACTTGGCAATCAAGCTACATGCCCCCAATCCACAATACATTTGATCTTTTGTACATTAAATACATGAAGTTTGCATGCTTATATAAATAATATACAAAATGACAATGAAATTATATTAGCTGACATAATGTTCTTACAAGAAGTTCACATGAATCTATCCTAACAGGATATCCTACTTCCAAATTTTAGAACTAATTTCATCCACAGAATACATGGGATAATAGACTGATATGGAATACAATCATAGTACATACAACATCATACCACATTTCAAAATATGTACTAAAGGCATTAACAATAATCGTATCAAAATCAACCAATTCTTTGAATATTTACAATATTTATGTGAGGACAAATACTCTCTTCAAATAAATTAACAATGCCTTGGATGAAATAAAAAGTGCAATTGACCCAAATACAATGACCTATATTGTTGGAAATTTTAACATTGGCCACTTATCAATTGGAAACATCATCAATTAGCCACTTATTGATCACATCTGGTCTAATATAGAATCAAATGTATGCTTTGTCCATAAATTAGAAGCATATTAGTCAAACCATATGATTACATTTACCAATACGAAATAGTTGTTTCATACAATGACACTTACTTTAACTAATTACAAAACAAACAAATAATATTTCTATTTTAATGCACCTACAAAAAAATGCACTACTAAAACATTTTATAACTTATGTGAATATCGTGAAATCAAGCATTTACTCATTTCACACTATACATGATTTTGACAGAAAAGATTATTTTCCAGCAAGTTCAACAATCTACTTGGAATTTTAAAAATACAATAATTAATTTCTATATGTGCTTAAACAATATATGTTGACATTATCCAATGTCCCATTGTAACTAATTAACCATAGGAAACAATGGACATGACGAAAAGAATAGAAAGTCTTCATAAGTCAGGCAAGAATAGTATACAAAAAGGTAATTTGTACTTTCTTTCATGTATTTTGTCAATACTCATTCTCACATAAAAAGGGCCCTAACAAGAATGCAATCACAAGAAAAAAGTCAAAAGTATTGTCCCCATTACAATTGAAAAACTAAATGCAAGAAATAAAAGGACCACATTTGAAGAAGATATTGGATAATGTGGTCCTTAATGTCACACAAATGTCATATCAGTTATTAGTCTCAGTTAACTGAGCTCACTCGGTCATCAAAGAAAATGAAGCAGTCAGTATCAACCAAGCTCACTCAGTCATCGAAGAAAATAAGGCAGATAGTGTCAACCGAGCTTACTCGATCATCGAAGAAAATGAAGTAGTCAGTATTAACTGAGCTTACTCGGTCATCAAAGAAAATAAGGCAGATAAGTATTAACTGAGCTTACTCGGTCATCAAAGAAAATAAGGCAAACAAGTGTTAACCGAGCTCACTCGGTTATCGAAGAAAATGAGGCAGACATTGTTAACCGAGATCACTCGGTCAACAAAGGAATTTGGCAAAGACAGTTTCAACCGAGCTCACTCGGTCATCTATGAAAACTTAGTACTTACCGAGTTCTCCCGACAATTGACGGGTTGTCACAGAGTTCGTTGTATTATCCGAGCTTAGTCAGTTAACACAGAAATTATTTTTTGAACAGTATTAACCGAGCAAGGTCGGCCAGTAAAGGGATTTTTTAGTTTGTAATTTTAATTATTTCTAGCCGACTATTGTATTTGTTTGATTATTGGTTAGTGATTTGAGCCGACTAAGATAATCTAAAAGGTATATAAGGTCACTCAAGTTGTAAATCAAAAAAAAGAAGTGTGATGAAGTTATGAAGGTGCATTATAGTGTAAAATAGAAGGCAAAATGTTGAAGAAAGTCTGACAAAGGATCAGATGCATTGAAGGAGCCAAAAATTTGTATCTGATCAGTAAGGATTTGATCAAGAATAACAGAGATCTGTAATCAGCAAAGATAAGTTGCATATTGTATTAGATCACTTCATTGTTTCTTTCTAACCATTGTAATAGTGAACTCAAAATCTCTTAACAAAGTTGGTTTAACAGCCATTCTATAAATCCTCTAACAAGGTGACAGTTCAATTTAATTGTTCTAAAGATCTCTAGCAAGGCCACTCCTAACAGGGTGATTAAATCCTCTAATAGGGTCACACCTAACAGTGTATTTTGTAACCTTTAACAGGGCTGGCTCCTAACAGGGCTCACTTCAGAAGAGTGAAAAGCAGTAACTAGTTACATTGGTGGTTTTTCCCATATTGGGTTTCCACTTTAAATCTGGTGTCTCTAGTGTTCATGATTGCTGAATTGTTTTTGGTTATCAGTTCTTAATAATAATAATTATTTGCTGCATTATCAAGTTTCAGTAATTTGTAACCAAGATCAATTTTTTAGACATCTAAGGGATTGTGAAATGTTTTTGTGGTAACTGATTCACCCCCTCCCCCTCTCAGTTACTCCATTCTCATTTCCAACAATTGGTATTAGAGCTTTTGGTGCTTGCAGGAAAAGATTTCAAGGTTCTAAGCCAAAGATCAAGATGTCTTATAAAAGAGAAATTCCAAAACTTAACAGAGATAACTTCTCAGCATGGAAAGGATTGATGAAACTTCATTTGGCTACTGTTGGTGATACTGGATTGAAATACCTTGAAGAAGAATATGAAGAACCTTCTGGCACATTTTCAGTTAATGATATTGATGAAAAAAAGACTCACAACAATATGATGATAGACATAGTATCTTCTCTCAGCTATGAAGAATTTGATGACATTAAGGACTGCAAAACTGCCTTTGACATGTGGAACAAGCTAAAAGAGATCTATGGAGGGGATGATAATGTGAGAAGAGCAAAAGCAAAAAGTCTAAGAGGACAATTTGATCAAATGAGGATGAGAGAAGATGAAAACATTGCAAAGTATGTTGAAAGAGTTAAAGCATGTGTAAGTGCAATCAGGGCAGCTGGAGGTGACATCAAAGGAGAAATAGTTGTAAGCAAAGTTCTTAGAACCTTGCTTCCCGTTTATGCAATCAAAGTCTCTGCAATTCAGGAAAGAAGGTGTGAAGCAAATCATAAGATAAATCTTGAGGCCATAGTCGGAAGACTAACTGCATTTGAACTAGATAACTTTGACAACTATGTTCCAGCCTTCAAAAACATTGAATCGGCATTTCAAGCCAAGCTCTCACTCAAAGAGAAAAGCAAAAAGAAGATAGAATCACAGTCAGAAAGTGAAAATGAATCAAGAAAAAGTTCAGACAGTGATCTCGAAGTGATTGAAGCTCTACTAGCCAGGAAATATTCTAGAGGCAGAGGAAAATACAAAGGTAAAGTTCCTCTAATCTGTTTTTCTTGTGATGAAATTGGTCATATTGTAGCAAGGTGCCCAAACAAGCAAAAAAATGATGAAAAGAAATATCACAAATGGAATGGCAAAAAAGACTTTAAATCATCCAAGAAAAAAGGTAAGAAATCATGTTTCATGGCTGAAAATTCTAAGGATTCAGATAATAGTGAGGATGAAATTGTTTACATTGCTATTAAAGATGACTCTGACAGTGATGATGAAGATAAAATGGCTCTTATCTCTCATGTAAGTAAGAATGATACATGGATTATAGACAGCGGTTGCTCACATCATATGACTGGTGACAAAACTAAGTTTGATCAGTTTGAAGACTATGATGGTGGCAGTGTAAGGTTTGGTAATAATGAACCTCATTTCATAAAAGGAAGAGGAAGAATTTGTCTATCCAAAGAGCTTATATGTAATAATGCCTACTGGGTTGAAGGTCTCAAACATAATTTTCTAAGTGTTGCACAGTTACTAAATACTGGATTCAAGGTGGAATTCATGCATGGAAAGGCGAGACTGTTGAATGAGCAAGGAAAATTGATAGGATCTGGCACCCAAACTAAAGGTAACTTGTTCTATCTAGAACTTGGTGAATGCTCATGTTTTATTGCTCAAATTGAAGAGAGTTGGTTATGGCATAAAAGGTTGTGTCATGTCAATTTTGATAATTTTGTAAAAATAATCAAATTCAAGAAAGTAAGAAGCATTCCTAACATTAAGAAACCTGAGGTTGGTCTATGCAAGAATTGTCAGATTGGTAAAATGGGAAAAACTAGTTTTAAAGGTAAAAACTATCAATCTAAAGATATATTAGAAATTGTGCATACTAATTTATGTGGACCCATTGGAATAGAAAGCTATACTGGAGAAAAGTTTTTCATTCTTTTTTTTGATGACTATTAAAGAATGATGATTGTCATGTATCTAAGGAATAAATCAGAAGCATTTGAGAAATTCAAATGGTATTTGGCAAGAGTGGAAAAAGAAATAGGGAAAAGGCTGAAATGTTTAAGGTCAAACAGAGGTGGTGAATTCATTTCACATTAATTCAATAACTTCTGCATTGAAAGAGGTATTAAAAGATAGGTTTCAACACCAGGAACTCCAGAAAAAAATGGAATAGCTGAAAGAAGAAACAAATCCATTATGGATTGTGCAAGAACCTTGATGATAGAAAAAAACATTGCTATCAAATACTGGAAGGAAGCCATCAGCATTGCAGTTCATACCTTAAATCGAGTACAGTTGAAGGACTCATTCAAGACTCCCTATGAATTATGGTATGGCTACAAACCCAATATAAGTTATCTAGAATATTTGGAAGAAAATGTTATATTTTGAAAGAATCTAGAAAAAGAAAATTTGATGTAAAAGGTGATGAAGGAATATTTTTGAGATATTCTTGCAAAAGAAAAGCATATAGATGTTTAAATCTATCCACTCACAAAGTCATAGAAAGTGCACATGTGAAAGTTGATGAGTTTGCAGACAAATTAGAAGAAGAAAGAAAAACGATACCTGAAGACTACAAGAGATTTGTTTACATTAAACCTGATACTATACCAAGTATACCATTCTCAACTCTTGAGTCTTCAATAACCAAGTTGCAAATAGTTCAAACTGAGCCACAACAACATTCAAACACTACCGAGCAAGTGTATACCGAGTCTGAAGCAACCAAGCCAGAACAGCCTGAATATGAAATTGAAGCACAAAAAAATATCAATGAAACTCATTCAAGAGGTAAAGAACCTGTATTAGCTAAATATGTCAGAAGAAATCATACACCAAATTAGATCATTGGAGACAAATATGAAGGAACTCTGACAAGAAGTAAGTTGAAAAATACTTGTTTACTTGCTAATTTTGAACCTAGAAGTATTAAAGATGCAATGGCAAATGATAGTTGGATTGAGGCAATGAATGAGGAAATAGAAAAGATAGAGAAGAACAAGACATGGGCTCTTGTACCTAGGCCTAAATATAAGAATATAATTGGAACCAAGTGGGTATTCAGAAACAAGTTGACTGAAGATGGCAAGGTATCCAGAAAAAAAGCTAGATTGGTATGCAAAGGATACTCTCAAGAAGAAGGCATAGATTATGGGAAAACTTTTGCTCCTGTTGCAAGATTGGAAGGAGTCAGAACCTTACTTGCATATGCTGCTCACAAAGGATTCAAAGTTTATTAGATGGATGTCAAGTCAGCATTCCTTAATGGAATACTAGATGAAGAGGTTTACATTGAACAACCTAAAGGTTTTGTTGATCTAGATTAAAGGAACATGGTTTGCAAATTACACAAGGCACTGTATGGTCTGAAACAAGCCCCTAGAGCATGGTATGAAAGATTGCATAACTATCTTATTCAGATTGGTTTTCAAAGAACTAATGATAATAGTAGCTTGTATATAAAGGAAGGACTAGATAATAAGATTGTCTTGGCAGAAATACTTGTAGATGATACTGTTTTCACAGGGAATGATGATCTTTGCAAAGAATTTTTAGAACAAATGAACAAGAAATTTGAAATTTCTATGTTTGGTGAAATAAAATTCTTTGTTGGTCTTCAAATTCAACAAAATAAGAATGGCATCTTCATTACTCAATCAAAATACATCAAGGAGATATTGAAAAAGTTTGGTATGGAGGACTGCAAACCGGTTGGAACTCCTATGTGTACTGGATTGAAACTTACCAAAGATGATGAATCCAAAGAAGTAGATCAAACATTGTATAGATCTATGATTGGAAAGCTGCAGTATGTAGTTCATACTAGGCCAGATATTTCTCTTGTAGTTGGTATTGTTGCAAGATTTTCAGCAAAAGCAAGAGAAAATCACCTAATGGAAATCAAAAGAATAATGAGATATTTAAAAGGAACTAAAGATTATGGACTATGGTAAAAATTTGGAGGTAATTTGGATTTGAAAGTTTTTACTGATGCTGATTGGGCAGGGAATCTTGATGACAGAAAAAGCACAAGTGGAGGAGCATTCTTTCTTGGAAAGAGATTGGTTTCTTGGACAAGCAAAAAGAAAAATTGTACATCCCAATCTACAGCAGAGGTAGAGTATGTTGGTGCAGTAGTAAACTGTTCCAACATTGTTTGGTTTAAGTAGTTATTACAAGGAATGAAGATGGAAATCAAAGAACCAGTTGTTATGTTCTGTGACAATACTAGTGCAATCAACATATCCAAGAATCTAGTGATGCATTCCAAGACCAAGCATATTGCAATCAAATATCATTTTGTCAGAGAATTGGTACAAGACAAGGAGATCAGATTGGAATATGTTCACACAAAGGAACAAATTGCCGATATATTCACAAAACCCTTATCTAAGGATGCATTTTTGAATCTTAGAAGCAAGTTAGGGGTCATTCCCCTATTTGAAGTTCAGTAAAATAAGTTTTAGTGATGCATCAACACATATAAGATTGAAGATCTATCTGTTGATGCAGTTTAATCAGAAATCATTGCATATGAATCAGTACTAAAGGTACATTGCAATTCACTTTACTTCTATTATCTTTGGCATGTGTTGTCAAAGAGGGAGAGATCTACTGTCATATCTTTCTGAACTTTGTGAAATTTGAAAAATCTGCTATGAAGTTCCTTAAAATAGGGAGTCTATTAAAAGAGGGAGAAGTCTGTTATCTAGTTGGACTTATTTCAAAATTTCATTCTGTTATGATATGTTATGTTGCCATCAATGCCAAAGAGGGAGATTGTTGGATAATGTTGTCCTTAATGTCACACAAATGTCATATCAGTTATTAGTCTCAGTTAACCGAGCTCACTCGGTCATCAAAGAAAATGAAGTAGTCAGTATCAACCGAGCTCACTCAGTCATCGAAGAAAATAAGGTAGATAGTGTCAACCGAGCTTACTCGATCATCGAAGAAAATGAAGCAGTCAGTATTAACTGAGCTTACTCGGTCATCAAAGAAAATAAGGCAGATAAGTATTAACCGAGCTTACTTGGTCATCAAAGAAAATAAGGCAGACAAGTGTTAACCGAGCTCACTCGGTTATCGAAGAAAATGAGGCAGACAGTGTTAACCGAGATCACTCGGTCATCTATGAAAACTCAGTACTTATCGAGTTCTCCTGGTGATTGAAGGGTTGTCACGGAGTTCGCTGTATTAATCGAGCTTAGTCGGTTAACACATGAATTATTTTTTGAATAGTATTAACCGAGTAGGGTCGGCCAGTAAAGGGATTTGTTAGTTTGTAATTTTAATTATTTCTAGCTGACTATTGTATTTGTTTGATTATTGGTCAGTGATTTGAGTCGACTAAGATAATCCGAAAGGTATATAAGGTCACTCAAGTTGTAAATCAAAACAAAGAAGTGTGATGAAGTTATGAAGGTGCATTATAGTGTAAAATAGAAGGTGAAATGTTGAAGAAAGTCTGACGAAGGATCAAATGCGTTGAAGGAGCTAAAAATTTGTATTTGATCAGTAGGGATTCGATCAAGAATAACAGAGATCTATAATTAGCAAAGATAAGTTGCATATTGTATTAGATCACTTCATTGTTGCTTTCTAACCATTGTAACAGTGAACTCAAAATCTCTTAATAGAGTTGGTTTAACAACCATTCTATAAATCCTCTAACAAGGTGACAGTTCAATTGAATTGTTCTAAAGACCTCTAGCAAGGCCACTCCTAACAGGGTGATTAAATCCTCTAACAGGGTCACACCTAACAATGTGTTTTGTAACCTTTAACAGGGTTGGTTCCTAACAGGGCTCACTTCAGAAGAGTGAAAAATAGTAACTAGTTACATTGGTGGTTTTTCCCATATTGGGTTTCCATGTTAAATCTAGTGTCTCTAGTGTTCATGATTGCTGAATTGTTTTTGGTTATCAGTTCTTAATAATAATTATTATTTGCTGCATTATCAATTTTCAGTAATTTGTAACTAAGATCAAGTTTTTAGACATCTAAGGGACTGTGAAATATTTTTGTGGTAACTGATTCACCCCCTCCCCCTCTCAGTTACTCCATTCTCATTTCCAACAGAAGATGTTTAGTAGTTTACAAAGTCAATCTTGACAAGGTCAACAAAATACATGAAGTGCTATGGGCAGATCTAAAAGACCACAAGGTAGAAATGACAATAACTTCGACTATTAATGGAAACCTTGTACAACAACATGAAAATAAAATATTAGGGATGGGTGTCTCCATAATAGGTTTTGACATTGCACTAAGATTAAAATTTGATAGAGGTGATTGTGACTGTATTCTTCTTCTGACAGAGGTGAGCATAGTAGAAAAAATCAATTGCATATGGAATGAATGCAATTTCATTCCAAGCATTATAATTAGAAGCCTCCTAAGTAGCACAAGAAATTTCCCTATTGGAATAGTGGGTGCATTAGTCATCGGGACACAGAAAGAAGGCAATATCAACATTCTTGAAATAAAGGATGGTATGTTTGAGAAGGATAGAGCCCAAGTAAAAAAATCTAAATACTATGACTACTCTTATAACTAGTGCAACCACTCATGTACATTGAAATGCATGTTTTTTATGCAACATTAAATAACTATTTATATATGCTTTTTGAAGCTAGAAATCCATCCCAATTTTCTCCATCACTATATTTTAGTAGAACTCCTAGCCAAGAATGAGACACCAACACTACTTTTTAGAAATATTGTTACAAAGAATGACAAAAGAAGAAAAATCTGAACAAGACTATCCACATTCATTTGCAACTTAACAAATAAAATAGCCCTGATAAAGTTACATGAAATACTGCAAAATACCACTAAGGTAATGTTATGTAATTTCTAACATGTAAACATCTTTGTACAGTAGCTTAAACATAACTTATAAAGTAAACTTTATAACATCTTCATGGAGTATTGAAAATAGAAAATCCATTCTTTAGTCCATTCAATTTTTTTTGTCCAAAATGCCAACACAAATTTGAAGGTTACAAAGTACTAGATGAAGAATCTTCCCACTATTCTAGATGTAACTAGGATGTCAATAATCTACACAAGCTCCATCTAAAGATAGTGCTAACTTCTAAAAATAAATAGGCAATCCACTACTCTATTGACAACTCATTGATTGACCAATTAATTACATCACTTCACCACACCAAGTATGAGGAATATATGCAAGACAAATAAAAAATGGTATTCACTCTAAGACAATTCTCCATTGAAGTAATTTTAACACTCACTCAGGCTAATGCAATAATCCATGTTAATCATGTGCCCACCAATCAACCAAGACAAAAGGTATGCCACACAATTTACTAGAGCAAGCAGTTGAAAGAAAAATTAGTTCAATAATATTGAATATGTGACACATATATTTAACACAATTCATTTCCTATTATTTTAGGCAAAAGAAGAATGATTACACTCCACTTCACCTCACTCCAACAAGCTCTATTGGATAATGACATATACATTGTAATAATAGAATGCTAAACAATTAGAAGCTTATGAACATATGCTTTCTACTATCATAGCTCAAATATGTAGAATTGCTTCAACTCCAATTATGTAAATTAAATATAAAACCAGAGATTAGTATATTATCATCAGCCATGGTTATTTTGTGAAGCAAAAAGAAATCCAATGCTATAAGACTACAACATTACCTACTATAGCATATTTCATCTTATCTTCATAAATGTTTGCATTGATAATCAAAACATATGACAGTTGTACATAAATTTTAATGTCCACATTTGTAAAAAAAAATGCATTGTATCTAAACATTGTGTTACATCAAGTGAGTATGAATAAGATAGAGTGTAAACTAAGCATATGTATTTAGTTTCTTAGTGATCAACCAATTTGAAATTAGTTACAAGAGGAAGATATTTGCATCAGACATGTTTATTTAATTACATCAATTGTGAAATCATAGAATGCTAGCTTTAAAGTTTGGAAACACTTATTAATTTCTAGCAAAAATACAAGAATACAATTGAATGTACCAGCCAGAAACCAATAGCATCTTAAATAAATACTTCTCAAAAAACTTAATAAAATTTGAATATATGTTTCATCTTTTAATTTTATTTTTTCAAAGCATTCAAGCTATAAAGTCATAAAAATATATTAATGAGTGTTTATTATTAAATCACTTCATCTTATATTACCTCTAAACAAATAGCATCTTCCCATTGATATAAACACTTTACATATTGGGTATGTATAGGATCATGGTATGCCAAAAAGTGGCGATGTGAAAAACATGTAGTTTTGAAATGCCTAAAAGCATTTCAAAATGCACTTTGACTTTTTCCCCACCCATCTTGGTACCAAACCAAATGTGATACCTTGCCTGATCGAGTATTTGATTTGAGAACATGCATATGATTTGAGAATGGTTATCCAATTTGAGAAGGGATATATGATTTGAGAACGGGTATTTGATTTGGGAATGGGTATCTAATTTATGTTCCCAAATTATGGTGCCAAATTCAATTGTAAAGGGAGTGGGGACCAATTTTTAAGTTGTATCAAGTCCTAGTATAATATAGTTATAGCATAATTGGGGGCAAGGGGGGTGGGAAATTATTATATATAGTTACTAAAATTTATTATATAGTATTAAATAATAATTATTATTTCTTATATAATTATTTATATATAGTTATTACTTATTATATATAAAAATATTATTTATTATATAATTATTTATATATAGTTATTACTTATTATATATACAAATATTATTTATTATATAATCATTTTATATATAGTTATTACTTATTATATATTATTATATTATTATATATCATATATATTATTATTATATATTATATATACTACTAACTTGAGTTAATAAACTATATGTTGATGTATGTTCCTAGGGGTCCCCCTAGGGACATACATGTGTTCCAATGAGTCCAAATGGATCATGGGATACCCTAATTATATATCATATATATTATTAATATATAATATATATATATTAGTAACCTAAGTTAATAAACTATATGATGATATATGTTCCTATGGGTCTCACTAAGGATATACATGTGTTCCAATGAGTCCAAATGGGTCATGGGATACCCTATGACCCATTTTGACCCATTATATGACAACATATCTTCCTAAGTGTTAAAGGATGCCTAGGGACATATATCTTGTGTTTGAATGGGTAGAAAGGGGTTATGGAGTATCCTATAACCCCTTTAGACTTAATACATGATAACATATGTTCCTAGGGGTCCTATGACACTTATAGGCATATATGTTCTGCTCTAATGGGTCGAAAGGGTTCATAGAGTATCTTATGACCCTTTCAAGCCATTACATGACAACATACATTCCTAGGGGTCAAAACCCTAGAAACATATGTTTTCATGTAATGGATCAAAAGGGGTCATAGGATATCTGATGACCCCTTTTGACCCATAGGAACACAACATGTATGGCCTTATGGTATTAGGACCCCTAAGAATATATGTTATCATGTAATCAATCAAAATTTGACCCATTGGAGCACAACACACATGATGATAAGGGTCCTAGGACCCCTAGCAACATATGTTCTCATCTAATGTGTCAAAAGGGGTCATAGAATACCCTATGACCCCTTTTACCCTTTGGAATATAAGAGGTATGTCCCTAGGGGTCATAGGATACCCTATTACCCCTTTCTATCCATTGGAACACAACATATATGTCCCTAGGGGCCTAGGATCCCAAGGAACATAAGTTGTCATGTATTTGATTGAAATGGGTCATAGGTTATCCGATGACCCCTTTCAACCCATTTCAACATAGCATGCTTGTCCCTAGAGGTCATAGGACCCACAAGAACATATTTTGTCATGTAAAAGGTTGAAATGAGTCATAAGATATTATTTAACCCAATTCAACCTATTGGAAGAAAACATGTATGTCTCTAGGGATCCTACAAACCCTATGAACATATTTTGTCATGTAATAGGTCAAAATGTGTCATGGCATGCCCTATGACCTCATTTTACCCATTATAACACATCATGTATGTCCCTAGGGGTCCTAGATACCATAAGAACATACATCATGTGTTTGAATGGCCTGAGAGGGGTCATACGGTTCCCTATGACCCCTTTTGACCCATTAAATCATAACATATGTTGATAGGGGTCCTATAACACCTAAGAAAATATGTCATGTGTTCAAATGAGTCCAAAGGGATCATAGAGTACCCCATGACCCATTTCAATACATTATATGACAATATATGTTCTTAGGCATCCTAGAAACCCTAGGGACATAAATCATGTGTTTAAATAGGTTGAAAGGGGTCATAGGGTAACTTATGACTTTTGACCCATTAAATGACAACATATGTCTCTAGGGGTCCTAGGACCCTAGGGAGATATTATAATCATTTATATCAATCAAAAGAGACCATAAGATAACCTATGACCGCTTTTGACACATTTTATTACAACATATGTCCCTAGGGGTCCTAGGAACCTAGGGACATATTATAATCATTTATATGGGTTGAAAGGGGATATAGGATAACCTATGACCCCTTTCAACATATCTCATTACAGCATATGTCACTAGGGTTCATAGGACCCCTAGGAAAATATTACAATCATTTCTATGATTTGAAGGGGGTCATTGTATAACCTATGACCCATTTCAACACATTTCATTACAACATATGACTTTAGGCATCCCAAGACCCCTAGGGACATATTATAATTGTTTATATGGGTTGAAAGGGGTCATAAGATAACATGTGACCCCTTTCGACATATTTCATTACAACATATGTCTCTAAGAGTTGCAAAACCCTAAGGGACATATTATAATCATTCATATAGGTCAAAAGGGCCCTTTCCACACAATTCATGACAACATATGTCTCTAGGGGTCCCAAGAACCTAGGAAGATATTATAATCATTTATATGGGTCAAAAGGGGTCATAAGTCCTTTCAACACACCTCATGACAACATATGTCTCTAGGGGTCCCAAGACCTATAGGAACATATTAGAATTGTTTATATGGGTCAAAAGGGGTCATATGTTAGGGGTCATAGGATAACTTATGACCCCTTTTGACACATTTCATTACAACATATGTCTTTAGGGGTTCCAAGACCCCTAGGGACCCCCTAAGGACATATTATAATCATTTATATGGGTCAAAAGGGGTCATAGGATAACTTATGAGCCCTTTCGACACATTTCATGACAACATATGTCTATAGGGGTCCCAAGACCCCTAGGGACATATTATAATCTTTTATATGGGTTGAAAGGGGTGATAGGATAACCTATGACCCATTTTGACACATTTTATGACAACATGTGTCTTTAGGGGTCCTAGGACCCCTAGGGACATATTATAATCATTTATATCAGTTGAAAGGGGTCATAGGATAACCTATGACCCCTTTCGACATATTTAATTACAACATATGTCTCTAGGGGTCATAGGACCCCTAGGGACATATTGTAATCATTTATATGGGTTGAAATGGGCCATAGGATGTCCTATGACCCCATTCGATACATTTCATTGCAACATATGTCTCTAGGAGTCCTAGGAGACATATTATAATTGTTTATATGGGTTGAAAGGGTTTATAGGATAAATTATGACCCTTTTTCAACACATTTCATTACAACATATGTCTCTAGGGGTTGTAGGACCCCTAGCGACATATTATAATCATTTATATGGGTTGAAAGGAGTCATAGGATAACCTTCTGACCCCTTTCAACATGTTTCATGACAACATATCTCCCTAGGAGTCAGAGGTCCCCTAGGGACATATTATAATCATTTATATGGATCGAAAGGGGCCATAGGTGTTAGGAATAAGGTGTCTCAACCTTGGCCAATTCCTATTCATTATTATTTCTTTTGTAAAATTAATTTCTTGCAAATAATGTTGATGTTTCGACATTTTGAATTTTGTATAAGGAGATCATGACTAAAACGATTATGATGGATTCCTATGACACACAAGAGCTATGTTAGGAAGATTCTATGATAGGTGAAGACATGTGGCAACTAAGATATTTGAGTACTATACACTCTAGCCCAATAGTGGGGTTCGGGGCATCGCCTCGAAAAATTTTTTGGGGTTCCTATTTTCTGAAAGAATGGTAAAACCTTAATATAGTTTACCTTTGGGAGTAGCCCTAAAAGTGAAGCACATGTTATAAGAATTTTTAGGGTTGTGAAGAGAGATGATGTGAAAAAGGTGTATTGTTGGTACTACGAGTTGCTACTAGAGTCTTTTGTTGTCGATGTTGAACTTGCATTCCAAGTGTATTGTAACATTGTGTTGACGATAATACATTGTGCAGGTTCTGAAGGGGTGAGGTTTTTTTACTGAAAGGTTTTTTCCCACTGAAAAATCTTGGTGTTATGTGTTTCTTTTTTTGTCTATTTTTTGTATGCATGGTTGGCTGCAATATTGTTGTCTACATGATATTGAATCTATAAGTGTAGAAGATTTTAATAGGATTTGCACCATACTTTTCTTATGAGATTAGTGTAGGAAGTTGTTTCCGCACCTAAGTTTCCTTACAATAGGATAACCTATGACCCCTTTTGACACATTTCATGACAACATATGTCTCTAGGGGTTTCAAGACCCCTAGGGACATATTAGAATCATTTATATCAGTCGAAAGGGGTCATAGGATAACCTATGACCCCTTTCAACATATTTCATTACAACATATGTCACTAGGGGTCATAGGACCCCTAGGGACATATTATAATCATTTTTATAGTTTGAAAGCGGTCATAGTATAACTTATGTCTCCTTTTGACACATTTCATTACAACAAATGTCTCTAGGGGTCTTAGGGCCCCTAGCGACATATTATAATTATTTATATGGGTCAAAAGGAGTCATAAGATAACCTTATGACCCATTTTGACATGTTTCATGACAACATATGTCCCTAAGTGTCCAAAGACTCTTAGGAACATATTATAATAATTTATATGGGTAAAAAAGGGTCATGGGATAACCTATGACCCCTTTTGACACATTTCATTACAACATATGTCTCTAGAGGTCCTAAGACCCCTAGGGACATATTATAATTGTTTATATGTTTCAAAAGGGGTCATAAGATAACCTATGACCCCTTTCAACACATATCATGACAACATATGTCTTTAGGGGTCCCAAGACCCTAGGAACATATTATAATCATTTATATGGTTCGAAAGGGGTGTAAGAATTTGGTATAGCTTTGATACGATGTAATAATTTTTCTTAGGGCAAGATTCACCCAAGATCGTAGAACTCGAACACAAGCACAATTGTAGACCAAAAAAGAGTATGATCAATATATCAAAGTATGTTCTCATACATTGTTTTGTATTGTATGTACAAACACGCTAGGAGTGTTTGTATACAAAGGCCTCTTAGGAAGCACCTAGAATGTCTCTAGAAAGAGCCAAGAGATAAGATAAGCATGACAACTACGCACACATCTTACCCATCATTCTAGATGGAAAGATAAGAATGACAAAGTTTATCTCAAGTGGAGATGTTGTAGACACCATGTGCATAAATTAGATGCGAACTCCTATGTTGTCAACATGACAACTCATAAGAATATGCATACTCCTAGGTGACTAAATAAATAAATATTAAAATAATGCATTAACCTAAGTAAATTTAAGTAAGTCTAAATACTAAATACTTATACACACCAACCCCCCCTCCTAAGTGCAACTTAGGGGAATGCCCTTGAGCTCACAAAAACTAGGATGAAATGCATGATGGGTCTTGGCTACTAGGTCATGTTAGGTACCCATGTACATAATAAAAATCCAGTCTCTCATAAATCAGAGAAAGAGGGTGTAAGAATTTGGTATAGCTCTGATACAATGTAAGAATTTTCCTTAGGGAAAAATTCACCCAAGAACTAAGAACTCAAACACAAGCACAATTGTAGACCAAAAAAGAGTATGATCAATATATCAGAATACTTCCTCATACATTTCTTTATATTGTATGTGATGAATGTACACACTAGGTGTGCCTATATATAAAGGCCTCTCAAGAAGCACCTAGAATGTCTCTAGAAAGAGCCAAAGATAAGATAAACATGACAACTAAGAACATGTCTTATCCATCATTCTAGATGATAGAATAAGAATGATGATGTGTATCTCAAGTAAAGATGTTGTAGATACCATGTGCTTAATTAGTGTGCTAACTCCTATGTTGTAGACACCATGTGCATAAAAGAGGTGCAAACTCATGTGTTGTCAACATGACAACTCACAAGAGTACACATACTCCTAGGTGAATAATAAATAAATATTAAAATAATGCATTAACCTAAGTAAACTTAAGCAAGTGTAAATAGTGAATACTTATTTACACCAACAACCCCCTTAAGTGAAACTTAGGGGAATGCACTTAAGTTCATAGGAATGAGGATGAAATGCATAATGGGTCTCGGCTATGAGGCCATGTTAGGTACCCATGTACATAATGAAAATACAATCACTCATAAAGCGAAGAAAGAGAGAAAACCTCATGGGAAAAACCCTCCCCTAAAAAGAGAGATGAAAAGAGACGTATGGATGGATGGAATAATCAAGACCCCCCATTACGACATACATCAATTATATACAAAAGAGAAGTGGAAGGAAAAAATCCCCTAAGAGGAAAAAGTCCCCCCCATAAAAGAGAAGAAGAAGGAGAAAAGGTAGTCCCCCCCCCCCCGCCAAAAAAAAAAGTAGCGTGTCGACTAGTGCAAAATGCCCCAATGTAGAAGCTGATCCATGAGTGCAGAATGACATTCCCCCCCTTGGAAGAAATAATGGAAAAGGTACAATCTTGAAGATTTATGGTGATATTGAAACCTACTCAAGTATCCCTATGTTGATATTGATGTTTTCCCCTTCCAACTGTGCTAAAAAGAATGAATGTTGATCTAGCAAGAATGTATGTTGAACTTGTCCCAGTGAGCCATCTGTCTCCTCAACTGATAAAGAGACCTACAACAATTGCTATTCATAAGGATCCATAATCACATAAGCCTATAAAGAGTGATCATGTAGAGAATGGACATGAGGGTTAGAGTGAGCCTCACAACAATTGTAGAAGGATCATCTCCATCAAAGAGAAGATTCAAATCATCAAGGTTGTCTCCCAAATTTGCAGTTTGTGACTCCACAAAAAAACCTGTAATATTTACCATGTAGTCATCAACTGAAGCTGGAGCTGGAAGACATCATGTACCATGTTGTGTTGGACCTTTCACTATGGCAATGTATGCATGTGGACTATACTAATGTTGTGACCTCTCACTACAATTGTCGATAGAACCCCATGTGTCTGAATTTATTGAAGCACTATCTCTAGTGTCACTATCAGTTTCCACTATGTATGATGTGCGGAGAGGAGTAGAGGATAAGTTGGGTGAACTTTCCTCAAAGTGAGCATCCTTCTCCACAAAGATCTCATGAGTCACTGGATCCATTAGTCTATAAACTATCACATTGTCTTCATATTCTATGAAAGTACAAGGCCTAGGTGTTGGTGCTTTGCATCCCTTAGAAGATAGGTTTTCCCATGCTGGACAACAAAAGACTCTGAAGTGACTCACAACTAGTTTTTTGCCACACCATGCCTCAAAAGGAGTCTTCTTGTCTAGAGTATTATGAGGAGACTTGTTAAGTATGTGAGTAGCATTGCTAATGGCTTCAACTTCAAGTGTAGGATCAAGAGACTTGGATTTAATCATGCAACTTTCCATGGATTTGAGAGTCCTAATTCTCAGTGTTACAACATCTGTCTTGTGTGAACAGAATGTTGGTGGACTCTAAAGATCAATTCACTCATGTTTGCAAAAGTCTTTAAGTCTTCTATCCAGATATCTGTTCTCATTTTCCATCCATAGAACCTTGATGGATTTCCTTGATTTGTGTTCAACATGACTCTTGAAGGCTTGAATCTTATCAACCACTTCATTCTTATTATGAAGGAAGTAGACCCATGTGAATCATGAAAAGTCATCAATAAAATTAAGGATGTAGCGGCCTTGGCTAACTGAAGTCACTGCAAAAGGTCCTATTAAAACCATGTGAACCAATTGGAGAACAATTGGTGCTTGTGAAGACTTCCCTTTATCATAATTCTTTGTGAGATGCATATCCACTGAACATGATGAACACTCACCCTTAGAAAAGTTGATGTTAGGTAGACCTTTGAACATGTGTTTTGAGAAAAGTTGTTGAAGATAGCAAAAGGCAAGATTACCAAACTGTTCATGCCATAGTGTGATTTGTGAATTAGAGTGAGTCACCAAGGCTTCAGAAGAAGACTTAGGAACAAAGTGGGAGAAGGAATAAAACCTCTTGTCATGATTGACTTTCCCCACTGCAACCAATGAATCATCTCTCAGACTTCGCACCATCACTAAATCTGGAAGGAACTCAACTTTATGACCATCTCCAAGGTGAGTGATTTGGTAAATTGATAGGAGATTGGAGCTAAGATTTGGAACATAGAGAACATCTTTGAATTTTCCATTTTCCATTTCCACATGTGTGGTACCTATGAGTGCTTCAATGAAGAAAAGTCTCCCTTTGAAGAACCCATATGGTAGGAGGCACCTGAGTCAAGTATCCATTCCAAAGAAGAACTTGTATTCGCCATAAGCTTTTTCCCTTTTCCATTTGAAGAGGTAGGATTTGAATTCTTGGAAGTACCTGGCACTTGAATTTTGTTCTTCTTGAGTAGGTTTTCCAACTCATCGATTCTTTTAGTCTTGTAATGATGCTCATCATGATCTGGCTTCTTGCAATATGCACAAAAAAGATTGTCCTTCTTTTCATTACTTCCCTTCTTGTTGGAAGAAGAATTGCCTTGTTGTGAGGAGGATTGTTGTGTCTTAGATTGTGATTTTTGCTTCCACTACTTCTTCTTCTTGTTGCTAGAACTTTTCCCTCCTTGACTTGATTGGTGCTCATCACTAGCCACCAAGGCTTTGGTCTTTGATGTCGTGAGAAGTCCTAAATCCATCAAGTGAGATTGTTCAACAATCAACATTTCTACAAATGCATCAAATGTAGGCTTCTGGTAAGCAAATCCCATGGTCAACCTATGAGTATTAAAACTCAAAACAAAGGAAGCATACTCTAAAGGTAGCCTCTTCAAGATGTGATGAACAAACTTTTCATCTTTCATGGGATTACCACAATCTTTAAGTAGTGCCCTATACTCATTCGCTTTGTTGATATAATCTTGAATTGTGTCAAAGTTCTTTTGGATCCAAGAGAAGTAGATCATCCTCAATCTAAAATCCCTTTTCTTCATCCACCTTACTATATAATGATTCAAGTTTGTCCCATGTAGGTTTGGATTCTATACAATTGGCAATGTCAAAGAAGAGATCTCTATGAACACACCTCCTAATAATTCCTAAAGCCTGTTGGCCTTTTTTTTTTTCCAATCAATGAGTTCTTTAGTATTAGTAGCTTTGGTAATTGTACCATCAACATAAAGACTGTAACCTTCATTAATGTACTCCACGCAATATCTTTCCCTATAGAATAATTGCATGAAGTTAGAGGTGGAAATTTAGATGAACCCATGATGCAAAAAATTAAAAGAGCACAAAAGAGAGACACAAGAACATAGTACACAACCCCCCCCCTTTTTCACTCAATCAAAAGACTCCCCCCATAAAGCAATGCTTTTGGCACTTTATAAGTAGTGTGTGTACAATAGGCCACTTGTAAAAATGTACAAAGTGGACTTTTTTATTTTTCTTTTATGACTGCCTTTTGAGGCCCAAATTTGTCACTAAGTATTGTAGCTCAGATGTACAAATTTTTTGAAAAGTAATAAAAGATTTACAATGCAGAAAAAGCCCTAATTCTGAAAGTGATTTTTTTTCCACACAACTCTAGAATCTAACTATAGATCTAGAAAGTAGAAAAAAAAATACGCACTTTCAAAAAAAATAGAACTTGAAAAAGTAACCAAATGTACCCGTACGGAGCATTTGAAGTTGCAGAATGAAAGATTGAACAAGTACAGTCACCAAAAAATGGAATTTCTAAAAAATCCTTGCACCAAAACTAGAGAAGAACACCACCACAAAAGTTTTAGGAAATTCTACCCAATTTCAAAAAAAATTGCACCTGAATTGGAGTCTGGATGACCAAGTTATGGGCTTGCAAAGTCAGGCTGCCAAATCAAAAAGCAATCTAGAGAGGGGTCAGGTAGGAAAACTACCATCTTAAAATTGATGGTCAAATGGCTGTTGTAGTAGTTGAAAAATGACTAGGAATGACAATCAAATAGCTGTTAAATTTAACCTAGTGAAATATTAACGTTAGCAAAAAAATTAGCTGCCTAGGTGATGTGACAATACGATTTGCCAATGTGTCAAGAGGTATGAACATACGGTCAACATGGCATAGTATAGACACCTGCATATTAGGTGATATCGATGTCTACATGGCTTTACGAAAGTGTACTGAATGGATGCACAGGTGTTTGCACACATGTCTGAGGATGTGGCACTATACATGTGGCTGATATGGAGTCCATGTGGCAGTCGCTTGGTGGGGTACATGTAGTGCCAGAATATTTAATAGGTTTCCAAAGAAGGATAGATCATGGGGGCCAGGAAACTTGCATGTTGCCAGCAATTAAACCAACACCGGAGAGGTTGAAACGCGATGGCCAAAACACCTTTTTCCATTGCCGAGTTTGTTAATTATTGTCAAGAAGCTCTATCTTCAATGACAACACTGGGCATTTTAATTAAAGTTGCATCCAGTTCTAGTTTGTGGGCTGAAACACAAAAAAGGGTAGTGCCAAATTTTTTAGATATAATCCCACATTAGCAGTGGGTGGGAGTGCGGAGTTGTATAAAGGAAATGCTACCACAGTGCTAAAATGAATGAGCCATCACAGACTTGAGGGAAGTGACCACTGGTTGGCTTATTGTGTCAGGTTCTTGGCCAAATTTTGACTATTTCCCTTCACTAAAAACAATAAAATATGCATGGATGGAAAATGGATAATGTACCCGATTAAATGAAATCAAATATTCTCTGTGCAGAGTCAGGATTTGACAACCTGGTACCTATGCAAAAAAAATTCTTTACTACCCAAAGAGAAAAAAAAAATTCAAAAAAATAATGAAAAAATCGTAGAGAGTAACAGAATTATAGATCCAAAAATTAATCAAATAGATCTGCAAATGAACATACCTGAGTTGCAAATCAGGGCTTGTAGGTGCTGATTTGCAAAAAAAAAATTCCCCATGATCGACTTTGAGCTAGGGTAGCTGAATTTATAGATGATTTTCACCGAATCAATGTTCCATACACAATGATGAGGTCTGTAGAACAAGAGTCAGTATGCAAAGAACATTAAAAAATGAAGTAAACATTCACAAACCAAAAACTAAATTCACATATATGCTTAGACTAAGAAAGAAAATAAGAAGTGCAAACCTCATAAGAGAAAACACTCCATGCTTTCTTGATTCTGTAGATGTGTCCTTTTGCTATGGATGTATGCTCAAGATGCTCAAAAGCTGCTTCAATGGAGATGGGTAATGGCAAATTGGTAGCTTTGTGAGCTCTCAATTTGGCATTATAAGGGTATGGTTGATGGCTTTGGTTCTCAAAATAGCATGGTAAATTTAGCTCAAAGATTGTTGATGAAATGGCTTGGGATGGGATTCAATTTATAGGCTAAGGGGTAGAGAGATGGAGGGCTTAGATGCAAGGATGGATGAAGGCTTAAGGAGGGCTAAGATGCACTCAAAGGGGAGCACATGGATTGTGCTTGTTTAGCACCAATGGGAAGGTGACACTTGTCACAAGGAGGATGAGTGTGAGAGGGTAGGGTAAAGGGTTGGTTAAAGTCATGATGAGTGGGGTTGAGTATGTAACAGGGATGTAAGAGGAATGAGTGTGGAAGAGGGAAGAGTGTGTAAGATGGATGTAAGAGTCATGAGTGGGCTTGTAAGAGTCTTTTATGTTTTTTAAGAGCACTCATGACTTAGTTGTTGGGTTTTTTGAGGGGAGACTTTGGTTTGGATTAGGAAAGTCTTAAACTTGTTTAAGGAATGTGACAACATTAGGGGGTGGATTAGGCTTGGGTTTAGGATTAGATTAGGGATGTTAGAGATGTGCAAGTGGATGTCATTAATGAGGGTGGGTGAGTTAGTGGCTAAGCTTGGTTAATATGGGTGGATGGGGTGGATTAGGCTAAATGGAGGATTAGAGATAGGTTAGGGGTTTTTGAATTTGAGGATTTCATTTATCAAATAGATTTATTTAATAAATGGGGATTTTTGGAATTAGATAGAAGAATAGGATTTAATTGATAAATAATAGATTATTTGATTTATCAATTTAGGACTATAGATGATTAATTAAATAAGAATTTAATTAATGATGCCTTTAGAGATGGCTAAATTAGATTACCAAAGCAGTATAATCAAATTTAGGTGTCTACATTTTGCCCCTCTTTGACATAGTGTTGAGACAACACTATTTCAAAGAAGTTCGAATGAAGACGACACGAGGAAGATGTTTTAGCAACAAGGTTGCCCCAGTCTCGAATAAGAAGAGGAGAGACTAGACTTAGATGATGCCCCCTCAAGAAGGCGATGGGGAGAGAAATGAGGCTCAACGACTTCTTGAAAAGTACAAGAAATTGAGACGAGCTGAGACGCAGGTTGGCGAAGAGAAGGGGCTAAATTAGCTCAAACTCTCACTACGGGAGAATGATAAAGAGAAATTAGAGGCACAAAAGAAAAGCAAGCTTAATACTTTCTAGGATTGGGGGGGGGAGATGGAGGAGCAGAGCGCTATAAAAGGAATCCATGGTAGGGAGATGGATGACAGAATGATATAGCTGATGCAAGAGGATTTCAAAGAGTCAGATTGGCGGAAGATGGGTTTCGGAGATCCCTAGGACTAGGATTGTGGATCTCGAAAAATGAGGCTTGGTGGATTGATTTGATTGGTGGATCCCTAAAGCTAAGCGCGAGGAGTGATTCAAAGAGATACTGATGCATAAGCTGGGGTAGGAGCGACAGATGTAGGATATGGATGGGGGATAATAGAGATGAAGGAAAACCATTGAAGCTTTTTGAGCAGGGGGATACTTCAAAGAGAAGTACCACCATGTAGTTGAGCACTAGATTTGCTATAGGACTGTTGGTTAATTGCCAAGGTTACCAAGAACATCAAGGCCTTTTCACCAACTATCAAGAGGACTAACGAACTGACTCAAAACAAACACACAAGGATTGCCCCAGTATCACACATGAATCCCAGAGGAAGCAGTGTGGAAACGACACTAGGTAACCCACAAGCAGAAAAAGAAAACAAGCAAAAGACCTAATCAAGACCTTACGCTCTAATTGCCCCATTCGCAGCATACCATGATATGGAAGATCATGGAAACCTTGAGGAGGGAACAAGGAGATTGCTTGGAAAAGATATTTCAAGACCCAAAAGGGAAGATTTCAAAAGAAAATGAAAATCCAAAAGAGAACTGTTTGCCAACGAGATGGGTAGGACGAGGTACTAACGGACCAAGATCAGACATGAGGAAAGCTATATCCTGCAAAAATCTATCAGAGAGCACCTAAGCTGATGGATCTAGATGAGTGATGCATCTGGCAAGCTGAACTAAGAAGGATAACACTTTGGTGATAGGAGATCTAGCTAAAGGATGCATTGGAATATCTAACCAAGGTGTGCTATGTGTGCAAGATGTTGACCAAGGATGACCTAACATGAAAGCCGGATAGATACAATGATACTAAGCTAAAGAGGATGTATAAGCTGACAGACCAAGATATGTTACAAATGTACAAGTTTGTTCATGTTTTGGTTTTTTTGTGAGATGGAAATTTTTGTGAAGGATGGGATGTCTATAATAGTTGATAGGTGGATAGGTAGATGGTTTGTGAAAAGCTTAAGGAAAATGGGATTCTGTGTGTGCATGTGATAGGATACAGGCTAGGATACAAGATTATTTACAAGCTGGAATATGGTACAAGCTTTGGACAAGATTCGAATATATACAAGGTATGGTACAAGATTTACAAGGTATAATACAAGCTTTGGTACAAGATTTACAAGCTGTACAGGAGGTATTGACAAGCTCCATCAGATTTTGGATATTTGATTGGAACACCAAGGGAACAAGCAGGTTTTTTATGGGATGGTGGTGGATGGATGAGGGATAGGATAGTGATAGATAATGGATTAGTCTTTAGCACACAAGGTGCCTGAATTACCAGGTTTTCACCAAGCTACCTATCCAAGGCACTTGAATTGCCAAGTTTTCACCATTGGACGCTTATTTCTCTTTACTATTTTTTTTTCTTGTATTTTTCAAAAGCTGGGTATACCAAGGATCTTCAAGCATAGAACTTCTTGAGATGAATGATGTTAGTGGGATCATTCAAGAGTTCTCCTTCTAGTGTAGATAATTGATAGGCTCCGGAGCCAAAGAAGGCAGTAACCACATAGGGACCAAGCCATGTAGGTTCAAACTTTCCTTTCTTTTTTCGATCTGCTTGGACTTTCATATTTTCTTTGAGGACCATGTCACCTAGCTGAAAGTGTCATGGGAGCACCTTCTTGTTGAAATTCCTTTTGAGACGAGTTTGATAGACTATGAGATGGTCATAGGCTTGTTGTCTCTTCTCGTCTAAGAGATCTAGCTGGGTGAGTCGAGCTACTCTGTATTCTTCATCTGAGATTTTCCCTCGCAAAGATATGCGTAGTGAGAGAAGTTCAACTTCTATAGGTAATACCGCTTCAGCACCATAGACTAGGGAGTATGGAGTTGTGCCTATGGATGTACGGAAGGAAGTTCGATAGGCCCATAGAGCCGGATTTATTTGAAGGTGCCAATCACGGCCAGAATCATTGACAACTTTCTTTAGGATTTTGAGGAGGGTTTTATTAGTTGCCTCTGCCTGGCCGTTACCTTATGGGAAATATGGGCTATAAAAGCGGTGATGGATGCGGAGGGAAGTGCATAATTCTTCCATGTTGATATTTTCAAAGTTACCTCCGTGGTCAGTGAAGATGGTGGATGGGATGCCGAAGCGGCAAATAATGTGGTACAAGATGAACTTGGAGACTTGAACTCCTGTAGCTGAGACTAGGGGGACTGCTTCCACCCACTTAGTGAAATAGTCTGTAGCTGTTATTATCCATTTATGTCCATCAGATGAGAGAGGGGTAATAGTTCCAACTAGATCAAGGCCCCAACAAGTGAAAGGCCAAGGTGGTGCAATAGGCTGTAGATCTTGTGTCGGAGCGTGCACAAGATTTGCATGCTGCTGACATGGGAGACACTTTCTGACAAAGTCACAAGAGTCTTCTTCAATGGTAGGCCAATAGTAGCCTGCTCTAAGGATTTGTCATGCTAGGACAATACCACTCGTGTGGGCACCGCAAAGTCTAGAATGTAATTCTTTTAATGCCATCGCGGCCTCATTTTCATCTAAACATCGAGAGAGAGTATCGTGATAACCCCGACGATATAGGGTATTGGCTATGATAACATAGCGGGATGATTTTCGGATGAGGTTCTGGTGTTGGGTACGTGTGAGGTGAGGGGATATGATACCATCGTTAAGGTAAGCATGAATTTCATGGTACCAAGGGGATTGGGGACCAACCAAGATACAAACACGGTTTGAATCCTCATTCGCATAAGCAGGTGTGAGGAGCTGCTCAACTAAAAACTCATACTACGTAGCTTCTTGGGGAATTTCCAAGAGCGAGCCGATAGTGGCCATGGCATCTACTGCCTTGTTCTGCATTCGAGGCACTTGTGTAAACTGAAGCTTTGTAAAATGCTGGGTCAGCTGATCAACTAGCTCTTTGTAGGGTAATAGCTTTTCATCTTTGGTTTGATATTCATTTAAGACTTGTTTGATAATGAGTTGGGAATCACCAAAGACTTGTAACTCAGTGATATTCCATTCTGCAGCTATCTTTAATCCTGCTACAAGAGCTTCATATTCTGCTATATTGTTGGTGCTAGGGAATTGTAGCTTGAAGGCTTTTGGAATGTAATCTCCTTGAGGTGTAACTAATAATATTCCTACCCTTGATCCATGAGAGGTGTATGAGCCATCAAAATAAAGCTTCCATGGGGGCTATTCTTCAATTAGGCAGATATGCTCATCTGGAAATTCTGTGAGCAAAGGATATGCATCTACTAGAGGTGCATCAGCTAGGTGATCTGCTATAGCTTGCCCTTTGATTGCCTTTCTATCCACATACTGGATGTCAAACTCACTTAGTAGCATAACCCATTTGACCAAACGGCCTGTAAGTGCTGTTCTGGAGAGCATATACTTGAGAGGGTCAATCTTGGAGACTAGTTGGATGGTATGACTTAACATGTAGTGGCAAAGCTTTTGAGTTGAGAAAACAACTACCAAACAAGCTTTTTCCATAGGAGTGTAATTGAGTTCATAACCAACTAGGGTTCTACTGATATAGTAGATGGCTCTCTCTCTACTATAATCATCATGTTTTGCTAGAAGTGCCCCTAAAGCAGTAGGTGTTGCTGATATATACAAGATCAAGGGATGACCAGGAACTGGTGGAACCAAGATAGGGGGATTGGTGAGATACTGCTTGAGCTGATCAAAGCTATGCTGACATAAAAGATCCCACTTGAAGTTCTCATTCTTCTTTAGCAAGTGTGAAAATGGTGTACACTTATCTACAAGTTGGGAGATGAAGCGCCAGACAGATTGAAGTTTTCCCTGAAGAGAGCGAAGCTGTCGCAGTGTCTGGGGAGGAGGCATGTCTAAGATAGCCTTGACCTTTTTGGGGTCGATCTCTATACCCCGTTTAGAAACTATGAAGCCTAGAAGCTTGCCAGATGTGACCCCAAAGACACACTTCTTGGGATTTAGCATGAGATAATATTGGGCCAACCTATCAAAGACTTTTTCTAGGTCAACAAGATGATCCATGAAGGTCTAAGATTTGACCAGGATATCGTCCACATAATCTTCCAAAATGCTATGGATAAGATCATGGAAAATGGCTGTCATAGCTCTTTGATAGGTAGCCCCAGCATTCTTTAGGCCAAAAGGCATCATGGTGTAGCAAAAGGTTCCCCAGGGGGTAGTGAATGCTATCTTATGCTGATCCTCTTCTGCAATCTTGATCTGATTATACCCAGAAAATCCATCCATAAGGGACAGGATTTCATGTCCAGCTGTAAGATCTACAATCATATCTATGTTGGGCAAGGGAAAATCATCCTTTGGACAAGCTTTGTTAAGATCTCTAAAATCAGTATAGATTCTGATGTCACCAGAAGGCTTAGTGACAGGGACCATGTTGGAGATCCATTCTGAGTAGTCGATAGGTCAGATAACCTTAGTAGCTAACATTCTTTCTAGTTCAGCTTTGACTAGTAATGCCACCTTGGGGTGGATTTTCCTAAGCTTTTGTCTGATGGGCTTGATCTTTGGATCAACTGCAAGATGATGAACTACAAGCTTTGGATCGAGTCCTGGCATGTCCTGATAT
This sequence comes from Cupressus sempervirens, assembly GCA_028749045.1. Classification (NCBI taxonomy): domain Eukaryota; kingdom Viridiplantae; phylum Streptophyta; class Pinopsida; order Cupressales; family Cupressaceae; genus Cupressus; species Cupressus sempervirens. The sequence goes on along the minus strand of CM053785.1, from coordinate 994,033,561 downwards.
GACCATGCAAATTGGCCAATGTTCTCTCGTAAAACCTCAAAGAGGAGGTCAGCTTGGTCTTGTGATAGGGATGCAGCAATGTGAACAATTCTAGGGATCTCTGAAGAACCAATGTTGACTTCTCTAGTATCCTCTATTAGAATAGAAGACACCTCTGGTCGATTATCTTGAGGAGGCAATACTAAATCCTCATGTTCTGCTTGTGGCTCTAGATTTTCTTGCTGAGGGGTTCTCTTCGCTACCTTAGCTAGTCCCGATTTTACCTTAGTTCCAGTTTTGGGTGTATCGAAACTAGGTTGGGGATTTTCTCCAAAATACCCCTTGAGATCTAGCTTGTAGATGTAGGTAGAATCTGGCTTTGTCTTCTTATGAGGAGTTTCGGCTCCCATGAATCTTAGAAGTGCTTCCTCTGATGCGAACTCATCAATATGTATGACACTTGGTTGGTCCCAATCTATGAGTTGTGGATGAGCTAGTGGTAGGTCAATGAGATGGATGGATAGTTCTCGGAGAACAGAGTCTCTTAGGAAGATTTGGTCTGGGATATCGTCGTAGGCTCTCTTTTCAACTTCCTTAGGAATGTCTTCAATTTTGACAAGGTCGCGGTGGATGTTCAAAAAAGCGTGACCATTCTCGTTGGTGCCCCTAGTTGTGGGTATGCCAAATCCAAGACCTGACTTTATTTCCCAATCATGTGCTTCGATGGGACATTGCATGCCCCTTTCTTCTGGTCTTAGTCCACCTCCTTGATAGTTCCATTTTTTAATGATGAGCTTATGTTGTTGGGGATACTTCTGGCTAAAGTGATCAAGGCGTGCTTGATTTCTTGGAGGTGCATCCTTATGTAGCCAATTGTTGATATCTGGAGTGAGCTCCTCATGAAGAGGGGTTTTTGAGGACACAAAGGTGGTTGGGCCAAACTGTTTGTATCAAGGAGGTGGAATCTTCTTAGCTTTGTGATATGTTGGTCGTCCATGGGTATGTGGATCAAGTGGGATTGCTCCGACAGCAAATGCATCTGATAGACTATATTCTCCACATCCTTTGTTGTTGATCTTTACAGTAGATAGGGTGGAGGCAGGGATGGTTTCTGTGTCATTACAAGTGTGGGATGAGCTGGCGATGGCTGTGCCGATGTCTATTCCAGGGCAATGGTTTGTATATGAAGCTTCAACCGCATTGCAGTAAGCAAAGGGTTCTAGATCGGCATGGATGGTTACCTTAGTGCCTTGATGCGGAAATTTGATGCACTGATGGTAGGTGGATGGAACGGCCTTCATAGCATGAATCCATGGGCGACTGAGGAGGATGTTAAATGGTAGGTTTAGATCAACAACATGGCAAACTATCTCTTGAATGACTAGCCCAACCTTGATTGGTAGCAAAATAGTCCCTTCTGTGCTCCTTTCCAAGTTGTCATAAGCTTTGATGGTGATAATCTCACTGATCATATCTGCCTCAGTATACCCAGCTTGTTTTATGAATTTTAGGGTGCAAATGTTCAAGGCTGATCCATTATCTATCATTACTCTTTTCACAGCAAAATTGGATACCATGATGGCTATGCGAAGTGGAAGGGTGTGATCTGGCTCAATCGCGAGTATGTCAGTGGGTTTGAAAGATAGGGCACATGAGGATGAAAGGTGTCCAAAAAGATTATGAAAATTAGTAGCATTGATATCAAAAGGGACACGAGATTCTATGAGAGCACTATCAAGGATGTCTTTGTACACAGGACTAGTGCGGAGAAGGTCTAAAATGGATATTTGGGCTGGCATGTTCCCAAGGTGTTCCAAGATATTGTACCGGATTTTTGATGGAGCTGATGGTGTTGATGAAACTGGTGGGCCTGCGATGTTAAATTGCGCTCTTCGAGTGGTGACCACACACTCATTGTCTGGTCCTCGGATATTGATAACATTGACAGAAGGCTCTTTCTTAGATATACAACCTCTAAGGCTACCATAGTCTATAGAGGATGAAGTGTGGTCATTGTTCTTCCCATGCTGTTGGTTTGGCTGGCAGTTGTTGGTGTTGTTTTGGATAGGTGCTTTTCCAGGATTTTGGTTGTTGTGTGGAGGAAAAGCATTTTGATAAATCTGTAAGCCTGCATTGGGAGAGGTTTGGGCACCAACAGTGATTTCCTTCCGATCAATGAGGTCTTGCACATAGTCTTTCAATTTCATGCATCTGAGGGTGGTCTGACCATTTACCCTATGGAACTTGCAATACTCATTGTCCTTGTACCATGCAGCTTTGGATTGGCTTGGATCAATTTGCTGGGTAGGAGGAAATTTGATGAGGTTTTCCTTAGCCAATTTCTCAAAAATAACATCCAATGGCTCACCAAGGGGTGTATAGTTTCTAGGTGCAGGTTGGAATCTGGGCTTTTGCCCTGCAGCTACATTGATGGCATTAGCTTGATTGTTAGACCCTTGAAAGTTGGGTCTTGTATTGTGGTTTTGATAGCTTTGGTTATTTCGTTGTTGGTAATTGGTAGCTTGTTGGTTGTTTGTTTGATATGGTGGGTTAGACTAGTTTTGAGAAGGACCAACGATATTCACATGTCTGGTGTCAGTAACCCCATCTGTTGCAACATGCTTGTTTTTGTTCCAATACCTAGACTTGTCATTGGAATGTGATTGATTTTGGTTGGCCTCTTTGTAAATCTTTACCACACCATCTTTGATGAGTCCTTGCTCAAGGATCATTCCTTTCTCTTTGATATCCTTATAGGTCTGCAAACAGTTCATGGTCATGTGGTGAGCCAAGCTGGGATGTGCATTATCAATAAACATTTTCACCACATGGCATTCTGGCAAGGTGCAGGATATGTGGGTGGTAAGGGTTTGCCATCTTTGCAGGTATTCGGCAAGGCTTTCTCCACCTTTTTGCTTGGTGTGGACAAGATCAACTATTGATAGCTCTATTTCAACAAGATGGGCATATTGGGCTACAAATGCCTCAGATAATTCAGCAAAGTTTTTAATTGTGCCATAGGGGATTCTATAAAAGCATTCAAGAGCTGGTCCAGCTAAGCTTTTAGGAAAAAGGCGCAAGAGGAAGACATCATTGTATGCCACGTCCTGGCAATGCATGTAAAATTCTTTGATATGTGTGATAGGGTCTCCTTTTCCTCTAAATTTGTCAAATTTAGGTACCTCAAAGTGTTTGGAAAATGGTGTCGTGGTAATGGCTCTGTCAAATGGGTAAGGACACACATTCTCAAACTTGAATGTCTTTGGATCATTCCCTTCTTGGATGGCTTTTAGAGCTGTCTTCATTTGCTCCCACTCTGAATTGATAGGTGATGGTTGGGGTGCCCCCAATGTAGGAGTGCCTTGAGGTAGGTATGTGCTGGATGGGGCCATTGAATATGGATGGTTATGAGGGATTTGTTGATAGGGATTGTACATTGTTTGAGAAGCTGCATGGTGGATGATAGGTTGTTGAGGGGGAGGTGGCGCATATTGCTGCATGTGCTGCGAGGTTTGCTGTTGATATGGGATTTGAGGTTGGGATTGAGAAACATAAGCTGGCTGTGGGGTAAATGGATTACTTTGTGGAGGTAAGGTATAAGATGGTTGTGAGGCTTGGGGAAAGGATCAGAGGGCTTGTGAGGTTTGACCAATATATGTGGGTTGTGCCCCCATTTGGGATGGCATCTGCAAATAATTGGTGGTTGGCTGGGGTGGTGGATTACCTCCTAGAAGTGGTATTGAAAAGTAGTTGGTAATTGGAGGTAATGGATTAGTTGGTGGTGGAGGTGGTGGGAATTGAAAGCTTGGGAATGGAACTGATGGGGTTTGATAGCTTTGTGGCTGGATTTGGAAGCTTGGTAGAGTGGTGGTGGGAGCTGGGGTCACTCGGGAGCTTGGTAGAAGATTGGCAGTAGCTTGTGGGATTTGATAGCTTTGTGGAGTGAAGGTAGTAGCTTGTGGATTTGTGGCTGGTGGTATTGAGCTCACAAGACTTAATGGAAATGATGGGATTGTACTTTGGGCTGTGGTGAACAAGCTGGGGGTGATGAAAGGTTGATTACTTGGCCCCATGGGTGGCATCCCTGTTTTATATTGCTGAGGTTGGCCAAAGATGCTAGCACTGATTTGGGAGATGGGTGGATTTGGAAGGCTGGGTTGGGGAGCAGCAGCAATAGTGAAGGGGGTGAACGGTGAGGTATTTTGAGTAAAGGGGGTTTGGAGCGGAGAGGTATGAACCAAGGGTGGAGTGGTGGTGGCTGGGTTGGCTTGTGGCATGGAGATTTGAACTTGGGTGGATGATGGTATGTTTGGGTCTGTTGGGTCATATGGATTGGCTAGAGGCTCTTCTTTTGGAATATATTGAGGATAATTTGGATCATAAGAGCCTATGGGTGGTGGCAACTGCCCAAACAATGGATGAGATGGATCTGATAATGGAGGGGGTCTTCCAAAGTCAAAGGTTCCTACATTGTCCCTTCAAAAATTAGCCATGATTGTCTCTTTGTTTTTGTCTATAATGGCGTTTACCAATACTGCATTTCCTGGTTGGTTCATGAAAGCTTCAATGTTAGTAGGTGATGGCATAGCTTGCTCTGGGCTGAAGGATGGCTAAGTGCTCAAGGGGGGTGAGGCTATTCGATCCAAATGATAGGGCTCCATTGTTTCTTTCTTCTTGGCTAAGCGAGTGACAGGTGGCATGAAAAATGCTCCTAGGGATGAGATGCAATAATGCTGATGGATGCAAAAGGGGGAAGGCTTTTCTATGCAAATGATTTCCTAGGTTGAGGCAAAGCTATATGACAAAACCTAAGGAGGATCAAGTTGGGGATTCTAACTTCAAAGATATGTTGTCAAAGCACAAAAGGTCTGCTTTCCTATGTGCAAGCTTGGTGGTGATTGTGTCAACTTAAGGATAGACTGATGATCCTTTAGGAAGAACACGAGATTGACCACTTGCAAATCCCAACCTTTAGCTCAAGGTGATGAGGGATAACAAGTGAAAAAGCTAGATTACCTTAGACAAAGCTCTGTCAAAGGGATAACCTTGGTGAGATTGGTGGATTTGGAAGATTTTAGGAATGGCAAACTTTTAGCAAGGTGACAACAATTTTGAAAGCTTAGATGTGCAGATTTTGGATTGCTGGCTAGATGGTTTGATTCTAAATGAGATGGATGAGCTAATAATGCTTAAGGGGATAACCTAAGATGGCTGGCTTTTCTACAAAGATGACTCTAAAGTGAAGCTTATCCAAGAAGATGTGGAGAAACAAGGGTGTCTAATCATAGAAATCATGCCTAGTTGGTAAGGCATAAGCAGGATTAACTCCTGGATGTTGGCTAAATTTGATGGTGCGCTCTAACCAAGCCTCTTGAAGTGCTTCGTTAGTAGCTTTGTCCTCTTCTTTGTGGAGTTTAGAAATTCGTGGGCTTGGTGTTATTTCTTTTCTCTTGGCTGAAAGTTCTTGGTATGCTAGAGATGGCTTGAGTTTGACCTTGTGAAACTTTTGTTTGGGTTTGGGTTGTTCTGACATAAATTCCTGAATTTTCTTGGCTTTGGGAAAAATCTCAATTGTTTTGCTTCAACTTGTTCAACTTCCAAAATAGGCAGTGACTACGCTAAGTGTGCCCTAAGCTAGGATTGACCAAGTTTGGCAAACATTCATTCAACAAGTAAAATAAAAACAAGCAATAGATAGGAACACCCAGATAGAAGTTTGTGGTTCTCAGAATGTGATACTTGCGCCAAGGAGTGTGTATGTTCTACAAATGTTTCGATCAGTCACTCCAAACACATTAACATCCTAGATGGTTTTCTGCAAGGTTGACAATTGGTTTAGCTAGGGAGTCCTCGATATACGCAAGGTACGTGAGGCCCAAATCCATAGATGAGACCAAAAGAATGTCACATAGCCGAGAGGAGCGGTAACCCACTTCTCCTCTTTCACTTCTCAAGGGTATAAAGTTCCTTGAGGCTTAGCCCGAATGACAAAATCTTGATCCCAAGAGAGGTGTCTTTCGATTCACCTCCTGATTCTTATACTCCGTCGGAACGCTGGAGTTGAGGTCATCCAAGGGGTGATGAAATCCCCAAGCAGGCCTCCTAAAAAGAAACAAAGTTTTGGATCCTAATCTTATGCACCCAAGATGGCCTTGAAAGATGACAAGGGGAGAGAAGACTCGGATGACCTTGGGCTAAAAAATAAGCTTCTTCTTTTACCAACTGACTCTTATGTGTGCTAATCTAGACTTTGCAAGCACTCATGTTTAAGAGACAATGTTCAATTCCAACTTGAAGCACCAACAAAATTAAATCGATCGAAGAATGCAAACAATAAGAAGAGTTAGGGTCAACAAAAGCAAACTCGCGCGCCCGGAGGCCCTCCACGTCAAGTATCGATTAATTTTCTTTAAGGCATTCAAGATTGAGTGTGAGTTTTTTTTAAGCCCAAAACAAAAGTGTGTGAGATTCGATTTCAAGCGCGCACCCGGAGGCTCTCCACGTCAGTTGTTGTTCAATTTTAGTGACCAAACTTGAAGTGTGATCGATTTAATCTAGAGTTTTGGCCATTTAAGAATTTTGATAAAGTTAAAGCAAACGTTCAAAGACCAAGTGAGTGAGTTAGATTGTGGAACATTTAACACCTTTTTCAAGTAGACCCATCCCCATAAATGGCGCTGAGATTGCAACCAATGGTTAATATTTGATGGGTGATTAGAAAAGAGGTGAGTCCAAGGAACTACTCAAATGTCCAAAAGTTTCTTAAATGTCCAAAAATCAAACTTTACCTAGATTGCATGTGAAAAAGAGATTTGTTTTGTTCAATTTTAGAAGCTCCAACTGAAGTGTTTGATATTGTAATGGTTAATTGACCCTTGGCATTCAAGATTGAATTTTTTGTTTTAAGCATGCATTCCAAAGAAAGTTGATTTTAATCCATGACATTCAAGAGTGTCTTTTGAGCAACATTCATTCAATGGAAAATGTGTTTAACCATTCAAGTTCATTTTTTTAGCAACATGAAAACCTGCAAGAAACATGGTTAGTGGTTCCATATGTGCTCCATCCTGCAATGAGACAAAAAAAAAAAGCAATTTAGTTAGTTAGCCAAAATCTTCAAAAATGAGAGCTTAACTATGGGAAAATTTTTTTAAACTTTTTTTGTTGTTTTTTCTACGCGTAAAAATGCTTAAAATGGTCTAAATCCTACGGAGAAGAGAAGATAGTCTGTCAAAATTTGAAGATGCTGAAATACAGAGACGCCAAAATATGAAGAGGACAAAATAGATTTGCAGCACAGAACACAGCTGACAAGCAGAGACGCCGATTTGCGCAAATGCGGATTTTTCCAGACGACGATTTTCGGAGACGCGGATTTTCGTAGATGTTGATTTTCGCAGACGTGGATTTTTGGAGATGTCGATTTTCGCAGACGTGGATTTTTGCAGACGTCAATTTTCGCAGACGCGGATTTTCATAGATGTCTAATTTCGCAGACAGAATAGGTTGTAGACGCCAAAACTGTGCCAAAAAAGCTGAAAAATGCGAATTTTTTTTTTAGATGGTATTTCTTCTTCCTAAGTGCATTCTTTAACCTGCAAAAATAAGTAAAATACCCTCACAACACACTCAAACAACAACAAACATTAGATGGTTAGAAAAATGACATATAGATGAAAATAGATGATTAAATGACCCATAGTGGGGTCCCACCGGGCGTGGCCAAATGTAGAACAAGAATCAATATGCAAAGAACATTAACAAATGAAGTAAACATTCACAAACCAAAAACTAAATTCACATATATGCTTAGACTAAGAAAGAAAATAAGAAGTGAAAACCTCACAAGAGAAAACACTCCATGCTTTCTTGATTCTGTAGATGTGTCCTTTTGCTGTGGATGTATGCTCAAGATGCTCAAAAGCTGCTTCAATGGAGATGGGTAATGGAAAATTGGTAGCTTTGTGAGCTCTCAATTTGGAATTATAAGGGTATGGTTGATGGCTTTGGTTCTCAAAATAGCATGGTAACTTTAGCTCAAAGATTGTTGATGAAATGGCTTGGGATGGGATTCAATTTATAGGCTAAGGGGTAGAGAGATGGAGGGCTTAGATGCAAGGATGGATGAAGGTTTAAGGAGGGCTAAGATGCACTCAAAGGGGAGCACATGGATTGTGCTTGTTTAGCACCAATGGGAAAGTGACACTTGTCACAAGGAGGATGAGTGTGAGAGGGTAGGGTAAAGGGTTGGTTAAAGTCATGATGAGTGGGGTTGAGTATGTAAGAGGGATGTAAGAGGAATGAGTGTGGAAGAGGGAAGAGTGTGTAAGATAGATGTAAGAGTCATGAGTGGGCTTGTAAGAGTCTTTTATGTTTTGTAAGAGCACTCATGACTTAGTGGTTGGGTTTTTTGAGGGGAGACTTTGGTTTGGATTAGGAAAGTCTTAAACTTGTTTAAGAAATGTGACAACATTAGGGGGTGGATTAGGCTTGGGTTTAGGATTAGATTAGGGATGTTAGAGATGTGCAAGTGGATGTCATTAATGAGGGTGGGTGAGTTAGTGGCTAAGCTTGGTTAATATGGGTGGATGGGGTGGATTAGGCTAAATGGAGGATTAGAGATAGGTTAGGGGTTTTTGAATTTGAGGATTTCATTTATCAAATAGATTTATTTAATAAATGGGGATTTTTGGAATTAGATAGAAGAATAGGATTTAATTGATAAATAATAGATTATTTGATTTATCAATTTAGGACTATAGATGATTAATTAAATTAATCAACTAGGGGATGACAACGGATTAATTAAATAAGAATTTAATTAATGATGCCTTTAGAGATGGCTAAATTAGATTACCAAAGTAGTATAATCAAATTTAGGTGTCTACAAGGTCAAATCTGGCTCTAGACACTCCCAATTTCTATAGTACTCTAGATTTGAGCTGAGGTGTTGAAGCAACAATAGTCTCGAATGGCTATGTGAAGAGAAAATCTTCCAACTCTGATACCATGTAAGAATTTGGTATAGGAAAAAATTCACCCAAGAACTAAGAACTTAAACACAAGCACAACTATAGACCAAAAAGGAGTATGATCAATATATCAAAGTATGTCCTCATACATTGCTCTGTATTGTATGTGATGAATGTACACACTAGGAGTGCCTAAATATAAAGGCTTATCAGGAAGCACCTAGAATGTCTCTAGAAAGAGCCTAAGACAAGATAAGTATGACAACTAAGCACACATCTTATCCATCATTCTAGATGATAGGATAAGGATGATGAGGTGTATCTTAAGTAGAGATGTTGTAGACACTGTGTGCTTAATTAGTGTGCTAACTCCTATGTTGTTGACACCATGTGCATAAAAGAGGTATGAACTCTTGTGTTGTCAACATGACAACTCACAAGAGTATGCATACTCCTAGGTGACTAATAAATAAATATTAAAATAATGCATTAACCTAAGTAAACTTAAGTAAGTGTAAATAGTGAATACTTATTTACACCAACAAAAGGAAAACCTCATGGGAAAAACCCTCCTCCAAAAAGAGAGATGAAAGATGTATGGATGGATGGAGTAATCAAGACCCCCCATTTATGACATACATCAAGTATATACAAGAGAGAATGAGAAGGGAAAAACCCCTTAAGAGGAAACAGCCCCCCCCAAAAAGAAGAAGAAGAAGGAGACAAGGTAGTTACCCCACCTTAATACTCCAATGTAGAAGCTGATCCATGATCGTTGAATGATGTTCCTCCCCTTTAAAAGAAACAATGGTAGAGGTACTAGTGAGATACATCCCCTAGGCGTGGAAAGAATCTTGATGATATAAGGTGTCTCTAAAACTTGTTCAAGTGTCCCTGTGTTGATACTGCTGGTGACTCCTCCCAAAACTGCTAAGAAGAAGTGCAGATCTAGCAAGGATTTTTGTAGAACCTATTTCAAAGAACCAAAAGTCTCCTTAAATAATAGAGAGACCTCTTAAAACTATTTTACATAAGGATCCACAATCACATCAGCCTATTAAGACTGATCATGTAGATAATCGACAAGAGGGCCAGAGTGAGCTCTCACAACAATTGTAGAAGGATCATCCTCAACAAAGAGAAGCAGTATATTATCAAAGAAGTCTCCCAAGTTGGCTATGTATGACTCCATGAACAATCTTGAATTTTCAATCAAGAAGTCATCACCTAAGGCTAAAACTAGAAGACAAAGTGTACCCGGTTGTGTTAAAGTACATGCATCTATCACTACGGAAATGGATAAAGAATTCACCTCAAAGAGAAGATGAATATCATCAAGGATGTCTCCCACATATTCAATATGAGACTCCACAAATAGGCTTGCAATGGTAGGAAGTCATCGCATGAAGGTAGAGTAGGAAGACATGAAGGGTCCTGTTGCACTAAATCTGAAGCATCTATGGCTGAAATAGGATCAATAGGAGCATCTAGAGGTGTAATCTCATCTGGAGAGGATGTAGCTACAACTAGAGGTAAAAGATCTTTTGGGAATGGAGGAATTTGTGGATCTCCATAAAGGTCCCAAAGATAGATCCAAATATCATATAAATCTTTTGAGTTCAAGTCATCAAGTGAATCCATAACCTCCATATCCATATAGAGAAAGAGTGCACGAAAAAGGATGGAACATGTGTCATCATTGTATAAAAGCCCTCTCACATATGGTAGTGCATAATGCTGACTAAGATATGGGATAACCAATTGACTCCATTCCTAATAGTTGTTTGGTGTCAAGATAATTAAATCTTCCTCTTCCATGATGTACTAATCAATGTAAACCTCAAAGATGCAAAAAAAATGAATCAAAGAACGCCCCCCCCCCCCCAATGTATGATTCGGTGTTTTATAGCCACTTGCCAATTTATGGATTATTTTTAAAAGTAGTATTTCTATCCACAAAACCTATAATCTAATTTTAGATCTAAAAAGTAGAAAAAAAATATGCACTTTCAATGAAACCTAATTATTTGTCCAAATGAGCCCATACTAAGCATTTGAAGTGGCAAAAATTGGGATTTGCAAGTTGAAAAAGAATTTAGAAACAAAGATCTCAAACCACCTACGCCAATGTGTAGATCACAAAATTCTACCCCAAAGCAAAAAAATTGTTCGCAAAAAGGAGTCCATATGAGGGAGATATCGCTATTTGAAAATCGTCTCTGCTATTATTTTTTTCTGAATCACTGTCATAACGCCTCCAAAAATCAAATGGCTCTAGATTTTTCCTTAGATCTCCAATTTGGGTGAAACAAAATCTAATTTAGGATTTTTTGACCTTCTGAATGTGATGCAAATATCTGATTTGTACTAGCAAGCTTCAATCTTCACCTCAAAAATCTCTCCTACAGGCCTAATGCCCAATTTTTCTCAAAAAATAATGTAGATCCAAAAAAAAGTAGATATGCAGATGAAAAAAATGCAAATCTAAAAAATAAATATACAAATCTAAAATAATCATACCAATTATGCAAATCAGTGCTTCGGGTACCGGTTTGCAAAAAAAATTTGCCTCACAATTGACTTTGGCCTAAGTTAGGCAACTTTATAGCAAATTTTCACCAAATCGACATTCTGGATGCAATGGTTAGGTGAGATCTAGTTCTAGACACTCTTAATGACTGTAATACTCCTAATTCGGGCCAAGGTGTTGAAGCAAGAAGATGGTCTTGAATGGCTATGTGAACAGAATCTCTTCAAGAGCACTGATACTATGTAAGATTTGGTATAGTTCTGATACCATGTAAGAATTTTCCTTAGGGAAAGATTCATGCAAGATTGTAGAACTCAAATGCAAGCACAACTCTAGACCAAAAAGGAGTATGATCAATACATTAGAGTATGTCCTCATACATTGCTCTATATTGTATGTACAAACACACTAGGAGTGCCTGTATATAAAAGGCCTCTTAGGAGCACCAAGAATGTCTTTAAAAAGAGCCAGGAAATAAGATAAGGATGACAACTAAGCACATGTCTTACCCATCATTCTGGATAAGAGGACAAGAATGACAAGGTGTATCTCAAGTGGAGACATTGTAGACACCATGTGCTTAATTAGTGTGCTAATTCATATGTTGTAGACACTATGTGCATAAATGAGGTGCAAACTCCTATGTTGTCAACATAACAACTCACAAGAGTATGCATACTCCTAGGTGACTAAATAAATAAATATTAAAATAATGCATTAACCTAAGTAAATTTAAGTAAGTTTAAATATTAAATACTTATTTACATCAACAAAGGGTCATAGGATAATCTATGACTCCTTTCGACACATCTCATGACAACATATCTCTATGGGTTGTAGGACCCCTAGGGACATATTAGAATTGTTTATATAGGTCAAAAGAGGTCATAGGATAACCTATGACTCCTTTCAACACATTTCATGACAACATATGTCTCTAGGGGTTCGGAGACCCCTAGGGAGATATTAGAATCATTTAAATGGGTTGAAAGGAGTCATAAGATAACTTATGACCCATTTCGACATACTTCATCACAACATATGTCTCTAGGGGTCATAGGACCCCTAGGGACATATTATAATCATTTCTATGCTTTGAAAGGGGTCATGGTATAACTGATGACCCCTTTCAACACATTTCATTACAACATATGTCTGTAGGGGTCTTAAGACAGCTAGGGACATATTATAATCATTTATATGGGTTGAAATAGGATAACCTTGTGACTCCTTTCAAAATATTTCATGACAACATATATCCCTAGGAGTCATAGGACACCTAGAAACTTATTATAATCATTTATATGGGTCAAAATGAGTCATAGGATAGCCTATGACCCCTTTCAACACATTTCATGACAACATATGTCTTTAGATTTCCCAAGATGCCTACGAACATGTTAGAATCATTTATATGGGTTGAAAGAGGTCATAGGATAACATATGACCCCTTTCAACACATTTCATTACAACATATGTCTCTAGGGGTCCCAAGACCCCTAAGGACATATTATAATTATTTATATGGGTTAAAAGGGGTCATATGGTAACATATGACCCCTTTCAACACATTTCATTACAACATAACTCTCCAAGGGTCATAAGACCCCTAGGGACATATTATAATCATTTATATAGGTTGAAATGGGCCATAGGATGTCCTCTTACGCCTTTCAACACATTTCATTCCAACATATGTCTAGGGGTGCTAGGACCCCTAAGGACATATTATAATTTTTTATATGGGTTGAAAGGGGTCATAGGATAACTTATGACCCTTTTCGACACATTTCATTACAACATGTCTCTAAGGGTCTTGGGACCACTAGGGACATATTATAATCATTTATATGGGTTGAAAGGGGCCATAGGATAACTTATGACCCCTTTTGACATATTTCATAACAACATATGTCTTTATTTGTCCTAGGACCCCTAGGGACATATTAGAATCATTTATATGGGATGAAAGGGGTCTAGGATAACTTATCACCCCTTTCAACACATTTCATTAGAACATATGTCTCTAGGGATCCCAAGACCCCTAAGGATATATTATAATCATTTATATGGGTTGAAAGGGTTCATAGGATAACCTATGACCCCTTTCAAAATATTTCATTACAACATATGTATGTAGGGGTCGTAGGATTCCTAAGGACATATTATAATAATTTATATAGATCAAAATGGGTCATAGGATGTCTTATGACCCCTTTTGACACATTTCATTACAACATATGTATCTAGGGGTCCTAGGACTCCTGTGGACATATATAATTGTTTATATGGGTTGAAATGGGTCATAGGATAACTTATGACCCTTTTCAACACATTTCATTACAACATGTCTCTACAAGTCCTAGGACTCCTAGGGACATATTATAATTATTTATATGGGTCAAAAAAAGTCATAGGATAACCTTATGACCCCTTTCAACATGTTTCATTGCAACATGTGTCCCCAGGGAGTCTAGGACTCCTAAGAACATATTATAATCATTTATATGAGTCAAAAGGGGTCCGAAGAAAATCTATGACCCCTTTTGACACATTTTATTACAACATATGTCTCTAGGGGTCCCAAGACCCCTAAGGACATATTATAATCATTTATATGGGTCAAAAGAGGTCATAGAATAACCTATGACCCATTTCGACACATGTCATGGCAACATATGTCTCCAGGAGTCTTAAGACCCTAAGAACATATTATAATCATTTATATGAGTCAAAAGGGGTCATAGATTATCCTATGACCCCCTTCGACATATCTCATGACAACATATGTCTCTAAGAGTCCTAGGACCCCTTAGGAAATATTATAATCATTTATATGGGTCAAAAAGTCCTATGACCCCTTTCGACACATTTCATGACAACATATGTCTCTAGGGGTCCTAGGACCCCTAGGGACATACTAGAATCATTTATATGGGTTGAAAGGGGTCATAGGATAACCTATGACCCCTTTCAACATATTTCATTACAAAATATTTCTTTATGGGTCCCAAGACACCTAAAGACATATTATAATCATTTATATGGGTTGAAAGTGGTCATAGGATAATCTATGTCCCCTTTTGACACATTTCATTACAACATATGTCTCTAAGGGTCCTAGGGACATCTTATTATCATCTATATGGGTTGAAATGGGCCATAGGATGTCCTATGACCCCTTTTGACACATTTCATTACAATATATGTCTCTAAGGGTCCTACAACCCCTAGGAAAATATTATAATTGTTTATATGGGTCAAAAGAGATCATAGGATAACTTATGATCCCTTTCAACACATTTTATTACAAAGTGTCTTTAGGGATTCTAGGACTCTTAGGGACATATTATAATTATTTATATGGGTCAAAGAGAGTCATAGGATTACCTTATGACCTCTTTTGACATGTTTCATTGCAACATGTCCCTAGGGGTCCTAGGACGCCTAGGAACATATTATAATCATTTATATTAGTTAAAAAGGGTTGTGAGATAACCTATGACCCCTTTCGACTCATTTCATTACAACATATATTTATAGGGGTATTAAGATCCCTAGGGACATATTATAATCATTTACATGGATTGAAAGGGGTCATACCAAAATCTATGACTCCTTTCGACACATTTCATTACAACATATGTCTATAGGGGTCCTAGGACCACTAGGAACATATTATAATCATTTATATGGGTCAAAAGCAGTCAAAGGATAACCTATGAACCTTTTTGACATATTTCATGAAAACATATGTCTCTAAGGGTCTTAGGACCCTAGGAACATATTATAATCATTTATATGGGTCAAAAGGAGTCATAGGATAAGCTATGACCCATTTTGACACATCTCATGACAATATATGTCTTTAGGGGTCCCAAGACCCCTAGGGACATATTAGAATCATTTATATGGGTTGAGAGGGGTCATAGGATAACCTATGACCCTTTTCATCACATTTCATCACAAAATATGTCTCTAGGGGTCTCAAGACCCCTAAGAACATATTATAATCATTTATATGAGTTAAAGGGGTCATAGGATAACCTATGACCCCTTCGGACACATTTCATTACAATATGTCTCCATGGGTTGTAGGACCCTTAGGGACATATTATAATCATTTATATGGGTCAAAATGGGCCATAGGATGTCTTCTGATTCCTTTCAACATATTTCATTACAACATGTCTCTAGGGGTCCTAGGACCCCTAGGGACATGTTATAATTGTTTATATGGGTCAAAAGGGGTCATAGGATAACTTATGACCCCTTGTGACACATTTCATCACAACATGTCTCTAGAGGTGTTAGGACCACTAGGGACATATTATAATCATTTATATGGGTCGAAAGAGGTCATATGATAACCTATGACTCCTTTTGACATATTTCATAACAACATATGTCTTTAAGGGTCCTAGGACCCCTAGGGACATTAAAATTATTTATATGGGTCGAAAGGGATCATAGGATAACCTATGACTCTTTTTGACACATTTCATTACAACATATGTTTCTAGGGGTCTCAAGACCCTTAGGGATATATTATAGTCATTTATATGGGTTGAAAGGGGTCATAGGATAACTTATGACACCTTTCAACACATTTCATTACAACATACATCTCCAAAGGTCGTAAGAACCATAGAGATATATTATAATCATTTATATGGGTTGAAATGAGCTATAGGATGTCCTATGACCCCTTTCAACACATTTCATTACAACATATGTCTCTAGGAGTCCTAAGACCTCCAGGGGGACATATTATAATTGTTTATATGGGTTGAAAGGGGTCATAGGATAACTTATGACCCTTTTGAACACATTTCATTACAACATATATTTTTAGAGGTCTTAAGACCCCTAGGGACATATTATAATCATTTATATGGGTTGAAATGAGTCATAGGATGACCTTATGACCCCTTTCGACATGTTTCATTACAACATATGTCTCTAGGCATCCTAGTACTCTTAAAAACATATCATAATCATTTATTGTAAAGAAACTTGGCAATAAAGAATATAACCATTTCTACATAACCCATAATAGAACTGAAATAAATACGGAATTAAAATCCACATGCAAGAGAATAGAGAACATACCCACAAAAAATGTGACACAAGATATACCCTGGGAAACCCTCATTGAGGGAAAAAACCCAGCCTCCAAAAGCATCCATCACCATGTATTATTCAACAAAAATACCATTGCCATACAACCATGGAAGCCTTCATGGCCATAGCCACAACTAAGAAAACTATGTGAACAAGCATGAATCCACACATCCCATGCCATGCTTTCAAACTTCACAAATGCTCCCTTGGCTAACCTGTCAAGCCTTGTCCCACTCGACTCTTGCCTTTCTCACACTTTTCTCTACAACAACTACCCTTGTGGTTGCTTATATAGTAGCAAGTCCCACAAAACCACTAAGTGATATTACATAAACCATGTGCTAAAACCATGTATCCAAGCTATCCATGACATCATGATGAAAAACCATCTTCTAACCATGAGAATCAACCAAAGCATCAAACCATCAAAGAACTCAGAGTGCACATGATGAGCTCCTCAAAAGAAACCAAATAACCATGATCCTCAACCAAGAAGATATACCACCATAACTGAATCAAAAAATCTAAGCTAATGAACATCAAGAATGTACCTATATATCCAATCGTGTCATGCCAAAATCTATGACACCATGATCACATCCATGAACTGATCATCTGTCTCTCAAAGTGTCCAACCTATTAGCATAAAATAGTCAACCACAATCCTCCACCATGACTATACCTGGTAACATCTCATCCCTTCTACGTGAAGAAAAAATCAGAAAATCATGTAACTTAGGGCATAGACAACCCAAATTCAAGCCAGCAAAATGAATATGCATCAATAATGAAATATCAATGGGCAAAGACAACCCATAACCAAGCTATAAATGCAACTTGTAAGTATAGAAAACTTTAAAATTATGTGGGTCAAAAGTGGTCATAAGAAAACCTATAACTCCTTTCATCACATTTTATTACAACATATGTCTCTAGGGGTCCCAAGATCCTAGGAACATATTATAATCATTTATATGGGTCGAAATGGATCATAGGATAACCTATGAACCCCTTTTACACATCTCATGACAACATATGTCTCTAGCGGTCATAAGACCCTTAGGGACATATTATAATCATTTATATGAGTCAAAAGTTGTCATAGGATAACCTATGACCCCTTTTGATACATCTCATTATAACATATGTCTCTAGGGGTCCAAGGACCCCTAGTAACATATTATAATCATTTATATAGATTGAAAGGGGTCATATGATAACCTATGAACCATTTTGACACATTTCATTACATCATATGTCTCTAAAAGTCCCAAGACCCCTAGGGACATATTCTTATCATTTATACGGGTTGAAAGGGGTCATAAGATAACATATGACCCATTTCAACACATTTTATTACAACATATGTCTCTAGGGGTCATAGGACCCCAGGGACATATTCTAATCATTTATATGGGTCGAAAGGGGTCACAGGATAACCTATGATCCCTTTCGATATATTTCATTATAACATATGTCTCTACAAGCCCTAGGACCCTTAAAGATATATTATAACCATTTATATGGGTCAAAAGGGGTCATAGGATAACCTATGACCCCTTTTTGACACATTTCATGACATGTCTCTAGGTGTCTTATGACTCCTACGAATATACTATAGTCGTTTATATAGGTCCAAAGGGGTAGGACCACATATGTTCCCCTAGGGACATATTTTATTTGTTTGAATCGATCGAATAAGATTATAAAGTTCCCTATGACCCCTTCTGACTCATTAAATAAGAAAATACATTCCTAGGGGTCTTAGAAATATATATTATGTGTACAAATTATTTGAAAGGGGTAATAGAGTATCTTATGACTCCTAGCACACTTAATGTCATTGAATGGGTCAAAAGGGTCATAGGATATTCTAAAGCCATTTTTAGTCATTATATCACATTATTTATGTGGTTAGGAGTCCTAGGGACCATAAGCACACATATTGTGATTAAATGGGTTAAAGAGTGTCATAAGGTACCCTATGACCCCTTTTAATCCTTTGGAACCAGTATATGTATGGTTAAAGGACCTAAAGCCTTTAAAAAATATATTAAGTATCCTAAGAAGGGGTCATACTATTATAAAAGAATTTTAAAAATTTAAATTTTAAAAAAAAATTGAAGAAATTAAAAATAAATATTAAAAAAATGGTATTCGATTTGAGAACGGGTATCTGATTTGGGAATGGATACTCCATTTGGGAACTGTTACCTGATTTGGCTTGGTTTTGCTTTGGATGCCAACCCTCCATGGTCAATGCCAAAAATGTCTCAAAAACATGTTTTTGGTGTGTTTTTGTGTATTTCTAACTTCGATGATGTAGCTGACGACTTTTTTTCATCTAAATTTCATGAAATGAAAAGGGTTTCTTGAGAATGTTCTCAGCGTTCCATCAATATAATTTCTGCCAAATTATGAGTTAAGTAAGTAATTATTACTTTTTTTTAACGGAGTTATCTACAAAGTGTTGATTGACATACTGATTGAAAAATAGCTATAACTTTCAAACTGTATAAGATTTGTGAAATCTAAAACATGTCAAATTCTATGCTTCAACTAGTATAAGAAAAAAAATGTCATGTCCCCTTTTCAAATAATTAAAAAATAATAATCTTTGCTAAGGCAGGCAGGCCCAAGAAAGTGAAGTTTCAGAAAAAGGGGGTTAATCTTTGGAAACCGTTGGACTAATAAATGAAAATTATTATTAAAATATGTTTCATTAACCTCTCTTGAACGTGAGTTACAGTTATGCCCTCTTTTAAGAGGTTTTGGAGGCATTTTGGGCTCATTCCAGAACTTGATTTTGCTCATTCTTTGTTATTCTTCAGAGGCTGCCAAACCTGTGGAGAAGGAGACCCAAGAATGGGAGTTTGCAAGATTCCAGGGAGACCCAAGAATGGGAGTTTGTAGGTTTCCAGGAAGGCTAAGGATGAAATTTTGAAGCCATTCCATGTGCATGCTCATGCAGAGTTTGCCTTTGTGCTAAACAGTGCAGATTTGTGAGTTTTCGGGTGTATTTTTTGTAAGAGTTTGGTGTTTCCGGTTGAGTATTTCATATCAGTTTGGGTTGCTGCTGTATATCACACTTTTAAATGTTAAAATAGAGCTGAATATATGTATTGGGATGTGATTAAACTTCTGATATAGTTTATTAGTGTTTTTGTGGTGTTTCCGGGCATTTTTGTGTTAATTTTGGGAGCCCGATGAGCATTGTTTTTGTCCTCCATTTGGGAGCTATTGTGTGCATGTTATACAGATCTAGAAATGAAATTTTATAGGCTGTTATGCTGCTCAAATTTTTATAAAAATTTCTACTTTCAGATTTATTAATAACAGGTGAAGCAGTGAAGCTTTTTGGCACTATTTTCGACATACCCGATTTGGGGTTTCTTGAGAAATTTGGTGGATCTTTGTGATATCAGTTGTTTGATTTTGAAAATCTGATTAGAGGCATGAAATAAAATATCAAATCAGAAAAGGGGACATTTCAGTGGTATCAGAGCCATGATCTTGCCAGCCTGAGGGTTTGTAGAAGTTGCAGGTCAGTTTTGACAACTACCCAGATCTTGCATGTCATAATTTATGGTTGCATGTTTCTTCCAATCAGCTACATGTTGAAATTTATGGTTACATTCTACTTCTAATCATTTTCATGTTAGTTCTTGTTGAATTTGGTGGTTGTAGAAGTTTGCATGTCAGTTTTGACAACTAGCCAGATCTTGCATGTCAGTTTTGACAACTACCCAAATCTTGCATGTTAGTTTTGACAACTACCCAGATCTTGCATGTCAGTTTTGATAACTACCCAAATCTTGCATCTCAAAATTTATGGTTGCATTCTACTTCTAATCATATGCATGTTAGTTCTTGGTGAATTTGGTGGTTGCATATTGCTTCTAATCAGCTGCATGTCAAAATTTATGTTTGCATGCAACTAAGTGAAAGAGAAAAAAGATATTTGCAATGAGAAAAGAATAAAAAAATTTTGATCAAACCTCCAGTTGAAAGTAAAAGTACAAAATCCAAGGAAGGGAAAAGTATGGCTGATCCAGATGAGATGGTAAAGAAATTCTTCCAAGACATCCAAAATATTCAGAAGCAAACAGTGGATAGTTTGGCAGAAACTAGAGAGGCTTTTCGAATATTGACAGAAAAACTACAAGGAGTTGCATCTATTAATGAGAAAGGAAGCACTTCAGAGGAGCCAAGAAATCTGAAATCCACACCATCTAAATCAACCAAAACTATTTTCTTGCCTGCAGATGAGCCACCAGTACCAAATCCAGCCATTAATCCTATGGAAGAGGTTACAGGTAACTTGATTACATTAAGAGCTACTTATAATGGCTTAGATGATGAATTTCGTAGTTCAGTTCCTTTTAGAGAATATGTGGATATGATGAACACTTTGATGCCCAAGAAAGAGTACAGAAGGCAGCATGACATAAATGGAAGAGAGCTCAAAAATAAAATAAGCAAGTTTATAGCACCTACTTTTGATGGAACAAATAAAATTTCAGCTAGAGCATGGCTACAAAAATTACAGACCTTCTTCACACTTAACCCCATGAAGGAGAGTGATGTTGTTCAAATTGCAAGTCTACACTTGGAAGATGCAGCCTATGATTGGTGGTATCATGGAATGACTACTCAAGGTCATGATCAGGTAACTACATTTGATAATTTTAGTCAAAGAGTGATAGATATATTTGACCTCAAGGATGATGATTATTAGGATATTGTTGTGCATGATGGTGAGATACTTGGTGTAGATGAGCAGACATTGAGCATTCATGACTTTTCTGAGAGAGAGTACCAGGCATAGTTAGATGCTTCGTCACATGAGGTTGAGGCTAGTAGTACTTCACATGATTTATCCCGCCAGCTGAAGGTGTGTGAAGATAGTATTGTCACTACATTATCTCATCATGACAGGTATGTGGAGTTAGTTGGTATTGGTCATATTACTCAAGTCAGGATTTTGCTTGAGTTACCAGCTAATTCTAGTTTACAGATATGGACTCGAGATTCTTATATTGGCATTTGGGGTTAAGTTGACTATAAATCATTAACACTTTTTGGTAGCAGTGATTGTTTGGGTGCTACCATGGATTTGATTAACAGATTGCACGGTGTTGTCTTTTCTTGTGCCAGGAGCTTATCCGATGTTTGTATTAATTTTTATACACTGGTGTTGGGCTTTGTTCATATATCTAGTCGACCATACTTGCTGAAATGTGTTGATGATATTTCATATTTGGCAGTTTGTACAAATGAGTCCCAGGATCATATTGGCATTGATGACATCTAGGAGGATGTAGTGGGCAGTTTTGAAGACTTAGTTTCCTTGGGTACAGAGGAGTTGGACAGTAGTGCTAATGTTTTTGATACTTCGTATGTTGATATGAGCTTTAGATTTAATTCACAGGGTATGGATTGTAATACTCTAGAGACTAGTGACTTTGAGGATACTCCTTTAGACAGTGCATCAGAGGAGGTTTGTAGGAGACAGTCAAGCCAGTGCCATCATGTGCCTAATCAGTTAAGAGTTAGTGACCGAGACATTGCTATCACTTACCAGCATTTTGATGCTGCTCATCAGTTGTTAGTAGTTTATGGATGGGGTTCTCCTACTAGTGATGAGAAAAAAGGCAGTTATCTTTCCTTGACAGAGATCCACTCTTTATGGGAGGCTATTCAGATTTTGAGACAAAATTATATGCAGTTGGTAGCTGACAGAGATTATCTTATGGAGTGGGGCAGTACAGCATATGATGCATTGTTGGCCAAGGAAGATGCGGTGAGTGAGCTTACTGAGCAACTTGAGGTGACTTCTGAGATTCTTGAGAGTACACAGTTGGCTTTCAAGGAGTCACAGTTTCATTTGGCTAAGGCGAGGATGGAGTTAGAGTGGCTACAGTCTTTACCTAATTCTATACAGTCACAAGCTATGGTGTTTGGTGATCCAAGGATGTCCATGGCCAAGATTTTCAGAGACAGTGGAGATGGGGATGCATCCATCCTTGATACTAACATTGGCATATCAGGTTCATTCCCACTAGAGTCAGGTTCAGTTGAGTTGGGTGTTGTAGCAGATTGTTGTATGCCTGACATGGTGGTGGCATCTAGTACTGATGGCACAGAGACTAGAGATGTATCAAAGATCATGTGTGATGTTGGTGAGTCGATAGTTGGCATGGTTCTTACTAGTAATACTACTCCCTTGGTGATATCTTCAGAGTTAGTAGTCAGTTCCAACATGGTTAATGATCAATCGCAGTTAGTTTCATCTGGATTACAGTCTGAGCCATTGACTGAGATTGGTGCATTCTATCGGCATTACACTATGAGTTTGATGCCTTAGGATGAGAGTTGTGATGGGCACGACATGGCAATAGGTCTTGCAATTGATAGCTTGATAATACATCACTTAGTGCAGGAGTTCTGGAGTGATGCTTTAGCAGGTGTTGTTATTGATTCTACTCCTTTGGCGATGACATCTCCTGACTTAGCTAGTGATCAGTCATAGTGGGTTGTATCACTTGTTCATGGTGAGCTGTTGACTAAGGTTGGTTTTTTTAATCAACATTATATTGCAGGGCATGTACATCAGTTAGCAAATGATCCTTGTGTTGAGGAGTTGATGGCAGGAAAATTTGGTTTGGGTTCCATTTCTTGTTGTTTATCTTGTGATGGCTTTTCACCATCAGGGGTGCATGGGAGTTATGCTTATGAGACAGTGGCCGATGATCTACAGAGTTGTGTTGACTGTAGGAGTTGTACAGTGTGTGGATTCTCCATATTTGGTATAGTTTCATTTGAGAGCATTCACCATTGTTGCAAAGTTGGATTGTACATTCTGTATAGGCCAGTGGGATGCGTTGATGGTATTTATGGTGTTGATAGTTTGATTTGTCCACTTTACTTGGGTTCTAATGTTCTAAGAGTTTGTGTCTCATGGGTTTTTGACTGTGGTAGTGGTGATTTTGGAGTTTGGTTGAGCTATAATTGTCAGTTTGATTATGGATTCATCTTGGTCATATTGCAGAGGATATTGTAGGAGCCTGTGTTAATTGGTAGTAGTATAGTTCATGACTACATTTGGGATCTAGGTGGATTGATTGGTTTATTATTCAGCCATTGCTTGAGGACAAGCAATGTTTAGGAGGGGAGGACTTGTCATGTCCCCTTTTCAAATAATTAAAAAATAATAATCTTTGCTAAGGCAGGCAGGCCCAAGAAAGTGAAGTTTCAGAAAAAGGGGGTTAATCTTTGGAAACCGTTGGACTAATAAATGAAAATTATTATTAAAATATGTTTCATTAACCTCTCTTGGATGTGAGTTACAGTTATGCCCTCTTTTAAGGGGTTTTGGAGGCATTTTGGGCTCATTCTAGAACTTGATTTTGCTCATTCTTTGTTATTCTTCAGAGGCTGCCAAACCTGTGGAGAAGGAGACCCAAGAATGGGAGTTTGCAGGTTTCCAGGAAGGCTAAAGACGAGAGTTTGAAGCCATTCCATGTGCATGCTCATGCAGAGTTTTCCTTTGTGCTAAACAGTGCAGATTTGTGAGTTTTCGGGTTTATTTTTTGTAAGAGTTTGGTGTTTCCGGTTGAGTATTTCATATCAGTTTGGGTTGCTGCTATATATCAGACTTTTAAATGTTAAAATAGAGCTGAATATATGTATTGGGACGTGATTAAACTTCTGATATAGTTTATTAGTGTTTTTGTGGTGTTTCCGGGCATTTTTGTGTTAATTTCGGGAGCCCGATGAGCATTGTTTTTGTCCTCCATTTGGGAGCTATTGTGTGCATGTTATACAGATCTAGAAATGACATTTTATAGGCTGTTATGCTGCTCAAATTTCTATAAAAATGTCTACTTTCAGATTTATTAATAACAGGTGAAGCGGTGAAGCTTTTTGGCACTATTTTCGGCATACCCGATTTGGGGTTTCTTGAAAAATTTGGTGGATCTTTGTGATATCAGTTGTTTGATTTTGAAAATCTGATTAGAGGCATGAAATATCATATCAAATCAGAAAAGGGGACATTTCAAAAAAAAATTGAATTTTTTTGAACTAGTTAAGGTGGTCAGACACGAGAGTTTTTTAATTTTGAAAATAGTTTAGTAGAAAATGTATATTTAATTATTTATTTGGAATAAAATTTCTCATAAATATGCATCACATCCGTGCATGAGTCTACTTTTATCTCTATAATTATATTAAAAAATATTATCATTTGATTTTTATTAAGGTAGTCAAACATACACCTACATTTTAATTTTCGCCCTAAATTTTTTGTAGTACTACATTAAAATCCAAACTTTTGACCAATCAAATAATTTATTCTCTAGATAAGGCCTAGTAGTTTAGAAACTAGATTCAATTTCTTATAGATTATTTTCTTACAACTTTCTATTTTGATTTAATAAATATTTTGAATTTAAATTAAAAATTAAAAATAAAATACATAAAATTAAAAATCTTAAACTCACCCACTAAACTTTATTCAATAACTACCATTTTTTCCTAAATTCCCATCTACCCACCGCACTTGCATATTACTTTATCTTAGGTGTTAAAGGGAAATAAAGTGCCCATCACATCATAGATGATGTCACCCTTCCTACCTCTTCTCTTTGGATGCAGCATGTTTTTGAGGGGAGGTTAAAGTCAATTTGGCATTAATGCTACCTTGGTTGTTTTTTTTTTATTAAAAAAATAAACCACTTTATATTCCCTTGGTCCACGTGCATGTTTGGATAGGAGGGGGGGTAATGGGCATGTTTGGATAGGAGGGGGGGTAATGGTTAGTAAAGTTAGTGGGATTGGGTTAGTAATATTTGATTGTTAGTAGATAGAGTAAGTATAAGTTAGTTAATAGTAAGTAGTGTAAAGTTAAGTTAAAATTAGGTGTGAGTAAAGTTAGTTTGTATATTGTATGTTAGATTTTATTTAGTATTAGTTAAGAATAGTTAGTGTAATTTATTAATTAGTTTTTTTTTATTGTATTAAGTTGGTTTTAATTAGTATTGTTAGTAATTAGAAAAAGGTAAAAGTAAGTTAGTTTAGGTAATATTAATTTAATTATTAAAAGTTGAGATTTATTTTAAATGTTAGAATATCGTTAAACATTAGTAGTTAGTTAGTGAGTTAATAATTAGTTTTTAGTTTGCTTTAAATAATTAAAGTTAGATAGTTTTATTATTTAATTTTATCTTGAATTGTAATTTGTTTTTAATTAGTAAAATAGTTGTTAAATATTAATGTTAGAATTAATTATTTTAATTTATTAGATTATATTAAAGTTTTAAGATAAGTTGTATTTTAGATGTTAATATTAGTTTAGTTGGTATTATTTTAAATTAGCTTAGTTTTAATTTATGTTTTACTAGTGGGTATAGTATAATGTTGAGCTTCGTATGGATTATTTGAAAAGTAAATTAAAATATATATTATTTTATATTAATTTAATTTAATTAATATATATATTATTTTTTCATATAAGATTTAATTAAGATTAATTTAGTGAAATCTAAGATTGATTTTAAAAGATGAGTTAGTATGTTAATTAGTATTCGACTTTAAAAGTATTATGCTTAGATCTTTTTAAGTAATTGTGTTGGGTTGTTTATTCTAAATAATCGATTAAATAATGAATGTTTAATTATAATGAATTATTCTTGCACGATAGTTAAAAATTGAAATGAACTGTCAAGGTATTGTTAGGGGAACCTATACCTATCTCGCAACATACCTATAGCTTAACTTGTGAAACAAATATATCTAATCATATCAAAAACCTATGTGACATGTATGTCTTTTGTTAACCGATATTAACATAGTAGGTTTAATTAACTAAACAAAAAAAATTACGTGTGTTTTTTCCTTTTATTTTGGGTATGACATATGAGTAGAATTCAAGATGAGCATTGAAGATGACTAGTTATCTATCATATTCCACCATAACACTTCACAATATTCAGACAATTTTGCTTAGATTTTGTTAGACATTCAATGAAAAGACAAATGATAAGCATTATTTCTGAGAGTCAAAAGTATTTAGCAAAAAAGCCAATAGTAATTGTGTCAACTATTCAAACACTTCAACAAGTAATACTTACCCAACTCGAAGCAGATACAATTAAATAATAGTATATTTTGTTGACAAGAGTGGTAAAGTAACAATAAAAAATAAATAATTTACAATCTCATGTAAAGTTTTAAAAAATAATAACGCATTGTTGTTGATGTAGGAAAATAGGTTGGGAACCCTACTATAGATGTTAAGAACCAATAAGAATTAGAGAATAAATAGTTTATGTTTAGAAAAGAAAATATGAATAAATTTGAAACATAGGAAAAAAGAATATCAAAAATAAACAAAACTCTTGTATTGAGTACAATTAATAAACTTAAATCAATTTGAATGTTTCAGATGAATTAGAGATCAATTTTTATAATCATTTTGAGTTGTAAGTTAATAGAAATTTGCTTTCATTTTTTAATTGTAATAATTAATTTAGTTTTTGCAAGTTTTAATCAATAAATAATGAAATGTAAATGAAAGAAAAGTGTAAATTTAATATTTGTATTTTCTTTGTAAATGAAAATGAAAATCATTTATGAGTAGAATTCAAGATGAGCATTGAAGGTAGTTAGTTGTATGTCATTGTCCACCATAACACTTCAGAGTATTATTCAAGATGAGCATTGAAGACAGTTAGTTGTCTATCATTTTCCATTGTAACACTTCACAGTATTTGGACAATTTTGTTTAGATTTAGTCATTGATAATGTCAGAGTCATTTAATGAAAAGACAAATGGTAAACATTATTTCTAAGAGCTAAAAATATTTAGGAAAGAAATTAACAATAATTGTATGGTTTTATATTATGAAAATTATTCAAACACTTTAACAATTAATATTTACCTAACTTGAAGTAGATACAATTAAATAATAGTATGTTTTGTTAACAAAAGTGGTAAAGTGACAATAAAAAACAAATAATATACAATCTCATGTAGAGTTCTAAAAAAATAACAACTCATTATTGTTGATATAGGAAAATAGGTTGGGAATCCTATTGTAGATGTTAAGAACTAATAAGAATTAAATAGTAAATAGTTTTTATTTAGAAAAGAAAATATGAATAAATTTGAAACATAAGAGAAAAGAACATCAGAAAAACATAAAGCTCTTATATTGGCTACGAAAAATGATTTTATTTTTGTAATTTTTATTAATCTAAAAGTATATATCAAAATTATTTTATAAAAAATATTATTCAAATTACTCTCCCATACACTACAAAAAAGAGTTGAAAGAATGAAATGTTAGAGCAATTTCAAACTTTGAATGTTATTAAAATTTCAAATACTTCATTAAAAAAACTTGAAAAATAAAATAAAATAAAAAATTGCAACTTTTCAATTTGATTGTCCAATCAAATCATATTTTGACAACTTTGTATAACTATATAGTTTCAATAAATATTAATCTTTTTGTAATTGAAAATAAATTATTTATCTAGAATCTTATTGATTATAATTTGCTACAATAGTGTTTTCTATAGCATGTGTGACTTTTAATTTTTTGTTCACCAAAATCAATAATTACTTTGAAAGCATTTTACTTTTTTTTAATGACAACATTAAAATAACATAATAAATATGTACCAACAAAGATAACACTATTTATAAATATCTTGAAAAAATACTATAATAAAAGTTAATTGTAGAACTTAGCATATATATATTTTTTGATTTTGAAAATTTATTTCTAGTGCTTATTAGGTTATAGATTTGTATGATTAACCTAGCTAATCTGACTTATCTTTAACATTTATATGCTGATTGGACTATTTAATCAAGAATCTATAAATTTTTAATGCTCTCACTAACACTTATTGTAATACACAAAATGTGTAGACAAAATAAATCAAATATTAATTTCTTCTATCATCAAGTTAAATATCAAGATATTATAGCATTTAGTGTAATGCAACCTTGCAATTTGATTGTCCAATCAAATCATTTTATTTTTTAACAACTTTGTATAACTATATAGTTTCAATATATATTGATCTTTTTGTAATTAAAAATAAATTATTTATCTAAAATCTTATTGATTATTATTGCTACAATAGTGTTTCATACAACATGTGTGCTTTTTAATTTTTTGTTCACCAAAATGAATAACTACTTTGAAAGCATTCTACTTTTTTTGAAAATGACAACATGAAAATAACATAATAAATATGTACCAACGAAACTGTGACACTATTTATGAATATTTTGTACAAACACTTTAATAAAAATTGATTGTAGAACATGACAGCTTTTTATAATATATATATATATATATTGAAGATTTCTTTTTGGTGCTTATTGGGTCAAAGATTTGTATGATTGACCTTACTAATCTGATTTATCTTCACCATTTATATGCAAATGGGGCTATTTAATCATGAATCTATATTTTTCAATACACTCCCTAACACTTATTGTAATGCACAAAATTTGAAGGCAAAATAAATCAAATATTAACTTCTTCTTTCATCAAGTTAAATATGAAAGTACTTAATTTAAATTTTAAGTTTTATTTTCAAGCAACTTTTTTAATTTAATTGACAAATCACAATATTTAATTTTTGAAAAACTTTTTCTTCTATATTATTTTAATATATCTTGCAATTTTTTTATTTGAAATATTTTATTTTATCTTCAATGCTATTGGTAAAAGTGTGCTACAGTCATGAGTTTGACTTTTAGGTTTTGTCCATTTTGTAAGTTTTATTTCTTCCTATTTATTATTATGAACTTTGGCACAAATGTTTATTATTATTATGAACTTTGACATTATTAGTTCATTCATGGTAGGAAACTTATTCATTCATTAAAGTGAATGATCTTATTAGTTTGTCCAATCATGGGCTTTTTCCATCTTTTTTCCACTATAGACATATCTTTTTTTTGATATTATTGCAAATTTAGTTAAACTTATTTTTATACAATTTGATTGGCCTATGTATGCTACAGTCATGAGTTTGAATTTTTTTATTTTTTTTACACACAAAATAATTTATTTATTCTCTTTTCCCAAACTTTAGATATCAATACTAAGAATATAATAATAATAATCATAAGAATGATGCATATTGTCAAACATTGATATATTGTGGTTACAGTTGTATTCCATTTCATAAAAATCAACACAAACAAAAAAAACAAGACAACATGATAAGCAATTAGAGATGACCTTTCTTGTCCTTTATAGTTGTTGTGTTACATAAGTTTGCATGGAATAGATAGGAGATATTTCTCTTTATAGTTGTCGCTTATAAATTATTTTGAAGTCAACATTTGTCTTTTGTGAGCATTGATTATGGAATCCTCTAAAATTATTTTTTTCCTATTTATAGCATTGGTTCATTGTTTTTAATTCACATTTATAAAAGTTTTCGTCTCTTCCTACTAAAGTACAAGGTATATCTAAAATTTTTCTATTCTTTTTCTTTTAGATTATATTGCATTATAATTGTATTATTTTTTGTGATCGTCATATTTTCATGGAATCTATTTATGGAAGCTTGTCCAAATCTATTGGTTAGAACATATTGTGTTGTAGTTGTATTGTATTATGTGATCATTATATTTTCATGAAATATATTTATGGAGGCTTGTCCAAATCTATTGTTTAGAATCAATTTAAACAAGTAAAATATATTTATGAAAGCTTGTTGAAATATATTGTTTAAAATCAATTTTGTTGTAAAATGTAATGTCCCCATCTTTTTAGCATCTGACTAGAGTTCTTATCCTTGACATTCTCGAAAGGCTAAGTGGAGAAATAAAGAGAAATTGATTAAATTAATTTCTTATAAAGTCATTAAATAAATAAAAATAAAAATGTGACTTTATATTTAGGTAATTTAATTAATTGAGAGTGCATTAATTATTGGAAGGGAAAAACTTCTAGTAATTTAATTTTCTAGAAGCACAACTAATTATTGTATTGCAAGAGAGAAGCTTCTAGCGAGTGCATTAATTATTGGAAGGGGGAAACTTCTAAAATTTTAATTTTTTAAAAGCACATTAATTATCGAAAAGGGAGAAACTTGTAGAGAATGCAATTATTAAATATTTTATTTCCTTCTAGAAGGGTGAAGGAAAAGTATAAATAGAGGTGAGAGCTTTATTGTTTATCATGTAATCATTGTGAATTGCATTTGATATTAAGTTGGGAGAAGCAACTAAGGTTTCCAATTTTAGTCAGCCATTGGAGAATGTCAACTCTTAAGTGTTGCAACCATTTGAGTTGGTGAAATATCCATTGAATTTGGTATTTAGGAGAGCTTCAATTCAGGAGTTCTATTTGTGCTTAAATTGGAGCATGCATTTATTGTTGGTTTCTATAGTACGCAAGAACGATGTCACACTGCAGTACTTATGTTTGATTCATTTTCATTTTTGGGCATCACCATTATCAGGTTCCTCTTGTAACTATTAGTAATTATCATTCATAAGCATATGATTTTGCTATGATAATTCAAAATCAAATTTTGGCATTATTGTAGCCATTATTGTATATCAATTTTTTTGCATCTAGTTTCCCTATATTTGCATTGAAAATACCAAAAGAATTACACTTGCATACTAGTTCATTGTGAGAGGATATTACACTGGTATCAGAGCTTGCTTGCAAAGTGTTTGACAAAATGTTGAACAACTGAACTAGAGAAGATTTTGGTGTTTGAAGAAGTTATAACCTGTTGGGGTTATTACATTGATATTAGAGCTAAATCTTGCCATCCGAAGGGTTTAGCAATTACATGCAGCCACCTGGGGTTGTCTCTAATAGATTTTCCACTCATAGGCAAGCTTTATTTATCAGGGAATAAGATTTTTACAGGTAGCCAGACACTATGGGTGAAAAGCAAGAACATATCCCACCAAGAGACAATAGAAATGAGGATCTAAAAATAAGGGAATTTTACACCGCAATGGTTATAGGACAAGAGCGGATGGCTTAGACCTTGCAGACACTTACCACCATGGTTGAGTGCATGAATCAACATGATAGATAGAATCAAGAACAAGAGGATAACAAGAGTGTAGTGGGATCACCTAGAGCTCATAGAACTCTTTCTAGAACAACAAACAAGTCCACACATCCTACCTTTGTTAGAGAAGAGCTAGTACAAGAACTAATGGAGGAAGTTGAGGATGAGACATTTGCAAATATCCTTATGGTTGCAAATAATGAATGGAAATTATTGGCACCATAGGTTCGAGAGAGGATGACCTTTGAATGCTTCATAAATCAGAAAAGAGAACATTATAGGTCACTTAGACAAGATAGGAGGCCTAGAGGTCAAAGCAGTGAGTTGAAGAGGGCTACAGACAAGCTTACTATGCCCACATTTGATGGGAGTGAAAAGATAATAGCTCAAGTTTGGATCCATAAGTTTGACACATTTTTAGCACTAAGGCCAATGCCAGAGATTGAAGCTATCAAATATGCCACATGGCATTAGGAGGGAGTAGCACATGATTGGTGGTACCATGGTTTGGTAACACTTCAATATAATTAGGTGATAGAGTATTGTTGTGGTGTTCACAAGACACGTCTCATTCCTTACTAAGAATGGGGACCCCCTACTTTTTTTGACTATTGGACTCACAATTCGAGAGTCAGGTGAAGAATTTTTTTTTAAAACTTGAGTCCAAAAATCACAAAAAAAATAAATTCAAAAATTTGAAAAACACAAAAAAATTTGAAAAATTTGAAAAAAAAAAAATCAAATCAAACGCACCACTGAGGGCAGCGCGCACCAACAAGGGCATGACGCATGCTGCCACAAAGGGTGCATGCACTACCAAGGGGAGCGTGCATCCCCAAAGGTTGCACGCACGTGCCGTGTGCTTTAGGTGCGCACATGCCACCAAAGGCTGTGTGTGCTTGCCAAGCTACCCTTTCACCTCCAATTTTGTCTGAGTAGCCATAAAAGGGGTTTAAAATATATCGTTTAAGTATAAGTTGACGTATGATATATTTTAATATATGCGACAAATTTTTTGAGATAGGTTTCAGACCTCCCTGAGATAAAGTAAAGATTCTAAGAAATTTCAGAGCTTCAGAAATCCAAACTTAGCCAAATTTTAGGGCTTCAGGAATTTAGACTTAGCCAAATTTCAAGGCTTCAAGATTTCAGACTAAGCCAGATTTTAGGATTCACCTCTAATTTTGTTTGATTAGTTAGTGTGTCTTTGCTATGCATTGTTAACTCTACAGACTAATGTTTGCTTCTTTTGTAGGTAAAAATGGCATCCTCAACTTGTCGAGGTTATAACTTTTGACTCGGGCCTCAGAATTCAAAACTGCTTATACAGTTGGAAAGAAGAACTGAAGATCTAATTTCAATCCCTAAAACAATGAGCCTTCGGCTGTCCAATTTTAGGGACCAACGAAGGTTCTGACTTAAAATTTTGAGCAAAAGACCTCCAAAAAGGTCATTTAAAAATGCCTAGAAAATTTGTGAAAAATATGAAAAAGTTACAAACATTTGATCATCTTGGATAATTTGGATCACTTGGTTTCTCACCAGGAAGGATTGGACAGGTGGAGAGAAGACAAAGGTCAAAGATATAGAGGTTGGACACAGAGAAAATTAGGTTCCTCATCTTATGCAGCTATTGGGGACAAGATTCAATGCAGGTGCCTTGAAATTTTTGATTGAAGAAGCAGAGGGAGTGCAAGTTTATGAAATTAATTGGCTATAAAGAGGGTGTAAATCATCAGAAAGGGGCATGGAGTGTATACAAAAAGCGATCTAAAACCTCACTTGAGCAAAACCCAAAAACTATTTTCAAAATTAAGAACTTTGATTTTTTAGCGAATTGAGCTCTGTCGGTACACAGGTCCACAGCTCCGCATTTTCATGTAGGTCCGCAATTCAGAGGTGCACCAACAGTTGACTGCCAGTTCCAAAAATAGCACTTTCCATGCATTGAGAGCACATTTTGACAACAAGTTAACTTTGACACATGCCTAATGAAGGGCCAGTTTCCATTTTTTATGCCTCCATGCACTTCCACTTTGATTAATGGCCTCCTCCTACTTTCTCTCTCATGCTTTCATTGTTTTTGACATATAAAGGGCTTATGCATCCAATTAATGAATAAAATATGGATGGAGTCCCTCTAAGCACCAATTAGATTATCAGTTTGTATATATTTAGTTTGTTTAAATATTTTTAAAGCATTTTATTGTGTCAAGATATCTCTCACTTTCAACACAAATTGAGGAGACAATTTCTTATAAATACCCCATTGTAAAATGTAATAAGGCTCGCCATTATTATGCAATAAATTTACAATTTTGGTGCTAGCATTCAGAGTGTAGTTATTCTTGCCTGAATGTGTCATTGTTTTGTGGATTTTATTCATGAGATTTTGATTGAGCCAAAGGTTTATTGTGTTGTTTTTGGTTGTGCAATCTTTTAGTTCTGGTGTTTGCTACAGATATATGAATTCTATTGACGTAATGATCTTGAGAAGAGATCACTTGATTGTGTCTACATAGCTTTTTGTCTCGCATGAGTGCACTTTTCGTGGCCTTGTGATTTGATGAAGATTGAAACATCATTTGATTTGTTAAAGATTCTCACCGACGATTGCATCAGTGGATTCTAGGAAGCAGTACTCCTATTTTCATTGGTTTCCTATTGATTTCTTCAAAGGTTTAACTCGTAGCATGTTGTGTTCTATAGCTTATGTCCATGTTATTTGCTTACAGTTTCATTATTTTCTTTGCTAACCCCCTATTAGAATAGGACCTCATAGTAGTTGCATTGTTAGAATTACATTCATTGAAAAAATAAAAAAATACAAAAATGTTGTTCTTTTGGTGTGATATTTTGAGACAGTGAATAGATTTTACTTCAATTCCAAGATAAAAGGGTTTTAGAACCAACAAAGGCCTCCTCATGAACACTCACATTTATCTTCTACTGAGTAGATTTTGGTACATTGCAAGACAAATACTGAACCTTGGAGTGGATCCGTAAAAAGATTTGCTTTTCAAGAGAGAAATTACACTATGGATTCCTGCCATTGACCTCATGCAAAATGAACGCCTAATAGAAGTGGTGCTAGAAGGAGGGCCTGAAAACAAAGAACCTACTATTGGAAACAAGAAAGATTTGATAAAGTTTCAAAATTTTGCACCCTTGGAATAATCTACACTCTGTAAAAGTTCAGAAATCACTTCTAAATTTTTTAGAAATTCAGATCTATAGGTCCATAAGTAGGTAGGTCCATAGATCCACAGTTACACAGGTCCGCAAGTTAGTAGGTACGTAGGTCCATAGATCTACAGCTCCGTAGGTGCACAAAATTATGTGGTACACTATTTTGAGAAAGTGTGTTTCTCCAGAGATGCACTTTTCCAAAATAAACACAAGTTGTTAGAACTTAGTCACTTTCAGTAGCATCACAGTGATAAAGGGATTCCAAGAACTCCACCCATTTACATTACACATTTCATCATCATCGTTCGCTTTACATTCCAATTCACACATTTCCATCATTATGCACCATGTCTTTCTTCAATGCCCAAAGTTCACCTTTGATCCTAATTGGACCATTACATGACTTGCCCAAAAATCTTGAAAAGTTTTGCCCACAGTTCATCTATGGAGAATCACAAACAGAAGAGGATCATCTTAAAATTTTCAAAGAGATTTGTAATAGAAATCATATTCAACATATGGATGTGCTATGCCACCTTTTTCCTTACACTTTGGGGGAAATGGCATTCAATTGGTACCTCAATCTACCACCAGCATCAATAATGGATTGGAACTCCTTTGAGAGCAAGTTTTTGGAACAATTCAAGATCTATGTTGATCCAGCTCTTCTATATCATTAGTTCATCTCGATTAAGAGGGATCCCCATGAGACTATTTCACAGTTTAATCATCACTTCTATAGGATGTATCAAAGAATGGTGTTTTTATACACTATACCATAGGAGGCTGCCATCTAGATCTACTTTGGAATAATGGATTCATTAACTTCTATTTTTCTAAGAAGGCTCCCACCTAGAGACATTGATACCATTGAAAAGGTTTTCAAAGAGGTTGTGGCATTCATGAATCAGGTTACTACTACTCCAATGCCAACAATTACATATTCTGGATATGGGTCTCAAAAGACTGCTTTCTTTTAGCCAAAGGCAGTTACATCTGTTGAAGTAGAAAATGATGTGGCTAGAGAGCTTAAAGCCATGAAGGAGACGATGTCTCTCTTATCCAATGAACTCATCAAAATTAAGTTAAATTCTTGAAGAGACCAAGGCAATCATCCAAGACAACTTGCTACCCAAAACAATTATCCTCAGAATCAGAGTGGGAATTCTAGCCTTTACAGGAACATCAATAATGAGAATAATCGTATTACAAGCATGAGTTCAAGTGAAAATGGGTATGGGTACAATGATGTTTTGGACCGGCCTTACCAAGTCATAGAGGAGAAACCCTTGCAGTTTAGTGCAATGATGTTTGAATCATGTGATAAGTCTGCAGGAGAAAAAAATGATGAAGATGGTCGAGAGGAGTTTGTGTTCCCATTCAATGAAGAAATTCTTCCAAGTTTTGATGTTTCAACAAGTGTGGATATGACAAGAAATTTTGAGGGTGTCAAAAATTTTGAAGTTCCAAAACTCCATGAAGTTTCAAAAGGTGATACCTTGATTCTTCATATTGTGATATCGATTCCCCATTGGATAAAGATAAGATATCTCCCTCAAAACAAGATTTTTCATTAGAAGAGATGGATAAAGTGTTCAATTTGGTCTCAAGTTTGACTAAAGAAATGTCTCTTTGTGATTATTCTACACATATATCAAACCATTCAATAACTGAGTCATGTAGATTCCATCCATTTGGGTTCCATTCAGAAGAAAGTTGCCCCAATTTCTTGTTAGCTTGGGAGATCGCAATGGAGGGAAAGTATGATTTTGAACAAACTTCTTTGGGATACGAGGTAGAAAACATCTTGGTCGATGATGGTAATGAATCCTATAATTAAAAAGGGAGGCTGGTAATTGAGATTTATAGTCCGAGGGAGCTTGGAGTGGAACCTAAAGTGTCTCCATGTGCATGTGAAGTGGTGTACCATGAGATGAGACCACCAAAAGGAGAAATTACAATGTGTGAGTGTACCCCTATGGTGAGGGACTTGTTGGATCAGGTGATATCTTTCCATTATCCCTCTCAGTTTGATGATTTTCAATTTGAATATGATGCTAAAGGTAAGAGAACTTGTTTGTGGATTAATCATAGCCATAAAGAGTTACCACAACTTCTGATTTTGTATGATTTGTGCCCCGAATTTGAACCAAGATTGTCTAAACTTTATTTTTCTGAGTACAAAGACAAGTTAGCATTTTTGAGAACTATATGGGGTGGTTCATTACTATTGCACATAATGAGAAATCTACTAACAACTACCCCAGATTCTTATTATTCAAGGTGTTTTGTAGATAAGTTTTTGTTTTTGTTTTTGTTTTTCTTAGTCTTTTTTAGTCTTTCTAGTTAGGTGTTGCATGTTTGCTTTCAGTAATTTTTATTTTATTTTTAAAGTTATATCAGTCCTAGGGGGTAAGGTGTACTTGGGATTTTTCTCAAGACTTTACTAACCACTCTTTGGTCTAAATTTTAGGAGGAGGTATTTCTTTGTCAAAACATTTGGATGATTGTGTGTCTTATACCAATCGAGCAATAGACATTTCTTGTGGAAATAGGGGACTTTCAATCTAGAAATCAAAACCCTAGACCAACAAGTTCTCAACACTTTGAAAATTTTAAAAATTTGACCATTTTGGGTGCTGTTGAATTAAAGTCAAAGACGATGCAGAATGATCCAAACTTTGACTAGTTCAAATAGGAGGGGTCTCCTCGAGAGGTTTCCAAGATCATTGTTTGGCGTGAGAGTTTCCTAAAAAGTTCTAAAAGAGGAACACAAGGGATGTTCATAAGAGATCGAATCCAAGAAATGACACTAATGTTCTAACTAGATAGTCTAAGCATAGTCAGGGTACAGAATATAAAAAATTTTTTAAAAAAGGAAAGAAAGAAAAGATAGTGTTAAGTCTAAAGGATTCTAAAGATCTGAAATGGCTAAAGATATGTTGCAAAACAAAGTATCTTGTATTCAAAAGTATTGTTTCATCAAAAGTAACGTGTTGAATGACATGGAGAAATTGTGCAAAAGGCCAAAAAATAAAAGAATGTGACATCCCGCCAAGAGCACTCAAACTGATTCTCTCATCTGGTCAAGCGAGTGATTGATAAAGAGCCTTCGTGGAGATTCTGAAAGAATGAGCTAGGAGGAGTGGAAGATTGTTTCGAGTTGTCAGAAAACTTTGATTGATTGCATCCTGACATTTCAAAGGGAATGAATACACAATGCACACACTGAGTTTGAAGGTTTTGACTTCTAAGATTTTGATTGCAAAGTCATTTGAAATACGTTCAAGGTGTTCAAAGTTTGGTTGGTGTTTGATACACATCAGAGGAATGTTTTTTGATGAAGAAATACCTTGGTCATTTCTTTCTTTTTTCGAGGCTATTCCTTGTGGTGTTCACAACACACGCCCCATTCCTTACACATGCCTAGTGAAGGGCCAGTTTTCATTTTTGACGCCTCCATGCACTTCCACTTTGACTGATGGCCTCCTCCTACTTTCTCTCTCATGCTTTCATTATTTTTGACATATAAAGGGCTCATGCATCCAATTAATGAATAAAATATGGATGGAGTCCCTCTAAGCACCAATTAGATTATCAGTTTGTATATATTTAGTTTGTTTAAATATTTTTAAAGCATTTTATTGCGTCAAGATATCTTTCACTCTCAAAAAAAATTGAGAAGATGATTTCTTATAAATACCCCATTGTAAAATGTAACAAGGGTTGCCGTTATTATGCAATAAAGTTATGCTTTTGGTGCTAGCATTCAGAGTGTAGTTATTCTTGCCTGAATGTGTGATTGTTTTGTGGATTTTATTCATGAGATTTTGATTGAGCCAAAGGTTTATTGCATTGTTTCTGGTTGTGCGACCTTTTAGTCTTGGTGTTTGCTACAGATATATGAATTTTGTTGACTTAACGAGCTTGAGAAGAGATCACCCAATTGTATCTCCTAGCTTTTTGTCTCGCATGAGCGCACTTTTCGTGGCCTTGTGATTTGATGAAGAGTGAAACATCATTCGATTTGTTAAAAATTCTCATTGATGATTGCATCAATGGATTCTAGGAAGTGCTGCTCCTATTTTCATTGGTTTTCTACCGATTTCTTCAAAGGTTTAACTCGTAGCGTGTTGTGTTCTGTAGCTTATGTCTGTTTAGGAATTTCAATTTCAAGTTATTTGATTTCATGTTATTTTCCTATAGTTTTGTTATTTTCTTTGCTAACCCCCTATTAGAATAGGACCTCATAGTAGCTGCATTGTTAGAATTGCATTCATTGAAAAAATAGAAAAATACAAAAATGTTGTTCTTTTGGTGTGATATTTTGAGATAGTGAACAAAGTTTACTTCAATTCCAAGATAAAAGGGTTTTAGAACCAGCAAAGGCCTCCTCATGAACACTCACATTTATCTTCTACTGACTGAATTTTGCTACATCGCAATACAAACACTGAACCTTGGAGTAGATCTCTAAAAGATTTTCTTTTCAAGAGAGGAATTACACTATGGATTCCTATCATTGACCTCATGCTAAATGAACACCCAACAAGTACCAAGACTATGGATAGGTTGGTTGAAATATTTGACAAGAAAGATCCAGAGGTTTAATTCTGAGAATTAGCACAGTTGAAGCAAACAGACAACTTGGAGTATTTCATTGGTGAATTTTAGTGGTTGATAGTTATGGTGCCAAATATTTCAAAGCATAGATTGATAGTTCTTTTCATTGAAGGCCTATCCAAACCACTAAGAGGTTGGGTAAAAGCATTTCATCCCATTTCTTTATAGGGAGCTATGAAAAAGGCAAGAAGTATAGAACATGCAATCCCAACAAACAAATTTTAGTTCAAAGGAGCATCTTCTAGTAAGGATAACAAACTATTTTATAAAAAAACAAAGAGGACTAATTTTAAAAATGATTCTAAAGATAAAACTCCAGCACCATTTGAAACAGAAACATTAAATGATTTGAGAAAAAAAGTATGTTTCTACTATAAGGGACCCTGATGCAAACCATGATTGTCCTCTTAGACCAAAGGGCAAAGCTAATAGAGTTATGTGGGCACATTATGAGGAATCAAAATTAGATAATTCAAACCAAAAATCTGATATAGAGGAAATATATGGTGAAAGAAAGGAAGACAAAGCCAAAAATTTATCTAAAATGGAGTTCAAGGATGGGGGAGGAGATGGGCAACTTAGGGAAGCTCGGTTCACTAGTATTAAGCAAGAAGGATCATTTTGAATGAGAGGAGTACTTGCTGGATGGTGAGTTATAACTTTGGTTGATACTAGTGCTACTCATCATTTTATTGATGCTAGGTTGTGGAAAGGCATGACATACAAACAAAAGAGTTTGGGGGAATTAGAGTGAGGGTAGCTGATGGTTATGTCCTCAATTGTGATCATAAGAATAGTGGAATCCCATTGGAAGTTAATAATTATGTCTTTAAGGCATATTTCTATGTCGTGCCTATAGGAGATACAAATGTAGTCCTTGGGATGATTTGGTTGCATGATATTGGTGAGTTCACTCTGGATCTCAAGGAGATGGAGATGAGGTTTAAAGTAAATGGGAAGACACAAATTCTTTGTTGGAAATATTCAAGACTATGCTAAGTTACTGAGAGGGGAGGGGTGAATCCGTAACTTCTAAAACTTTAACAATTTCAATTCTTAATCCAATAATCCAATTAGCACATTATTTATCACATCTGATCAAATTGCATGCATGAGAAATTGAAAACATGAAACCATCCATAACACATTGACGCAAAGATTTGGTGACCCAAAAACCTTCCAAATAGAAAGTAAAATTGGGGTGGGGATGATACCCACAAAATTTAGTGCTACAACATAAAGTTGGCCTATTAAGGCTTACATTGATCACTTC
The DNA here is from genome assembly GCA_028749045.1 of Cupressus sempervirens. Classification (NCBI taxonomy): domain Eukaryota; kingdom Viridiplantae; phylum Streptophyta; class Pinopsida; order Cupressales; family Cupressaceae; genus Cupressus; species Cupressus sempervirens. The sequence goes on along the minus strand of CM053785.1, from coordinate 993,992,796 downwards.
TAATGATCTACCATGTTAGGAGAAATTAGGACTACTAGGTCCACCTTATGAGAGGACTTACAAACATACAATGAAGTATGCACTCAGTAGAGAGATTTATGAAAGACTGTTAGGTCTATCTTGTTAAAGGATTTTGACTAGTTCACTTGTTAGGATGAAGTAGTGGTTCACCTGTTAGGATGAATTGTAGTAGATCTGTAATTTGCAACTAGGTTTTCTAATAGAGATTCCTTTGTGTATTGATCACCTTTCTGTGATAGATATGTCTATGTTGCTCCTTATGCTTTTATGGCCTTGACAATTCATTCTTTATCTAATGCATTCATAACTTGAACTTTTCGCATCCACAAGTACATTACATCATGAATTCACAATGATATGGTGCAATACATTACATATACATACCAATCCAAATTACATAATTACAAAGTCAGTCATGATACAAGTTAACACAAATATTACAAAGTTGGCTCACATGAAGATACTTGGGTTCTGAAGACTGACTCAGTGAGGTTTTGATACTTGGCATCCACTGTCAATGCTTAGCATCATCATGTACTCAGTAGAAATAGAAGATCACTCCATACTAATCACTTTCAAGTAGTCTTCAACGCAATCTGCATTGTTGACTCGGTAGATATTGTGCAACTCGACAAACACTGAATCACTTGCTTAGCATAAAGTAGCTTAGTTAACATTGGCTTTGCATCACATGAACTATGAACTCGATAGACATTGCAATGCTTGGTAACCACTGATAAACTTGGCATATACTAAAATTCATGGTTTGAACTACTAGACTTTACACTAACTAAATCTACTCAGTAACCACTAGAATTTTCCCAAAGGACTCAGTAGCAATTGTAGAACTCGGTGGCTATTGAATTACATGGTAAACACTGTAAGTTGTTCAATAGGCTCAGTAGCTATACACAATCTGAATAAGTGTGCATCACTAATAACAAACTTGATTGATATGTCAACAATCTCTCCCTTTTGCATTAGTGACAAAAACACTTATTAGCCAAAACTGAATACCTTGTATCCATCACCACATGATACTAGCTTGATAGAGGATACTATTTTTTGAAAAAAATTTAAATTGATTTTATAAGGTATATGCCGTATACTATACATCTTTTACTATATATAGCATATCTTACTAATCATTTCACACTTGTTATAAATTCTCCCCCATAGCATATTTCTCCTCATACTATATGTCTCTCTATGTACATGTCTTACTTCCCCATAACATATGGCTTTCTCCAATATAACTTTTCTCCCCCTTTTTGATAGTAATGCCAAAGATTTATTCTAACTTATTTACAAAGAAACACCAAAATGGGATAAGAATTCAAAATGTACCTTGAGAGTGATTTCCAAGGTTTATCCCAATTTTCTTGCAAGACCTTGCATGTATGAAGTGCAATTTGCACCTTTGTTGATAGTTCAATCATATGGTCCGCAATAGAGAAGTTATTATCATGGATCAAAGTTTTTGAATATATGATATGTTTCTGCATTGCATCCATGATTAAAAGGATCATATTTTGTATGTCAATCAATGTTGATCAGATCCTTGCTTCTTCTCTTAGCATTTAGCTTGCATGTCTAACAAAAATTTGATTTTCTTGAAATGTGCAAAGCTTGAACTAGGGTCAAGTTACAACTATTGAGCACTTGCATTTAGATCTATATCTATTTTGGACAATTTGTCCTTTATTTCCTTTGTATACTCAAAGACATCACATAGTTTCCCAAAAAGTGATGACACATTTGAACAGGACGCCTCAAGATTGACCAAAATTGTAAAAAGCTCTACTTGATAAATGGCTATTTGCTGAGAAATGTGCTCCAGCACTTTATTATTACATTTCTTTTCAACCTTTTCAACTAGCTTATCTTGACCATCAGTGTCCTCATTGAATTTTTGGACTGCTTCTACTAGTTGATACAAAATAGGTTGAGAAGAATCAATCTCAATTCCTATTGCCTCGGTCAAAATGTTCTTGGCATCCTCTATTATCTTATACTATTTGTCTCTCTCCTCTCTTAGTCTTTGTTGTTTAGCCTTTTTCTAGAGGAGTTCACCAAATGTCTGCATTTTTTCTGGAGTAAGCTTGTAGATATCCCAATTGGGGATTATTATTTCCTTGTCTAAATATATGTCTTCCTCTATCTCCTTTCCTTTTCCCAAAAATGTTGTGCTCGGTTGAACCTTAGGCTCAAGTGTCCTTGCATTTATTGCTTTTGTACCCAAAATGGAAACAATAGTAGACATACTTGGGCTTGTAGTAAAAACTGATACTATCTTGACTAATGGAGTACGTATAGAAATATTTGAAGAATACAAAATTAAAGTAGTCAAAATTGGAGTAGTCAAAACTAGAGAGCTTACCACTGATATACTCAAAACTAAAGAAGTCAAAATTAGAGAATTCAAAACTAAAGTACTCAACTTGGTGGATGAAGAAGGAGTCCACAGCTCAATGGATGAAGTGGAAGTCACTTCTATCAATGGTATGCTGAGCTAAGTTGGGGAAAAGAGTGATTGGATATTTGATGTATCACTAGTAGTCACAATCAAACTTGTTGAAGTTGTCTCCAAACTTGATGTAGTCAATGGTTTTCTCGATGAGTGAGGAAGTGAGGCAATGACTATTGTAGCTATCTTGACTGGGTTAGTCTCCTCATCATCTTGCTTTTCTTCCTTGGTAGCTTCTAGACCTTAATCCTCTTAATCTTCTTCATTATCAAATTGAGCGACTTTTTCAACATTTTCTTCCTTGTCTTTCTCTTTATCTTCTTCTTCATCATCATCCTTTACTTCAACTGAAAATTCACTTGGTTTATGAAGATGATAGATATTTTTCCAAGTGTTTGTAGCATTTCTAACACCATGCTCAATGTCTTTGATCGAAACCAAAGAAGTATTAAACTTTAGAGTCAATTTTTCTTCATTTTTCTTTAATGACTCTTTCACCTCAGCATTTGATATGGTCGGTAATAACTTCCTCAAGGTTTTTTCATATATGTCTTTGACTATTTGCATAGAAAAATCCCATCTTGGCTTTATCTTCTCTAATAATTCACTAGGGACTTGAGAAGTGAGTTGTTCTGGTGAGTATTTCCACTTACCCATTTTATGTAGCACTGGGTCTTCAACTTTCTTTTTCTTAGCCTCAGTCTTGATCTCATATTTCAATGATTTAAAAAAATTATCCCTACTCCTTCTTCAAACTACTTTAGCCTATCATAGAAGGTGGGTGGAGGTCTACTGAATACAATGTCACCTCCTTTCTTTTATGACCTCCTTGTGAAGGCTGCAGTGGATGACTTTGATGGCTTGGTGATGATAAACTTTCCCTTTTTCTCTAAAGGTTCTTTTTCTTTCTTAGATTCTTCCTCATCCTCTATGTAGAGCTGTAAAACTAGTGCTTAAAGGAATACAATGAATAACCAAAGCATTCAAAACAAATAGATTTAACTCAAATATACAATTGGACGAAAGGGAATTAAAGTACCAAAGTAGCCTAAGAATGTACAAACCTCTTAAACCAAGAAAACTCCCCTTTGATGCATAGATGTGTCCAAAATATGTGATGTGTGCTCAAATGTTTCTCAACCTCCAATGGGGTATGGGCTCAAAGTGTATGTATGGATGGATTTTGCCACTATAATGGTATTTTGATAGTTCTTGGACTCTCAAAATAGCATGATAACTTTAGCTTGGAAGTGGATGATCAATTGTGAAAGGAAAGGGTTCTATTTATAGGCCAAGGGTGAGAGGATGGAGGGACAAGATGCAAGGAAGGGGAATTGGTTAAGGAGGGCTAGGATGCATGGAGAAGAGAGCACATGGATTGTGCTTCTTCAAAGCTCTAACTTTGTGACAAGTGTCGCAAGGGGATTGGATAGGGAAGAGGGTCAAGATAGGTGGCCAGAGGGAGTTATGAGGGAGGATAAGGGAGGATGAGAGTGAAAAAGGTGTAAAAGGCTTTAAAGAGCCTTCAAGTTATGTAAGAGTATTTAAGGCTCTTGGCTAGGAATGTAAGAGGGATAAGATATAACTTTGACTTTGGTTTGGTTTAAGACTTTCTTAACCCTTGGTTAAAGTTGTGCACATGCTTAGGAAAGGGATTAGGCTTAGCTTAGGAGGGCATTAAGGTATGAGTGGCATATTAGAGGGATGCAAGTGGACTAGCATTTATGAGGTAGGTTAATTAGTTGGTTAAGCGGGGTTAGCATGGGTCAATGGGTTGAATTTAGCTAATGGTAGGGATTTGGGTATAGTTAGGGGTTGGGAATTGATTTAAAATGATTTATTAAATCAAGGGGGATTTTTGGGATTAAATTAAAAAGTTTTATTCATTTATTTAATTTAATATGAGAATAGGGATTTAATTGATAATTAGACTTTGGATTTGTCATTCGATTTTATCAATTGGGCTATAATTGATTAATTAAATTAATTAACTAAGGGATGACAATAGATTAATTAAATTTTAAATACTTAATTAATGATGCCTTAGGAGATGACTAAATATGATTACTTAAGTGATGTAATCAGATTTAGGTGTCTACACTCTACTTCCTCCACATCCTCACCTTTGCCCTCAGTTAACAAGAGAGGTGCACTTGATTTCAGCTTTGCTATCATTCTGTTTCCTTTGTTAACTGCCTATGGGAGCTTTAGTTCTAGCTCAATTCTGGCCTTGGATTCATCATAAGTTCAAAAATAAGGGGCCTTGGGATCAACTAGTTCATTGACAAGGGCTTCAATGATGTCCTTTGTCTCATCAATGTTCACCTCATAGCCAAGAGGTTTCACCCATGCAATTCTAGGCTTAATTGCCTAGATATACACCTTGTCACTATCCACCATGAAGCATACATCATCCTTATAATCTTCAAAAAACTTCTTCATAATCTTGAACCTATTGTTCATTTTCTCCTTGAATACATCAAAGTAGTTGTCCATAATGCTACCATACTTCTCACTAATTTCTATAATATACTCATTTATTTGGTAGAGCATAGGCACATCTTTTTGAAATGCCCCTTTCTCTAATTTTATATGATATGTCAAGTCTCTAATTAGATCTTTAAGATCAAACAACCAATCTTTCAAAGATCCACCAATTTCTCAGTAAACCCCAAATTGGGTATGCCAAAAATAGTGCCAAAAACTTCATAGCTTCACATATTATTAGTAAATCCGAAAACTCACAAATCTGCACTGTTTAGCACAAAGGCAAACTCTGCATGAGCATGCAAATGGAATGGCTTCAAACTCCCATCCTTAGCCTTCCTAGAAACCTACAAACTCCCATTCTTGGGTCTCCTTCTCCACAAGTTTGGCAGCCTCTGAAGAATAACAAAGAAATGAGCAAAAATCAAGTTCTGGAATCAGCCCAAAATGCCTCCAAACTCCTTAAAAGAGGGTATAACCCTAACTCACGTCCAAGAGGGGTTAATTAAACATATTTTAATAATAATTTTCATTTATTAGTCAATTAGCTTTGAAAGATTATCCCCTTTTTCCGAAACTTCACCTTTTTGGGCCTGCCTGCCTTAGAAAAGATTATTATTTTTAATTATTTGAAAAGGGGACATGACAAGTCCTCCTCTTCCAAATATTGCTTGTCCTCAAGAAATGGCTAAACAATAAACCAATCAATCCACCTGGATCCCAAATGTATTCATGAACTATACTATTATCAATTAACTGAAGCTCCTGCAATATCCTCTGCAATATAACCAAGAGGAATCCATAATCAAACTGACAATTACTGCTCAACCAAACTCCAAAGTCACAACTTCCATAGTCAGAAACCCACGAGACACAAACTCTTAGAACATCAAAACTCAAGTAAAGTGGACAAATTAAACTACCAACACAGTAAATACCATCAACGCATTCCACTGGCCTATACAGAATGTACAATCCAACTCTGCAACAATGGTGAATGCTCTCGAATGAAACTATACCAAGTATGGAGATTCCACACACTATACAACTCTTGCAGTCAACACAACTCTGTAGATCTTCGACCACTATCTCATAACCATAACTCCCATGCACCCCTGATGGTGAAAAGTCATCACAAGATAAACAGCAAGAATTAGAACCCAAACCAAATTTGCCTGCCATCAACTCCTCAACACAAGAATCAAATGCTAACTGATGTACATACCTTGCAATATAATGTTGATAAAAAAAACCAACCTCAGTCAATAGCTCACCATGAACAAGTGATACAACCCACTGTGACTAATCACCAGCTAAGTCAGGAGATGTCATAGCCAAAGGAGTAGAATCAATAACAACACTTGCTGAAGAATCACTCTGAAACTCCTACTCTAAGTCATGTATTATCAAGCTGTCAACTACAGAACCTAGCACCATGTCATGTCCATCACAACTCTCATCCTAAGGTGTTAAACTATCCCATAACTGATGATAAGCACTAGGAACCAAAGTACATCTCTATATCATCATCTCATCAACATGGTCATCAAAGGTAAATTGATGAGCATACCTCACAATGTAATGCTGATAGAATGCACCAATCTCAATCAGTGGCTCAAACTACAATCTAGATGTAACTAACTACAAACGATCACTAACCAAGTTGGAATTGACTACTACCTCTAAATACATCGCCAAGGGAGTAGTATTACTAGCAGGAACCATGCCAACTATCGGCTCACCAACATCACACATGGTCTTTGATACAACATCTCTAGTCTTCGTGCCATTAGTGCTAGAGATCACCACCATGTTAGGCATACCACAACAATCTGTTGCAGCACCCAAATCAACTGAACCTGACTCTAGTGGGGATGAACCCGATATGCCAATGTTAGTATCAAGGATGGATGCATCCCCATCTCCACTATCTTTGACAATCTCAAACATGGACATCCTCGGATCATCAGACAACATAGCTTGTGACTATATAGAATCTAGTAAAGACTGTAGTTGCTCTAACTCCATGGTCACCTTAGCCAAATGAAACTATGACTCCTTGAAAGCCAACTGTGTACTCTCAAGAATCTCAGAAGTCACCTCAAGCTTCTCAGTAAGCTCACTCACCTCATCTTCCTTGGCCGACAATGCATCATATGTTGTACTGCCCCACTCCATAAGATAATCTTTGTTGGCTACCAACTTCATATAATCTTATCTCAGAATCTAGATAGCCTCCCATAAAGAGCAGAACTCTATCAAGGAAAGATAATTGCCTCCCTATTCATCAGTAGTAGGAGAACCCCATCCATAAACTACTAACAATTGACGAGCAACATCAAAATTTTGGCAAGTGATAGCAATGTCTCGCTCACTAACTCTCAACTGATTAGACACATGATGGAACTGGCTTGATTGTCTCCTACAAACCTCCTCTAATGTACTGTCTAAAGAAGTATCCTCAAAGTTACTAGTCTCTAGATTATTACCATCCATATCTTGTGAATCAACTCTAAAGCTCATATCAACAAATGGAGTATCAAAAACTGTAGCACTGTTGTCCAACTCCTTTGTACCCAAGGAAACTAAGTCTTCAAAACTACCCACTACATCCTCTTAGATGTCATCAATGCCAATATGATCATGGGACTCATCTTTACACACTGCCAAATATGAAAGATCATCAACACATTCCAGCAAGTATGGTCAACTGGATATATGAACAAAGCCCAACACCGGTGTATAAAAATTAATACCAACATCGGACAAGCTGCTAGCACAAGAAAAGACAACACCGTGCAATCTGCTAATCAAATCCATGATAGCACCCAAACAAACACTGCTACCAAAAAGTGTTAAAGATCTCCAGTCAACTGAATCCCAAATGCCAATATAAAAATCTCGAGTCCATATCTGTAAACTAGAATCAGCTAGTAACTCAAGCAAAATCCTCATTTGAGTAATATGACCAATACCAACTAACCCCACATACCTATCATGATGAGATAATGAAGTCACAATACTATCTTTGTTTGCTTTCAGTGGGTTGGACAAATCATGTGAAGTACTACCAGCCTCAACCTCATGTGATGAAGCATCTAACTGTGCCTGGTACTCTTTCTCAGAAAAGTCATGAATGCTCAATGTTTGCTCATCTCTATCAAGTATCTCACCATCATGCACAACAACATCCTCATAATCATCATCTGAACCCACTACGATGTAGTCACTACCTATTGCAACTATACCATCCTGAATGCTTGTGATATCACCCTTCAATGACCTGTATACAATTGTCTCAATTTGAGTATCAAGTTGACCATTACTATCAATCTGCGTAATATCCGTTCTCACTACCTCCTGTGGTGGGGTAGAATCTGAGACCTCTACTTGGCTATAAGCTAGTTTCTCAAACTCCTCATGCAAATTCTTGGTAATTGTGTCATCTGCCCTGTGAGAAAATCTGCCAAATAGAAATCCAGTCAACTTATCCACCTTAGCTGGGTCAGACAACATGTCATTCATTATACGGTGGTGCTCAACCAACTGTTCAGACATGTCATGGCTTATTTTCCTAAGTTTATCTCAAATGTCTAAATAACCATCCTTTCTACTATTCTAATGCTGGATATTAATTGTCCAAGATCGTGTCCTCAGAGACTCTGTACTATACCTATCCATACTAGATAAAGTAGAGTGTAACCCTAATAGGTTATAACTTCTTCAAACACCAAGAACTAACATGCAATTGATTAGAAGTAGCATGCAACCATAGATTTTGACATGCAGCTGGTTAGAAGCAACATGCAACCACCAAATTCACCAAGAACTAACATGCAAATGATTAGAAGTAGCATGCAACCATAGATTTTGACATGCAACTGATTAGAAGCAACATGAAACTACCAAATTCACCAAACACTAACATGCAAATGATTAGAAGTAGCATGCAACCATGAATTTTGACATGCAAGATTTGGGTAGTTGCCAAAACTGACATGCAAACTTCTACAAACCCTCAGGCTAGCAAGATCATAGCTCTGATACCACTAAAATGTCCCTTTTCTGATTTTATATGATATGTCAAGCCTTTAATCAAATCTTTAAGATCAAAAAACCAATCTTTCAAAGATCTACCAATTTCTCAATAAACCCCAAATTGAGTATGCCGAAAATAGTGCCAAAAACTTCACAGCTTCACATATTATTAGTAAATCTGAAAACTCACAAATCTGCACTGTTCAGCACAAAGGAAAACTTTGCATGAGCATGCACATGGAATGGATTCAAACTCCTATCCTTAGCCTTCCTAGAAACTTGCAAACTCCTGTTCTTGGGTCTTCTTCTCCACAGGTTTGTCAGCCTCTGAAGAATAACAAAGAAATGAGCAAAAATCAATTTTTGGAATCAACCCAAAATGCCTCCAAACTCCTTAAAAGAGGGCATAACCCTAACTTATGTCCAAGAGGGGTTAATTAAACATATTTTAATAATAATTTTCATTTATTAGTCCATTAGCTTCCAAAGATTATCCCCCTTTTTCGAAACTTCACTTTTTTGGGCCTGCTTGCCTTAGAAAAGATTATTATTTTTAATTATTTGAAAAGGGGACATGACACTTTTCTCCAGACTATAGTGCCTTTATAAGGGAAGAACTTATATACATAAAAAATAGGCAGGTTAACAATGAACCAAACTTGCATGGATTGTTCTTTGATGTTCTTATACTTTCCATATTTTTGTTGAACTGCCTCAACAATAGGTTGGCTAGGTCATATGACAAGTTGTTCTTAACCACTTTATATGCCAAATCCATGGCTTCACAAGAAACACTATTAAGTTAGCTTGAACTATATATCTTATGTGCAATAACATGAATTCCAAATTTTAATTCTTCTTTTGTGACACTATTGATTTTCATACCTCTACCATCCCATTCAACTAGGCTTTTCTTCTCCAATTCTACCTGACCTAGGGTTTTTGTCATTTTGGCTTTAGCTAGCATGGGGAGGCCAGTGATTCGATGAATCATCTTCTTTGTTATCAAAATTGGTTGATCTAACCACAGATACCTATTATGCACCCGGCTAAGGATAAACCTAATCCATTTGATTTGAAATTCTTGGGGCATATGGGGCATATGCGTCAACCCTTTGGCTTCTAGATGTTGATGCTCAGGTTTTAGGGCTCCATTCACACATAACTAACCTAGGGCATCATCCATTTGCAAAGTACTAATTTCTTAAATAGCACATTTGAAATGAGTATGAATGTCATTAACAAGAAGTACCTTATGAGGGATTTGGGATTGAGCTCTGCTTGGATCTAGGGTTTTAGCAACCATAGGAGTAAGCTTGAAATCTGGAACTTTCTATTCAACTCCTGGAACCAACATGTGAGATCCCTTCTTGACCTTGCTACTATTGGATGCCATTTTTCCTTGGTAGATTGAGAGATCTTCGAAAAAAAATTCTTTAAGTTCACTCAAATTTCTTTGATCACACTAAAATTTGCTCTTCACAATAGCACTTTAAAATTCACGGTAAGAAATGAATTTGATTCCATGTCTTTTGATAAAATTTTGCCATTAATGCTCGATATGAAAGTAGATATGTTGACAGACTGTCATTCACTATATGGCATTGAATACTCATTGATATCTTTACCACTCGGTAACCATAGGTGCCTTTATTATTCCTGACCTTGTTTGATAGAGTTTATGACCTAACCTTACTTGATAGTGGAAGTATCTCAGTAATAACTAATATCAATCTTGCTCAGTGATCCCTTTGTATCTTGTATACAAATTTGGATATTTTTCATCTTTCAACTAGAATTGATTCAGATGTCTTCTTTGATAGCCTTGTTGTAGTTCCCTTTGAGAACTTAATTTGAAATGGTAGAGTCACCCAATTTTTGAGTGACTTGACCATCATTTCTCAAACCAGTATCCTTAGTAGACTTAAGAATCCATTGTTGTCTCATCTATTTTTGGATGTTACCAACCTTTGCCTTCTTCTCATCTTCAATTCTACCAGTATTCGTACAATTCTTGGCAAGATGAACAAGTTGTGTACAAATGAAACATCTTTTGGTAGTATGTTTTTTCCTCATATGATGTTTAACACAATTCATACCAATATTTCCAAATTCTCCACAGTAATGACATCTACACCAGGTATTGCAGTCCCAACCAAATATTGCTATCACAATTTTCTCTACAAGATTTAATGTCTTTATTTTAGTTTATTTATTTATCTTTCTCTCTTCACATTTATTTATGGTCTTC